>OX336365.1:25543828-26743828 GCA_946902895.1 Fragum fragum
GTCAAGAAACATGGGAAAAGGGGCCTTGAGGATTGTTGCTTAAAATGATAAAGGGGATAAAGCCCTTTTTTTTCTTTATGCATTCTTCTTTGAGCAATTAACTTCCTTAAATATCAGATTTCTTTAACGGTAAACTTGATAACCAGTAGAGCGTCTCACGCCTTCATGGGCCTCTTGTTAAAATAATCTGTACTTACGAGAATTTGATCGCTCAAAGACGTATTAGTCATTCAGATTAAAGTTTGTGTAAATATGATTTCTGAGTCTCACCGTTTTTCCTGTTTAGTCACGGCTAATAATGAGACTGATTCTGATTTCAGATATTTGGATTTCATCAACTTGATGGCGTATGATTTACACGGTTCCTGGGAATCTTTTACGGGACACAATGCTCCTCTCCATGCTCGATCAGACGAATCTGGGGATCAAGCTCTTCTCAACACGGTACTTTTATTATGATTGAATTTAATAGCAGAGCCTTTGACCCATAACCACATGACAACATTTTAGACCAGTCAAGGGTTGAAAGAACTTGCAGTCAACAATTTAGTATGTAAAATATAAAAAAAAATATCTCTGTCTTAAAGTGTAGAGAAATTTTTGGGAATGAAGAATTCGATTAATATCAACATTTTCTTAAATATCAACAATATTTTCCCAGTCCCCTTTTACGCAAGGTGCGTTTAGAAGCGGTATTTTAACTATGAAAAAAAATTTTCATTTGATTAAAACTTTAACAAATTTTAATCTCTATCTTATTTAAGCTGTAGCTACAATGTTTGGTCGCCCACAAACGATGTTTTTCCAGAGGAAGCGCCCAAACAGGAGTGAATGGGTTGGCTTCTTTCTCTTCCATGGCAGCTCGCGTTTTTAGGGCTCATGCACTCCGATTAAAATCGTCAAAATCCTGGATATACCCATTAGAGTCAATATGTGAATACAAAAAATCTTAATCTAACCTTTGTCATTCTACACCAGAAATACTCTTGTTTTGTCAGGAGGTATATACAAAGATCAGCCTGCACATAAGTGCAGTCTGATCTTTGTCTACACCTCCTGCTTGTCCCCTTTCAGCCTGAGTTGTTTAAATAATCAATTTTCAAGAGAAATGTTGACACTCATTTAGACCTTCCAGTGCTGTCAGCCCTTTGATTTTAAAGTAATTATATATAGGATTTTTAATTCAGCTTGACAGGGGTTACAAAACCTTTCTACCTATTATTAGTTCAACAGTTTTCTCTTTTTTTTTATAGGAATGGGCCGCTAACTACTGGGTATCAAAGGGAGCACCCAAGGAAAAGCTTGTTATTGGTTTACCACTGTACGGGAGAACATTCAAACTACCCTACGGTCACTCCAACGAAAAGATTGGCTGTCCAGCATCCGGAGCAGGGCCTGCCGGTACCTACACTCGGGAAGCTGGGTTCATGGCATATTATGAGGTAAGTTTTATCATCGTCATTTATTACAATACATCATTAACCTCATTCCCACTGAAATGAAAATTAAGACCAGTCCAAATTGAAAACAGATTCAGACTACAATTTCAAGTAGATGGAATTTTATCATCTTTTTTCTCCGTTTTTTTGGGATAGAAAACAATGTTGATAATGAAGATATTTTTCCATGGCCTTTTTGCTTGAGGGGGTAAAAAGGAGGGATTGTATGGGAATGGGTTAAATAATTGGTCAGTAACTTGTAACAAAAAAGTAGAATGGTATGTTGACGACCTAAACGCCGTACTTACAGCTTGAATAAGCTGTAATTACGACGTTCAAGTCGCCAAACAACAAAAATGCTTAACGTAAATGTCTCGTTCTCGTCCGGTCTGAATGAACAAATTGGCTGTTCGATCGATTCCTTGATTGGTATCGCAATCCGTATTTTGACTAATGTCCATCAAGCATTTATATTCCATTTCCATCAATAGAATTGTGAAATCCTAACCAAATCTTTAAGACTTTTAGCCTAATACAAATGTTCAAGTCGACAAAAATTTAGACTGGTCCAAATTGAAAGAACTTGCAGCCGACTTTTCAAAGTGTGCTAGAATTTGAAAACAAGTGCCTAATAAGATACAAATCAATGGGAGACTATGAGAAATTGGTTGTTACAATTAATTACTCCTTTCCCCAAACAGTTTTCCGTTACAATATTCTCAAAAACGGAGTTGAATGGCAATGTTCTAAGAAACAATGCGGTAAGTCATTTTGATAATGTGTGATTTTTAATCCACAATTCACGTTTCTTTTTCCAAGATCTGCGACAAATTGAAACAAAGCAGCACACACAAATATTACGACTCCGAGGGTGAGGTCCCATATATGGTACAAGGAGAATTGTGGGTTGGGTATGATGATCCAGATAGCTTGAGAAAGAAGGTATGTGTATTTAAACAATTACGATAGTCTGATAACTAAACGATAGTATTTTTTTCTTTTAGAATAGCTTTCGGGTTCACTTTTTGCAGGCTTATAAATGAGGACCATTCCTGTGTTAGCTTCCCTTTGTTCTGTTACCATTAAATCAGAGGTGTGCCAAATTGTACATCGGTCCTTTCACTGCATTAACTTTGTTTTTATCCTTGATCTATATAGGAAATTGCGATTTTTTAATTCATTTTTTCAGGTTTGGTTATAGATAATAATCTCTCAATAGTTTAAGTTTATAGTTCAGAATTAACATTGAAATGCATTTGTAGGATAAAACGAACATTTCCATCTTAAAGTTTGCATTAAGCAGCTGACTGTAAAAATAAGCAGTACAAAGAATTTAAGGATAAAGTCCAAGTAAAACACTGATAAGGACCAATGTATTTCTTGAGAGTATTCAAGAGAGATAACCCAAGAATGTCCCTCATTACTCGTCGTTGCGATGTATACCATCAATATATATATGTATATTCGTCGAATATCGTACATGTATATTAATGAATTTAGAAAAAAAAAACGTTTAGCGTAATAGTAAAAGGAAAGAAGTATATTTTATTAAACCATTTCAGCACAATTCCATTTTTTGAAGCCCTTGTAAAAATGCTCTGCAAAAAATGGGGAAAAGGAAGAAATTGCTTATTTCAAGCAATTTCTTCATTTATCCACAATGTTTTCTATCCGAAAAACCAAAGATTTTTACCAGTCTATAAATGTCGTCTGCTGCTTCTTTTTTTTTTTTCTTTTTTTTTAATTCAGACCAGTCTAGAATTTTGTCGTGCGGTAATGGATTTAAAGGCATAAGATACTTCAACAGGGATCTTTGTATATAACAGGTTCAGTTCATCAAGAGCGGTGGATTCGGAGGTGCCATGGTCTGGGCTTTGGATTTGGACGACTTCAGCGGTAAATGTGGTCAGGGAAAATATCCTTTGATGACTGCCATTGTCAACGAGCTCAACGCTGGTTCTGCGTAAGTAACCTAGACTTTGACGAATCGCCGACCCCGCCCACTTACTCCGCTGGTCACGCCTACTGACACTTAGAGAGAGTTTCACTATGATATTAAACGGCGTCATTTTGCAAAACCTATGGCCAGTAACAAGTAACGCAAATGAGCCTGTGCGTGACATTTCCAACAATTTCGCTGGTGCGTGACTCGCACACATTGAGAACCCTAGACAGCCATTCGGGGCAATTAGAATATTCGCTGATTGTTTTAAGAAGTTTTGGGTCAGTATCTATCTACAGAGCGCAGAGTGAAGACTCTGGTCAGACTGTGCGGATGCACAGGCTGATCTGAGTCTTTACTTAGCGCACATGCGTAATGGTTGGAAATGTCACGCATGCGCTCAAATATAAGTGCCCAGTTGGCGACGTAAATAATGAATAGGCTGTAGTTACGACGTATAATTCACCGAACCAATTATGTTCCTTTTTATGTTTGAGTTCAAATTTCAATTCCGGTCTAAATGACTAATTTGATTAGTCGAATGGTTCCTTGCATGGGTTCGATCCCCGGCGGCGACACATATCCTTTCCGACAGTTGTCTCTCACCAATGGGTGGTTAATCGTAAACCTAAGTGGGAGGCTAGGAAAGGATGTAATGATACTGGTGCGGAATATACCAGGAATCCATTGTTAGGTACTCCATCCGCCGTGATATAACTGAAGAATTGTTAAAATCGTCGTTATGCCCCATTCAAATAAATCGAGTAGTTCTCTGTCAGACAGTCCCGATCGATCAATTATGACTCGTATAACGAACCCCCCCCCCCCCCCCGAGTAGAGCGAAAAGTATAAACCCTAGACAGACTTCCGGAGAGCGCAGGCTGATCTGGGTCGATGTGTTTTGCTCTTGATAGATTTGATAGATCTGAAAAATATTCTAGCTCAACATGTGTTTAGTTAAAAAAAAACTTTGTGTATTTACTTCGTCTGGAGCCGAACCCTTTTTAACCGTTGTCCGATCAATTCTAGATTTTTACGTTCCTGTGATTTTATATTTAAGAAAACTTTGTTGAAAAAGAACAAATGAGTTTTAAAGACTGTTTATTGTCGTCAGTAAAGCCTTTGAATTTGGACAGGTCTAAAACTTTGCAATTCAGTAAAGGATTGAAATTAACACCATTATAATGAAGTATTACTGACTTTCAGACTACAGAAAATTGATAGAAATATAATGACGCGAAAAGGGCACGGACTAAGGGTGCCTTGCTCTCGACTTCCCTGTGACGAATAGCGTCGAAAAGGGGGTATAATTCTTACAGTATTGCATTTAGAGTTACCTCTTTGATAGTACCTGTTGCTCACATGTAATGAACATATATTTCAAGTTTCAAATGAGAGTTTCAGTAATACCAGGCATTTATAAAAAAACGTCAAATTTCTGTCCGACAACGACTCCGACGCAGACGGCGACAATGCTAAGGCGATATCTCGGGTGTACTCCAAAAACAGCTGAAAGGAAATATTATTTTTGCCATTTTACGGCTGTAGACTATGACAAGTGTGTCATGGTATGTTTCAGCACCGACTTTGGTCAGAATCTTTCACAATAGCCGTCGAAGCTTCTTGTTAGTGATTAATCTATTTCCACATAAATCCGCTTTTAACGACTGTCCCCGATGGCGCCACATATTCTTTCTGACAATTGTCTCTCACCAAAAGGTAGATAATCGTAAACCTAAGTTGGATGGCAGCTGGAAGCTAGGAAAGGATTTTAGTGGTAGTACGTGGTGTGAGAAATACCAGGAATCCATAGTTAGGTGCTCCAGCCTCCGCGATATGACTGAAATACTGTTAAAAGCGGCGTTAAACTCCATTCAATGAATCATTTTTAACGACTATAAATAAAGGAGTTCAATAAAACAATATGGAAAATGAAAAAAGTTTTTTGTTTTCAACATGGTTTTCTAAAAAAGGCGGGGCGATATGTAAAATTCTTTCAACTATAAATTGTCGTCAGCAACTTAATTGAATCTGACCAGTCTAAAATATTGTTGTCTGGTAATGCTTTAGCCCATTCACAAACACTTTTGCAATTTGATCCCGCTCAAGCAAACACTTTTGAAAACAATCCGAAAATTAAGAAATTGCTTGTAACCAACAATTTCTTCATTTTCCAGAATGTCATCTACCAGTAAAGTAAAAAAGATGTAAATTTTCGTAAACTTCAGATGTTCGTCTGCAACTTGACATTTAACTCGTCTAAAATGTTGTTTTCTGTTAATTGTTTCGGCTGTTCCAAAAGCTGATGCCTTGTCATTTACATTAGGTTAGACATAGGTGCATCATTTCATATAACGAGTCATTAAGCCATTCCCACACAATTGCGATATTTGATGCCCACAAGAAAAAACACTTTGAAAACAGTGTAGAATATGAAGACATTGCTTGTTGTAAGGAATATCTTCGTTATCGACAATGTTTTCTACACCCCATAAGGCACCCCCCTTAATAAAAGATTCCATCAACTACAATTCGTCGTCTACAACATCTTTAAATTCGGATCAATCTAAGATTTCCCCTGGCAATAGGGAAAAAAGATAATGAAAAAAAAAACCGAGGGAGGGGCTTCGTTTTCTTATTCAAACATTTTTTAACTAGCAAAGCGTCAGCTTTGATAGCTTTAGTTAACAGACAATATTTAAAGGTCTTCTCGGAGTTTAATGAGTGCAAACCGACACTGGAGGATTAACTGCTAAATTCATTGAATGTCGACGCAACAAATAGTAATTCTTCAAAGGCGTGCTTTAAAACCCAATTCTCAGTCAATCCAGCTTTTTAAAAAATCCCAAGAAAAATGTATTGGAAAACATTGTGGACAATGAAGAAATTGCTTGTAACAAGCAATTTCTTCAGTGTCCACAATGTTTTCTACGCTACATAAGACAAAGAAGATCATTTAACACAACCACGCTTTGCTAGCTTACAGTACTGTCAGTACTTTGATTCATGATATCTTTTTATCATGGTTTAGACCTGCGACAGCTGCCCCAGTCACAACTGCCCAACCAATAGTCACCAACCCACCTGTTACTAACGCACCTGTTACCCAACCCCCGGTGACCCAGGCCCCGATGACACAGGCACCAGTTGTTAACCCACAACCCACGACCGCTGGTCCAATAGTCACCACAAGTAAGTATTGTGGTCACACGTACGTGTACTCGTCAAATTGACGGATCGCCGCTTTCAATCAAAGTATTGATCAACCAATCAAATCATGCATTTGAACCGGAAGGGAACTTTGAACTCCGACATCTGACGGCATTTTTGCTGGTTTGGCGGCCTAAACGTCGTAACTACGGCTTATTCAATCATTTTCCTTTTCTTTACATATTACTGGTCGTAAATTTTGCAGAATAGCTAGACGCATCGCTAGCCAAGCCTACTGGCCTACAACAAGGTAGTCCAACTAAGATACCACAGTTTGAAAATATATGGGAAAAATAAAAAAAACCTAAACATCATGAATACAGCTTGAATAAGCTGTAGTTACGACGTCCACTTTCAAAGTACTCGCAGACGACAATTTTCAATTGATGAAAGTAAAAAAAAAACATATTTGAGATAGAAAACAATGTGGATAAGGAACAAATTGTTTGTAACAAGCAATTTGTTTCATTTTCCACAATGTTTTCATAGCTTTTTTGTGAGGAGGTATTATGTTGTAATAGTTTAAAGCAGTGTTAAGCAGAATAAAACAAAATCAATCACGGAATTAATCTGAACAGATAACGCTGTAGGCGACACTTTTATTCAAGAAATAGTTACGAGGTTTCGGTCGCCTGGCGACAATATGTAATATCGTCGTTGTCTTGAATCAATCTGTAGTTACGAGGTTTTAGAATTACAACGTCGAATATTATGCTAAAGACTTTGTTTAACAAACGCTGTTTGGATTTAATACCCCTCTCTAAGAACAGAGGACAACAAGTACCGCCTTTCCTTAATACATTCCAACATAAGCCCGCTTTTTAAGTTCTTAAATGTAAAGAGTTTTTGAAATCATAGTTAAAATGAAGACATTGCTTGTGATAATCAGTTTCCTCATTATCCACTATGTTTCCTACGCAAAAAAACCCCAAAGAGTTTCAAAATATCATCGACTAAAATTGTTGCATGCAACTACTTTGAATTTGGACCAGTCTAAAATTCTGTCGTTTGGTAATGGGTTTAACACGTTCTTGTCATGCATAATGCTGAATGGTGGGTGTTTGTAGAAAAGTTATGCTTTTCGTGCAAAATTAACCTTTCATTTTTATAACATGTCTCTTTGGTAGCTATAATAAAACAGTCACCTGAAACAAAAGTGTCTCAAAATGTTTCAGTTTTTAGCTCACCTGAGCACGAAGTGCTCTGGGTGAGCTATTGTGATCGGTCACCGTCCGTCGTCCGTCCGTCCGTTCACAATTACAAAAAAATCTTCTCCTCCTAAACTAACCAGGGAGTTTCAATAAAGATTTACCGTATTCTTAAAACTAGCCCTTTTCTGTGCGAAGCCTGATTTTACATGGAAATAAAGAAGGAAAACTTTAAAAATCTACTTCTCCCAATCATAAGCTCTAGAGCTTTGATATTTGGTATACATCATCAATTATTGACCCTCTACCAAAATACTTTAAAGAATTACCGTATTCTTAATAATTAGCCCTCTCTGGGTGATCCCTGATTTTACATAGAATTAAAGAAGGAAATCTTAAGAAATATTCTTCTCCCTAATCATAAGGCATAGAGCTTTGATATTTTGTATAAATTATCATCTATTGACCCTGTACTAAAAAACTTCATGGATTGACCGTATTCTAAAAATTGGCCCTTATCTATTCGATCCCAGATTTTACATAGAAATAAAGAAGGAAAACTTTAAAAATCTTCTGCTCCCAAACCATACGGCCTAGAGCTTTAATATTTTGTACAAATCATCATCTATTGACCCTCTACCAAAATACTTTAAAGAATAACTGTATTCTGAAAATTAGCCCTTTTCTGGGCGATCCCTGATTTTACCTAGAAATAAAGAAGGAAAACTTTAAAAAAATATGTTTCTCCCAAACCATAGACCTAGAGCTTTGATATTTAGTACAAATCATCTTCTATTGACCCTCTACCAAAATACTTAAAAGAATTACTGTATTCTGAAAATCATCCCCTTTCTTCGTGATCCCTGATTTTACATAGAAATAAAGAAGGAAATTTTTAAAAGCTCATGATTTAAAGTTTAAGAGCTTCGCCTACATTTTGTAAGAATATTTAAGAGAAATATTTTCATAAACAAAGCAATGCATCGGTTATTAAATATTTTTTCTGGAATTCAGAATGAAATGGATATTTGTTAATATACATTCAACTTGAATTATCTTAACGCAATACCACATTACAAAATTTTAGGCTAGTCCAAATTGAAAAGAGTTTGCAGACGACAATATCAATATGTAGCAACATAAATGTAAATTGAAAAAAAAACTTTAAAGTCCTATCCTTCTTACCAAGAAGGCTCAGAGCCTATAACCCATTCCCCACACAATGGCGCTTTTGGACGCTCCCCAAGAAAAATGCTTTTTCTTCATTATCCACAATGTTTTCCAACCCAAATAACAAATATTTCTGAAATTTCACCACTTAAAAATTGTCGTGCGCAACTTCTTTGAATTTGGACCAGTCTTATATTTTGTCGTCTAGTAATAAGTCAACTCAGCCGAGCGCCCCTGGGCAAACGGTCCCTATTGTTTTCGTGCAGTTATTTGTTACTACATTATATCCATTACTATTTTGTTAAACCACTACTTGTCGACAAATTCAAAGAAGCTCCAGACAACACATTCCAGATGTTCAAATTTTAAAGTTCTTTGCAATTTCTTCTTTTTTTCCACAATGTTTTCCAAAGCTTTTTTTCGTGGGACCTGTAAAGAAGAGATTTGTCTCTCACCAATGGGTCGATTATCGTAGACCTATGTGGGATAGCAGCTGGAAGCAAGGAAAGGATGTAATGGTAGTACTGGTGTGAGAAATACCAGGATTCCATTGTTAGGTGCTCCAGCCGCCGCGATATAACTGAAAGATTGTTGAAAGCGGCGTAAAACCCCATTCAAACAAATAAAGAAGAGATTTTATGTAAATGGGATAAGCAATATTTGGTAGTTTAACCCATTCCCAAACAACAAAATCTTAGGCTGGTCCAAATTGAAAGAGATTGCAGACGACAAAAAGGGATGGTTTATATTGAAAAATAAGAGACATATAAGGTAGAAAACATTGTGAGAAAAGGAGAAATTGCTTGTTACAAGCAATTTCTCCTTTTCTCGTAATGTTTTCCTAAAGTGTTTTTCTTCGTCGCGTAAAATTGCTGGATTGTGTTGGAAAGGGTTAATCCAGCCTGGTTATACCCATAAGCGATTTTACTTCCTCCCGTTATTGAAAAAAAAATCTTTTGTTTTGGGCACGTGTTTATATTGATGACTCGAAAACAATGCGACCGGTCATATTATTATTTATATTAATTAATTATTTCATAAATCATGAAATATCATTTTTAGACAAAGATGGTATATTAAATGTCATTTTTCATGGCGTTTAACTATTTTGAACCGCCTCAACTTTTAAACTTTTTACGTGTCGTTTGTTGATATCATACTTGGAATTTTCACCAGACGATAAGATGTTAGACTAGTCGAAATTCAAAACAATTCTAAAATATGGGTTCATTTAAATCGAGGCAATTTGAAAAGTAAGAAACCATATTTTAACGCTAAGAATGATTTTCACTCACATTCTCGACGTTTTGTAGATTTGTTTCCAGAAATATCTCATTTTTGATCATAGAAAATACTTTGTTGTATGAGAATTTAATGAGAAATTTTTGATAATTGTTGCTTTACTTCCTTTTTTATCTACTCTTCTAAAAGAACGTATTTTTGTCAATCATTTGGTCCATTTTAATTTACATTTGTCTTTCTCCCAATCCGTCGTAACCCATAACAACACGGCAAAAATGTACCATTCTCGTAATCGTAAGATTTTGAGTATGACACGTTTCAGTTCTTGAAATGAAATAAATCTATGCCTTTTTTGGTAGAGGAGGCTAGAAAATATTGTGGATAATGAGAAATTGTTTGTAATAAGTAGTTTCTTCATTGTCCACAATGTTTTCAAACGTATTTTCTTAGTGGTCGAAATGATAAGGATTGTGGGGGGGGAGGGTTAAAGTAATTCAATTTACTAATTCGACCTACAATACAGTTTTGACATTAAAAGTTAAATATTTCTGAACAGCAAACATGCAATTATCTTATATATGATGAAAAACGACAATCATGTCATGGATATTCTTATTTGTTTCATCTCTGGAATTAATATTCCATTATTCAGCAATCCGTCATTCCTATATAAGTTATAGTGCGATTTTTTCTGTGACTTAAAATAAAAGAAAAAGATCTATTTAATTGACTCTTTGCCTTTGATCTTCAGTTTGATTAATGTGTGAATGAGTTACGACTCTACTCGTCTAAATGCTCGTTTGTGACCGGTTATACGCAAAGGGACTATCAAGGAGATTTGTGAATAATTTAATTTTCATTTTCGTTTATCAAAAACGAGCGTTCTGGTTGACAGAAAAAAATTTAATCATAACTCGATGAACAAAAGTTTGAGTACGCAGCCATTTTGTATGCTCCCGCACAAAACAGTTCCATACAAAAAAGTATCAAAATGCGTATTTTTACTTTTCCCCCGATTAATGCTATCAAATTATATGAAATGAAGAGAATACTTTAGTTTCATGGAGGTACGAACCGAAAAACCTAATCACACTCATGTATGAATCCGCCTCGCGTTGGATGAGTTGAGCCGGATTCGATCTCGCTTTTCTTTAACAGTTTATTTAAGAGACGAAGAGAAAACTTTTTGTTTTCATGGAGGTATGAACATAATCACAATGTGTGAATCAGCGAAAATATTCTCTTCATTTCTTATAATTCAACAGCATCGAGCGAAAAAAGCTTAAAACTCTACAAATTTTGATACTTTTTTATGGAACTATAGTGTGCGGAAGCACATAAAATGGCTGCGTGCTAAGAAATTGTTCATGGAGGTATGAATTATTTATTTCGATCAATCAGAACGCCCGTTTTTATAGACGGAACTACAAATTATTTGCATTTAAAATTCATTATTTTTAACAGATCCACCTTTTTGTATAGTAAATGTTACGACAAAACGTTTAAAAAATTATCGAAACACATTCAATGAAATCATAGTTTGCTTCGTTTCCTTAAATTTCAGACCTGTCTAAATCCAAAGAATTTGCAGACGAAAATTTAAAGTGCATCTTATTTGAAAAATAATCAAGTAGGGTACTTTTTCTACAAAATTTTCGCGATTATAAAATCACAGGGACGTAAAAACCACGGATTGAACAGGAAAGGGTTAAGGGAGTTTTGCCTGTTTTTTTTCGTATGTGTGTATAGAGGCTTGGTATCTCATAAGTTGTCTAACAAAGATGATAGCGCACACAGAATTCAAATATAGTAGGACCCTACAGAATTAATGGCTTTCTTTGTTTTGTTTTATATAAAATTTCACATATCTATGGAGCTGTAGCAGATCCCATAATTTTCATTGACATATGACCTCATTAGTGCTTAATCTGTGTTCATAGTTCTGTCTTTTGAGACCAAATTTCATATGTCATAATGATTCTTTTATAAATTCTAGCAGGAGTAAGGGCGCCGGCTTTCCTAACGTTTTGGCGTCTTCTGTTGTATCAATAAATTTCATCTTTCGTAATAAAAATATAATTTTGTGTCTTAAGCCTTTACCAGATAACCTCGCATTATTACGTGCTGAAGAAATTAAGAATAAGAAAACATTGTTAGAAAAAGAGAAATTGCTTGTAACAAGCAATTTCCCCTTTCCTCACAATGTTTTCTACTCTATGTGACAGTCTTTTTTAAAAAATTGATTGCACTTTAACGTGTCATCTGCAACTTCCTTCAATTTGGACCGGTCCATAATTCTGTTGTCTTGGAATGGATTAGGTCTTGGATTCTTCCTTCTTTATGGATATTTCTTTTCTTCAAAATACACGGCTGGTGAATAGTATAATATACATGTATATATTTTTAGACATCATAATAGAGAAGATATTTATAAGCTCTTCCGTCGTTCTCGCCCTTTGACCATAACAGTGTTAAGTGTATTGCAAATAATTAGGTACATTTTTACATATGCGCAAGTAAATTTATTATTCGGTCGAAAACCATTAACCCTTTCCTGGACATATCCGGGATTTTACGCCACTGTGATTTTATACTTGAGAAAACATTGTGGAAAAAGGAGAAATTGCTTGTTACAAGCAATTTCTCCTTTTCCCACAATGTTTTACCACATAGGATGGTCAAGTTTCAAAATGCATGCATTTTTCATTGCCGTCTTTAACCTCTTTCAAATTGGACCAGTCTAAAATTTCATAAAACAGGAAAGGGTTAAACGTCTTGCCGCAATCTTAGAGCCTGTACTATTTATATGAAAATAACTTTACCGAAGTGAAAAAAGTACATTATGTTTTGTTGACCCTTGTCATTCTGAATAAGTTTCTTTCTTAGAACTGCATTTGAATCATTGGACTGAAATCATGGGACAACTTGATTTGGGATCAATATTTCTTTTGTAGATTAATTCTTTAAACTACTTTGGCTTAAAGGTGATAGACAGGTGGTGTAGACTAAGATCAGACTGCACGATTGTGCAGGCTGATCTGTGTCTATACCTCCTGCCAAAACAGGAATATTCCGGGTTCAGCATGACAAGGGTTCAAATCTAGTCAGCAATTTTGTTTTTCTTAACGGCGATTTACGAATTCTGTTTTTACACCTCTGTACGTATACCAGTATATTACAATTATTTGACACTTCCTCAATGCGGCTCATTGCCATGTACTGAAATCATTTAAACGCCATTAGCATGCAAATCAGAAAAGAGATCATGAACATGATCACTAATTAGATATTTCCTTTCATGTAATTATGGTGGGATGCCAAATGAACACGCCTAAAAACCATAGTCGTTATATTTGCTTTTCTTTAGCTTAAATTAGCCTTCTTGCTTTCTAAGAATCCATAGAATATTACAATAAAATGCTTACAATAGCGTAATGTAAACTCGCTTTGCTACTGGGTTGACATACTTAACACAATCTAACCCAACCTTGCTTCATCACGATCTCCAATAAATTCACAGAAAATGTTGACTACAAATTAAACAAAGCGTGTAACAAGCTTGTTGCAAGCTTTTTAAATAAAAAATTCACGATGTTTTCTATCATATAAGGCAAAAATATTTCAATTAACAAACGTGTCTTTGTTGTTTGCAGCATTTTCAATATGGTCCAGTCTGAAATATTGTTTTGCGGTAGTGGGTCAACGCTTTCGCACGCTTGCTTCACTTTTTTCAGAGCAGCCAGCTACTCAAGCACCAGTCACCAACACGCCTTCAGGTAGATACACGTATTATCCCATTCCTATACAATGACGCTGTTTGGACGCCGGGAGACAAGAAACTTAGGAAAAAATTGTAGAAAGTGAAGAAATTGCTTGTTACAAGCAATTTCTTCATTATCTACAATGTTTTCTATCCCAAAAGTGAAAACAAAAAGGAACCAAAAATTTCATCAGCTTCAATTTGTTGTATGCACATCTTCCTGTTTGCACCAGTCTAATATTTTGTTATCAAGTAATGGGTCCATTGACTAGTTTAAACTAAGACTATGGACATATCATTTTCACTTCACATTTAAGAGACGAAGAGAACGTTTTTGCTTTCATTTGGGATAAGAAAATTAAAAAAAAAACTTATCACACTGTATGAATTGGCGAAACAGATTCACACAAAAGTGTGATAAGGTTATTAATTTCATATCTGATTAAAAACAATCCAACAAAACTATTCTCTTATTTGGTATGTATATAATTCAATATATTAAGGTATATATCGTGATATTTGGTAAAATTGACAGATTAGTGGCTCAGTTCACTGACACTGTTGACCACGCCCACTGACTCTGACAGGAAGTTCCTTTTCGATACTACATGATGTTATTTTGGAAATATATGGCCAGAAACATGTAACAAAAAAGTAAAATTGTTGTTTGGCGACCATACCGTCGCAACTACAACTCGAATAAGCGATGTTTTTGTTGTTGTTTTTCTTAGCGGAATGAAATCTTATAGTCAATCAGAGATCGGGAATTTTCAAAGAAGAAAGTAAAATGAATTAAAGATACTATATTCAAATGTTAACACCATAACACATTTCATAAATTAGACTAGTCCAAAATGAAAGAAGATTAAGACGACGATCCATGATGAATTTGATTCAACTCATTCCAACTTTTTTTAGCATCTTATTCAAACTACGGGTCGTCAAACAAACGGTTTACTTTTCAAAACACATTACTGATCATAAATTTTGTAAAATGATACCATTTAATATCTAAGCGGAACCAACTGTTGGAGGTTCAGTGGGCGTGGCCAGCAATCCCCTTAACCCTTTCCTGTTTTACACAATTTTAGACCTGTCCAAATTCAAGGGTTTTGCAGACAAAAATTTAACGTGAATTCAATTTGAAAAACAAACATTCAGTAGGGTAGAAAATATTGTCGAAAAAGAAGAAATTGCTTGTCACAAGCAATTTCTTCTTTTTGAACAATGTTATCTAAATTTTAAAATCACAGGGATATAAAAACCAGGGATTGGACAGGGAAGGGAGAATTAAGATTTGTTGTGTAATGGATCCAAAGATTCGAGATTACGCATTGATTTTACCTATACTATGAATAGATTCCGATTACAATCGAGTTTACTCGGTGGTTCTTATTAGAATTATGCCGCCATTATAGCACAGAAGGTAGCGTATCAGACTTCCTAACTTCAATCATGGAATGTCATGGTTTCGATCCCCGACAGCGGCACATATCCTTTCCGACATTTGTCTCTCACCAATGGGTGGATAATCGTAAACCTAAGTGGGATAGCAACTGGAGGCTAGGAGAGGATGTAATGATAGTACTGGTGCGAGATATTCCAGGAATCCATTGTCAGGTGCCCCAGCCGCCGCGATATGACTTAACAGCGACGTTAAACCCCATTCAAACAAACAAACAAAACTTATTAGACTTGGTAGATGTTGTCGATAGCGATGGAGGGGTTCTCCTCCGTATCGCCAAAAATGCTTACGCTGGTTTATGAGTGTCGCCAAAAGCTTGTCTTGCTTTCTATTGCTTTATTTCATCACACGCTTTGCTATGTTGTACTCAAGTTCCTAGTGATTTTTAAAGCAACCATCAGTAAACGAAATTTTTCGTATGCACACATTGCTGATTGTATTTAAGTTATACTTATTCTCTTTTTACTGTTTGATATGTATGGTTTATATATATCATCTTCAAAATGATTATCTCACTAGCAATAGTGTTAAGAACCACAAATAAGCACTTTTTCATATCAGAACGATTTCAAAAAGAAAGCAGTTAAATAAACGAGCAAAGGCAAATCGATTGCTTAGTGCTAAATCGTCTGGTCTATACAGAATATAGATACTTACGCTGTTTCTACAATAAGCCATCGACATACATATTGCAACACGAGGCGACATTCATTTCAAATATTTTCGTTTTGATTATTTTATTTAAAATTCTTTTCAAACTTAACAGGAAGGTAACATCGGTATAAGGTAGCATCGGTATGGCATTAAAATGTAACAAGAAAATGATGATAATAATAAAACTGACTTCACATGGTGTATTTTATTCTATTACAAGATGCCAAAATTTAGATTGGTACAAATTGAAAGAAGTTGCAGACGAAAATTGTTATGTTATGAAATTTTAAATTTTTTCAACATTCTGGAAAGAAAACATTGTGGAAACTGAAGAGAAATTGCTTGTTTTAAGCAATTTCTTCATTCTACACAATGCTCCCCAAATTAATTTACTTGAGGGGCGTCTAAAGCATCATTGTGTGGGTTAAATTTCATACTTAGCCGAAGAACGATTTATAGTTACATGCTCAATCACAAAACCGTTGATTTTTCAGCCTCCGGTAGCAGTCACCACGACCTCGTTTTAGTCAATAACAACGAGTTCGACTGTAGCTCTCGACAAGACGGTTACTACACATCTCCAACCAAATGTAGCGAGTACTATATCTGTGCTGGAAACATGCCATTCAGAACCGACTGTCACCCTGGTCTCGTTTTCAACCCAGCCACTCTCTACTGCGACTTCCCTGATCACGTGATCTGCTCCAGCCAACCAGCGACAGCTGCTCCTGTGGTATGCTTTTTGGAGATAGATAAACCATAACCAGACAACGAAATTTTAGACTGGTCCAAATTCAAAGAAGTTGTAGATGGTTTTGACAAGAAATTTAGTGTCGTATTTGGAAGAAAGAAGTGTTTTTCTTTTCCTTTAACGTTTTTCACAGCTTTTTTCCGAATTTTCTTAATCTTATTTAGTTAAATCGTTTCATAATAATTTGTAGACGTTCTTAATCCTAAAATCGCCATCTTTTGCAGGTAACAGCCTCATGTTATAAAATTGTCTGGCAACAGATAAGAGTAAACACATTTTCAACGAAGAGAAGACTATGAAACGTATGAAACCGCGAAGTAAATTCATTCACGAATGTGATTAGGTCTTTCCTTTCATAGAGCAATTGTTTGAGTTTCGTCTATCAAGACTCATGTAATTCAATAGAGTGAAGGCAGGCGTCCTTTTTACTAGTGTTAGACAGTTGTTTGTGGAACTATTTTTTTGTTGATTAATAAAAAAAGTTCCGTCGTCATAATGGTATGAGGACTTTTTTAGACCAATTAGAGGAATTTGGATAGACGACATTAAGATAAAATCATTTAACGCTTTCCTGTTTTGCAAAATTTTAGACCTGTCCAAATTCTAAGGTTTTGAAGACGAAAATTCAAAGTGGATTTATTTTGAAAAATAACCATTCAGTGGGGAAGAAAATATTGAAGTAAAGAAGAAATTGCTTGTTACAAGCATTTTTTTTCACATGTTTTCTCAAGTTTAAAAACACAGGGACGTAAAAAACAGGGATTGTACTGGAAATGATTAAATGATGTTTTCATTGTAATATGAACCTAAAAGCTTAATCACTACCTTTGAAGCCGGGGGATATCGAAATTTTCCTCCGAAGCTTAATGCAAATACAAGGTACCAGATCATCATTGTATCATATCATTCCTTGTGTATTATAATATTTTACTATTTTTGTTACTTTATAAGACTTAGTGTGATGATTACTCCAATGCCATTATTTGATATGTCATTACTATTCTAATTTCTACTTTTAATTGGTTTTGTTCTATATTTTAAACAGACACAAGCTCCAGTCACTGCTGCCCCAATGACAGCCGCCCCAGTAACTGCTGCTCCTGTCACTTCAGCCCCAGTAACTGCCGCTCCACAGCAACCACAAACCGGACCAGGTAGGCTCCTGTTTTTATCAGTTTTCTACTGAGAATAGACGTAGTTAGGCTCTATGAAGGTATCTATTCGCCAACTAGTCTAATGCATTCCCACTAAATCCAGCATTTTAAGGCCATCGGGAAAAAAATCTTTAGAAAGCATTCTTTAAAATGAAGAATTTGAACGTTAAAGCAATTTCTTTTTCATCCACAATTTGTTCTACCCCAAAAGACATAGTTTTTTAAACGTAAATTTTTGTGTGTAACTTGTTTGAATTTGGGCCAGTCTAAAAGTTTGTCGTCTGGTAATCAATCAATGTTTGGATTTTAAATTTCATAACGAGAACACTGGTTGACCGAGATCAATGTCTTTGTAATTACACAACTATCTTTCACATTTTATAAAATACCCTGGTTGTTGAATACGGACCATGATCTGCACTTCTGTTCGATGGGGTAGAGTAGGTATATTGAAGGTTAGACTCATTCGATGTCAAGTCATAAATGATCATAAGTATGTGCACAGCGTATAGACACTTAACCCTTGTCATGCTGAATAAAATTGTCTACAGAATTGCAATGAAGTTAAAGTTCTGAAAGCACTGGAAAGACTTGTTGTTGGTTGATATATTTTTTTTTTTTTTTTTTGAAAATTTATCCTTTAAACAACTCTGGCTTAAAATTGACAAGCAGGTGGTGTGAACAAAGATCAGACTGCATGTCCATGCAGGCTGATTTTTGTCCATACCACCTGCCAAAACCGGGTTCAGCATGACAAAGGTAAAGACATTTTGGCTTGGCGACGTCTCATAGTAGAAAAGAGCACCTGAAGCGCTTGAAGCATTTCGATAAAGCAAAATTAACCGAAGTATTTTTGTAACCAGCGTTAAAGCAAAAAATATAATTTTTCAGACGATATGGCACAAAATTCAAAGCTCACTCCGGGTCTAAATGAATAATCTGATTGGTCAATCAATTGTTCGATTGACAGCTGTGACCCGTCACTTAAAGGAAATAAAGAAAATTTCAATTGAGTTTGGAAAATGAAAAGCTAATCACTTTTTTAAAAAAAACTCTCTTCATTTATTATTTCTTTTTTAGATTCGATATCTACTGTACTTAACTATTACAAGGCCAATGCACAATATCAGTGGCACTTTTCATTCGCCACCTGCAAATAAGAAGACCTTGATAGTTGATATTGACTTGGTACAAAAAAGTCTTGTCAAGCAATGCAGTTGTGAAAAATTAAAGCACTATCGCAACCAGTTCGAATTTTTGACCCATTAACTTTTTGATCTAATATGACCTTGAAAATTACTATGGCCTTTAAAAGATACCTTGACCTTGTCAACAGAAAAGATTGTCATACGGAATGCCCTGGCACTTTAAATCCAAAGGATAATTTGTAGCTATTGCAAACGTTTTATTTTGGATTAGTATAACAGTAAAAAATGCCCTTGGTCACTACAGTTGTCTTGAACCTTCTGTCAAGATAACGGTCTTACCAGTAAAATATGAAGGCACACGCACTTACCATTCAAAATAATGTGTATTGTAAAGACTTTAATTTCATTTATATTTCACTCTAATCTTTCAAATTTTCAGTGGACCCTGCCAGGTTCTGTGTAGGCAAGTCTGACGGTTTCTACGCTGATCCCAGCGACTGCTCACACTTCTACCAATGTTCCTTCGAAGTCTCGTACCACGAACCTTGCCCAGCAGGAACATACTTCAGCGTGTCTCTCCAAGGATGTGATTGGGCGGCAAATGTACCAACTTGTCCTTAAAAGGAAATGCGTCACTTTAGTTGTATACATTGAAAAGTCGCTGAAATCCATGTTATATCAAATAAAAAAGATTATTAAACATAGTCTATTAGATGTTATGATACATATATTTTGTGTTTATTTCATCCTACAAAATAATGAATAACAGCGAGTATTGAAATAAACGGTGTGAGAAATTACAGAGTAGCATCATTGTAAATTGGGCAGAAGACCTGATAGTCCTCTAAATATTCAAGACTCATTTCGTTAAAATTTCCCATAGACGAGTTTGTAAACAAACTGTTTCGATTATTGCTACTATGTGTATTCAAAGTCAGTCTCATCTTCATTGTATGCGATAAAAGGCTGAACAGTCGAGGCTGAAGGGTAAACAGCAAAATATCATTGCATTTTACAAGTTAAGAAATATCAAAAGGTAGTAAAAGATAAACAGGACGGTCACATGATTTAAACAAGGAACCAATCAAACGTTTCTACTCGTGTTGTACGCGGCGACAAGTCACGCTACCAACCTATTCGCCGAATGATCCAGTTCGTGCAAAGAAGATCGACGTTCATTGTCACGCCATCACGCGTTTATGCAATGTTTTCAAAGCTATTTTTTCTCAATTATTTGCTACATATCTAATTGGTGTAAAATTCGGATGAAATTCTTCGATATCGATTTTAACAACCTCACTTTCCGCTAGTTTTGTTTAATCGAAGAAAAAAGTTCGCGTATTTTGATGACGGTCTCTATCAATATTTACAATCTCAAATTTCCGCTAGTCGTTTAACCGAAGAAGAAAGTAGGTTGAAATCGATATATATATATCTAAATTTTCAATTTAAGTTTCCGCCAGTCGTTTAGCCGAAGGAAAAAGTATGCTAAAGAAAAAGTATGTTGATGTTGGTATCTATTTATATTTACTATATCAATTTCCGCTAGTCGTGCAATCGAAGAATAACATATGTTGAAATTCAAAAAGTCTTATCTCAGAAAAACATGTTTGCATTGCAGAAGCCTTATTTTCTGCTCCATTGATCTGAAATTGATCATATAGTTTGTCTTTACAATAGAATCGGGTGAACGACATAAGACTAATGCAACCCTCTTTTTCAAAACTAGTCAGAAAAAAATATCACCAAGTGGATTCGCATGCCCCCTACAACTATACACAAAATATACAACTTCTTTAGTATAAATGGTTAAAGGTGAATCCCAAGACAAGAATTTGTTATATTTAGGATTAGAATTGGAACGAGCTTAGTTTAGCAGGAATCTGCATTTAGATAATACATGTACTTGGTTAGACGCCGGATGCATGTCTGGTTTCGACCTCGAATTTTTCCGCCTAGAAGCATAGCAGATTTTTTGTCAACCCTGGTCAATAACTGATCAATTCGGGCTGTTAGTCAAATAATCAGTCGACCAATGAAATCATTCATTTACACTGAAAGCTCAGTTTGAACTCCAAAGTTGGCAGCCGTTTTGGTGTATCCTATTTGTTGATTTGGCGGCTTAAACGTCGTAACTACAACTTATTCAAGCTGTAGCTACGACGTTTAGGTTGCCAACCAACGATTTTATTTATTTGTAACATGCTGCTGGCGTTTATAATCGGAGCAGAACTTCCTGCCGGAGTCAATGGGCAGGGCCAAAGAAGTCAGCTGACGGGGCCAGCGATTGGTCAGTTCATAATTAAACAGTGAAATATTGCATTTTTAAGATCGCACTGACTCAGGATAACCAAACTTTAAATCAAATATTGGTGGAGTTAAAACTAGACTTAACTAAACGTCTCAATGGTCGTCTTCGTTGTTCTCGGAAATGAAATTATTAAAAATCAGTTTACGTGATGTCAAAATTCATTATATTAATTTAATAATTTTCGGAATACTAGATACAGCAGTGCTTTACGGCACACTCATGAGGTCCCATTACAAATTGCGAATCATACATGGAAACTATGGGACTACTTTTCATCCGCCGAGTATTAATGTAGGTCTACGACATTGATAAAGTGATGTGACGGTCAAGCTCAAGTCATCCATATATGTGAGAAATGAAAGAAAGGTTAACTATTTCATGTCATAAAATGTGTTATCATTAACATTGACCTTACAAAAACTAGGCTGTACTTGATATATATGATTTGTATACAGTTAAACAGGGAATGCAATTCAATACGTCTAAGTTTGTTAATCCTGGCCTGCGTTCGGAATAAGAAAAAAAAAAATCAAGCGAGCGTTTCCCTCTTGAAATCCAGTTTTTACAATATAGAGCGCGCAATGTGGGGATACTATTTTTTTAAAAGAAGGTTTGCGAGCGTTTTCATCCCGAACGAAGGACACGAGAGTTGTAAGAAATTCGCAATCAGAATACATTTACTTTGAAACTTTTTGTTACTTATACTATCAGACATATATACTTCTAAATACTAGATCATTAAAGCTTAACATCTTAGGCTCTGGTCTCAATGAGACGAAAGAAACCTTTACCTTGCCAAATTTTTCTTCAAAGTATTTGACAAAGTGATAACCTTAAGTCGAGTTTAAAGTTTCGGTTGAACAAGAATTGAACAATCGCTGACCCCGCCAACTAACTTTATTGGCCCCGTCTACTGGCTTAGACAGGAAGCTCCGCTTCGATTTTTAACGGCGTTATTTTGCAATATTTATGGCAAGTATAGCATGTTATAAATAAGTAGAATGGTAGGTTTGGCGACTTAAACATCGTAACTACAGCTTATTCGGGATAAAGCTACGACGTTTATGTTGCCAAACCAACAAAATGACTTTAAAAAAAGATAGCGTCCAATGTCAGAGTTCAAACAGGACTTCCAGCCTAAATGAAAGCTTTTATTGGTCGACTGGCTATTTGATAGACGGCCGAGATCGGTCGATTAAATGTTACCTCGATTTTTCTGCGTCAATGTCTCTTTTGCAGATGCCATTTTGGTGCGGTGCAGGAACACAATAAGAACGTACCGCGGTCATACTGCAAATCTCAAGAAGATCTGGACCCGAGATTATAATATTTTTTCGTACACATAATTAGAATTTTCTCAAATTTCAAAATTGTTCAAACTTGTTTGAGTTCTAATTGAATAATACGAAATAACCTGAAAATATCGTCATTTATTTTCACGAAACTACCAAAGGATCTATCTAAGCAGAAATAAATCTTTAATCCCATATCGAAGTTTGAGTAAATTCTCAACTGACTACGAAAATACAGTAGTTTTATAATCACGGGCCCAGGTTTCGACTGAGTCGACGAAAACATCTTTGATGCCCAAGAGGTTTATGTCGAACAGGGTTAACCCTTTCCTGTTTTACAAAATATTAGACTTGTCCATTCTTAAAACAAGGTCGCAGACCACAATTTAAAGTGAACTTTATTCGAAATGTTACCAAATTACACACACACAAGCACAAAAATAACAATACTAATACTTAGATACATTGACTTCCGATATTTAACTTAAATACTGTTGTAATCGGCGAATCTACCAATTTGATTCAATTCTAAAAAGCATGAACTATTCAGCAATGCAATGAGGAGGCTTGGGATAGCAAATTTGTATTAAAGTTTTTGTCAAATGCCAAGCATTGACTTGTTGGTGTAATGTCATTTAACAGTGTTGTCATAGCAAATTATGTCAGCTAATTATTTTACGGTAACATTACTATGACACAAGGTTGTAATAAATGTTTCATAAACTTTTTTGTACATTCTGGTATGATTCTATTTTGGATTAGTAATGACGAATCGTAGCTGTCAATGAATAATCGATCGACCAATCAAATCGTTCATTTAGACCTAAAGTTAATGAACTTTTGCCTCCGACTTTGGTCGACATTTATTTTAAACATTGTGTTGGGTTGGCGACTTTTAAACCTCTAAACTACATCTCATTTAAGCCGCGGTTTCGTTACTACAATTACAGCATTTAGATCGCAAATCAACCTTTTTCTTTTTCGTTACATATTATTGACCATAAATTTTAGAAAATTACGCCGGTTTCCATATTGACGGACAATAACGTTGCTACTGTTTATACGTTAATTGTGGAAGACGCATGTTTTACCGTGCAAGAGGATGCACCATTTGCTAGATAACGAGCAGAAACAGAGTTTGATGAAACTTGCATCATTAGCTATAGTACAATATGATAAATTCATTTGACCAATGTCGAAGATATAGCGATGAAATCAAGATCTATCATTTTCATCTCTATTCTAGGGCTGAGAAAGGGTTAGTTTCATATGAGCGCGCCGGACTCGTCATTGCACCCCGTTGCAAAACACAAAATGCTGTATGTGAAATTCTTTAAATTGGAGGGTGTTTGTCCCGGAAGGTAGTTCTGTCACTGGGAAGTTTTACAGGGAAAGTGTTCTTCATCAACTTGTTGAAACGCAGACCGCGCACCAGTGTATTCCCGGCATCAAATTATCACATGAAAACTCAACGGCTCGTAAATCCGCTCCTGTAACGAATATCTGAAAGAATCTGGGCTCGGTGTCTTAGATCATACCTAATAAAGCCCTGGCTCATTTCCCTGTGACTTTTGGTTGCTCCCAAGACTGAAGGAAATAATGCCAGGGCATGTTTTGAATCCCGTTGTGGTATAGGCAGTGTGGTCTACCAGCGCCTAAAGTGGAGCACTGGGTGGCGTTCCGGAAATAGGTAGATCGGTGTAAAAAGTGTGTGGGGGCAGACGGGGCATATTTTGAAGGTCTTAGAGAAATCATATTTTGAAATTTAAAGCGGGTTTACAAAGCCGCTCTACTCTACGAACATAAAAAGTGTCTCTTGGTCCATGGTTTATACAATTTATAGAACGCAGGCCACGCCAACTGAGCGCCGAAAGAAAGTAAAACATCAATAATAAATGGCGTTATTCTGCAAAATATATTGCCAGTAAAATGTAATAACATTGTTGTTAGATGTTTGATCGCAACTATATACAGCTTGAGTAAACAGTAGTTTGAAGTTTAAGTCGCCACACCAAAGAAAAAATGATTCACACAAATAACGGCAAATATCGGTCTTCAAAGTTCAATTCCGACCTGATTTATTTGATTGGTCGATTGATTATTTGATTAAAAACCGCGATCCATCAATTAACTAATGCAATATTTAGAAGTATATAACGTCATTTGTAAAATGTCATCGTAACATGCACCATGACGATGTTTTCATGGCAACGAATATCGTAACAATAGATAAGCTGTAGTTACGACTTTAAAGTTGCCCTAAAACACAAACGTTTGAAATAAATGTCAGAGTTTCACACGACACTTCCAGTCTAAAAGAAGGTTTTGATTTGTCAAACGAGCTGTAAATTGACTGATGCGACCCGACAATTTTAAGAGGTGTATAATGATTATGTCCTAAACCGATTACAAGACGACACTATTTCAGACTGGTCCAATTTGAAAAGAGGCTTCAGACGACATTTCAGATTGCTCTAAGATTGTATTATAAGTGCCAAACAGGGTACAAAACATTGTGAGAATAGAAGAAATTGCTTGTGACCAGCAAATGCTTGTTATCCCCACAAAGTTTTGTATTATCATATTTCTTCGGGGAATAGAAAGTGTCATCGTGTGGTAATGTCTTAAACAGATCTGGAAAAAGCAAATCTAGGATCAACGAAAGTAACTTTCATTTAAAATAAAGTCAGATCTACGAAGTCCGAAGCATTCTTTGATACCATTTCGTAAGATAAAATGAAGATCACAGTCTTTGACGTTAACACCGTTTTACCATCACACAGTAAAAGTTAAAAAAAAATGATATTTTTGTATCCACTTAAATCGTTTATTTTCGAACCGGCCCCTGAAAGATAATTTTAATCACTTAATAGTAAAACAATGGAAATATACATGAAATTAATTGTCAACGTCTTTTAACGTCTGCCTGCTGACAAATTTCGCCCGGGGGCAGCTTATTAACGAGCAATATAAAGAAAAAAGAAATAAAACTTGTGTTAGAGCGTAGTGACAACCCTAGCTTACAGCGTCGGAAAGACAAATTACGTTTTAAACATCTAGCAGTTGACACTTTGAACTCCTTCGCGTTAAGCTCTATAAAATCACGTTAGATTTATACGTTATTATTTTGGCCGTTAATACATGCTGGATAAATATCTATTCTCATCAAAAGTAAAGTGATAACTTGGATTTACGAGGTTGATTTATCAAAGACGTTTTGCTGTTCTTTATCTACGTTCTGTGGGAAGTTTCTATCATAATATTTGGATAACTTGAAAGGTGTGTATTTTGTTAAACGTCTGTTATTCTTTCTCATTTGAACAACGTTGAGAAAGGAAAGGAGGTAAATGAAAAGATGAATAAGTAAATCTGCTCATCGTCATAGAAACATAGACAGGAAATTAAAATGTCTGGTAGTTTTTGATGTTGATAATAACGTTGACTTTTTACGTATCGATCGTGAAAAATTTTGGACAGAAGTTGTTGATGTTATACTAACGTCAAACGCTTTATAAATGGCAGATTACTTGCTATACAAATTGACCTCCGACAAGTAAGTTCGACTTTGATATCAAAGTGCGTTATTTTTCAAAACATGTGGCGAAAGAGATAAAACCAAATGTCGGGCGGAGACCTGAACATCCTAAATACGGCTTGAATAAGCTTTAGTTACGACGATCAAGTTGCCAAATCCTAGGGATAATTGTCGGGCGTTTGAATTAGTAAATAAATGAATGATTTGATTGAGCGATCCGTTTCTTGATTGACAGCGACGATTCTTAAATGATCCTCTTATTCTTTGTTATAGATAGAGTTAGACAATGCGTCATCAGATTGTGAGCTCTATTGAACGTAACATTATAACGTTTAGAATAGGAACATAGGTCCTGAAATAAGCATATTGCCAGATCTCCGTCCGCTCATGAATGGCAATTTACACTGAGTACTTTCGGATGAAGTATCTATCAAATTCTGAATTTGAATCGACGTTTAATCTTTAACGAAAAAAACCATAGAGAGAATCTTAGAGATACCGTATTCTCTCGAAAATGTCTTTCGTCTGTTATATAGCGAATAACGCTGCTTTATCCACGTAGAGAATAATTATCTTAATAATAGGATAAATTTAGTGATATCATCTGATAGCATGAATATAGTTTTAAGAAATACTGTTTTTCTAGTAATAAAATGTCTGTAACTCGGTTTTCTTTGTTAACCTTGACTAAAATAGGAAGATTATTCAGCGTGTAGGACTTCAATGCTTTATATATAAGACTGATATCTTTTCAAGATTTAATTGAGATATAAACGGTGAATAAAACATGTCTTGGCTAAACTATCTATCCTGACAACTTGACATAACGCGGCTGTCAGTAATATCAAAGATTGACCCATCAAATTATTCATTTAGACCGGAAGTGAATTTTTAACCCCGATATTGTTCGTCAATTATGTGAAAGGACTTGTGTTGTTTGGCGAATTAAACATGGTAACTACAGCTTATTCAAACTGCAGTCACGACGTTTATGCCGTTAGACATCTAAGTGGAACTTCCTGTTGGAGCTCAATGGGCGTGGCCAGCGGTCCGTCAATTAAGTAGCGCTTTACTTTATTATTGTTTCTTATACACACAAAAGAAATAAAAATCTAGGTCTGACAAATTCTGTCAATGTTATCGTTTCTTATAGACACAAAAGAAAGTCTAATAGACACATAAGAAAAAAATCTAGGTCTGACAAATTATGTCAATGTGGTATTGAATACACAGTGTGGTGTCATCGACACGGTCATTAATTGTACAAAGTGTCGTATTTAGACAGCTGTTAGGCAACTGGACATCATGAAGGTCATCAACCAATCATGCTACGATCATCACAATACAATCACCGCATACCTTTTCCCCCATTTTCTTTATTTGGTGTTGTTACGTCTTAAGTCGTCTGTTTTCAGAGTAATCCCTATGTATTTCAAAAAACCTTGAACTTGTTCTTGCTGTTTTTGTTTTCATATTCGTGTAAAGGCATTTTAGATGTACAAGTTATAGTGAGTGATCGAAGGTTAACTTTGTCTATACCGGTATAGACAAAATTGACTTTTGTTCACTCACTAGACCTTGTACAGCTATAGGCGTTGGGTTATTTATCTATTTATGTCTATTATTTACTTTAATAAAGTTCATTATCAGAAGACCAAACCAAAATACACATTTTTGATACATATTTGCATTACTTACTTAGATTGTACTAGTACTTGAGAAAACTTTTCGATCACTTATGTTTCGTGTTTCATGACAGAATCTGAAAGAACTTCAAATTCGATTCCTCTTTTGGAGGTGCGTATATCATTTGTCATGCACAAATATTCTTGTTTGACAGCAAATTTAAGAATTTCCTTCTTTGAAATGATTAATGTTTCTCCAAGGTCTTTGATAAGCATATACTCGAAATATCTATGAATATATTATGGCTTATTTCTGGACCAAATCGGTATTCTCCTTTTACTTTTTGCGGATGACATGGTTATTCTAAGTGATACCCCGATCGGCTTGCAGACTAGTCTAAATAGATTAAATGATTATTGTTCAGAATTGGGATTGGAGGTGAATACAGAGAAGTCCAAAATAGTTGTTTTTAGACAGAAATGGGGACTGAAAGAAAGTGAGCTTTGGACTTATAAGGGATCAGACAAACAAATTTAACTATCTTGGTACATTGTTTAATCATACTGGTTCTTTCACTACCAACAATAAAACATTGGCTGGTAAAGGCCTTAAAGAATTGAATGTCCTTATTAGTAAAACCCGCAAATTGAACTTTCAAACGTCCACACTATTTCAACTTTTCGATGCATTTGTTGGCTCGATATTATGTTTTTCAAGCGAAGTCACGGGATTTAATAAATCAAAAGAAATCGAAAGAATTCATTTAAAGTTTTTAAAACTAATACTAGGAGTCAAAACTTCCACTTGCAATTACGCCGTTTATCTCGAGACTGGTAGATACCCTTTATATATAAATAAATTTCTAGAATTATCAAATATTGGGGGAAAGTTATTTTTTCTGATAATATTCTTCACAAAAGTTTATAGTTTCTAGTAGCGATGCAGGCAGGCTGAACTGAAGCAGTAATGTTAAACATTTATTGTATAGATATGGTCTCGGTTATGTCTGGGAGGATCCTCGTTGTGTTAATCATAGAAGTTTTTATAAATCTTCAAATCAAGGTTGATTGATGATTTTCATCAAAACCTACATAGTTACCTTGATAATAGCACGGTTTTATCTACATATAAATTTGTTAAAGTTCATAATGAAATAGAAATATATTTAAATGCCTTGCCACATAAATGGTTTAATTTCATTGCTAAACTGAGGCTTTCATCTCACTGTCTTAGGATAGAAGCTGGCAGACATGGAAATAATAGAATAGAGAGAAATCTTCGTACATGTTTGATATGCAACACCAACGAAATTGAGGATGAATTTCATTTTCTATTTGTTTGTGATGCATATTCAGATATACGGAAAAAACACCTCAAAAAGAAGTATTTAATTCGACCAAGTATGCACAAACTTATCCTGATGTTAAATATGACTAATAGGAACGATTTACTTAATTTGGCGAAGTATATAAAAGAAGCATTCTTACTGAGAACAAATATAGTAAACAATATCCAGTCTGGATAATCTTTTTCCTTTTTTTTTTTCTTTCTTTCTTTTTAATAGATACAGCTCTATGCAATTTTAGTTAGTCATCTGCTTCTCTTCCATACACTATGGTTTACATATATTTTTCTAGGACTATTTGATCACGTGCTGTTTATGTTTGTTAATATTTTTGGGTTTTTTTGACAAGAAACTGTATAGTTTACGTCAATAAAGTATTGTATTGTATTGTATATAAAATGTATCGGATTGGATAATTTGGATGGAAGGTGTGAAAAATGAAGAAATTACTTGTTACAAGTATTTTTCCCCTCAATTTTGTTACAAATGACAGTTATAAATAAGTAACGTCTTTGAATTTGAACCAGATTTATTTTTTGTCGTTTTGTACTTGACATATGAAGTTTTATAATCAAAATGGAACAGTTTCAAAAAAAACTTGGCGAGTGCAAAATATATTTCCGAATTGGACTTTTGACTAGAATTGATAATGATAAATGTTGATGTAACATTTATTAAACACCACTTAAAATTTGATAAGCATCACATTTAAGATTTAATCAATTTCTCACCCGAAATTTAGGCGTCAGAATATTTACAATAATTCTAAAAAAATGTGTTTATCTGAAAACAACTTTGTGCTGTTCCAGGAATTAATTGACTTCGCGAATTGTTGAAGGGTAACGATGATGTAACTTTTCTATTATCAATAGGAATGGCAGAAGAATAACACTTTTGGTAAAAATCAAGGCTAGTGATAAACTTAGGGTTAAGTTTTTGTATGTGGTTGCCATTCTAGTGATTATCTGATCGAGATTACTTTCTCTCTCTCTCTCTCTCGCGGCTTACAAGCACACAGAAGCCCTCTCTAAGGGGACTGAACCAGTTGCTTCAGTAGAGACTGCTTAAGCTAGGGAACTGTGCTTAGATTGACCAAGAGGAAAATATTGGTGACTGAAGCATCATACAGATATGTTCAACTGTATAAAAGTCTAAAGACAATCCATCTTCTGTAAAGCTGCTGCCTGTAGCCACTCCTAGATGTCCCTTACCTTGATTTAGCGGGCATCGTAGTCCATAAAAAATATATCAGATCCTAAACCACCGCCAAAGAAGGGAACATACACATCTAAGATCCACCCCAATGATGTTATCACGTAGACGTCAATATACAATATCTCAATTGTATACACATTCACACCATTAGTGGACCCGCCACCCAGTCATAGCTTAAAACAGATTCTGATTAGTGATATTCATACCCGTGCAATTCTGTTAGTAAATTTCGTGTAAAAGTTGGATTTGTCAGAGAACAGAAATTGGGTCTAGTCGTGTAACGTCAACCTGACGTGGACCATTTGGGGTATACACAGATGTGATTTGTAGACAGATATCTGTATTTGGGTCGCATATCCGTCATGGGAGCTCTATATGGATGGTTTAGTCAAAAATCCTAAAAGAATTATGGTTTGCAAGTCATTCAGCGAGGTTAGGATTACAATCGAGCCGCAGTTGAAAGCAGCTTCAGAGGAAATGGGCTGTCTAGCAAATACTATAGATCTTTAGTCTGTTAAACTTTTCTATGACTTAATACACATATTGCATTATGTGCCTGCTCGGTCTAGCTAAGTACGGTGTCAACGCTCATGTTCATTACATGATAGATCGGAGGGTTAGGATTTATTCTCGACTTAACATTAAGTTCATCGCTTAAATAGAAAGCAATTGGCATTTTATATTCCTGTGTGGTAGTTCCAATGGTAGTTCCAATGATTAAACCCTTCTACCGCGTCTAAGTTCAGGGTCATATGTCAATGTCAAGGACATGGCCAAAGAATACACTTCAACAAAAGATAAACCTAAGTCTTTCATTAAGACCCTCGTCTTTACGTCCACGTGATTTTATACTTAAGAAAATATGGTGAGGGAAGAAGCATTTGAAATAATAAGCAATTCTTCTTATCTCATACCATTTTCTGTCACATTGGATTGTTTCGTTTTCAAATTCAATTTATTTTTTCATGGTCGTCTGCAACGTCTTTCAAATTCGATCGGTCGAAAAACAGGAAAGGGCTACCACATTACCACACAATCCCGATTTTTATTTGTTAAAGCAACAAAGCACCGGAAAAATGTCCCAAGAAGGGAAATTGCTTGTTTCAAGCAAATTTTCTTCATTCAACATAATTTTCTAAAACTAAGTGGGATAGTAGCTGAAGGCTAGAAATGGATGTAGTGTTAGTACTGGTGTGAGAAATACCAGGAATCCATTTTTAGGTGCTCCAGCCGCCACACTATGACTGAAACACTGTTAAAAGTGGCGTTAACCCCCATTCAATCAATCAATAAATCCTTGACCTGTGCAAAGACCTTTCATGTGGTACTTAAATGAACTACTAAGTCAGATGTCAGGTAGCAATTTCAATCTTGTCAAACATAATTCCACTTTTTGACGCCCTAAACAGATATGGCCTTTGGAACTTATCAAGCGATAACTTCTCTGTTTTCAGTCTTATTTTGCACCAATTTTCAAGTTTCGGATCACTTCAAAATATCGTCTGAAACTTCTTTGAATTTCGACCGGTCTAGAAATATGTCGCCTAGTAATGGGTTAAGGTTAAACTGTTCCAACATAATGTCGCCTTTAAACGCCCTTCAATGTGAAAGCTTTGGAAAACATTGTGGAGAATGAAGAAATTGCTTGTTACAAGCAATTTCTTCATTACCACTATGTTATCTACCCTAAAAGACAACGATTTTGTAGAATTCATCAACTTAGATTTGTTGTCTGCAACTTTTTGAATTTGGACTGGTTCAAAATTTTATCGTGTGGGAATGAGTTAATTAGAATTAATAAGGTTTATACAAATAGACCAGGTGCACGATTGTAAAGTAACCTTCGCACTTTGAAGTACCTGAAACGGGAGCTTTCTCAGTCGGTAATAACAAGTAGCCAACCAAAGCAAGTGGTACATAACAATAGGGTTGTCCTTCAAATTGACGATGGTTTAATTAAATAAAATGTTATTGTATATTAGAGAAGTAATTTCTGTTTCTGCAAAGCATTTGGTCGTCTGTGATATACTTCTTAAAGATGGTATTGGTGACATTGTACTCGTGTTGTTGTTGTTCGTGGTGGTGTTTTTGTTTATTTGTTTTTTTTTGTTGTTGTGGTGGTGGTGGTTTCTTTTTGTTTATTCTTGTTTTTTTTTTTTGTTTCTCCCCTTTTATTTATCATTTTAATTCGAATGCATTGTTCTGATGGATTGATGTAAAAAACCGTATAAACTGAAACCCTTTTCAAGATAATAGGTTTAAAAGGCGACCACGACAGCGAAGATATAAAACGATTAACATGATCAAAAATGATATAGTATATATCTGACTTCTTCTGAATCAGAGATGACGATTGCAAGTTCTCTTTAAAAAGTTGAACCGTAGGATGGATAGGATACGCTATATGCACGTTCGAAAATTAATTGCCGAATAAATATGCAAATCGCGTATGCATAAATATGACAGGCGTAAATAATATATTGCTTTTGTGCAACTTTCTATAGCTGTATAGTTTTTGGTTCCGAATATACAACGTAATATTTAGACAAAGAAACGTCCCACGACACAGGCGGGATTCGAACCCAGGACGTTTCGATTTCAAGACCTGCTTCCTACCGGTAGACCTTAAGCTATAAATACACACGTTAACCCTTTCTTTTTTTCAAAATTTTAGACCTGACCAATTTGAAAGAAAATGCAGACGACAACGAGAAGTAAGTGCAACTTGAAAAGTAACCAACCTACATGATAGAAAATATTGTGGGAAAATAAGAAATTGCTTTTTACAAAAGATTTCTTCTTTTCCCACAATGTTTTCTAATGTATAGATTCACAGGGACCTAAAAAAGGGATTGAACTGGAAAGGATCAAAAGCGGACAAATCCGAACACTACATAATAAGAACGAACTTGGAAAATATTGTAACAAATTGTGAAATCATGTGTAAAGACACACTCGAGGCCGAAGCAAATGAGGCCGTTGAAATAAGACAAAATATAACAAAATAGCGCGTACAGAAAACAGTGGGGGAAAAAGCGATTGACAGAATAGCTAGTCAATGAAAAAGGTTATTTGATTAAATTTGTCATTGAAAACCAAATCATTGTGCGGTTTGTAAATTAGGATGAACGAGCAAATCTCGCAGTTTTCGACAAATCAAAACCAATCGCTATTTGAACTTTTTTTCCGGCTGCTGAAGATTTGTGATCTGTATAAAGCTAGCCTCGGTATCGTGTCCGTTGTGCGTCCATCTCCGTAGATACCTTCTTTTATCATCTTCAGATCTCCGGAAACTACTTGTTAATCGTGACTTTGAAAATAAGTTATTAGCTAGGTTAAGTGCGATCCTAGATTTACTAAGAGGTAAAGAAAGAATCATTTTAATTGAAATACACTCAAGCAGTCCGTTTAAAAATTCAAGTAACAACTGAAGCATCGGCGTTTTGGTTCATAGGCCTTGAATAGCTCTTTGAGGTTTTACGATCCTGTAACGAACGTAAACTCTTCGCCTACCTACTTCTAAGGCAAAATATTGATCGATCTGCTCCATTAAACAGTCCGAAAGAAGGAGTTTCCGAATATAATCAGAGTAATAAATCACACGAATCACTTTTCCTAAGCATATTAAAAGCACATTTCAGTTTCTTTTGAAGCGATTTACTAAATACAAAAAAAAGATCAGTAACATCTCTGCCGCTGTCATTTTCCTAGTTTATTTTGTGTGATTCCCCCCCCCCCCGACAAGGTTATTTAAGAGATGAAGAGAATGTTTTTTGTTTTCATGGAGGTATGAACCGAAAAACCTAATCACACTGTATGAATCCGCGAAGCGGATTCATACATTCTGTGATTAGGTTTTTCGGTTCATACCTCCATGAAAACAAAAAAAACATTCTCTTCATTTCTTATAATTTAATAGCATCGAGCGAAAAAAAAAGCTGTACAAATTCTGATACCTTTTTGTATGGAACTATTTTATGCGGAAGCATACAAAAAGGCTGCGTGTTCAAAATTTTGTTCATTGAGGTATGAATTAATTTTTTTGACCAATCAGAACGCTCGTTTTCGATAGATGAAACTAACAATTAAATTATACTGCTATATTCGAAATTTTAAGATCACTGTGGCCTTTGTCCTGACGGATTGCCCTGCAAGTTAAAGAGGGTAAAGATGAAAGAAAGAAATGTCCCATAGTTGTGTTACTTATATTTGACCACTTCTGTTGATTTGTTGAATGGAAATGAAAAAATGTCCTGGCCTCCGGTATCATCAGCACTTTCGTTGTTCTCTGCTCCTTCATTACTGAGATCCTTACGTCAATGTGTTTACATTTTTACGGGATTTAACGCCGCAGTGATTTTATACTTGAGAAAACCTTGTGAAAAAAAAGAAGAAATTGCTTGAAACAATCACTTTCTCCTTTTCCGTAAATGTTTTCTACGGCACAGGACGGTCGAATTTTAAATTGCATCCAGTTTTCATTGTTGTCTATGACCACTTTTAAATTTTAAAATTTCAAAAAACGGAAAAGGGTTACGGTAACTAAATTTATGGGAAACAACAATAATCAAAAGAAGTCTCAAGGCTAAGAACATGCTTAAAGTTGCTACTTACATTTCTTCTGTTATAACCGTATTCTTCTAAATTCTTTTTTGGTTTGGAATTCATGGCCATTAATTAGAGCATATTAATTAGATAACTACGTTGTCTCCCACCAATGGGTGAATAATCGTAAACCTAGTTCGGATAATCCGCACAAATGAAGGGATGTCAAGATAATCTTTTTCTCTAATGTTATATAAGTAGAACGTTCGCCGCCCTTGGTATGGCAAGATGAGGTTGGATAGAAGCTGGGGGCTAGGAAAGGATGAAGTGATAGTACTGGTGTGAAAAATACTAGGCAGATCTACCTAGTGATCTGTGTGGCGACAAATAATGCATCTTTGGATTGACTCACAAGATCACAGAGTGCATATCTATAGAAACAAAAAATGATCTTTGATTTCCTTTGCAAGTATGAAGCTAAAAAAGGTCAGTTACATGCAAGTCGTAATGACAAATCTATTGAAATACAACCAGTGCAGTATTGAATTTATCACTTCCAACTCGAACTCTATAAATATACTTCCTCGTTCATAAATCACACATATAATCGTTTCAAAGAAGAGCGAATAAGTCACATATATAAGTCCACATACATACCATCGAGAAAGGAGTCTATAGTCTTCATTTAACTTTTTAATGATTTAAACGATTTAATTCATGAGACTCTTCGAGTTCTCGCTTAGCCCATTACCAGACGACAAAATTTCAGACTGACCGAAATTCAAAACAAAAAAAAAAGTAGTTGATAGTCGATAACTTTTAATTGATAGTTTTTCAAAAATCTTTGTATTTTTGGGAAATAACTTATTGTGGATAATGAAGAAATTGTTTATAATTGTTTCAAAATCTGTTTTCTTGAATAGGGCATCAATATCTTTTTGCATTTGAATGGGGTTAAGAAAGGTGAAAGATAGTGAAACGTTATTTGACTCATCGCAGAGGTCCGTACCAGCAACATGAATATAGTATCTTTCATATGTCTTCTGAAGACAAGCTGATTTAAACCTTCCCTAAAATATATGAGTTATTAGGCAAGCCAAGTCTCGCTTAATAAGTGTTCCAGTCTAGATTTGGTCAGAACCTATTATGTGGTTTTCTATGTGACAAGCTGATCATAACTAACTCTAGAATGTATAAGTTATTAAGCAAAAAGGTCTCGCTTAATAAGTGTTCCAGTCTAGATTTGGTCAGAACCTATCATGTGGTTTTCTATGAGACAAGCTGATCACAACCAACTCTAGAATGTATAAGTTATTAAGCAAGCCAAGTCTCGCTTAATAAGTGTTCCAGTCTGGATTTGGTCAGAACCTATCATGTGGTTTTCTATGATATTTTTTTCTGATTTAGAATGTATGAGTTATTAAGCAAGCCAAATCTCGCTTTACAAGTGTTCAAGTCTAGATTTGCTCAGGACATATAATGTGATTTTCTATGAGACCAACTGATCACAACCAACTCTAGAATATATTAGTTAGGTTGCAAGCCAAGTCTCGCTTTATCAGTGTTCTAGTTTAGTCTGATCAGGACCAACCATGTGAATCTCTTGGAGAAAGGCTTTCTTTTCCTCGTCTAGAAAAGAAAAGTTATTAGGCAAGCCTTTGCGAGGAACAGATTCTTTTACTTAGAGTCAAGGACCGATATGTGCGAATGAACGATAGGCTAAACCTAATTATCGTTTGGTCGAAATGACGGTGATCAAATAAATGTAATGGTTTTGTGGAACCCTATAATTATATGTCATACACGTATGCGTATATGACACAGGAGAAATAAATTTCAACAAATATGTTTCGCGTAGTTCAATTTTGGACTCAAATATTACTTTACGAAAAGTTCATGCATTTCAGAGTATGTTAACCAAGAGTGATACGGTGGTGTTAACATCTACCATGTTTAAAGGGGTTTAACCCCGCTTTTAACAGTTTTTCAGTCATATCGCGGCGGCTAGATGGATTCCTGGTATATGCCAGTACCACCATTACATCCTTTCATAGCCTCCAGCTGCTATCTCACTTAGGTTTACGCATTTCCACCCATTGGTGAGAGACAAATTTCGTAAAGGATATGTGTCGCCGCCGGGGATCGAACCCACGGCACCCCAAGTTTGAAGATTGGGAGTCTGATGCTCTACAAACTGCGCTGTCACGGCGGCACCTCTACTATGAGGTAATCACAACTGAGCAAATGCGATCCTGTGGCTCTCTTTTATGCTCATGCCCATAAAGTACGGGCATAAAGCTGGGATATGGAATTCAGAAAAGAACAACGAAAGAACCTTGGCATGCCACTTTCAACCATTACACATGAGCGTCAAGTAAAGACTCAGATCAGCCTGTGCATTCACACAGTCTGACTAGAGGCTTCACTACGCGCTCTATAGATAGATACTGACTCAAAGCTTCTTTAGACTCTTGGTGAATATTCTAACCTTTCAAGGCTGCTTAAATGTCCGTGTTCACTCATATGTGAAATAGTGGAAAATGTCGCTCACAGGCTAAAATAGAAAAATAGCACAAAGTGATAAATGAGTAAATAAATAAAAGAAGAAAACGTTAGCTCAGTTTAAAAACATCATACGTGTCCATACTTTGTATAGACACTTATGATGTTTTTGCACTATGCCACCGAAATGTTGGATGTATTGGTTTATCTCATAAAATACATTTCAATATAATGCATAGTTTTGGCCAATTAAAATATAATTATTATCGATCAAATTCATGAAATATATATCAAAACGCCTTGAAATGTTCTAGAACAAGAATGATATTTCCTTTTAACATTTCTTTTCGATTATTTTTTTGTAATGCATATATTACAACGGTAAAAATGACACGCGTTATCGTTAACAAATTATCGTTAATTTGTAAGTGATTTATTATGAAATTAGCATTTCCGTCAGTGATACAGTAAGTTTATTCACGTTCTTTGATATGAGTGGATAGTCTCTGTGAACATCGAAAATACTTCTTACAATTTATAATGTGAGAATATCACTCCAATTTCACTCAAATGAAAAGTAGAATTTTCTGTTGAATGTCCCGCCTATCGCTCTCTGGCTTAAACAAATGCATTCTTTTCGGGTTTTTAACGCCTATCAACCCTTTTCCGTGCAAAAAAAATAAATAAATAAAAATAAATAAATAACCGGTTGGTTGGACTCTATGTATCGAACTTTATATACAGATCGGTTGATTGATATGGGTTTAACGCCACTTTTAACAGTATTTCAGTCATATCTCGGCGGCTTGAGCACCCTAGTATTTCTCACGCCAGTACTACCACTACATCCTTTCCGAGCCTCCAGTTGCTCATCCCAAACAGGTTTACGATTAGGCAACAATTGATGGGAGACAATTGTCGGAAAGGCTTTATATGAAGACAAAAAATACCTTACTTTTAATATTTATTCAGACTGAAAAAAGACAATTGAGAGACAACTTATTATTTGATATAGAGTTAAGCTCATTACCAGTTATCAAAATTTATAGCGGTCCAAAATGAAAGAAGTTGCTGACAACATTTTAAATTACATTCAAATTGAAATACATGCATTTGAACAAAATATTCAAAAACAAAAAAACAACATTACGAGAAAAGGTGATTCGTCACAAGCTATTTCTCGTTTTCCCATACTGTTTCATGAAAATATATTTCTTCAGCGTCTTAATGCGGGATTGCGTGCTAATGGGCAATTTTATGCTCTGGTTGGGTCAATCGTTCCATTTTATCCATATCTATATTTAACTCCTTTCTATACAATACCTGATTTTACGTCTCTGTGATATTATACTCGAGAAAACATTTTAGAAAAGAAGATATTGCTCGTCACGAGCAATTTCTTCTTTTCTCGCAATATTTCCTGTGATAGAGGATGATTATTTTTTTTAAATTGTGTTTACTTTACAATGTCGTTTGCAATCCCTTTGAATTTGGACAAGACTGAAAATTTGAAAAGAACGTATAGGGTTGCTTAAGGTTGCTACCATGGGTTTCTCTTTCATTCTTTCATGCTTTAGAGCAATCATTTTAGTTTAATCGAAGCAAAGAATGAATAAAGGGTAGCCTTTTAGCGAATAGGCTAAATAAATGAGTGTGACATTTAAGTTGATTTTAGCATCAATAAGTATTTATCCAAAGAATGGAATATGCCAAAGGCGTATATATATGAAACGGTCAGCCTTATTTCTTTTTTAACTTAATACGGCATACAAAGACAATTCATTCTTTATCCCTAGACGTATTGCTTTATTTAAAACAAATTCAACTTGTGTAGGTGGGAAGAGAAAGAGACTTAAAACAATTTTTGGTACCATTGGCCGTTTATAAGCATTTCAGATTCACAAATCGTTATGTAATTCATGTATTGCAAAACAAAATCCTCTTACTTTAGATGCGCCAGGTAATCAAACCGCAAAACATGATTTTAATGACGTACTTTGATATGATGTCAATTTTCAAGGAGTGATTTTGAGAAGTGAGACATCCGTGACAGTTATATGATTTTCATGATTTCATTACACGTGATTCACGTCATTCAGGTCAAACCAACCTAGTTATGTATTGTTATATTACAAATCGTGTACTTGTTACTATATCTTTTAAAATAAATCGATTGGTTCATATTATGAAAACAACAAACTACGCCACAGAAACAAAGCTATAACAATGGTAACATGTTTGATTTATGGTCGCTACCCTAGCGCATGCCCATATGAGCGACGCCCTCAGAAGACGGTTAGTTTTTACGAGGAGTAACGGGATGATATAGGGTGAAACTGCTTGGTGCCCTGCTTGGTTCTTTAGAGAGCTATCTTGTATCTCATGCCAGGATATGCCAACACAGAACTTTGGTCATCCCCCAAATTTCCTCATAAGAATCGTCAAAATACGTCTTTATTTGTAGAATTTTCAACGTTTGCATAAAAACACATTCTGACGCATAGATATTTTTTAGTTTTTAGTTTTTAGTGTTTTTTCCAGGGCTGTTCAGGTTATTACCCTTTTCCCAATATATAACTCCATCTATAACAATTATTTTAATGATTGTTTTACTGTATTTTTGCAGAAAGGATGTGATGATGAAGTGATTTTAAACAATTTGGATATTTTTTGAAGTGATATGAAAAAACGTGAAAAACAATCGATCGGTATTATAAAAACCTACCTCAAATTCAAAATGCTAATTAGATTTTTGTTTTCTTGATGACTGAATTAATAAAGTTTAGTAGTCGAATAAATCAACATAATTATATAGAAAAGAATCTCGCTTTATATCCTTTATATATCACCATTTCAAAACCTAGAAAATAAAATTAAGGAACCTCGATCTCTGGGACTACAACCAAGGACAATGCACCATGGAAAAACAAAACACGAAAATTGTTGTAGGAAGACGGTCCTTTCAGAAAGTTAACAACGTGTCCTTTCAAGGAGGTTATCATAATATGCTGACGTCAGCGAAATGATTTGGTCAAATTACGTGCAACTTGTAATAACTATTTCTGCTTATGTTGTTGGCTTGATACTTTGAACATGCCTAAGAGGCCATAACTCGTTTGACAAGGATTAAATACCTGGATATTCATTTTAACCCTTGTCTTCCTGTATAAAATCCCTAACCGAATTGCATTCAAATAAAAGGGCTGTGAGCACTGATAGTACTTGTTGTTCTATAATCAATATTTCTTCTTAAAATCAATTTCATAAACTACTCAGACAGGAAAAGTACGAGCAGGAGGTGCAGACCAAGATAAGACTGCACTGATTAGCAGGATGATCTTGGTCTATACCCCCTGCCCAAACCGCAAAATTCCTGGTTCGGAATGACAGTTAATATATAATGACATTTTTGCTTGTTAACGACTTTGAAATTAAGTGCTAAAGTTTTCGTACAAGTCTGTGCAAGATATTATACCTTTGAAACTACTTAAGCCATAGCTTTCAAACTTTGCACATACACTGAGTGTTATAATCAAACCATCTTGACATAGGTTTATCTAAAATCAATGAAGTGGAATTAATTTTTGTACCTTGTTTACGTTTAGGACCACTGCGTGTTTTAGCAATGAATAGTAAGTTGGTTTCAGGAAAGAACAGATTTAGTTATACAATAATGAAAACCTCAATTCCAACTATATTTTCCAACAAGAGAACATCAAAACAAAAACACAGGATGTTTTTACAATACTACTATGATCCTTACTTTTTACTCGTATGAATAAACCATCTTTGTGGCACATTGGATACGATCCTAGATAACCCATAACATTATGGAGAAAAAGTATCATTTTGCACTTTGCTGAATACTTCCAACTACCATAGAAATACTGGGAAATGGTGGAGATGTGGCTTTTAACTTTCTGACTAACGGTATAAACAAAACTGACCTTTGATCACTCACTTTAACTTGTATATATCTATAAGGTGAAATTAAAATAAATTACGAACTGATCGGAATTTTTAGCACACAATTTTACAGAAATTGTGACTTCCAGTACAATTTCTGTTCCTCCCAGCGGCTACATATAATTATTTCAACAACTTATGTCTGCCAGTAGGGATTATTTCGGTTTTATATAAATGGAATCACAGAAGAATCAGAAGTATTGACCTTTGATATTTTGATTTAAGACATGTTGTGTTATATCTTTGACTTCAAAATAGTAAATACAACCTGAATGATTTGTCTACCTTTTCAAAAGACGTCATGCAGATATTTTAATGGCATGAAATTTATTTATAGATTGGCTCTGTCTTTTTTTAAATATGATTCATTACATCAATGAGTCGCATTTAAATACGAGTTAAAATAAAGCGTACTTTGATATTAGATATTTTTGACTCCTCATCAATCAAAGACATAATCAACTTGTTCTATAAAGTTCAGCCATAAATCAGCCTGCGAATGTCACTTCCAAAGATTCACATTTTTGAATAGGTTACTGCCCCTTAGATTTATTCACACAAGGTCGCTCAGACAATAGGCTACCTGATTTGTTGTTGTTTGGGTTGTTGTTGTTGTAGATATGGGCCCAGTAAAAAAATCATTTTAGACTCTTTGTTAGTCTGTTCCTTGTTATTATTTGGAGAAAAAGTGACTTATTAGCACGAGATTGAACTAAGAAAGCACACTTAACCCATTCCATAACAACCCCGTTTTTTCGACCATCTAGGAAAAAAAATTGGGAAAATATTCTGGAAATTAAGAAATTGCATTATTGCAAGCAATTTCTTCTTTTTCCACAATCTTTTCTACCCAAAATAACAAGGATTTTAAAATTTCAGCATCTATAAATTGTCAGCGGCAACTTTTTTTGATTTTGGATAACTCTGGAGTTATATCTGTTGGTAATAGGTTAAACGACTACTTTGGAGGTGTGTGAAGGGGTGAGATTGGTCGCTTTGTTGGACGAATATTGTTCAAATACGTGGTTTAGGTTTATGCTGAACGAAAAAAATATCATGCTCTATATACTTTACCAAAGATAAAATGTAACTTGTTTGCATACTAAAACCTTTAAAATAACTAATTCGAGTCTATCATTCAATTACTAAACGTTACTAAACGGTGATTATTCTATATCATCGGTGTTCTACGAAAACCTCGTAACTACAGCTTATTCTAAGCTGTAGTTACGAGGTTTTCGTAGGACACCGTCAAAATGCTCTAAGTGACTGTAAAGGCTGCTAAGTGCCTTCACTTCATGCATATATGAAATGGTTTGAATTGTCATACAAGGGATCAATTACTTCTATTCCTTAACGGTATGTTTTATATTTCAGATGTTACAGCTACGAAAACTATCAATACGATTTCTTTTGTTGTGTATATTTCTACAAACTTATATAGTTCTAGGTAAGTGTTGTATGAGTATATCCTCTTCTTTTATTGTGAATATTTCTATTTATATACATAGGTCAAGGTAAGTGTTTTATGAGTATAGCCCCTTCTTTTAGTGTGAATTTCAACAAACTTATATAGTTCTAGGTAAAGGTTGTATGAGTATAGCCCCTTCTTTTTTCTGCGTATTTCAACAAACGTACATAGTTCTAGGTAAGTATTGTATGAGTATAGCCCTTCTTTTAGTGTATATTTAAACAAACATTCATAGTTCTAGGTAAGTGTTGTACAGGTACATCCCTATCTGTCATCGTGTATAATTTTATAAGTTCACACAGTTCTAGGTAATTATTATCTCAATAAAACTTTTTTATTTTTGTGTATAATTTTACAAGTTTACATAGTTCTAGGTAAGTATTCTCTCCTTAAAACCTTTTCTATTATTGTGTATAATTTTACAATTTTACATAGTTCTAGGTAAGTATTCTCTCCTTAAAACCTTTTCTATTATTGTGTATAATTTTACAATTTTACATAGTTCTATGTAAATATTCTCTCCATAAAACCTTTTCTATTATTGTGTATAATTTTAAAAGTTTTACATAGTTCTAGGTAAGTTTTCTCTCCATAAAACCTTTTCTATTTTGAGTATGATTTAACAAGTTTACATTGTTCTAGGTAAGTTTTCTCTCCATAAAACCTTTTCTACTATTGCGTATAATTCTACAAGTTTACATAGTTCTAGGTAAGTATTATCTCCATAAAACCTTTTCTATTATTGTGTATAATTTTACAAATTTACATAGTTCTAGGTAAGAATTCTCTTCATAAAAAACTTTTCTATTATTGTGTATAATTTTACAAGTTTACATAGTTCTAGGTAAGTATTCTCTCCATAAAACCACTTCTATCATTGTGTATAATTTTACAAGTTTACATAGTTCTAGGTAAGAGTTGTTTCAGTGTTACCATTTCTATTTTAGTGTATAATATATTGCTGCAAAGTTACATTGTTCAGGTAAGTATTGTATAACCCCCTTCTATCATTGTGTATATTTCTACAAACATACGTATAGAACTATGTAAGCATTGTCTCAGTGTGACACTTTTTGTTATTGTTCAATTTCTATAAAGTTACTTAGCTATTGGTAACTTTTGAAGCAGTAAAATCCACTCTTCTCATCTTCATATATTTAATTAAAAAGCGAAAAGTGATAACTTGCACAATTACAGTCTCGTCTTAACCTTAAATTTTTGTTGAAGGGATTTTACTTATGGTTTGATATTTATCGCACTTTAAATACGAATTGTGTCTAAAGTTGATTTTCAGAACTTGGTTAACCCGCACTAGTATTTTAGCTTTCGTTCTAATACATTGAAGCGACAAATTCTCCACTTTCAAAAACTCGATACCTCTTTTAGCTCAGTCTAATATATTGATACTGCTTGCACAAATAACTTAATTATGAAACTGAAACAGTTTGTTGTTCACCGATTTGAACAAACTAAGAATGACCTATCAAACGGTTCCCTGCATTTTAATTTCATTGTAGATAGCAAACCAAATACCAGACGACAAAATTCAGACTGGTCTCATTTCAAAAAGTTGCATATTGATGGAATTGCAAATATCTCTCTGTCAGCGTGAGTAGAAAATAATGTGGAAAATGAAGAAATTGCTTGTCACAAGCAATTTCTTCATTTTCCACATTATTTTCCTAGACTATTTTTGAGTGACGTAAAAAGACGAGATTGTCTGTTAATGGATTAAAATCTAATTTTGTTTACAATAGGCCAATACCGTAGGGTGTGCTATTATACAAACTGGGCCCAGTACCGGCCCAAAGAAGGGAAATATTATCCAGAAGATATCGACCCTACTCATTGCTCACACATCATTTTCGCATTCGCCAAGTTGAATGGAAATAGACTGGTTGCTTACGAATGGAATGACGAGTCCACTGACTGGATGAAGGGAATGTGAGTTGAACATTTAAATGATATACTATAAAACTTATGTCGGAGATAAAATGAATACTATAGTTATGCTCAAAAATTTTATTTAGATAACTACCTAGGGGGTTCTAAGATTCTAAAATATACTACTTATAGGAAATAAATATCTAGTTATATTTTCACCCTTGTCATGCTAAACCCGGATAATGCCTGATTTGGCAGGAGTATTAGACAAAGATCAGCGTGCAAATACGTGCAGTCTGATCCTAGTCTACACCATCTATTTGTCCTTTTCAAGATAAAAGAGTTGCTTATAAAATTAATGCTCAAATACTTCTAGTGCCTTTAGTCCTTTGAGCTGTCTTTTATATCATTTAAAGTTGGATATAAACGGGCTGTTCTGTTCTGAAACTATCATTTTCAGCTGTGAATTGCAGTACATATTATTAGAGTTAATAGAATAAGTATGATTATTGTTAGCAGTTATAGGATACGAAAATCAACCGTTTTTAGCTCATCTTACCGTCGTCGTCAACTTGTCTCTCAAATATCCTCTCTCAAACTAGGGGGAAAAACTTGATGAAACTTGATGGTGGTGTTTCTTGGTTGAAGCCCTACCAAAAGTGTTGAATGGTTTAAAACCCTTTCTTGATGCCACACCAAAATATTGGAAATACGTTGTAATAATGAAAATGTCCATCCAGAGGGGCCCATAACCTTCTAATTGACAGATCGCTTGCCACGCCCACTGACCTCCGACAAAGCAGTTCGACTGAGAAATCGAACGACATAAGTATATAAATGTAAAGTCAGGGATATAAAAATGAATATCTAATCAACAGAGTCCGACATAAACGTAGTAACTACAGCTTGAATGAGATGGAGTTACGACGTTTAAGACGCACACAAACGAAAATGATCAATTCTAATATCGGAGTTCACATTTCACCATGAGTTAAATTGAACGATTTGATTGGCCAACTGATTATTTGATTGACAGCAGTAATCAACATATTGATATATAGCAGCTTCTCGTGAACCTCTTCATGTTTGTTTATAAATGTGATACTCGTGTCATATTTTGATATTTCTATATGGCACTCTATAAAGTTTGTTCATGTGATACACTTGATATCGAATTTTGGCTTAAATTGGGCTCAAAACATTTCAAATTAAAAAAAAAGATTTTTCTTTTCACATTTTTCTTCTCTCAAACCAAGGACATTATATTTGTTTCAATGAATTAGAACCTAAACGAAGTTTTTGTTTATGTAATACCCCTTTGTCTTTTTCGGTTCCCTGGAACAACTGATTCTTTACAGAGATAAAGAAGAAAGCATTAAAAAATATATATATTCTTGTATCGTACCATAAGGCACAGAGTTTTTAAATATCTATTTATTTAACATTATGTTATGACTCCTTATAAAAGATGTAAACTGAATGCTTCCCAGGAACATTCATTATTTACTTGATATTGAAAAAAAACTTTAACCCATTCCCACATGACAAAATTTCATGTCTGTACAAATTCAAAAATTTGCAGACGGCAACTTTAGTTAATTCTAAGGGCGTTGCCTTTTAGGATAGAAAACATTGTGGATAATGAAGAAATTGATTGTAATAAGCAATTTTCTTCATTTTCCATAATGTTTTCTAAAACTTTGTTTCTCTGGGAGGGGGCGTCAAAAAGCGTTACTATACAAGGGAATGGGTTTAAGATTTCATGTCACAAACTATTAGACCAAGAAGTGGGAAGGGGAATATCCGAAGCGATTCATGTGAGTGATGTAAGGCCATTATGGTCCTCTTGTATAGATATAACTTAAACTTGCAGGTATGATCGTATAAATGCTATCAAGGCAAAGAATCCCGAGATAAAAACACTTCTAGCTGTGGGTGGTTGGAATATGGCATCGGCTCCTTTTACAGCAATGGTGGCCACTGCTACTAGTAGATCGGAATTTGCCACTTCTACAGTACAGTTTTTAAGGTATGACAAATTAATTCTAAATCTTGATACTCAACTCCGAAACCCTAACTTAATTCTATCTGTTATTTTCAACCATTAGGCAATTTTTTCTGTATCTTCATCGAAAAACTGCTAAGGGTGGATCCAAATTGTCATGATAATTTTAGGGTCTAACTCAATTCATGCAAGTCACATGATATTTTCATTTAAATAAAACGAAACTTATAACAAACAATTTTTTAGTCCGTTCCCACACAATGACGTTTTTTGACGCCCCATCAAGAAAGAACAATTGAGAATAAAGCAACAAGCAATTTCTTCATCTTCCACATTTTTTTTGCAACTATGAGAGTCTGGAAAAAAATCTAAAATTTTATTATGTTTTAAGATATGAATATGATGGGCAGCTTTATTTTTTCGATTTCAGAAAACGAAATTTTGATGGAATCGATTTAGATTGGGAATATCCTGCAAACAGAGGAAGTCCACCAGAAGATAAACATAGATATACAATGTTGGTTCAGGTGAGAAATATTAGTCTTAAATGTTATTGGAAATTTATTTTTCACCTCCTAGTATTTCAAAGGACAACCGTTTCCTCGCACAAGTTAAGGTATTTCTTTGTCTTTATTGTATTTCGATCGGTTAGCGCATATTGTCGTAAGTCCATATATGAATATACGCACTTACAACCGTATTGCACTAAGCCTTGGATTTGTCAAGATCCATTTAAGTGAATGATTATATGAAGAAAATATAGACAATATCTTTCGAACGTGATAAAACCGTTACTACTCAAACCCGCGTTTTGACGCCCCTTTTGACGCCAATAAAATCATTATGAGAAAGGAATAAATTGTTTATTATTGTCAACATAATAACCTTTTGAAATGCTTGGAACAAGTAATTTCTCCTTTTGTCACAATATTTTCTATACTAATTTGACTCTTAGTTCTTAATTTCTAAGCAATTGAATAGTTGTCTGCAACATCTTCCAATTTGGGCCAGTCTATTATTTTGTCGTTTGGTAATGGGTTAAGTATGACAATCCAGACTGTTTAGGTATTTTAAGGTCACCTACCTGATGAAAGTACAGTACTTTTGTTGGGAATTAATCTCATACTTTTGTTAGGGAATTAATCTCGTGTGAAAAATTGAGCGACACTCAAGTAATTTTTCTCTAACCACTCTAAGATATTAAACAAGAAAAAGAAGAATGAAATTAATTAAATGCTTTGCCGCACCACATGGAATTTCCTTTAACATGACAAGTTTTCTGTACAAACGACACTTTTTGCACTGGTGCATGTAGAGTTAACAAAATGATAAAAAAACTCTTAATTGCTCCAAAAATGTAGTACCTTTGGTTTTCTTAGACGGCTAACCCATCTAAATATAATCCCTCATTTTTACGTGCTAAAAGAATTACGTTATAGAAAAGATTGTGGGAAAATGACAAGCTTTTGTCATCTGTATACCATGTAAACTGAACTAGGTTCAAAGTAAATTATCGTAAGAGCTTAAATGCACAGCGCTTGAAAAGTGGCATCTAATTCAAAACTACTTAGTTCCTTTTCATACAGCAAAATATTTGGTATTAAATGGGTTTTTAGTGCTTAATAGATTTCGTTCTATTCATAGGAGGTGCGTCGTGTGTTTGACGATGAAGCACGGCGGACTCGCCGACCGGCCCTGTTACTAACATCGGCAGTGGCTGCGGGTAAAAGTAACATCGACTCGGCTTATGATGTGGCACAGATCTGCAGGTGAGAACACGTGCGACTTGTTCAGTAAATTCTGGACATCTGACCCCCGGCACGCAATAACTGAAATGTGTAAAAGTATACTCATGGGAAAAGGTTAAGCACAATCGTAAAGGATTGCTTACTTTTTAAAATAAACACGAGTCCTTAAAATGTGAATGTCACTGTTTGGGATTACAAATTGTAGGTGAAATCTGTAAAACACGCGGGGGTTATTGTAAAGAGACAGTGGGTCAGTATTCGAAAATCAAGCAAACTCTAGAATCTCAATCCCGATTGTCAATCAATGAATAAACCGACCAATCAATCATTCATTCAGTCTGGAATTAAGATTTGAATTCCGACATTGGCCGTCATTTCTGTTAACCTTTATTGTTGGTTTGGCGACTTAATCGTCGTAACTACAGCTTTTTCAAGCAGTAGTTAAGACGTTAAAGTCACCGACCTACTATTTTACTTTTTTTTACATGCTACTAACCATAAACTTTGCAAAATAACGTCGTTTGAATTCGAAGCGGTACTTCATGTGGGAGTCAATGAGCGTTGCCAACGCAGAAAGTGGGCGGGGCCAGCGATTGTTCGATTGATGAGCAACTAGGAGCTTGTATTTGACAGTCCCGTCACCCCGTTGATGCAGTAGAAATCCGCGAAAAAATTGTTAATGCTCGGTTCGACCTGCATCTCTTACGTTGAAATGATAAAACGAATATCTCGAGGTGTCGGTCTGTGAGATCGGAATCTGTCTGTTACGATCAAAGTTATCTCAAATCTGCTCAATGTTTGACACATCGTGATAGTTTAGTGACTGAAATGGTAGACACCTCGTATTGTTATGACAGCTTGAAGCATACCAATGACGTTGTTCTAACGTCATAATTGGTCGCCGTTGCATGACACTGTTTGAAAACCTGTCATTTTTTTTAATCACGGGTATTTGGTGGTGTTACTGAATTATTTAATCGTTATTGCGAGTAATATTATAACTACAGTTTGAATAAATCTGTAGTACGACATTTTGGTCGTCCAACGACGAAATATTCTATGATGGATATGGTTTTTTATGGACTGTAGGAGTCCTTCAGTGTTACCCAATTCGGGAAATCCAGTAGGATTTTACTATGTCAGAAGAGAAGTCCAGTTAAAATCGATTTACTATTTTTCAAAACCTGTCTCCCCTAACAACTGTACATTTCGAAAATGGCTTATATACTAAGTAATTCGTAGAACGCATAAAGACTCCACTTGAATACGAAAACAACTACCAATAACCCGATCAGCGTAGATGCGCTCACGTTTTCAAAAACGCGGAGTCTTTCAATAATATAGTGAGTAATTTGCCTTCTACTTTGAGAACTCAGCATACCAGCTGTTTAGCACGGGAGTGATAAGCTGTACTGTTAGATATGTTTAAAAATGTTTATTATTATCTTAAATTAGCCTTTTCAATCCATTACCTAACGACACAAGTTTGGACTAGTTACAGACGACAATTCAAATCGCGTTGAGATTGAAAACTAAGGCCCAGGCAGGGTAGAAAAGATTGTGAAACAAACAGTTTCTCATTTTCTTATAACTTTTTCTTTAATAAATTCCCCAGGGTCGTTAAAAACATCATTGTGTGGGAACTGGTTAAGTTTCTAGTGCATCACGGAAGAATTAAAAGATATACGAAACATCTCATTTGTTTCTTACAAGTAATAATTCTCAATGAACATTTCCAATATTGTCCAAGTTTCTTAAGTGATATCTTATTATTTGTGGAATGTCTTCGAAACAGATAATCTAGGAAAAGAAAAAAAATATTGATCTTGAAAGATAGTTAGACTGCGATCCCGTGAATTAGGCTTAACATGACTTTCAGTAATATTTCAGTAAAACCGCTGTTTGTAGGTGCAACCAACCATTGTTTCTGTCGTTTTTAATACCAGTAACAAGTACAACTGCAACAATAAATTTGGGTCATTACATGTGTAGCTGCTAAGTCAACTTTACAGGCAAATTCCTCATCTTATTTTCATGGTGAAAGACAAATGACTTGTGTGACAATGGCATTTTTTTCTTCCGAACTTGTGATAGATCTAAGGACTATAGAAGCTTAACATCCTGTTTTATATATTCCTATTATACAAACCAAGCTGGGCGAGACGTTAGGCTTAAAAAAAGATTATCTATGTGAAAATTGCCATTTTGTATACCAAAACGGGCATATCACTCTACTATGCCAACATGGACGTCCATCATCAGTACTTTCAGTGCTTTGATTACTTTGTGGTTTTCGTTATTGAATAGTTCGTGCGATTTGTCAACCAATAACAACACAAACACTTTACATGTGATGCTTGTTTCATGGGCCATTCTTTCAACATAAAACAGTTTTCGTTCATTTGAGACCTATGAAAATAATAAGTGGGTAAAAATCTCGCTAAACTTTTTTCCAGTAGTATATTTCTACCCGACTGGGTAGATAAGAAAATATTATAGACAAAAACGTGCACAGAGTGAAGCAAACTTCATTTTATTTCACTACATTTTTATTATTATTACTGTCAATTCACGCGAGTTTTGATGTGTTAGCACAGTAATATTAATAAATAGATATAGCGAGTTTGTGAAAGTTAGGGGTTGTGTATAAGTGTTGTTTTTTTTCTACATTGTATTTAACGGAAAAAATAATAATGCTCTGACCATGAAATATTAAAAAAAAAATACACAACTTCGTTTCGAGGAAGAAGCTTCATTTTTTTTTCTTATAAAAGTTTGTTTATAACAGGTCTGTTTCTTTTCAAAAACTGTATCGGTAAGATGACAATAATGTCACCGAGTTGTAACATATACGTCATGCTGCTGACACCCATTCTTCAAAAGTGGTTACAATTATTATCAGTCATTATCTATATGAAAAACCGCAAAATAAAAGGATCTTTCTTTCTTCCTTGTAATATTTAAACCGATACATGTTAAAAATTGATTTCATTGTTTTGAACTTTTTAACCTTCTAAACCCATACAGTTAACCCCTGTCTGCTTATGATGTAAGGAAACCGACTTCTCAACGGAGACTAACTTGTCATCTTTTTTCTCTCTATTCTTTAGCTTTTCAATTAATATTGTAACCTTTAATTTTTCTATAATTGAGACGGCATCATAAGTGGCTTATTGCTCAAAAATACGATTTTCTTTTACACCTTTTTCGTGAATTTCGATATGTATATTACAAAACGACGAAAAGAAGAGAGAGAGAATCAATGCCAAGGTCGAACTATTTAGAATAGTTTCATATAATTTAATTTCAGCTGAGTCTATCAAAATTTAAACTTTGTGAATGGCTGAATTTTTTCATACTTTCACGAATAGAATTTTGAGAACTCAACTACTTTGTATGTGTGCCCACAAAGTAGATCTATAAAACTTTACTAAAACCAAGTAAATTTTTTCTTTGTTTTGCTTGATAGAATTAAATAATAAGAAACGAAGATGATCTTTTTTGTTTTGTTTTGTTTTGTTTTCATCGAGGTATGAACCTAAAATGGACCTTTTAGGAAGTGATAATAGTATTGACCATGTTCATTCTGCGCGGACTGCGTCATACCTATGTATCAATCGTTACCATTACCAGGCGGCAAAATTTTAGACTTATCCAAAATTGAAAAAATTTGCTGAAGACAAATTACACTTGATGAACTGAAGATATTGTGGATATTGAAGAATTTGCTTGTTAAAAGCAATTTCTTCATTTTTCACATTTTTTCCAAGGATTTTCTCGAAGGAGGGAGTGTAAAAGGAAGGATAGGGTGGGGATTGATTGATACCAAAAGTTAGCCGTTTGACAATCTCTATGTTTTACAAAAATATCAAGGCACAATAAAAGCCTATAATAGCATCGGTTTATAGAATGTCATGCATTTTATTTCATGTAATGTAATTTTATTCAAGGCTGCGTTTTAGTTTAACTATTTAATTTCCATTTGTAATACTTTGTAAAAAGTATATAAATAAATAAAACAAACAAAATAAAGTTCAAAAGCAAATTGGGTCAAATTATTCGAACAATATATAATCTTCCGTTTGGGTATTAAGTCTACATTTGAATAAATTAAAGAAAAAACAGTATTCAAAGTCAAAATGTCAGGGGAAATCGTCATGGTTGTCAAAATTTCATCAACTGGTGTCATGTTTGGCATAACTTGTGTATTTCAAATTGTGAAACCAAGCAACATTATTAAGCGATATTCATTCACCGAAAACTTTAATAACGGCTAGATTGTGAACATTATCCCCTTAAAATAGTATTACATCTTTTTCTTTTTTTTTTTTTTTTTTTTTATTTTAGTTGGTCCGAGATAAGCGTATGTTTGTAAACGAATTTAGACGACTTTAACTGTGGGGATTATATATAGATGTACAAGTATTCGTGAGTGATTAAAGGTCATTCTTTTTTCTATACAGGCATAGACAAAATTGACCTCTGATTACTCACTATTACTTGTACATCTTTCGATCTGTAAATGTTATGTTATCAAATTATTGAAAGTGTTTCCGTGTAGATTAAAGTTCTTCTTATCTTATTTTGGTTGAAATGCACACAACATGCGCGCAGAAATTCGCATAACTTCTGTTAAAATGTTTGGTCCGATGGCACAAATTTTCTTCCGATTTCCACCTTTTACACGCGTCACTTATCAAACCATCATCTAGATATTATGAATAGGTAAAGATCTAGACGCAATTGACCAATCGCAGCTGTCAATCAAATTATTCATTCAGCGTGGTATTGGGATATATAAACTCCGACATTGGCCGCCATTTGTGTGGAACATTTTTGTAGTTTGGCGACTTAAACGTCGTAACTACAGCTTATGTTTCAGTATACATATTCTTTCCTTTATAAAAGTAGTAATTTAGCTTTATATTGCTTTTTTCTGTATAGCAAAAAGCGCATTTCATTTTTCTATTCACCTGTCTTCCATGATATCACGCAATGAGTATAGCAACAATTCGAATTTGCTTATTGCTCCCTGAATCAGTAGAACCACTATATGTAACGATTTATCCATCGCCTGCTTTGTTATTTTTTCAGAGACATGGACTTTATAAACGTGATGACGTACGATCTACATGGGAGTTGGGAGAATATTACAGGGCACAACAGTCCTCTGTACCCACACACTGAGGAGACCGGCAAACGTAGATACCTAAATGTGGTATGTGTTCCTAAATATATTATTCAGATTTAACATATTTTTCATAATGTCCAGTTACATCTTGTTCATTCCTTAGAAATACGCAAGTAGAATATTAATCATGTTATGAGCACGCTACCCCAAATTTTTGCAATATTATTGGTTATAAAAGGTTGGTATATGTTAATTTGTAGCATTTCAAATTCAAGACGATTGATTTAAGTCGACTGATTGCCTATAATGTAATAACACCGTCCAATCATAAATTTTCGCTTTACACAATAAAACGTTGAAAACTAATTTACTTATAAACGAAATTGCTTTTTTAAGAAAATATATTCATACGGGTTATTTTTTATATTAGTAGATATGATAGTATAAGAAAGCGAATGTTCGGAAATCTTAGAGATTCACTAAAAATGCAACTCGAATTCATAAAAATCTCGAAACATGTTAAGTGATTCACATACGATATGGTTTCGCAAACAAAAGCTGTAAAAGGTAACAAGTCAAGCGAACACGTCTACAGTCGCACCGGTGTAGGATATTACTTAAAATGGTGGGAACGAAAGTATCTGTCGAAGTCGCCCTTTCATAATAATTGATTTTATTACACGCATATACACGCAAATACGGTTCTAATACACGGTAGTCTAAGATGGCGTATTTTTCATTCTGTATATGACGTCATCTTGCGAATAGTCGTGATCAGAATGGTAAAGGAGAATGAAAAGGCTTGAAGAAACGCAGTTTGATTTATTATTTCATTCAACTTATTTGATACGTCGGGTATATAATTTATGGGGCATTACTTTACGATAGCGATATAGCATCTTGTATTTGCTCCTCGCTGCGGAGGAAGATTTTATATTTCACTCGATTTTCGGTCTCGTAAAGCATCAAAATCTTCCTTCGTACTTCAAAGAAAATACAAGATGGTGTATGAATATCGTAACATAAGATTCTCTTTTATTTTGCCATAGGATTGGGCAGCCAACTATTGGGTAAACATGGGGTGCCCTAAACACAAACTAGTTATCGGTATGGGACTATATGGTCGAACTTTTACCCTCAAAGATCCCTTCCAAAATGGGAACATGGCTCCTGCCAAGGGCAAAGGAAATGCCGGAAAATATACAAGAGAAGGTGGCTTTTTATCTTACTATGAGGTAAGACATTTGAGCCTATGCGTGACATTTCCAACCATTTCGCATGTGCGTGACTCGCACACATTGAGCACCCTGGGCAGCCATTCGGGGAAATTAGAACATTCGCTGATTGTTTAAAGAAGCTTTTGGTCAGTATCTATCTACAGAACGCAGAGTGAAGACTCTGATCAGATTGTGTGGATGCATTGGCTGATCTGAGTCTTTACTTGGCGCATATGTGTAATGTTTGGAAATGTCACCCTTGCGCTCATTTAAACTTTGAATAGTAAAGTAGAATAGACATCAGTTTTAATCGAAGAAAGGTTTATTGATTTATGTGTTTATTTATTTTTGTATTGTATATGCTATGATGATGTACCTTGTGTATAAGTCATAAATAAACTTTTGTTCTGTTCTGTACTATTAAATAAAAAAACTTTAAACTAAATGAATGATTTAATTGGTCAATCAGTTTTCACTGACAACGAACCGTCAATTATTACTAAACCGCTTACTTGCACGTGAAGAGGTCTTTTGAATTATCTATTGACCATCTATATTGCTAATAATTTGAACATATCTTTGGCAGATGATAAAAAACTAAAATCAAGCTGCATATTTGTGTAGTCAGATCTGAATCTACACCAACTATTTGAGTCTTAAGCCGGAGTATTTTTCTGTTTTAGATTTATTTAATGGAAGAAATATTGACCACAATTAGCGCCTTTCAGTGCTTTGAGCCCTTTGATTCAATGCAATTCTAAACAAGGATTTTACTAAGCAGGACAAGGGTAAAGGATACCAACCTGTATATTTAATGAAGCCTTTTGTCTTTATTATAACTTCCTTTGTTAAGTATACGAAATATCAGTTTGTTAAATATTTCTTTTCTTCAGATCTGTGACATTTTAGCTAAAGGGGGACAATCCTACTACATAAAAGACCAAGAAGTACCGTATGTTGTTCTTGGAGATCAGTGGATTGGTTATGATGATGCAGACAGTCTTAGAATTAAAGTGAGATTTTTTTTTACATAATGCCCTACTAAATGAAATTGTTGGCAAAATTTAAGCCGATTAAATATATAATGTAAGAACTAAACATATCAGACCCATTATACGTAACAAATAGAACCTTAAATGAAAACATTACATATGAAGAAATGAGCCAACTTGTTATGAGTGCTAAATCCAAGTCATCATCGGGTGTAGACAATATTTCATATGCCTATCTTAAATTTCCACCCGCGATTCGCGTATTAATGGAACTTTTTCAGCTAATTCTTGACAGTGGCGTTATACCTTCTATATGGCGCAAGTCTATTATATGTCCGATACCGAAAGACCCTCAGTTAGATCAACGGATTCCATTAAATTACAGGGGGATAAGCCTTCTCTCGTGTGTAAGTAAACTTTACACCGGATTATTGAACAAGCGTATTTCTAAATACTTAGACATAAATAATATTCTAGCAGATGAACAAAATGGCTTCCGACGCAGCAGATCATGTGAGGATCATGTGTTCACTCTCAATAGTATCACGAATAACAATCCAGAAGTATTCTCAGCATTTATAGACTTTAGGAAAGCATTTGACCTCATTGATCGCGACTTACTACTTTACAAATTACTATTAAACGGTATTGATGGAAAAGTTTACAATTCTTTAAAGTCAATATATTGCGATTCAATTGCATCACTAAGGATCAACGGTAAAATGACGGATTGGTTTGATTGTAAGATGGGCGTCGTTCAAGGAGACAGCTCATCTCCCACAATGTTTTCAATTTTTATAAATGATTTAGTCAATGAAATCAACGACCTGAACTTAGGAATCCAGTTGGGCAACTCACAAGTGTCCATTCTACTATATGCAGACGATATTGTACTTGTCGCCAAATCGGAAACATCGCTACAATCAATGCTAGACTGTCTTTATAGTTGGTGTAGAAAATGGAGGGTTCTAGTAAACACGGACAAATCTAAGTGTATACACTTCAGAAAAGGGAGAAAGAATCGTAGTACGTACAGATTTAGAATTGGGGAGAAAGAAATTGAAACAGTCACAGAATACAAATATTTGGGCGTCGTCTTTAATGAAAAGGGTAACTTCTCCTCTCATTGTGAATCGATCGCAAACGCCGCTGGAAGAGCCCTAGGAGGTGTTATCTCAAAAATACACGGCCTCTAACAACTAAGATTTAATTCCTTTGAGAAACTCTATTATAATTGCGTAGTTCCTATTTTAGACTACTGTGCGTCAAGTTGGGGATTTAAACAGTACCAATCAATAGACAATGTTCAACATCGCGCTATGAGATATTTCATGGGTGTACATAGATTCGCACCTGTAGCTGCACTCATCGGAGATACAGGATGGCTCCCAAGCCTGTATAGAAGATGGATTATCGTGATCAGATACTGGAACAGACTTGTAACACTTAGAGAAGATAGACTCACAAGGCGTGTTTTTGAACATGATTACAACATTTGTAACAATAACTGGTGTAGTGAAGTGAAACATATAATGACCAAATTGAACCTTTTAACTCACTATGAAAATAAGTCGGCGGTGGATATGTCGATCGTAGAAAACAAAATAAAAGTGTTTTGTAAGGACATTTGGACAACAATGGTTACAAACAACAATAAACTGAGATGCTACAGACTCTATAAAACAGATTTTAACGCGGAGAGATACCTACAATTCAACCTAGAAAAACACGAAAGATCTCTAATGGCACAATTTCGTTGTGGGATCTTACCCCTAAGAGTCGAAACTGGTCGGTACTTCGGCGAACCATATCAAAATAGACTGTGTACTTTATGTGACTCGGGCGAGGTTGAAAATGACTGTGGAATTTTTTCAAATGAGAGAAATAAATTTATGTCACAATGTGTGACGGACACTAACTTCGATCAGCTAAGTTCATTAGAAAAACTGTCATTTTTAATTAAAAATGAAACCCGTAAACTTGCAAGATATGTTGTAAAAACGTATATGATGAGGCGTGCGCTTTTGTACTCAAAAATCTAATAGACTGTTGATTACAATAAGGATCATTAAAATGATTCATAAGGTAATCAATCGTCATATACAATTACTTCTATCGGGAGAATATTAGATCTACACTTCATAATATACCTTGCAGGCTTACTTTTGTACTTATATAAATATTTTAATCATCCATCCATCCATCCGCACGCACTCACGCACGCACCCACGCAAGCACGTGCACAGACACACACACACACACATACCCTTATCATTTTAATTTAATTGTAACTATATTATATTATCTTATACATTATGTTCGACTGAAATGATATCACAAATATACTGTAGATCATCACAGGTATGATTTCGATCCGAATTGGTCTGTAGATCGTACAGACGTTCAGGAAGAGCAGTATTACCCCTTTCAATTTCGTTTCGGGTAAAGGACTGCTGCTCCTTGTTGAACAGTTAGTCATAGGCTTCCGAGGCGGGTGACCAACTGTGTCCTTTCAATAAAGGATCCAGCGTGGCCTCTGGACTCGCAACCCTAAATCAGTCTGCTTACTCGATGATACTTGCACACTCACATTGATTTACCTTAGAAAAGTCAAGGTGACATATAGGTCCATGGGGCCGGGTGTTTCCATTATTCTATATATAAATATATATGTGTAAATGATCTCATTGTAAACAAATTATGTTTATATTATAACACATGTCACTATAATAATAAAATTTACTTACTTACTTACTTATATATAGAAAAAAATCTTTAAACGGTGATTAGCATGTTTAGAGTGTAAACCAATACTTATAAAAAAAACACGACCAAAACAAAAATATTCTTGATAAGCGGCGAATGTTGAACCCAAGCCCAAACGATCAAAAAATTATTTGTCCTAATTGAAATATGTTGCAGACGACAAAACAAGCTTTCTTTAAATTGAAAAAAAAAGAGCCACATAAGAAAGATAAACATTGTGAGAACAGAAGAAATTGCTTTTTTAAAGCAGTGTCTTCTTTTCCAATAATATTTTCCCGAGCTCTTTGCTTGAGGAATGTAAAAAAAAGAGAGAATGTTTGAAAATTTGTTAAATCTCATGTGTTCTTTCGCTTTGTATAACCTAAATATGTGACAGCTTTCTCTGTATGTGCTGTTTATAAGGCTGTCAGTAAGTGTGGGTTTGAAACCAAGTAAGGTAGATCAATCAAGCAAATGCATTTCATTCCTTGAAATTACCTCCCTTACGTTTCAAACTGACAACAAGATAGAGAGATAATATCTAGAGAGAGAAACTTTTCAACATCAGTGAGACCGGGGGCGAGTCTATGTTCTATTGTACATCATGCGGATATAAAAAAGTAAGGTTTATGGTACGGCGATTGTATACAAAATAAGTTATTCATGAATTTTTATTAATTAAAATGTTGTAGTCCTATTACCCTGAGTCAAGAAGTTTTGAACATTTGTCTACTATTTCTTTATTCTCATACTAGTCAATTCGGTCTCATTCTCATATTAGCTAATTTGATTTTCAAAATTGACCTCAATATTACTTAACCCATTCAAAATGAAGTCTTTTGATTCTCCCCCCCCCCCCCGAAAAATAAAACATTCTGCAAAATGAAGAAATTTCTTATAAAAAGCAATTTCTTCATTTTCCGAAATGTTTTCTACATAGAAAGCTGAAATGATATAAAATTTCATAAACTTTGAATTGTCGTTTGCAACTTCTTTCAATTTCGACCAGTCTTAAATTTTCTTTAGAGGTAATGAGTTCAAATATACAGAAAATAAGTGTTGTAATTTCAAATCACCGTAGGTGCAATGGGTCAAGCGTAACGGTTTCAGTGGAGTAATGGTGTGGTCCCTAGATCTAGACGATTTTAAAGGGACCTGTGGACAAGGCCCGTATCCGCTTCTGACAGCCATAAATCAAGAATTGATGGGAACAAGTATGGTACCGCCGCGTCCTAGGCCAAAACGACCGTAAGTTTTGTATTCGCTTATATAGCTCTCCCCAACATCCGAATCTGTTTCCGTTTATGACTTCCTTTATCCTTCTTAGACAATAATTAGGATTAACATATTCATCCACGTTTGACTCATAAACCAGATTTATGACTCTCAAAGGTCTGAACAATGAAAAATTCTCCCAGTGGGTCAATTTGACCTCCTCCCCTTGTGAGAAATATCTTGGGGCCAAAATAGAATATTTGACCATGTAATGTTTTAGTGGTGCATCATATGAATTCGTGAAAATTTTACGAAATATTCTTTTTTATATATAAGAGATTTATATAAGTTAACCAACATAAGTAAGAATGGTTTATATATACTAAAACTTTTCGAATTTACACTCAGGATTTTTTTTTTGTTGTTGTTGTTGTTTTGACCCCTAGAATTTCATTGCCAAGGCTAGTGTGAGCCATGTTTATGTATTCTTGTGTCACAATGTACCAAACATCAAGTCGTTTTCAGAATTGTTTTAGAACTGTCACGTTTTTAACCAGAAAAGGGTTAATAGAATAAGACAAATGCTAACTACTTTAAACATAAACTGAAATGCAATGTGAAGATATCTGGAATTGCTTCTTCCAGTCCTCAAAGACCACGAAAACAAAGACCTCAACCCAAAAAGCCCTGGGAGAATCAACAGAATCAATGGAATAACCAAAATAACATAAACAACAACAACAACAACAATGTGAACACATGGGGAGGTGCAATGAATCCACAATCAAACAGTCTTCTTCCTAGAGCTACACCTAAACCCATAACTACAACAGTTCCAAGTAAGTATCAAGCGTTTCACAAAATGTATGCGTACGGTATGAGTATACTAATTCTGATACTAACCACTTTAGAATTTTAATATGATTTAAACGACAACAACAATGTGAATACATGAATACATGATAGATGCAATGAACCCAAAATCAAATAGCTCTTCTTAGATCCATAAATTAACTCATGCTCACACTAAGACAGCTTTGGAAAACAATGTTGAAAATGAAGATATTGCTTTTTAGGAGCAATATTTTAATTGTCCACAATGTTTTCTATCCCAAAAGACGAGGAATAATATTTTCTACCACATATGATGGTTTAATTTAAAATTGCATCCAGTTTTCATTGACGTCTTCAACCTCTTTCAATTTGGACCAGTCTTAAATTTCAAAAAACAGGAAAGGGTTACGTAAGAATCATCGCACATATGTAGTCGTCAAGCTGACTTAAGCGAAATCCACCAACTAAACATTTGTCAATCAAATCGTATCCAGTATAGGTCAATTGATTAAGTATTTCTGATAGTGAGGCAGAATGACAATTCAAGATTCGAAAAATTAGCGATGACCCGGTCCTAACCTTTCGGACGTTCCAGAAGGTCCTTTTTCGACTAACATGTCACATGTTTACGATCATTATTATTATTTTATTTTCATTTTTCAGATATGCCACATTTAACCAACGAGTTTGACTGTCCACCTAATGTCAATGATTATTTCCCAAATCCCAACTCTTGTCACGAATACTTCATCTGTGCTGATCGACTTTCGTTTAAATTTAAATGTGCTCATCCCCTCCGCTGGAATCCCGCCACGAACTTCTGCGATTGGCCAGATAATGTGATTTGTACCCAGGCCACAAAGCCTGTCAAGCCTAAACCTAAACCGGTCACGAAGAAACCCGTCCCTCCACCTCGGAGAACACAAACAAGTCAGTTTGTTACTCCCCAGCCGCCGAGACGACAGAACATTATTACGCAACAGAGACGTAAGCCAACAACAAGAACACAACAAATATTTAGACCGGACCAACCAAGTTGGAGTCAACCAGTTAACCAACCACCTCCACCACCAAGAATATTTACCCCAAGACAAGCACCTCCAGTCCGCGTGCTATTTACAACCCCCGCACCAATTAGGACAACCCAACCCCCACAGTCTTACCCAACACCTTCATGGAATGATTGGTACCGGTTTTTGTCGGAGTTCTGGAGAGTTATGGCATCCCTCGGAGCTGTACCTCCCGGACAATCGGGAACCAATTTACCTGGCACGATACCGGGTCTTCCAAGTAAGTTGGTTTGCTATACACTTTTGTCAGTGGGCGAGCATATCATCCTCAATGTTGGTGTTTTCTGAAAACAATTGACCACTCTAACTCCTTTAGACAAGCCCACTGACTCCGAAAGGAAGTCCCGCTTCGATTTTAAACGGCGTTTGTTTGCTAAATTCATGGCCTGTGGCATGTATCAGAAAAGTAGAATGGTTGGTTGGTGACCTTAACATCGTAACTACAATTTGAATAAGCTGTTGTCACGTGGTCACCAAACCAAAAAAAATGTTTCACACAAATGGCGGCCAATGTCGGAGCTCAAATCTCAATTCCGGGCTGAATGAACGTTTGCTTGGTCGACATAATCCTTGTTTGACAGTCGCGATTGGTTAGTTGTCTGTATGACGTCATATAGTTCGACCGAAAATGTATTATATACCAAAAATAAAAAAGAGGAAAAGATGTAGGAGTATCTGTCTTGAACTTGCCTACAATTTAAGTAATCGGCGACCACAGCGCAGTTGGTAGCGCGTCGGACATTCAATTATGAGGTCCAGGGTTCAATCACCGGGCGCGACAAATGTCCATTTCGACATTTGTCTCCCACCACTGGGTAAAACCTAAGTGAGATGAGCAACTGGAGGCTCAGAAAGGATGTAGTGGTAGTACTGGTGTGAGAAATACCGGGACCCCATAGTTAGATACTCAAGCGATATAACTAAAAATACTGTCAAAAGTGGCGTTAAGCGCTATTCAAACAAACAAACGGAGGGTAAAATATTTTGAAAAATGTAAGATTTCTCCTACATCTAGATCATTCTTAGCTATGGCACAGGCTGTTAAATAAGGACTATATTCATTAAACCCATAACCATACAGTAACCCTTTCTAACGCCATCAGAAAAAAATAAAGCTTTGTGGAAAATAAAGAAAGTACTTGCAGCAAGCAATTCCTTCATCATCCACAATGTGTTCTACCCCGTAAGACACAGGACTAAAATTGGAAACCCACCAATTAAGAGTTGTCGTCTGAAACACCATTGAACTGGGACCAGTTATATTTGTGTCGCCTGGTAAAGAATTAAGAGTATTCTTGTATTTAGTAGACAAAATAAGTTAAGAATGCGGTTTTTTATACGGATGTAGATCTTGTTTGCACTGAGGTAACGGCCAGAGTGGCTCTAAATAGATTTCACTTAACCCTTTCCTGTTTTCCAAAATTTTAGACCTGTCCAAATTCAAAGGTTTTCCAGACGAAAACTTAAAGTGGCTTTAATTTGAAAAATAATCATTCAGTACGGTAGAAAATATTGTGGAAAAGGAAGAAATTGCTTGTCACAAGCAATTTCTTCTTTTCCCACAATGTTTTCTAAAGTATAAAGACACAGGAACGTAAAACCAGTGATTGAACAGGAAAGGGTTAAACCATTTCCACACATCAAAATTTTAGACTGGTCCTAATTGAAAGGAGTTGCAGACGATAATTTTAAGATTATGAAATTTTATATTTTTCAGCTTTCTGGATAAAAAACATAATTTAAAATAAAGAAATTGCTTATTACAAGCAATTTCTTCATTTTACACAATGTTTTCCCAATCATTTCTTTGGAGGGGCGTCCAAAAGCGTCACTGTGTTGGAATGGGTTAAATCAAAAGTAAGTCATACGACTAAGGATTGTTTGAGTCGAAAGTAATTCAATTAACATACTAATCACCAACCAACAACCTCACGATAGTAGTATTATATTTGTTATGTTTTGAATTTTGTTACTTCTTGCTTGAGATACCGTATAGGCTAAAATATTATTCAAAGTTTTAAATTTATTTTTTCAGATCCAGGGACACAGCAACCTCAGCCATTTTGCGCAGACAAATTAGATGGTATACACCCAGATCCTACAGACTGTAGTAAATATATAGACTGTGTACAGGGCAGGGCCTACAAGGGTTCCTGTCCGGCCAACACGGCTTTCGATTCGAACTTCGGTGTCTGTGACTACAAACATAACGTTGCTAGTTGTTCTCCTTAAAGCTTTAAATGATAGGAAGGCGGGATGCTATTCTTAGAGCCTGTACCATGTACAGACATTTAGAATAGAGATCCGCTAGCCTATCAAGAGTTTACAAAACAGATACAAACTCAGAGTAACTTGAATACGAGAAAAGTGGAACTATCTGAAGGTCGCTTCTGCTACAATACTGCGTGTTGCTGAATGAAACAAACCGTCATTGGGCGTGCAAAATGTACTGACTTCAGCTTTATTGAAGCCATATTCACGAAATTTTGCACGTCCGAGCGACGAGACGAAATTAAAGTTCGGCGTTTTCCGAGAATAAGAATCACTAGATGGGATACTGTGGGACATTTTAAACCATTTCCAATCATTGAAAATCATTTGCGTAAAGTGTAGACACTGATCAGATGCACAGCCATTCATGGCATTTTGAATATTCACTGAATGCCTAAAAGAAACGTTGGGTCTGTATCTACCTACAGTGCGCAAAGAAAAGACTCTGATCAGACTGTGCGATTGCACAGTCTGATCAGGGTCTTTCTTTAGTATACATGTGTAATGGTTGGAAATGTCACGTACAGGCTCATATGAGTAAATTCTTGTTTATAGATTAACTCGATTAGTGTATCTGCCTTTGCGGTTTATCGTCAGTTAGTATAGTATTGCTTTCATGCCTCGACAAGTTTGGTTTTAGTGCGTTAATCCCTGTTTTTTACGTCCGATTTTATAATTGAGAAAAACATTGTGGAAAAAGAACAAATCGCTTGTAACAAGCAATTTCTTCTTTTTCCACATTTTTTTCTACCCTACTAAATGGTTATTTTCAAATAAAATCCACTTTAAATTTCCATCAGCAAAACCTTTGTATTCGGACGGGACTAAATTTTTGCAAAACAGGAAAAAGGTAGGAATGGTTACATCTCTATGAATTTTAAATTTCGTATACTTGAAATATTTGCTGTCAAAGAACCAAAAAGTACTTTTTATATGCTTGGGTTTTTTATTTTCAGTAAAATATCAAAAGTATATTTTAGTATACTTTAGATTTTTAAGTCAAATGTTTTTTGTTTACTGGAAAATGGTGTCAAATATTCAAAGGGGTCTTTTAGCTATAATTAAAAGCTTTAAAAAAATCAAAAGCATCTTTGTATACCTTCAATATTTTCAGGCGTTTAGTCAATAGGAACTTTATTTTTCAGATGTTTTCACTCAAATAGTCATACAGTGCTTTTATTGTACCTAGATTGCTTTCAATCGACAAAGAACTGCTCATTGCCGAACTATGTTTACGTAGCTCCTCGAATAATTGACCGATCGTGACTGTCAATTAAAGAATCAATCGACCAATCAAGACATTCATTTCGAACGGAAATGAGCTTTAAACTCTGAAAATGGCGGACATTTATGTGAAGCATTTTTGTTAGTTTTGCGACATAAACGTCGAAACTACAGCTTATTCAAGCTGTAGTTGCGACGAGTAGGTCTCCAACCAACCATTTAAGGGTTTTTCTTTTTTTGTTACATTGCACTGACGATAGATTTTGCAAAATAACGACGTTTAATATCGAATGGGACTTTCTATCGGAGCTCAGTGGGCGTGACCTGCGATCCGTCAATTCTGTGCCTGGTTCGGAGCTTTTTAACCGCTGAACCGCTGAACCGCGAAAGACCAATTAGATTTCACGTTCTCGTTACTTCTGTCGCTTTATAAATTTCCCTCGTTACTTCTTACAATCAATATCCCGATTTGTTATATTCTTTTTATTTATAACGCGAAATTTTCAATTGTGACGCACTTTTGGTTTTCGTCAGCATCCCCTTTCGATTTTTACCAGTTTATAATGTTGTCGTTTGGTAATGGGTTAACCCATTCCATCTCGATAAAATTTCAGACTAGTCCAAATTCAAAGAAGTTGCAGACGACAATTCTAAGTTGGTGAAATCTTTAAAATCCTTGTCTTTTAGGGTAGAAAACATTGTTGATAATGAAGAAATTGCCCGTAACAAGCAATTTCTTCATTATCCACAATGTTTTCTAAAGCTTTCATATTGAGGGGTGTTTAAAAGCGTCATTAGGTGGGAATGGGTTGATAAACAAAGTAGAACTTAGTTTCAATTTTGTTAAGCTATTGATACGTAAGAATGTTGTAAGAAACAGACATCTTTTATTAATTCCAAAAAACCACAGACTTTCGTTGTTAAGATAAAAACAGAAAATACTATTGTAATGCATAATTACGGATCGCTGACCCCGCCCTCTCACCTCTTACACGGCAATTAGACTGAGGTAATTAAAAATATTATTTTGTTAAATATGAAGAGACAGTGACAAAGAAAAGGGGCAAATCGTGAGTTTGCGACCTGGAAGTCGTATCTACACTTTGAAGAAGCCGTAGGTGCGACGTTCAGGTCGCCAAAACCAACACAAACTCTTGGCATTGATGTAAGAGTTGAAAGGTCGCTTTCGTTCGAAAGGAATGATTTTACGGACTCGTGTTTTTTTTTTTGGGGGGGGGGGGTTGACAGCAGCGATCCGTCAATTTATACATAAAACACTGTTATATCATTTCTTTTTTTCCTTTTTGACACATCAGTTTAGTTGTCAGAAATCCTTTAACCCAATATTACCCATAAAGAATTAGACTAGTCCTAGTTGAAAAACGTTACAGACGACCATGTCAAGTTGATGGAATTCAAAAAAAAATTGTCCTTTGGGACAGAAAATATTGTGGATAATGAAGAAATTGCTTGTAACAAGCAATTTCTTCATTTTCCGCAATGTTGTTAAAGCTTTTATCATTTGATGCGTAAAAAGCGTGACTGTATGGGAATGGGTCAGTAAGACTATTTTTGAACCGGTTTGTTTGTTTTCTAATGTCACTCATATCGCGAGAGCGGACTAAGACTGTTTGTTATTTAGTGCTTAATAATTATTAATTTGTTTGTATGTATATTTTGTAATATATACTGGAATAAAAGAAATTTACAAATATCGTAATCGTCTTTGATAATACCAATCAAACGCATGTTCAATCAGAATCTGATATGCTACCTTGTAGGAATAATTTACACAATCTGATTATAATCAGATCCACCTTGATAGCCTTTTGCTACGTCTCTGATTCGACTTCAGAACAACTAGAGGTTTCGTAAAAAAGAATATGTTAATGAGATACAAATTATCAAAGCTTAGTCTTTGCACATCAATTCAAAAATGTAGAATTAACATCTATTATATACTCTTAACTCATTGCCACCCAATCGCGCTTTTTGAAGCCCAATAAAAAAGCTATGAAAAACATTGTGTAAAGTGAAGAAATTGCTTGTTATAAGCAATTGCTTCCTTATCTACAATGTTTTCTACCCCTAAGACATCAACTTTTGAAATTTCACAAAATGAAACTTGTCGTTTGCATCTGCTTTGAATTTGGACCAGTCAAAATTTTGTTGTCTGGTAAACGATAAAGCGGACGACATGACGTGTCTAACTTTATATTGGATTTCTAATCGTAACGTTACATGGCTTACATGGCCAGTCATATACTGACCTCAATCCGATTGAGTTGTCAAAATATGCATTGGCTAATGTCGGAGTTCAGTGGGCGTGGCGCCGGCGATCCGTCAATAAGAAATGGATTAGTGAAATACACAAATTTCAATTAAAAATATAGGTAGCATGATATAATATTTAGTAATTTGAAATGATTACAAAATCATCGATTTATTTCGTTAGAAATTGACTTCTTCTGAAATAAATGATTGAGTTATAGGGAAAGTAGGTCATCCTTGTCCTGCTAATTAAAAAAAGCCAGACCTACCTAGGATTATCCCATTACCAGATGACACAATTTTAGACAGGTCCGATTTGAAACTCTTTGTCTTTTGGGGAAGAAAACATTGTGGATATTGAAAAAATTGCTTGTTACCAAATAAGCAATTTCTTCCTTTTCCTAAATGTTTTCCAAAACTTCTAATCTTGAAGGGCGTAAAAAGGCGGTGCTTGATGGGAATGAGTTATCTGTATCCTAGAGCCTGGCGATGTCTAAGCTTTTATAATTAGTTTTGTGGCCCCAGGGAAGTAATTCTGAATAACAACAACAACAATCTTAAAAAAAGAACCACGTCAAGAAAATTCTCAGCCGCGTGTCGCTTTTTCTTGAGATATAAAAAAAGTAAATATGTTCCGAAAGAAGATAATACCCCCGTAAGTTCCAAAGGTTTGTAACTACAGTTAGAACTAGGCTGTTCTTACGATGTTTTTGAAGTATTTAGACAATAAGACAATCGCGGCTAAGATCGTGACTGCCATTACGTAAGAATCCACATTTTTTACTAATGTCCCTTATTTGTGCCAAAGAAAAGATAACGGGCTCTTATAATACCTTAATCCATTTCTACGAAATGACGCTTTTTGACACCCCAAGGAAGAAGGTTGTGGAATATGAAGACATTGCTTATTACAAGCAATCCCCTCACTATCTGCATTTTTCTAACGGAGATCTTCGAAATCTTTCAACAACAAATTGTCGTCTACAGCTTCTTTCAATTTGATCAAGTATAAAATTCTAACGTCTGGTAATGGGTTAAAGAGATAAGGAGAGATTTGAATGAGAATCTTTTTATTTAAGCTATTACCAATCCGCAAACAGACGAAATTTAAAATGTCATTTTTCATCCTTTAACCCATTACCGCCCGACTAAATTTTAAACAGGTCCTCATTGAAAGAAGCTGCAGGCAATAATTTCAAGTATTTTCGTCTAGAAACAGTGTGGATAATGAGGAAATTGCTTGTTACTTCATATTCCGCAATGTTTTTCAAAGCTTTTTTCTCGAGATGCGTGAATTCGTGGAATATTGTTAATCCATTACATGACGACAATTCTGTTGCAGACGGCAATTTTAAATGATAAATTTGCCTCTTTGAGTAGAAAACGGTCTGGGTAATGGAAAAATCTGCTTTTTTTTTAATTTAGTAGCTTATATAGGCTTGATTGATTTGAAATGGCTAAAAGAATCATAGTGATGAACACGACTTCATTTCTTTACGTTTATGAGAAGACGACACCTCTCAATGAGCGGATCGAGAGTGCAATCAAATAATCCATAGCCAAATTCGACTATTCATTTAGGAAGTGAAATTTGAATTCAAACAATTATGATAAGTAATTATGATAAGTAATTAAGTTGAATTCGCGACATAAACGTCGTAACTACAATTTCTTTAAGCCTATGCTAAGATGTTTAAGTCGCAAACCAACTGTTTTATTGTATTTCAAGGTTGATTGTTTAGCTGTCTTGTATCTGATGGCTGACCCGCATCCCCTATCGTGACGGTATATCGTTACAATGTAACATTTTCAAATAAATTAATTTAATCATCTGTCGAAACCCCTGATCATTTTTTTTGACACCAACGTGAAATTTAATTAAAATGTCTTTAACTGAAATCTGAATAAACTAAAATGACCCACAGTGAGGTGTTTAAACAATGCTTTAATTTTTGATAAACGCATTGTCCAAATGATAAAAGAGATATGTAATTCATTGTCAAAAAAACTTTCACGTAATGCTGTAATGCCCTTAGCCATTACAGTTTTTCTAAAGCGTAACACAGTTTTACAAAGTGTGTAAAACTTTCGGAAGTCCAATACTTGATATGATTAACCGTCACATTTTTTTTCTTTCCAGTGATGGCTAGCCGTCCTTCTCCCTGAGACTATTTTCAGGTTTTTAATCCATTATTTAAGAGATAAAGAGAATATTTTTGTTTTCATAAAGATATGAACCGAAAAAACTAATCACTCTGTATGAATCCGCGAAGCGGATTCATACGTTGTGTGAATAGGTTTTAGGTTCATACCTATATGAAAACAAAACAATATTTTCTCCATTTCTTATAATTTAATAGCATCGAGCAAAAAAAAAAGCAAAAGCTTTACAAATGTTGATACCTTTTTTTACGGGAATATTTTGTGCGGAAGAATACCCCATCGCTGCTTGCTCAAAATTTTGTTCGTGGAGTTATTAATATATTTTTTTCAACCAATCAGAACGCTCGTTTTTGATATACGAAACTAAAAATTAAATTCGAGATTGTGATGGTCAAGCATCGCAGTAAAAAAATAATAACTTGTGTCGATAATCCATCTCAATGAATGGTGACGGTTAGCCAAAGATTCTAGACTTTCAAGTGGTTGGTTCATGTCGTATGGTAAACTATTGCCCTCTCGCTACAGACTGACAATAGATATGAGATCTCAATATTGAGTAAAAGATCGCATATTATGTAGTTGTACAGGCACGTTCAACCGACTTTTGCGCTTGAACCAACGACCATCAAGATGTCTGCTATATACAGCCACAAAACAACAAGCCCCGCCGTATCTGGCCACGCCCAGTGACTCCGATAGATCGTTTTTACTTCGATGTTAAACGGTGGGTTTTTTTTGTTTTTTGTTTGTTTGTTTGTTTGTTGTTTTGTGAAATTTATGGTTAGTGACATGCAGAAATTGGTCGGTTACCTAAATGTCGTAAATACAGCTCGAATAAACCGTAGTTACGATGTTTAAATCGCCAAACAACAAAAATACTTCACAAAATGTCGGTCAATGTGGGAGTTTAAATTATACTTCCGGTCTGACTGTATGATTTGATTGGTCATTTTGTTCTTTGATTGACATTCCTGATCGGTCTATTATAATTTTTGCAGATTGTACTTACGATTAACAAGCTTCTCTATCAGATTTACCCATTATCACACGACAAAAACTCAGACTTATCCCAAATGAAAGAATTTGCAGACGACGTTTGGTAGTCTGAAACAATAGGAAAATGTGTGTCAATTCAATTGAGAGAATCGCGAAAAAAAAGCTTGCTACAAGCAGTTTCTCCTTTCTCCAAACGTTTTCTCATAATTATGTTTTTCATGGTGTTAAAACTCGAAAGTATGTGGTAATAAAAAAGGAAATTATTTGACCGTTCTGAATTGTTTACTCAATTTCTAGTGTTTTGACTAATACGTGAAATGTTTCGAAACAGATTTACGTCAGCAAAATTCACTATAAGAGAGATGTTTGGTATTAAGGTTACAGCCAAAATTGTTAGGAGTCGTTTGCGAGCAGCTAGACTTCGCACTCGGAGCCCACATAATGGACCGATTCTTACAAACTATCATAGGTACAACAGGTTGGCATAGGCCGCATGGCACCTACGATTCAATCAAATGCAGTCTTTCGTGACGAATCAAGACGGTTTGCTAATGACAGGGTTGGTGTGTAACGCAAGCCTGAAAAACCTCATGCTATAAGTATGCGTCAGAATGTGGAAAAGTTTGGCGGTTGTGTGTGGATGTTTTCTGCCCCCCTCATTGTTGTTCAAAGCAACTCATCTGCTAACCAGTACACGGAACAGATTTTGTAACCTTTTTGTCCCCTTTTATGCAGAAACACTGTCCATGTCTTACGTTTCAACACGATAATGCTATGCAAAACATATTATTTCTAACGACAAACTTGTCGGTATTAAAGCCGTAGACTGGCCTTTACGCAACCCTGACCAATCCAACACAGACATAATGGGTTCTTTAACGTACCCTTGTTGAACAATGCTGACGTCTTCCTCAGGCAACTTTCACAAATAAGATCTAAGATTCACGACGGGGCCTTGTGTTGCTATAAGAAATGCTAGAGGTGTACACAATCGATATTAAAAACATAAGTGTTACCTTTTGATCATCATGTAAATGTTCTTTTGATATGTACCTACTTTTTATGTTTTAACGTTTATCAATATATCGCCCTACCCCTGATAAATTTCTATACCTCTACGAATAGCAAGATGTTCTTTAGTCTTAATCCAAAAGAATCATTGCAGTATATGCATTGTAAAAATATTGGTCGCAAAAATTGGGGTGTCAAGTTTTCATTTTTGCTTAGTATATTGTCGTTTCTTTTCACGTGGTGATTTCTTACAATCTTATTGGTAGTTTAATGACGCCCAAAGGAGCAAATAAAGGATGTTTGTGAGTTTAGGGATTCCATTGAGTGAACTCATCAAAAGCTATATTTTCATGAGTGGTGGAGTCATTTTTCACGTGATTTACATGGCAACCTAATGACGTCACCACGGCCATGTTCCTGCTGAAATGACGTTCAGTAGTACAAAACAGTGAGTGAAATTATGGAGTTTCATTATATTTCTTGCTGTGAAATATTTGGATTTCCCAGTGTAATAAATTTTGATATCATCAATAGTTATGATATCAATTTGTACTCCGAAAATCGGGAACTATTTTTATTTCCAAAGGGTCGGGTTGCTCCTGGTTAATATTCATAACTGAGATTGCCAATTATATATCTAAAATAAAAAAAGCTATTGGCTTAAATCCTTCACATAAAAATGAACTTCTAGTATCATAAAATCATTAAACATAAGCTACAATTTTTACAACTTTTCTGTTGAAATAATGGCGAACGAGGTATTGAGAGAGCGAGAAATGCACGGTGACCTTGTATTCAATTTCTTAGGCTACAAATCAATTCAATATGGTAAAATAAGAAGAAATTAACGTTCATAACTGCAACAGCAAAATAACAACTGTTTTTTTAACAACTGATTTTAAACAATAACCACCCTGTGTTTGTGTTATCACTGATCGACTTTAACAAATGCGTAATTAACCGTAACGTCCAAAATTAATCAAGACGTCGAATGCTGAAGATATTGCAGTTAAAGTGACATACACTCAAACCTTACCCACATGAGTTTGTTTTGTAAGCTCAAGTCAGGAAACTGAGTGATCACAGACTACCTATCCTATGACTCTGTCCAAGTCCAAGTCTTGAAAGGACGATCGATGTTCGAAAAATCCCGGTGCCTTTAGATCTGTCACTCGAATACGTTGTTATGCTTTAGAAAAAACTCGTCCCTCGGGCTCGTTTTTCAACGCAAAAACGTATCCTCGTGAGAGATTTTTCATATTAAAAATAACCGGCTGATCATCCTCTATCGAGAACACTGGGTAGAAACGAATCCCGGATATTGCTAAAAGATTTAATCGAAATCCGTCATTTTTAATCTACAGACTCATCGACACTGTTAAGTAAATGTCTAATGTCTTTTATTCTGTTATTCTTTAGCGCTAATTGGACCAATTACAAGAGACACAATATCCATACTTTACATTCAATGTGTGTAGTTCTGACTTAAATTCCACGCTCCCTTTAAAAAAAAACGACTGTTTGTAGGGCATGTCCACACAAAAGATGATACATTCCTCCATCATTTTACATCTACGAGCAATAAAACTATGGCTTAAAAAAATCTGAAGCGAACATTTTCAACTTTTATCATTCAAGGTCATATATTGAAATTTTCAGCCCCCATCTTCCAAAATTGAAAGAGATATGGTCGTAAACGTGCGGTCTCGTACTTAGGAGTAGGGATACTGGGAATTGAAAAATGTATACTGTTGATTGCATTTTTCAAAATATTTGGGTACTGGGAATTGACAACCATTCGAAAACTTTAAACTTGTTTTGAAGCTTTAAGCAACAGATGACTCGACAAAAAATACGAACAAGATTGTTAACCAACTTCAATAAAGCGGTACTGTTCATTTTATTGGTATCTTTCATGTCTCATCTAACAACATTTAGTCGTGGAATATAAGTTAAATTTGGACTGAGATGATTCACATTTTGAAGCAACAAGAATCGATTTTTAATACAGTAAATATGCTTATTTTTGGCTACAATGTAGTTTGTATGAGTCATCAAGAAACATCTAAATGGTAAAATTACAAAGCGCTTATACCACCAAAGAGCCACGTTGACATAAAGCACTAGGTCCTAAAATTTAACGTATTTTTTTTTATTTTTGCTAAGTATATTTTAGAATCACGATTGAAACGAATCGTCAATTATATTACAAGTGGGCTTTGCTAGCTTCTTTGAAAATCCATAAAGCGCTCTGAAATCTAGCGTTCTGTGAAACATCATTTTGTAAAATTAGTTTAAGCCCTTTGATAGATTTATCGAGATTTATCCTTTAGGGTTCGGATAAAATGTAAAATCATTTACTATTTGTAAACAAATTTTGCGTACATATTTCAATAAAGATACCAATCGCCTTCTAATTTTGTGAGTTATAATATTGTTATAATTCTATAAAGACATGTTTGTTTGTTTTTTCGACATGAGCTCTGGTACCGTATCCCCTGCCAAACAGACGTCCTATTTTACGATTTAGTTTGGAGGAGATAAACACGTACAAAACTAATCATTTTTCCAGATTGCATAATGTATTTTTCCATGTATCCGTCCGACAAAAGGAAATATACACTATTCAGTCTTAAACATACAAAATTGGCCAAAACTAAGAAAATTTACATTGCAATTCTCAGTACCCTTTTAAGCAATTCCCAATTCGTCCAAAGAGCTAAGATATCATTTCCCAGTACCAAAAAGAATTGCTACAGTCCACCGAAAAATGGCCATATCTTTGTCAAATTTAAATGTTAGTGGCCTATTTTTTCAACATTGTTTCGTGGATTGTATTTAAATCGATCGCTCGATTCAATTTTTAAATGATACTCCTTATTTTGTACCTTGGTTGAATAAATGCGAGTGGGGTAAGGCTCTTCGTGGTAAACACGTGGTTCATGTGGTGTTTTGACGACAATCCTTCGAGTACATGAATATGTAAACTTAATTTTAAACACATACTGTCTTTAAGGCTAGACTTAATTAGCGTGAGTACATAACTTAATAATAGAAAATAAAGAAATAATTACACTGGTTCCTTAATATTTTGGCATGGCGGCCATTTTGAGGAGCAATATCCGGGACCCGTTTCCACCCAGTGGAGAAGTATCAATCGGAAACAGTGTATCTTGAGAAAGGGCATGCTTTATCTCAAAAAAGGACGAGAGGAACACTAAAAGAGTTGTAATTGTTTAATTTTCCCCAAGTTTAATACATATACGGATATCCAGACTCTTCCATGGTCTTTTTAATCCAGTCACTGTACATGGACACGTCCTCGAAGATACCAGGCTGATCTCCCTTTGTACAGTCACCACCAGAAGATGCAATACCTGAAAATGATGGAAATACTGATATCGATGTCAACTGACGGATTCGACAGGAAGTTCCACTTCGAAATCAAACAGTGATATTTGCATAATGTATGGCCAGGAACTTGTAACAAAAAGCAAAATGGTCGGTTTGCGACCTAATCGTAAAATAAGCTGTATTTACGACGTTCAAGCTGGAAAAATAACAAAAGTGCTTAACATAGATATCGACCAATTTTAGAGTCAAAATTTCACTTCGAGACTGAATGTATTATTCTATTGGTCTATCGAGTTATTTTTATTGACAGCCAAGATCAGTCAATAGTCGGATCGCCTCTATCAATCAAAATTTTCAGATCCACTTCTTGATTAAATCGTTGCACAATTGACCAGTCGCTGGCCCGCCCTCTTCCATAAGCATAGCCCGTTGACTCACACAGGAAGTTCCACTTCGATTTCAAACGACCTTAATTTGCAAAATTCATTGCCAGTTACAGTAGCATATAACAAAGAAGTAGAATGGTTGGCTTGCGACCTAAACGTACTAACTATAGCTTGAATAAGCTGTAGTTACGACGCTCAAGTTTCAAACCAACAAAAATGTTTCACATAAACGTCGGCCAATGTTGGAATTCAAAGTTCACTTCTAAATGAATAGTTTCAATGGTCGACTGATCATTTGATTGACAGCCGCGATTTGTCAATTTTACGGCCTCTAAGATACCTTGCCCATAACAGTCTGACAGCAGTCACCACTGAGTTTAGGCAATAGCTGAAAGTATTGATGGAAATATTCCATTCATTGTCCATCGAATTTTGAATACCGACATTTACATTTGGTGATGAGTTAAAATAGATATGCATGTTCGGATTTTCAAATGCCCTTCTTGATCAAATCGGTGCACAATGATACGTCCTCTAAAGGCCCGTTAATACATTTACGCTAAGAATTAGGCCACGCCAAATATCCGCCACGATTCGCCTCGAATGTTTTAAACAGTTCCGTAGCGCTACCGTGCAGTTTCCCGAATCATCACGCTTCATAAAGATTCACCACGATTCACCACGATTCTACTACGAATCACTACGGTACCCGACGATTTTACAAATCGTGGCGAATCGTAGCGGCACCGTAGCTAAAATCGCGAATGTTTAAACAGGTCGTAAGATGCCCTGTTCATCACTTTTACTGCAGTCACCATCAGATAATGGAATGGCTAAAAATAATGATGTCACTCGGCGATTCCGGTAAACTTAGGAACAGGCCTCGGGCGTATAACAGGCGGAGCATTATGTAACAAAATGATGCATTTTGTATGCCGGAAACAGTGTAAGAAAGCGTAGTCCATTACTGGGTAGAGCCGGATGGTTTCAGTTTCGAAATATCGCTAAATCCTATGTTGTTGGGGATCAGTAGAATCGAATGGAATGTATTTAGGTATGATTACGGCCTCTTCTTTATGAGAGTTTTTTTTTTTTTTTTTTTTTTTTTTTTTTTTAAGAATAGACTTCGATTGTGGTTGCATAATAGAATTGGTTACTTAATAAAGGTGATCGCTAAAAAATGACCGACTATATGCCCCAACACCTTCATCCTCTCTTTATCTAGTCGCTCTATATTGAAACGTCCGCAAAAATACATTACTTGTCACATAAAGTGCAGTCATCACTGATTGGGCAATAACTGTCCAATCATTAGTTTAATAGTATTATCCATTCATAGTGCATTTACCGACTGGAGAGATCATTTAAGACCAGCATTAAATTCTTAAAAAATCTGTTCGATAATTCATGTAATGATTATTTAAATCTAGTGTCGCCTATCAAGAGTCAAGCGTTTTGATTGGTTAATTTTTGTTGATATTGTTATTGTTCATACTTTCTTGATCACAACTTTGAGCACGCAACTTTTTCGCATGCTTGCACACAAAGTATGTCCATGAAATTTTACTCGAAACTTAGAAAACTTATTTTGCTTATTGGCCTTACATTATTCACGTAATCATACAGTATGGTTAGTCTTTATGTTCATACCTCAATAATTTAATTTTTAGTTTCGTCTATCATAAAACGGGCGTTCTGATTGGTCGAAAAAAATTCATAACTCCATTAACAAAATTTTGAGCACGCAGCGATTTTGTATGCGTCCGAACAAAATAGTCCTATACAAAATGGTGTCAGAATTTGTAAAAGTTTTGATTTTTTGGCTCGATGCTATCAAATTATAAGAAATGAAGAGAATGTTTTTTGTGGGTTTTTTTCATGGAGGTATGAACCGAAAAACCTAATCACACTTATTTATGAATCCGCTTCGCGTATTCGCGTATTCGGTCCATACCTCCATGAAAACAAAAATATTCTCTTCATCTCTTAAATGAAAAAAGAAATCTCTTTAATTTTTTTCAATATTCTTGTCACTTGTCCTTTGGAATTGGAATGATTTTTTTTTTTTTTTTTTTTTTTTTTTGAAAAGAAATGTTGAACAAATTTACCTTGAATATACCAAGCACCATTTGCATCTTTGCAACTGAGAGGACTTCCTACATCATCCTGTGAAGTGAACAAAAATAGAAAAGAAGTATAGTGGGACTTATAGATGGTAATTTATATTTGATGAAAACTTTAATCGGCTGATATGCCGATGTGTTTCGTCAAACCGTTCGCACAAAATGACGCTTTTTGACGCCCCAAAGAAAAAGGCATTTGAAAACACTATGGAAAAAAAAGAAGAAAATGCTTATTACAAACAATTTCTTCATTATCGACGATGTCTTCTACCCTAAAAGACATAGATTCCATAAACTGAATTTTTTTCTCTGAAACTTCCATTAAATTGGACCAGTCTAAATATTTGTCGTCTGATAATGGGTAAAGAGGCAATTTGACAACCTTTTATCGCTCAAAGAAGGAAAGATTCCTATTAATCACCGGCCAATTTATACAAACCCATTATTCTCTGTGATTGGACATGATTCAAACATACTCACGCATATATATAGACAATTGAAGGAAAGAAGGGTGAGAGTGAGAGGAGGGTGGGAGAGAAATTGAGGGACAGGAGAGATATAGAGTGACAGACAGACATACAAAATAGAAACCCATAGAGACAGATAGAGGCGAAGAGAAAAATGAAGGAAAAAGAATATAAGATGAGCCAAATATTACATGCGTAATTTACTTATCAAAGCGCTAAAAGCCTGGGAGTTATATACACGAGAGAGAGAAAGAGGGGGGAGCAATTAAGCGTTTGGCCAGGTTCAAACAAGGAGGTTTTCGCATGCGATACGAGTGTTCTACAGAGAGAGAGAGATAGAGAGAGGAGGAGCAGGCGGTCAATTACCAATTTGCACATCTCAAAGCGATATCATCGCTAGCATGCAGACGCCGCCTCCAATCTAGCGTATTGATAAATAAATCCGATCTGATCACGCGGCATAAGATTGTATTAATTGCGATGTATGTTTTCGCATCAAACTCTGCGTGGTTGGATTTCGACCTTTTAACTTTAGGCTAAAGACAGTTATGATAAACATTCATTGCATCTTTGACAATCGTTTTACATACTCCACAGAAATCCTTTGTCTGATTTTGATATCCAGCACAGACCTCCGTATTTGGTAAAAAGTCGTCCCAGTTTTGGGCACAAATGGAATCATCAAGAATCGGGTACATCAACTGATTCAGTAACTCTTCGTTACCCGTGGCTGAAATAGAAAATTGTCAAGCACCTATAAATTAATTGACGACTTTACTGCATAAAATGTTAGAAGATTGTCAATCACCCGCAGATGTTTTGTTTGTTTGCTATATACAATAATAGAAGATTGTCAATCATCTGTAGATGTTTGATCCCAATATTACACACAATAATATAAGATTCATTGTCTGTCACATATAGATGTATTGACCATTTTACTACATACGATAATAGAAAATAGTCAATCACCCGTAGATGTATTGGCAACGTAACTAAATACACTAATACAAGATCGCCAGTTTCTTATAGATGCATGGCCACTTTACTTCATACGTTATTAGAAGAGTGCCAATCACCTGTAGATGCATGGAACTCATGTAATCACGTGTAGATGTATTGACCACTTTACCACATACAATAAAAGAAGATTTGAAATCGCCTGTTGTATGGCCGCTTTACTTTAGAAGACTACATACAATGATAGAAGGTCATCAATCATCTGTAGATTTATTGACCACTTTACTATAAACATTAATAGAAAATTGTCAATCACCCATTGGTGTATTAACTACTTTACAACAAACAATAAAATGAGACTTTAAATGACCACTTTACTTAATACAATAAAAGAATATTATCAATCATCAATAGATAAATGACCTCAACATACAACAATAGAATATTGTCAATCACCGATAGATGCATTAATCACTTTACTACATACAATAATAGGAGATTGTCAATCACTTGTAGGTACATAGACCACTTTACTACATACAATAATAGTAGATTCTCAATCACCTATATATGTATTGGCCACTTTACTATACACAATAACAGAAGATTGTCAATCAACTATAGGTGCATTGACTACTTTACTGCCTCGTTGGCGGGAGACTGCCTCGTTGGCGGGAGACTGCCTCGATGGCCGAGTGGTATAGGTGCTTGACCTTTGAACTGAAGGCCACAGGTTCGAGACCCATCTTCACTGGGATGTGTTAATGGGAAAGACACTGAGTAGGTACATAGACCACTTTACCACATACAATAATAGCAGATTCTCAATCGCCTTTATATGTATTGGTCACTTTACTATACACAATAACAGAAGATTGTCAATCAACTATAGGTGCATTGACTACTTTACTGCCTCGTTGGCGGGAGACTGCCTCGATGGCCGAGTGGTATAGGTGCTTGACTTTTGAACTGAAGGCCACAGGTTCGAGACCCATCTTCACTGGGGTGTGTTAATGGGAAAGACACTGAATAGCCAGTCCCAGTCTACCAAGATGTCCAAGTTGGAAGCAGTAGGATTTAGCCACTGACTTTCTCCCAGGGACCTGAGAAGCATCTGAATTGATAGTGTTCGAGAGCGATTCATTAAGCTTAAGGCTTTCGTCGCAATCGAACTGAAATAAATAGAGGATAATCAACTTTTTATTCCAGATATGAAAAATATTTCACGAGGATGCGTGGTTAGGCGTTGAAAAAACGAGTGCGATATTCTAATAAAGTTTTTTTTAAAAAAAAGTAAGATATATAATAAATAGAATAATGAACTGGTTATCCCAGATATGAAAAAAATATTTCACTCGGATGCGTTGTTAGACGTTAAAAAACTCGTGATATGCACTCGTTTATTTCAACGCCTAACAACGCATCCTCGTGAAATATTTTTTCATATCTTGAATAACCAGTTGATTAGCCTCTATATAATGTCACTGTGTTGGAAAAAAGAAGTTCCTTAATTACGGCAGAGAGTGAAACTGAAAAGTGTTAACGTCACTCCAGTGACGTTATCAAAATTTATTACACTGAGAAATCTCAAGATTTCACAACAAGGTATTTAATAAATTGACACTCCTATTGAAATCCTACAAAAAGTTCGAAATAGATGTCTAACGTATTTATCAAAGTTTGTAAAATCTATGGTCTGTAACATGTAACAAAACGAAAAAGTGGTTAGTTGGCGACCTAAATATCGTAACTACAGCTTGAATAAGTTGCCAAACCAACAAAAAAGATTAACAGAAATGGTGGTCAACGTTGTAGTGAAAAGCTCGGTGTTAAAGTTGCAAAACCAACAAAAGAACTTCGCATAAATGTCTCACCAATTTTGTGGGGAGAAGGGGGAGTAAAAAAGGGGATGGGTGGAAATTGGTTAGGCATACGTGAGGTACTCGACAAGGTTTTATTATTATTATTTATCTATTTGTCTATCTATTTTAATTAGGGGCGTAAAAAGGCGGGATTGGTTTAAACTTACACGAGGTGCTGCCCCATCCGGGTAGATAGCACTGTTCACCAACAGTGTAGGTGTGGCTGGGATCTGGTAGGCAGATTGGTCGTGTATGCTCATTCCATCTGTTTTTGGGATATTAAGTAAAACTGTCATTTAACGCGTTAACAAGCGACAAAATATACTGGTCACAGAAGTTGCAGTCGAAATATTTAAGCTGATGAAATTTATAAAAAAAACTTTGTCTTTTGGATTGGATAACTTAGAAATTGTTTATAACATGCAGTTTCTTTATTCTCCACAATGTTTCAAGCATTTTTTCTTGAAGGGCGAAAAAACAGGCCGGATTGTTTGGGAATTGGCTTTGACATATTACCACACAATGCAAAACTTTGAGACACTGAAGAAAATAAACAGTGGACAACATTTTGGGGGAAAGAGGAATAGCTTTTCAAAAAGGGTTTCTTTTTGACCCTCTTAGAATTTTTTCTTCCAAATTCGACATTTTCTTTTCAATCTGACCGTAAATATGATTGTCATTTGCAACCGCGTGAAATTTTAACTAAATTAAGTCTTAACTTCGTCGTGCTGAACCCGGAATATTCCTGCTTTGACAGGAGGTGTCGACAAATATCAGACTGCACATATGTGCAGTCAAATCATATGTGCAGTCAAATCTTAGTCTACACCGCCTGTCTGTCCTGTCCCTTTCTACCAAGAGTTGTCTATAGAATCTATTTTCAAACGAAATATTGACCCGTATCTGGTAATTTCAGTACTTTCAGTCCTTTGATTTTAATGACAAATACTTTTATTCAGCATGCCAAGGGTTAAAATATCAGGTTATGCGTTTACACATGAAGAACTGGATATTTTCAGGACGATTTATATCAAAATCACGAATCGCTGACCCCGCCCACTTAATTCGTTGGCCACGCTTACTAAATCCAACAGAAAGTCATGCTTCGATTTTAACGGCGTTGTTTTGCAAATTGATGGCCAGTAGGATGTAACAAAAAAGTAAAATGGTTGGTTGGTGACCTAAACGTCTAACTCTAGTTTGAAAAAAAGTAGCTACGACAAATAAGTCGCCGAACCAACAAAAACGGTTAATAAAAATGGCAGCCATTGTTGGGGTTGAAAGCTCAGGTCCGGACCGAACAAATAATTTGATTGGTCGATTGATTCCTTGAAAGACAGTCGCGGTTGGTCATTAAGTGAATAGAAAGAGGAAACTGTAGTTACGATATTTTGGTCACCGGGCAAAAATATTATCTCCCGTGATTTGAAAAACAACAACCCAACTTTCTAGACTGGTGAACCTGTCCAATCTACGCTGCTCTCCGATATATGTATCGCCAGATTAGGACAGGCTCGCCAGTCAACCCAACTTTCAAGCATGTTATTTGTGTCCGCATGTGATGAAATATCGGAATAAAAAAAATGACGATTTCTCCGACTTCCAATAGGAAGTTTGAGTAACATAGCAAACGGAGTTATTGAAAAAAGAAATGATGTTTACAACACGTTACAAAATACTTAAATGGTTCGTTGGCGACCTAACATCTTAACTACAGCCAAACCAACAGAAAATCCTTCACATGAATATCGACCAATGTTGGGGTTCAAAGTTCATTCCCGATGAAAATCAATGATTTGATTGATCAAACAATTGTTTTGATTATCAAATGATATGATTAGGAACAAATAATACAGCGTTATAAGTAAACATAAATCAAAACAGAGACAGAATAATGTCAAAGAATAACATGTATACAAAAAGTTCAATTTAACCCATTGCCAGACAGCAAAATTTTAGATTGGTCCGAATTGAAAGGAGTTGTAGACGACAATTAAAAATGACTGTGAAATTTTAGATTTATGTACGTTCTAGGTAAAAATACATGTTTGAAAATGAAGGGATTGATTGTTGCAAGCCATTTATTCATTTAATGCAATGTTTCCCAATTGTTCTCTTGAGAGTTGTCGAAAAAAAGTAGGAATTGTTTAAAAAGCGGCATTCAGAGCCATTGACTTCATACCTTTGATATAGGCACTCTTTTTGACTTGGATGAGAATACACATTGGCGAAACGATCAAAGCTCAACATATCATTTAAGAGATGAAGAGAATAATTCTTGTTTTCGTGGAGGTATGAACCGAAAAAACTAATCACACTGAATAATATTCGTCTATCAAAAACAGGGGTTCTGATTGGTCGAAAAAAAAAACATACATCGATGAATATAAGTTGAGCACGAAACGAGTTTGCATGCTTTCGCGCAAAATAGTTCTATATGAAAAAGTATCAAAATTTGTATTCGCGTATTCATAAAGTGTGATTAGTTTATTCGGTTTATATCTCCACGAAAACAAAAAATATTCTCTTCGTTTCTTATAATTTAATTGCATCTAGCCAAAAAGCAAAAACTTTACAAATTTTGATACTTTTTTATATAGAACTATTTTGAAAATGTTGGGAAAAAAAGAGAAAATTCCTGTCACAAGGAATTTCTCTTCTTCCAACAATGTTTTCGATGTTTGTATTTATCAGGGAGTCAGAAAGCGTCATTGTGTGGTAACGGGTTAAATGAAGCTCTATTTTTGACATTTTGAAAATATGGATGTTTTATTCAGTTTCTCAGTTTTCAAATAACACGCTTTTATTTGGATAAGTACTCACTGTATTGGTTCGACCGTAAGCACTATAGCGACGTCATTTTCTAGACTGGTTGTATTGTAGCCTGGATGCAGGACCACTCGTCTAATGTGGTAAAATTTCTCATGAGGATCATCTGTGCTTATGTTGTAGGTACCAGCGTATAACTTCCAAAGATGAAGGTTTAGATCAAACACACTGTATCCAATCCTGCAAGGGGAAATTCGACCAGACATTCATGAATGACAAAATGACCCAGCTTTATATGTAGTATAAATTGTGTTAAGCGACCACTGAACGGACGATCAATAAGGGGTCGCGTAACAAAATGGTGGCGCATATATTTCATACATTCCAGTAAAAATCAATATTGTATGTTACACCAAAAAGAATTGTGCTATTTCAAGTAAATGCATTCCCAAGAACAAATTTTCCTTAACGTACATTTTCACACATTGGGTTGCAATTCAGGAATTCTGTTCCCTTGTAACCCATTCCCACACAATAGTATTTTTTAGTGATCCAAACTCAAAAAAGCTACAGACAACAATTTCAAGTTGATGGATTTTTTTTTTTTTTTTTTTTTCGTCTTTTGGAAAGAAAACATTGTGGATAATGAAGAAATTCATTGATACAACCAATTTCTTCATTTTCCACAATGTTTTCCAAAGCCCTTTTCTTGAGTGGCGTAAAAAGGTGGGCTTGTGTGGGAAGGGGTTAAGGTCAATTAATTGATCACGATCTATCAATCGAAAAATCAGATCATTTTTTTAGACCGGAAGTGAACTTAGAACTCCGATGTTGGCCCGTATTTTTGTGATGTATTCCAGTTTGTTTGGCGACTTAAACGTCATAACTAAAGCTTTAAAAAGATTTAGTTACGATGTTTAGGACGTCAACAAACCATTTAAGTTTTTTGTTGCATGTTACTGGCCGTAGATTTTGCTAAATAATATCGTTTATTGTCAAATCAGAACTTCATGTCGAAGTGAGAAGGTGTGACCAGTCATTAGGTGGGGCCAGCTATTGGTAAATTAAAACACAATTTAAACCCAGAAACAAGCTCAAGAATTATACAATGTCTTCAACTCTTTCATTTCGTGAATAACAAAAATTATAATTATCCGAAAGGAGTGGGTCGACCATGAAGATAGCTTTTGCTGTTTGCTACATGAAAGATAAATAGATCTTGCACTGAAACAAACACTTATCTTTTTTTGTTTTCTAATTTAAACGGATTAGGTTGACATATTTGAAGCTTGACTGGCGAGCCTGTCCTAATCTGACGATACATCGGAGAGCAGCGTAGATGGGACAGGTTTGCCAGTCTAATTTGAAGCAAACATTAAACCTCACAAATACATGCGTTTGAATCCAGAATTAGATAAAGTAGTCGATTCACCGATCTGCCCCGTTCACTTACTCCGCTTGCCCCGACCATTTACTCCAACAGGAAGTTACGCTTCGAATTCAAACGGGGATATTTTGCGAAATTCATAGCCAGGACCATGTAACAAAAATGAAAATGGCTTGTTAGCGACCTAAACGTCGTCACTACAGCTTGAATGATTTTAACTATTAAGTCGCCAAACCAACAAAAATACTATTCATACATGGCGGCCAATGTTGAAGTTCAAAGTTAATGATTTCATTGGCCAACCAGTTATGTAGTTGACGGCCGAGATTGGTCAATCGTGAAAAATTGCTCATCTTATTGATTTCTTATATTGAGTGTTAAGTGCTAACAGTCAGGGGGAAAAGGAACCTCAAGAACTCCGTAAAATATTTGATAAAAGATATCGGATCTAGCAAAGGCTAATCAGAGAAAGTATATAAAAAAATAGAATATATATTTTTAAAAAAAACTGTTAATGTGTCACGGACACGGTTGTCCCCGCACAATTGATGGCAAAGGACCTTCAGTTGTGACCTTGAACTTGGGAGTAAACACAATTTAATTTCTAGTATCGTCTATCAGAAACGGGAGTTCTGATTGGTCGAAAAAAATTATTCATAACTCCATGAACAAAATTTTGAGCACGCAGTGATTTCGTGTGCTTCCGCACAAAATAGTCCCATACAAAAAAGTATCAAAATTTGTATAATTCTGATTTCTATCGCTCGATGCTATTAAATTATAAGATATGAAGAGAATATTTCTTGTTTTCATGGAGGTATGAACCGAAAAACCTAATCACACAATGTATGAATCCGCTTCGCGGATTCATGCAGTGTGATTAGGTTTTTCGGTTCATACCTCCATGAAAACAAAAAATATTCTCTTCATCTCTTAACACGACTACTCTGATCTACAGATGGAGTCTGTAACCCATTCCCATCGTATGACGCTTTTTGAGGCCCCAAAGAAGGAAAAAAGAAAAACGTTGTGGAAAAAAAGAAATTGCTTGTTACAAGCAATTTCTTTATACTCCACAATGTTTCTACCTCAAAAGACAAAGAAAATAAAATTTCATTCAACTAAAAATTGTCGTTTGCAATATCTTTGAATTTGGACCAGTCTAAAATTTTATCGTCTGGAAAGGAGTTAAAACAAAGTAAAACAGAGTTACAACTTAACTTATATGTAAGCTGTTTTTCAAGATCCAGGCTGAGGCTGAGATTTCTAGATGATGAGATATACTTTCTTACCCTTCAAAATGCTGAGCGGATGTTAGAATGACATTTGGATGAATTATCGCTCCTGATCCAGATATGAAATCCATGTCATCAACAATAAGAGACTGAAATAAATCACAATAATTTACTACTTCACATGCTGAACCCGAATTTGTATTGTTTGTGTGGAGATCATCACAAAGATCGTACAAACCGTCAGCCTGTTTTTAGTCTACACCACCTGCTATCATTTTTTAAGTCAGAAATATTTATAGTAGGCCCTATAATTTCCTAACTGAAATGTTTACTCTGACAATCAGTCCTACGGTGCTGTAATCCCTTTGATTATTATGAATTTTTAAAAAGAGATTTATTAAGAACGACAAGGGTTTATTTTAAATCTAATGGCGTCTCTTAATGCTAGCAAATTCTGATAGGCTAAAAGACTGGGCCATACCTATTTTTTTTTAAGTGCCTATTTAACTATACATTTAGTTCTCTTGATCTCAATCTTGCAAAGTATTTTAAGAAATAGTCTGTTGATATCAACAGTCCCGGTAACACTAAGAAAATACATATACTCCCTGCTAAAACATATATATCCTAGACTAAGATTTTCCATTTACCACAGGATAAATTTTTAGACTGGTCCTAATTGAAAGATGTTGCAGACGACAATTTTAAGTTGACGGAATTTGTAAAAAAAAATACCTTTGTCTTTTAGAGTAGAAAACTTTGCGGACTATGAAAAAACCTTTAACAATCTTTTTTGTTGTTTTATAGTCCACGATGTTTTCAACAGCTATTCTTATTTAGGTTGTAAAAAAGCGGGTCGCTTGGGAATGGGTCAAGGACAAAAATGTGTTTAACCAATATGACTTTGTTACTATATTGCGTTGAAAGAGCTGATCTTAACATCGTCCAGAATACGACAGTTATTAAGCTCTCCGATACTAGCGAGACTATGTGGGTATCGGATAATCTCTGACTGAATTTAATTTGTTTGTTTGAATGGGGTTTAACACCACCTTTAACAGTATTTCAGTCATATTCCGGCTGCTGGAGCACCATTGATTCCTGGTATTTCTCGCTCCAGTTTTACAAATATATCCTTTCCGAGCCACTAGCTGCTCATCCAACTCAGGAGTACGATAATCTACCCATTGGTTGGAAACAATGGTCGGAAAGGATATTTTCCTCGAATGGGATCGAACCCCGGACCTAATGATTGAGAGTCCGACATGCTACGAGCTGCGATATGGCCGCGGCCTCTATTTGGTGGAAAGAACTGACCTTAACGTATCCTAGAATAAATCAGTTATCAAGCTTATACTTGCTTTACCCAGTACCAGACTACAAAAGTTTAGACTAGTCCAAATTGAAAGAAACTGTAAACGACACTTCAAAGTATACTAAAATATGAAATGATTGCTAAATAAGGTAGAAAACTTTGCGAGAAAAGAGAACATTTCTTGTTTCTTTTTTCACAATGGTTTCCAATGGTCTATTTCTTCATCACGCAAAAAAAGAAAAATTATATGATAATGGGTTAGACTGGGGACTTTTCTTTAAAATGGGGGGGGGGGTACTCTAGATTCGGTTAAGATCATGTTGTATTGAATAAAATCAATTTCGGCTCCTATATATCACCCGTTAAAAATGGAGGAAAAATTTAACAACCCAAAAGGAAGACGAAGATATGGTACAGTCTGTGTTCGATCACGACTTTCCTAATCTTGCAGGATTCTACAATTCTTTTGTGAAGAGTAAATATTAGCTTTTTTAGTAACCTAAGGCTAATTCCTTAATGTTTTCCGGTAGATTATCGAGATATGATAGTATATAATCACTAGATAATTTCACGAGAAAATAATAAATTATCAATATGATAAACTTCTTGTTTGGATAGATTTGGCTGCTTTCGTTCAATGCGCGTTACTGAACGTCGTCTACGCGGGACCAAAGACACTGGTTAAGTCATCAGGTTGCTGTGTAATACACGCACGAAATGACACTCTTATAGAATCCCCAATGATAATATTTTGGCCTTTTTTGCACTAAAGAAATAGAACAAGTATTGGTTTTCATGTAAGATCGATTATCTTTAGTTTCGTGATGAACTAAAGCAAGTATAGCCGTACTTGTTCACTCAAGGAACGATAAATCGATCTTACACTGAAGCAAACAATTATCCTCTATTTAATTACCATCCAGGGCCATGATCCTTGTTTTGCCACCACACCTCCGACAATTCTAGTTGTGATTGGTTGAACAGTCGGTACCCCGCATGGGGGAGGGCCTGCAAAAGGGAATGGGAAACAATACTTAGAACATTACGTATATAATTGCAATACTGTTCAAAATGTCTAAACAATGTATAGACATTTTGAACAGTTTCGCAATTAACACTCGATTTATTAGGACGTGTTTGCCAAGAATTCATTGATTAACGCTGACAATAAAATAAATGACCGACAAATCAAAAATTTCATTTATACCATTCTTCTAGAAGAACATCTAAAAAGACGATCACAAAGTAAGAAATAGTGAGAGATATAGGTAAACTTACTTGGCAGTTGAGAGTTGACTATTGTAAATAAAATCGTAGCTAAACAAAGGCGCATCATCTCTCTGAAAATAAATGAAAGATCGTGAGGAGTCTTTACTCAGCTAACACAAGGAATCGTTGAAAATATAACGCACAAGATCGTAATTCTAAATGGATGTCCACAATGTATCTATTGATGTCCATGGTGTGCCTATGGATGTCCACAATATGCTTATGGATATCCACTGTGTACCTATGGGTGTCCATAGTGGAACTATAGATGTAAACAGAGTACCGATGTGGTCCACAGTGAACCTATAGACGTCCACGGTGTGCATATGCATGTCTACAGTGTACCTATAGATGACATCTGGTGACCACAGTGTACCTATTAATGTCCACAGTATGACATCTGGTGACCACAGTGTACCCATTAATGTCCACAGTATGACATCAGGTGACCACAGTGTACCTATTAATGTCCACAGTATGACATCTGGTGACCACAGTGTACCTATTAATGTCCACAGTATGACATCTGGTGACCACAGTGTACCTTTTAATGTCCTAAGTATGACACCTGGTGACCACAGGGTACCTATTAATGTCCACACTATGACATCTGGTGACCACAGGGTACCTATTAATGTCCACAGTATGACACCTGGTGACCACAGGGTACCTATTAATGTCCACAGTATGACATCTGGTGACCACAGTGTACCTATTAATGTCCACAGTATGACATCTGGTGACCACAGGGTACCTATTAATGTCCACAGTATGACATCTGGTGACCACAGTGTACCTATTAATGTCCACAGTATGACACCTGGTGACCACAGGGTACCTATTAATGTCCACAGTATGACATCTGGTGACCACAGGGTACCTATTAATGTCCACAGTATGACACCTGGTGACCACAGGGTACCTATTAATGTCCACACTATGACATCTGGTGACCACAGGGTACCCATTAATGTCCACAGTATGACATCAGGTGACCACAGTGTACCTATTAATGTCCACAGTATGACATCTGGTGACCACAGGGTACCTATTAATGTCCACAGTATGACATCTGGTGACCACAGTGTACCTTTTAATGTCCTAAGTATGACACCTGGTGACCACAGGGTACCTATTAATGTCCACACTATGACATCTGGTGACCACAGGGTACCTATTAATGTCCACAGTATGACACCTGGTGACCACAGGGTACCTATTAATGTCCACAGTATGACATCTGGTGACCACAGTGTACCTATTAATGTCCACAGTATGACATCTGGTGACCACAGGGTACCTATTAATGTCCACAGTATGACATCTGGTGACCACAGTGTACCTATTAATGTCCACAATATGACACCTGGTGACCACAGGGTACCTATTAATGTCCACAGTATGACATCTGGTGACCACAGGGTACCTATTAATGTCCACAGTATGACACCTGGTGACCACAGGGTACCTATTAATGTCCACACTATGACATCTGGTGACCACAGGGTACCCATTAATGTCCACAGTATGACATCTGGTGACCACAGGGTACCTATTAATGTCCACAGTATGACATCTGGTGACCACAGGGTACCTATTAATGTCCACAGTATTACATCTGGTGACCACAGTGTACCCATTAATGTCCACAGTATGACACCTGGTGACCACAGTGTACCTATTAATGTCCACAGTATGACATCTGGTGACCACAGTGTACCTATTAATGTCCACAGTATGACATCTGGTGACCACAGGGTACCTATTAATGTCCACAGTATGACATCTGGTGACCACAGGGTACCTATTAATGTCCACAGTATGACATCTGGTGACCACAGTGTACCTATTAATGTCCACAGTATGACATCTGGTGACCACAGTGTACCCATTAATGTCCACAGTATGACATCTGGTGACCACAGGGTACCTATTAATGACAACACTATGACATCTGATGTCTATGGTGTGCCTGAAGATGTTCTCGTTGTGCATATGGGTGTCCACAGTGGATTTATGGATGTCCACAGTATACCGGTACTATGTATATGTTTACTAATCAAACCTAGGAGTGGATTTCCTTTATGCACGTGGACTTAATATCTCTGGACATCATTCTAAGTTGCTGACTTTAGATACCTTATAGTAGATATATGGTATTGCATTACAAATACAAATAAATGCCCCCCCCCCAACACACACAACCAAGTCAACCGACCGTCGTTGCTGTTTAAAAAGACTTTTAGAGCCTAAAAAACTTTAAGTGTAAATCAATTTTATAATAATTTCACGTAAAAAAAACTTGCAGATCAATTCATACCATTAATCCAATTCTTCACAATCCGCTTTTTGTCTCTCCTCAAGAAAATAGCTTTGGAAACATGGTTGAAAATAAAGAAATTACATGTCACAAGCAATCTTCGTCATTTTCCGCAATGGTTTCTACTACAAAAGACACAGATATGTTGGTTTTTTTTAATTCCTTCTACTTGAAATTGTCGCCTCCAACTTCTTTCAATTTGCTTCAAAAGCGCGATTGAGTGGGATTGGGTTAAATAGCATGCTTTTGAAGGAGTGGTATACAATTAAAATGAAGTTAATTCTTGAGGCAATAAAAAGCAGTGGCAGAGTTTGCAATATTCCTGAAACAAGAAATTTTTTTATGAAGTTGGCATTCAATGGTTTAGTCGTTAGGCCTGTAGTGGTAGTTTGTACTCATTGAACTCTGAGAAGACCTCAAAATTTTGTCGATTAACTTTAGCTTTCAAAGCTGACGCTTTGCTAGCTAAATAGGGTACTGCGAATAGTCCAAATTTAAATTATATGTTTTGCAATGTAATTAAATGATATTAAAAGGCTCACCAAAACTCAAATAAAACTCTGAAGAAAGTATTAGAAAAATAGCTTATCAATTTTACTTGGGACACAAATGTAAATCAAGTATAAATTTTGAAATAGACTTACACGTATTAGAAGGATCCCTCGACTGACTTAAGATAAGACTTCTTATCTCGTTGACTTACCGTGGGAGGAAGAGATAAGCACGACAAGCTTCTTGGAACCAAATAGCACTTAAATGATCCCACAATAAGGTATTTATTTGTGGCAAGCCATGCAAAATGGGACCATGTTGAAAAGTACGGTCTCTAACAGGGCAGTTTGACTGACATATCAACCGAAAAATGTGTTCAGAGACGTAAAACAAACAATAAACCGTTGGTTGGCGACATATACATGGAAACTGCAGCTTGAATAAGCTGTAGTTACGACGCATAAGTCGCAAGCCAACAACATTGCTGAGTGCAAATTTTGAAGTTTAAAGTTCACTTCTGGTCGAAGTGAATTATTTGATTGGTTAATCGATTTTTCTATTGATGGCTATCCGTAGTATACAAAATCAAATATTTATGGAAGTGGTCAACAAGCACGTTTGAAAGTCATGTTTTGGTTTTTAAATTTGTAAAAAAAATACGGGATTCTTGTTTTACATTCCAAATGATTTAAGCTATTTCCACACGATCCCACTTTCTGACGTCTAATAAAGAACAAAATGGAAAAAAACATAGTGGGAAATGAAGAATCTGTTTGTTACAATCGATTTCTTCATTATCACAATTTTCTATCCATCCCCCCCCCCCCCTGAAAAAAAATTTACACATTTTTTTTTTTTTTAATTTGAAATTCTTTCCTGCAGTTTTTTTTTATTACGACCAGCCTAAAAAGCTGTTCTCTGGTATCGGGTTAATCTCGTACTGTTTAACCATAATCGGTATTTCGTGCACTTCCAAAATGATCCCTTTTCATTAGAAAAAGGTCTGAATATTTTCAGAAACACTCGTGTGGATTAAGCGATCGCCAAACCAACAAAAATGTATCACAAAAGTGTGAGCCAATGACGGAGTTCGAAAATCAATTTTCTGTCTATATGAATGATTTGATAGGTCAATTGATTCTTTGATTGGCAGACGCGATCCGTCAATTGGATTGATTGGGCAGGAATATAGCAAACATATTCTGTAAGCGTTGAAGTTTAATGTTTCTGTTTGTGAAATGGCATTAAGAATAATATCGTCGTTGCGCGAACAAAATATCGTGAATACAGCTTAAATAAACATTTTCCTTTCGCAACGAGATTATCCGGGCGGTAAATATCTCCATTATATTTGAGCCTTGATGTAAAACACTCTTATTCAAAAGTTTAACCCATTACCAGACGGCGAAATTCCAGATTTTTTCAACTCCCTGTGTTGAAAACATCGTGAAGAAAGAAGAAATTGCTTGAAGCAAGCAATTTCTTCATTTTTCACAATGTTTTCCCTTTTTTGGGGAGGGGGTCAAAAAGCGTCATTGTGTGGAAATGGGTTAATTAAACTGACACAATAAAATGATTCAAGAAATGAAAAAAAAGCCTCGAACATTAGATGTTTTTGGTTTGTTCTTTATCCGAAGTAGACAAGTTGTTAGGTGTAGGACCAATGAATGAGAGAGGGACGAAGTTTTGAAGGACTCCGCGGGCTTTCATCAGTGTTACATAGTTTGGAAAATCAAGTAGAATCTTACTATGTTAGAAGTGCAGTAGTGCCCAGTTAGGTTTGTTTTATTGTTTTTCAAAATCTGTCTCCCCTGTTACTCTTAAAAAGAGGTGAAATGTGTAAACTCAAGTGAGATATATTTTTAAATTTTACAACACGTTCTTATAAATATACAGCTGTTTTTCGGAATTGGGTACTACTTTTCCTACACCATTGTAAGATCCTACTAGATTTGTCGAAATAAGACGTCGACCAAAAATGGCCCATTTATTGGTGGACTCCGAAGGCGTCGACCTGTATTACCCATTTGGAATATCCAGTAGGATGTTACTAGGTTAGAAGAGAAGTAGTGCCCAGTTAGGTTTGATTTATTATTTTTCAAAACCTGTCATCCCAAAAGAATTGTGCATTTGAAAATGGCGTAAGACGAGGATTCTATATCATTCATAATACGCGCAAAGACTCCTCTTAAATACAAATAAGCCTTTTATCGTAGATGCTTTCACGGTTTCAATAACGCAGAGTCTTTAATTATATAGTGAGTAATTTGCCTTCTATTTCTTGAGCTGTATACCGCGGGAGAGATAAGCTATATAGTTACATATTCTAAAGGTGTTTAGTACTATTTTGAATTAGCTTTTTCAACCCATTACCATACGACACAATTTTGTACTAGTTGCAGACGACAATTCAAATCGCTTTGCGATTGAAAACTAAGGCCCAGATAGGGTAGAAAACATTGTGAAGCAAGCAATTCTTCCTTTTCTCACAGTGTTTAATGCAATTCTGTAGAGGCATAAAAACTTTGATTGTCTGGGAATGGTTTAAGCTTCTACTTGATCACATAGGGTTGAAAGATTCAAAAAACCTCTCATTTGTTTCTTACAGGTATGAATATTGCCAATCTAATATTGTCCAGATTTCTTAAATAATATCTTTTTTTATGTGTGGAATGTCTTCGGAAAAGGATAATCTCGGAAAATTAAAAAAAGTATTGATCTAGAAAGCTAGTTAGACTTCGATCAAGTGAATTAGGTTGAAGTTGACTTTCAGTAGTCCTTCAGTAAAATCGCGGTTGGTAGGTGCACCCAACCATGACTTCCTTTCATTTTTCACACCGGTAACATGTACAACTGCAACAATAAATTTGGGCCATTACATGTGTAGCTGCTCAGGCAAATTACCATCGGTGAAAGACAAATGGCGAGTGTAACAATGGCATTTTTCCGAACTTGTGATCGTGATCTGAACTCTAGATAAGAAACATCCTGTATTACATGTACCTATAAAACAAACCAGGCTAGGCGTAAAGTTATGCTTAAAAAATATTATCTGTATGAAAATCGCTATTTTGTTCACCAAAAACGGGCATATCACTCTACTACACTGTAAAAAATAATTCGGCACTTTACACCAATATTGGTGGCAACTTTGCTGCCACCAATAATGGTGTAAATTTACACCTGTTTTTAAACGGGAAAAGTCACACTAAAAATAGTGTACGATATATCTGTGTTAAGTGTAAAGTAACACTGCCAAACAGTAAAAAACATTACACCAATATTGGTGGCAGCAGAGTTGCCACCAATATTGGTGTAAATTACCACCATTGAAAGAGTAACTTCACACCGACGGACAGAAAAAAACATAACACCAATATTGGTGGCAGCAGAGTTGCCACCAATATTGGTGTAGCTTTACACTATTGTAAGCGTTACTTAACACCGACGGACAGAGAAAAACATTACACCAATATTGGTGGCAGCAGAGTTGCCACCAATATTGGTGTACCTTTACACCACTGTAAGAGTTCATTAACACCATAATAAGTGTTACTTGACATCGAAAACAGAGAAAATGTTACACCAATATTGGTGGCAGCAGAATTGCCACCAAAATTGGTGTACCTTTACACCATGATAAGAGTTCATTAACACCATAATTAGTGTTTTTTAACACATATAGACAGAAGAAAATGTTACACCATTAATGGTGGCAGCAGAGTTGCCACCAATATTGGTGTATCTTTTCATCACTATAACACTTTGTTAACGCCATAATTAGTGTTACGTAACACTAAAAGACAGACGAAAATGAGTTGTGATGGACTGCAGATTAATGGAATTTAACCTGACAGGAACCCAGGGTTTGGCCAATCAATCTTTATCAATTTTTCATTTAGCCCATTCCGGCTTTATGACACCCACGAAGAAAGAGTTTAGAAAACATTCTGGACAATGTCAAAATGTTTGTTCCAACATATGTCCAAAATGGTTTCTAACCTGAAAGACAGATTTTTAAAAATCTCATCAACTATACATTGTCGTCCAAAACTCGTTTGAATTTGGACCAGTCTTAAATTCCGTTACCTGGTAATGGGGTGAAGTCTAAATAATTGAGAATATAAAACAGCAAAGATAATAAAATCAAAACATATGAAAAGATAAACATTTATTAAACATTGACCAAACTGCCCAAGTAAGCATCCAAGAACATTTGTCTACACATGGTAATTGAAATAACTAATTTCAGTTATTAAAGTATATGGTCCATCCGCTAGAGTATTATTGACAGTAATATTGAATTAATATGAAATAGATTTCCTATAAAACAAGTTTCACACAACTATCAAATTTGAATCTCTGGAAGCATGATTTCCTTTGATAATATTTGTGCCCTATTTCAGTTCAGGAATCAAAGAGGGACACATGTACTTGCAGACATTTTTTCTGTTTGTGATTTATCATACTCTACCACTATAATAATCAATTGAAAAGAAATTTAACAAATGTTATCCATATCAAGTTATGGTATATCATGGACTATAAAATATTGCATATTAATGTGTTAACAAATGCCAATATACATTGAATCAGAGTATTGATCACCAATACAGGGTCAATAATATTGTCAGTATACAGGATTGACACTAGTATTGATCATTTATTGCTGTTATTGAAAATTGATCAGTACATCTATTACATATTATTATTGTCAATAGTATTGACAATTTATGGGCTGTTTAAGACCCACTATGTATGCATACAGCTTTTTCAGAAAAGTCTGAAAACAAAAACTTTGGTGTATGTGGAATTGAACTTTTTCCTTTTCTTATTCCTTCATAAATAATTATTGATTTTAGTGGTCTACAATTGACTACTCATGAAGTTTTGAAGAAGTACAAGATGTGTTTGTGAAACACCATGCCCCCAAAACAGGAATTCTTTAGAAATGGGTGAATTTTATGGGGGGTTTTCTTTGTTTAAGAGAAAAGGGTTAAAATTTTGACCTTGGCGAAATGACCTTCCCCAGTTGCACCTTGTTGAGACCTACCGGTATCTACATACCAAATATTAGCATCTATTATGTTCATTATTTCATTATTAAATAAAATTCATTTTGTCAACAGCAGCTGCTTTAAATTTAGCCTAGTCTAAATTTTGCCATTTAGGAAAGGGTTAACCAAATTTGGAGATATCAACGTAGGCAAGATAGAAAAGACAATAAATAAAAGAAGATGAGTGTAAAAGCGCACAAGTAATGATCAAATGAAATTGTCAAACTTAATGATGTTATGGCACATCCACTTATCATGGTTGTTATATGTTGAAAATGTAAAATTAGACATATCAAAGGACAACAACTCAAAAAGGGCATGGCAAACTTTGAAGTTACTAGCACTTATGTTTTAGGGGATATGTTCAAAAAGAAATGTACAGGTTAAAACAACAAAGGACAATAACTTGAAAAAACAAGATGTGTTTGTGAAACACTATGCCCCCGACAGGAATTCTTTAGAAACGGGTAAAGGGTTAAAATTTTGACCTTGACCTTGATGAAATGACCTTCCCCAGTTGCCCCTTGTTGAGACCTATCTACATACTAAATATTAGCATTGTAACTTAATCTGGGTTGAAGTTATAGGAAAATGTTTAGTTGGCAGGTTAAGTTTTGCAGACAGACAGACAGACGGACATCGGTAAAACAATATGCCCCCGATCTTATCGATGCGGGGGCATAATGAGCAGGATAGAGTAAAGTACTTGTACATGACACTTCTCCACATTGTAATCTATAAGTGTATCTAGTTTGAAGCTGCTAGCACTTATGGTTTTGAAGACATGATCCAGACAAAAGTGTGACCGACGGGCAGATGGACTCAATCCAGCAAATCTATAGTCCCCCAACCAGTAACCGGTGGGGGAATAAAAAATCTTGTCTTTCCTGGAAAATTGTGCTAGTAACTCTTTCAAAAATAAAAAAAAATCTAAGTGCAGTAACATAAAAGATGAGTTTCTTAACTCTTTCCTGTATAATCACTGGTTTTTACTTACATGCAATTTTATACTTAAGAAAATATTGTGATAAATGAAGTAATTGCTTGATAAACCTGAGATAATTGTGGACTATTGCGTACACAAGAATATTTTGAGTAAAAATCCATAAGGCCCCTTTTCACGGATCTACCCCATTTTTGAAAGGAACCTTCCTTATGACCCTACAATCATCCTGTGAAAGTTTCAAGGAAATCTGATAATATTTGTAGACTTTTATTACGTTAACGAGAAGGAATATTTTGAGTAAAAAATTCGTAAGGCTCTGTTTCCAGTGTTTTAAAAAAAATAGCCCAATTTTCAAAAGAAACCTTCCTTATGATCCCAAAATCATCCTGGGAAAGTTGCAAGGAATTCAGATTATATTTGTGGGCTTCATCACATAAACAAGAGTTTTTTATGGATAGACGGACGGGAACAACGCCATTGATATAGCTCTTCTGACCTTTGGTCAGTAGGGCTAAAATTGTGGCAGGTGTTGAAGAATTCTATTTTGATAGAGATGACCCTGAGAAATGATCATGACCTTGTCTGATGGCCTAAGTTTGGTATCAACAAATGGGTTTTACCAAATGTTAGTATTTAACATTGAATAACTATAATCAACCTTTAAATTTTAATTAAAATCTAAAAGATTTATTATAGTTATCTTTTAGATGAACAAATAGGACAAGAATTTATATACCCCTGATCTATTCAGACTTGCTCATTGTGAAAGTATGAGCTCAAGTCAATAGCTCAGAGTGAAAATGTTGTATCTGCCTATAAACATATAGACAGTTACAAATGTTTCACCCTGAGCCATCGAGAAATTGTGTGCGATGCAATACAGGAGTCCACCACCGGATTAGAAAAAGTATTTTTTATTCTTAACCTTTTGCCCAAACAAAACCTGGTTTTGAAGTCCCTAATAGTAAGCTTTGGAATACATTTAGAGAAATGAAGAAAATGCCAATAATTAACATTTCTCCTTTTTCTCCAATATTTTCTGAACTTCAATTTTCATTATTTCTAAATTTAATAACATCCATTTTGTCGTCTGCAGCAGCTTCGAATTCTGCCTAGTCTAATTCTCTGTATTTGGGAAGGGGTTATCCAAATTTGGAAATAGACAAGATTGAGTCACAATAAATAAACAAAAGGACCATGATGGTCTTAAATCGCTCCCCTGTGTATGATGGTTCACAGCTTTATGATATAAACAAAATGGCAAAGCCCTCTGTCCAATTATTTTGGAGAAGATGTTTACAGATTTCTCTTTTAATCCTAGGTATATTGATGATCCCACCATATAGCACTTATTTCCTGAATATGGTAATGCTTTGAAGTATAGACATCAATACATACCAAGTATAAAAGCTGTAAGCCTAATGGTCAAAGGAGAAGAAGGTTTTCAAAGATATCATCATTTATTCCTAACTAAAATTAGGGATTGCACAGAAAAGGGCTAATTTTTTAGGTAATTTGGTATAGGGTCAATGGCTGATGATATGTACCAAATATCAAAGCTCTAGGCCTTATGGTTTGGGAGAAGAAGATTTTCAAAGATTTCCTTCTTTATTCATTTGTAAAATCAGGAATCGCACAGAAAAGGGCTAATTTTCAGAGTATGATAATTCTTTGAAGTATTTTGGTAGGCGGTCAATATATTATGATATGTACAAAATACCAAAGCTGTAGGCCTTATGGTTTGGGAGAAGAAGATTTTTAAAGTTTTCCTTCTTTACTTCTATGTAAAATCAGGGATCGCCCAGAAGAGGGCCAATTTTCAGAATACGGTAATTCTTTGAGGTATTTTAGAAGAGGGTCAATAGATGATGATTTGTACCAAATATCAAAGCTCTAGGCCTTATGGTTTGGGAGAAGAAGATTTTTAAAGATTTCCTTCTTTATTTCTTTGTAAAATCAGGGATCACAAAGAAAAGGGCTAATTTTCAGAATATGATAATTCTTTGAAGTATTTTGGTAGAGGGTCAATAGATGATGTATACCAAATATCAAAGCTCTAGGCCTTATGGTTTGGGAGAAGATTTTTTAAGTTTTTTCATTCCGTTGCCATGGCAACCAGAGTTCTTCATGGATTTCAATTCTTTGAAGTATTTTGAAAGAGCATGACCTAAGGATCATTTCTGTGAAGTTTTGTTGAAAATCCATGGTTAGTTTAGGAGGAGAAGATTTTTTTGTAATTGTGAACGGATGGACGGACGGATAGACAGACCGACAGCGGACGATGACCGATCACAACAGCTCCCCCAGAGCACTTTGTGCTCAGGGGAGCTAAAAAAGATTATTAGCAAGATTATTGCATGGAAAGCAATGACTGGTTTTGATATCCCAAGCAGAAAATGCTTTCGAAACTTGGAGGAAAATGCCAATAACCAGCCATTCTTTCCCTTTCTACCATTTTTTACACAAGTTTAATTGGTGAATTTTGTTTTATTCCAGCAGCTTTGAAATTGAAGATGTGTAATATTTTATTGCATGGAAAAGGTTTAAATTTAGAATGTTTCAATTTGAAAGTGTCTGCAGGTGAGATAAAAGCGTTTGATAAAGATCGGATTTGTTTAATATCACAGAAAATATAGAGGGACAAGAGCCATGTCAGAAGTGGCCATCCCCCGTCGTAAAAGCTTGGCAGTAAACTGAGTTGTGATTCTTGTACTCTGCACTTCTCCTCAATGAGATCTATCCACCTATAAAGTTTCAAGTTGAAAGCATTTATACTTTAGGAGATATGCCCCAGACAAAATCTAAGACTTTCAAACAACGAAGGGCAATAACTCCAAAATTATGCAAGCAAGAGTTGTGGTTCTTGTGCACTGCACTTCTTCTCCATGAGATCTATCCACTTATGAAGTTTCAAGTTGATAGCTATTATACTTTCAGAGATATGCACCAGACAAAATCTAAGTCTTAAAAATAACAAAGGGCAATAACTCCAAAATAATGCAAGCAAGAGTTGTGGTTCTTGTGCACTGCATTTCTCCTCCATGAGATCTATCCACATATATAGTTTCAAGTTGATAGCATTTATACTTTAGGAGATATGCTCTGGACAGGCTTAGTGACAGAATAACAGACAGAGAGCATTACTATTATCCCCTTTGCCGAAACGGCGGGGGATAAAAAGGAGAAAATGCAGGTTGTCAGCATTCTTCTCTTTTGCCTCAATGTTTTCCAAAGCTTTTTTTATAAAAGGACGTCAAAACCAGGTCGCGTGATGAGTGCAAAAGTGCACAAGTAATGATTAAATGAAATTGTCAAAATAAATGCAACACTAAATTGCTTCTTAAAACTACATGCAGAATTTGTCCATTTTTCTTGAACTTTGTATGGCAATTTGATACCAGACAATGAGTCGTAATATGCAAGAAGGGGGCAAACTTTGGGTCCTCTTTCTAACTCTCAACATCCGCCAAGTCATAGAGTTTTCTCAAATCCTAACCTAACTAATAAAATTTTCTACTCTTTTAGTTAAGGAATGATGCACAATTTCAGGGGCTCAAAAATAATCTTCCAACCTATCCCAAATTTTTGCTAAACTTCTTCCAGGAAAATTTGCATTGAAGCTGTGTGTAGTCAAGGCTTGTTAACCCTTACCTGTTTTGCAAAATTTTAGACTTGTCCAAATTCAAAGGGTAGAAAATATTGTGAAAAAAGGAGAAATTGCTTGTTACAAGCATTTTCTTTATCTACAATTTTTTCTTAATTATGAATTTACAGGGAAGTAAAAGCCAGGGATTGAACAGGAAAGGGTTAACTTGAAATAGTCCCAAAATATTTAATCCAAAGCTTAATTTCTTTACAAGCTGCAAACATAGCCCAGTAACAACACTCAGGAAAGTTGCTCTCAAGAGCATAATAAATTATGGAATATCATCAAACTCAACAATTCTATTAAGAAGTAGCTCTTTCTCAACTCATTACCAGACAGCAAGGTTTTAGACTGGTCCAAATTGAAAAGAGTTGCAGATGACATTTTAAAGATTATGAAATATTAGATTTTTCTTAACTTTCTGGGTAGAAAACATTATGGAAAATGAAGAGATTGCTTGTAACAAGCAATTTGTTAGTTTTACACAATGTTTTCCAAGTTATTTTTCTTGAGGGGCGTCCAAAAGCACCATTATGTGGGAGTAGATTAAATGAATTTGACTTGGTCAGGTTGCTTTACACTTTTTTCGGACAACACAAATTTATCGGCTTCTGTTCTTAACCCTTTCCTGTACAATCCCTTGTTTTTACGTCTCTGTGATTTAATACTTGAGAAAACATTGTGGAAAAAGAAGAAATTGCTTGTAACAAGCAATTTCTTCTTTTACCACAATATTTTCTAACCAGTAGGTTGGTTTCTTTTCAAATTACACCCACTTATAATTGTGGTCTGCAACTCCTTTCAAATAGAACCAGTATAAAATTTTGAAAAACAGGAAAGGGTTAAAGGGAACACTTATCAGTTAATCATCAACTTTAGGTAATAAATTTATGAAACATTCTGTTTTCTCAACGGAAGTCAAAGGTAGAACTGTCAAATTCAGTTTTCACTATAGATTTATCTCAGATCTTTGGAGTGACCTTTCGAGTTCTTTTAGTTCTGCCTCTATAGAGGCAAGCCGCAATGTTCTTTCGATCATCAAGCAGTTGAATCTCCCCAGCTAGCTAGTTTTGTTGATATCACAGACACTCTGGAAGCCTCTGAACCCTTTGGTGACTCTTTGTCTTTCTTTTCTAAAACCAAATCAATCTTTTCCAAATAACATGATGCATTAAAGGATTCCTCCTTTCATAAGTCATTTTCTTTCTCTCTTAAAAGGAACATAATATCAACTATCTATCAATATTCTCTCTCAAATTTATCAATTTCTGTCTGAAGTGCAGCACATTTTCATTTAATAGTTGTTCACCCTTATCAGTCCACTCCTCACACGATCTCTAGCTGTGGTACCTATGTCTTCCATAAATATCAATCTTCCTTTACTGGTGCAGCCTTGTTCACATCTTTATAGGATTTTAACTCTGATTCAAAGTGCTTTAGGTGCAGGTTTCTTACTGTAATGGCACTCAATGTGATAAAATGATTAGATACTGTTTTCCCATGCCAACTGAAATACAAATATAAAATTTCCTTAGAAAATATCCATATCTCGGACTATCTTGTATAACCTCTAAATCAAGTACCCACAGCATAGGGACAACACAGGGTAAATTGTTTGCAACATGACAGTAAACAAGTGAATATTCACTTCTATGATGCAACCAATACGAAGACTAGAACAAGACGAAATATTTATCTAAACAACAACAAGCAAATTGGTTCAAATTCTCTTTGGGTACCACAAAAAGTGAGCTTTACCCATGGAAATTGCAGAAGTATGCATGTGGCTGTATTTAAATGACAAACAGTTTGTAAAATAAGATACAGACTGAATTGCCCCATTATGCTTGACATCATAATCTGATGACACTGTTAGGTCAAAAATTTGCAAATAGAATTATGAATTTAGTGGTAAATCGATTATCTACCAAACTTGTATTTCAAATACAGAAAGTGAAGCCATTGTTCAACCTGCACAACATGTGCTGAACGACCAGAGTCCACAATATCTGCGAATCTAAACTTCAATATCACTGTACTATTCCTCGACAAACCCAACTTTAAGCATTAAATTACTTGTATGCCTATCTTATTGAATTAAGCACTAAACTAGATGCATGTCTACCCTAAGAATCAAAAGTCAAGGCCAAAAATATCTATAAGAACAGAAAGGTGATAACTCCACCCAATAATTTTAGTAAACCGACAAAGGCTAACCACTTTCAATAATTAGATATGGATGCATGTAACAGGCCCTAAACTAAGAGAATATTAAGACTGAATTATGTGATCCATCATTACCCTATGCACAGCATTCGATTGAAGGAATCTTCTAACTCGATCGGTTTTGCTCACCGAAAACACAACATGGCGCCACCGAATTCAAAATTTTACTATTAGACTGGTAGACTCGTAGACTAGAAGGTTGGGAACACGAACAACCCTCGACATTTATTTACACTCAAATTGATAGTTATTCGTTTTCACAATCAGATCCACACATTGCTAAACAATGTGGCTATATGAGACGTAATCGGACAACCATCTATCCCACAACTAATAAAGAAAATAGCGTTACTTCTATGCTTTATGGAAACGTGACTGATATAATCAACATAATTATACTTCCTTTGAACAAACGCCACACTGCATGTCTATATTGTGGATATGAACAGTGAAATGACGTTTATTTACCTTAGCGCTATCTGTCCTGCTTAAACGACTGCAGTAGAATCCCCAGTGTCTCCAAAATGCACCCAAATCTCATACGGATGCATTCACGGTAATAAGCGCAGCAATCTTCACCGGAAGTGACTCTAGCAACCTCAGTAACACAGGGCACCCATAAGTTTCCCTGAACATAGCGTATAGTTACACTAATGTGAAGACCATTGCGATCTAGTTTAAAAAGAAAATTTACACCCAAAATGGAGCGAAGTTCCACCAATTAAAGAGTAAAGTCTCTCTGAATTATGCTTATAGCAACACTTATAGAGTAAACAGTTGTTAACTAGTGTAAAAGGAAAGTAAACACTCAAAATGGGTTGAAGTTTCAACATTGAAAGAGTAAAGTTTCTCTGAATTTAGCGTTAGGTAACACTTGCGGTGTAAACTATTGTGAAAAGATTGTTTACACCAAAAATGGATTAAGGTTTCACCCAAGGAAGAGTAGAGTTCCTCTGTATAGTGTAAATTATTGTAAGCTAGTGTGTAGGGAGAGTTTACACCCAAAATGGTATGAAGTTTCACTATTGTAAGAGTAAGGTATCTCTGAATTTAGCGTATTGTTACATTGATAGTGTAAACTATTGTAAACTAGCGTAAAGGGAAAGTTTACACCCAAAATGGATTGAGGTTACACCCCTGAAAGAGTAAAGTTCCTCTGAATAGTGAAAATTATGGTAAACAATTGTTTAGGGAAAGTTTACACCCAAAATGGTGTGAAGTTTCACCACTGAAAGAGTAAATTTTCTCCGAATTTAGCGTATAGTTACACTAATAGTGTAAACTATTGTAAATTAGTGTAAAGGGAAAGTTTACACCCAAAATAGTTTGAAGTTTCACCATTAAAAGAGTAAAGTAACACCAAATGTTCATTGCTGATTATACACTATTGTTCGTGTTATTTAACACCAAAGTTGAGGTAACTATTCTCAGAAAGTGCGAATTCACACTTACTTTGGTGTAGAGAAATGTTACACGAATAATGGTGTTGCTGTCAACCTTTTTTGGTGTAACTTAACACACTTTTTTTACAGTGTATGCCAACACGGACGTCCATCATAAGTACTTTCAGTGCTTTGATTTGGTTTGGCTCCTAATCGCGGCTTTATTCTCGAGGGTATGTTACTTGATAAGAAACACAGACCCCCTGCCTATTGTACTAAATAAAGAAAGGGAGCTCATAAATAAACTAATTTCGTTGAGATAAATTAAGCTATATATGACCCATTACCACACATAAAAATTCTTAGGTTGGTCCAAATTCGTAGAAGTTTCAGACAATTTCGTTGCTGATGGAATTTCAAAAAGCACTGTCTTCTGGGGGAGGAAACATTATTGATAATGAAGAAATTGCTTGTAACAAGAAGTTTCTTCATTTTCCACAATTTTTTCAGAAGCTTTTTCTTAAGGGCCTCAAAAAGGCGTCATTGTGTGTGAATAGGTAAAGCCGGTGTTAAACACCATACACAAAAACGGATGATCTTAAAAGACTATTCTGATTTGGGAAGATGTTTCTCATATCAAAGTGGAAAACTCTTGCTGAAAAAGCTTAGTTGTATGATTTGTTGTGGACAGTGAAATTAATTATCTCGCTACAATTGACGAATCGAAATGATTTCATAATTAAGAGATGAAGAGAATATTTTTTGTTTTCATGGAGGTATGAACCGAAAAACCTAATCACACTCTATGAATACATTGTGTGATTAGGTTTTTCGGTTCATACCTCCATGAAAAGAAAAAAATATTATCTTCATTACTTATAATTTAATAGCATCGAGCGAAAAATGCAACAACTTAACAAATTTTGATACCTTTAGTAGTGAACTATTTTGTGCGGAAGCATTCAAAATGGATGCGTACTCAAAATTTTGTTCATGGAGGTATGAATTAAATTTTTCGACCAATCAGATCGCTCGTTTTTGATAGACGAAACTAACAATTAAATTAATGACAATTGTTTGTAAAATGTTATGTCATGAAAATAAATTTAAAAGTCAGCCTCTTAAGGGCAACCAAAACGTCGTTACTTCAGCTTGATTAAGCTCTAGTTACGATGTTTATAAGTCGCTACGTAATTAAGATATTTGTTATGAATGTCTAAGGTCCAACATCTAATATTCGGTTTAACCTATTTCCACACGACAAAATTTTAGACTGTCTCAAATTCAGAGAAGTTGCAGACGACAATTTTTGTTTGATGAATTTTGAAATTCTTAATCTCTTTGGGTAGAAAACGTTGTGGATAATGAAGAAAACGCTTCCGTCATAGCGCAGTTGGTAGCGCATCGGACTGTCAATCTAGAGGTCCCGGGTTCGATCCCCGACGGTGGCACTCATCCTTTCCGACTATTTGTCTCTCACCATTGGTCGATAATCGTAGACCTATGTGGGATAGCAGCTGGAGGCTAGGAAAGGATGTAATGGTAGTACCGGTGTGAGAAATATCAGGAGTCCATTGTTAGGTGCTCCAGCCGCCGCGATATAACTGAAAGATTGTTGAAAGTGGCGTAAAACCCCATTCAAACAAACAAACAAATCTTACAAGCAATTTCTTTATCTTTCACAGTGTTTTTTTTTTCAAATCTTTTTCTTGTCGGGCGCAAAGAGGCGTCATTATGCGGGAATGGGTTAGATTGATTGATTGAAATGGGTTTAACTTCGCTTTTAACAGTAATTCAGTCATATCGCAGAGGCTGGAGCACCTAATAATGTATCCCTGGTATTCTTACACCAGTACTACCACTATATCCTTTCCTAGCCTCCAGCTGCTATCACAAATAGGTTTACGATTATCCACCTATTGGTGAGAAACAAATGTCGGAGAATAACGATATTCTTTTGACAGTCTTTAGCTAGCAAAGCGTCAGCTTTGATAGCTTAAGTTAACAGACAGAATTTTGAGTTAACAGACAGAATTTTGAGGTCTTTTCAAAAATCAACGAGTGCAAACTAATACTGGAGGCTTAACGAATAAATCCGCCATAAAAAGTAGTTTTTATGAATTTCAATCTCTACCTGCAAGGTTATCTACTATGTTGTTGTTTTTTTAACTCACTAGAGCACATCGTGTTCACAATGACTCTGATCAGAGTATTAAAAAAGTTGCAAACGACATTTTCAAATTGTTGTAATTTCTAAAATATTCATTTTCCTAGGTAGAAAACTATGTGGAAAATGAAGAAATAGCTTGTAACAAGCATTTTCTTCATCATCGACATTGTTTTCCACAACTAGAAAAAAAGACAACAAAGAAGATTACTGAAAAAACAATGCTTTGTTAGCTTACAGTACTTTCAGTACTTTGATTTTGGATTTTTTGTCTTTTGGGATAGAAAACAATGTCGATAATGAAGAAATTGCTTGTAACAAGCAATTTCTTTATTTTACAAGATGCTTTCCAAAACGTTTTTGCTTGGGGTCGTTTAAAAGAGTCAGTGAGTGGGAATGGGTTAAAAAATCAGATTAAAATGATTTTTAGAGGGACTTTAGAAACTATATTATTGACAGCCTTTTGATTTCGAAACAAGTTCAAACTTTGAAGGTCATACAAATATTTGCAAGTTTCTTTTACAACAATTACGATCTCTGAAAGTATTTTCGATTTTTTTACTTTAACTGTACAAACTGATAGCCATCCGGCTTTTCCATCTAGAATAAGCTGTAGTTACGACGTTTAAGTCGCCTAACTAACAAAAAAAATTAATAAAATGACGGCTTATGCGCAATGAGTTAAAAACTCACTTCTGATCAAAATGAACGAATTTTTCGGTTGATTGCTTATTTGATTGATATCCGCGATTGCTTAACCCTTGTCCGTTTTTGGAAATTTTAGACTAGTCCAAATTGAAAGAGGTTGCAAACGACAATGAAAACTGGATGCCATTTGAAAAGAAACCATCCTATGTGGTAGAAAATATTGTGGAAAAAGGAGAAATTGCTTGTTACAAGCAATTTCTTCTTTTTCCACAATGTTTTCTTGAGTATAAAATCACAGGAACGTAAAATCCCGTATTTGAACGGGAAAGGGTCAATTAATGATGATGTTGACTTGCTACAGTTGACATTGAATGCAATCAAAGGTTACAATAGATTGAAAGAATGGGTATAACGCCTTTTAAACAGTATTTCTGTCCTGTCGAGGAGCCTGAATCTGATTTGTTTCCCATTATATCTCATACCTGTTTAGCTACAAAATTCTACAACAGCTACTCATCCAAAAAGACCAATTGCGGTCGTCAATCAAGAATCAATCGACCAAACAAATCATTCATTTCAGCCCGAAATTGAGATTTAAACTCAGACATTCGCCGCCTTTTTTACGATTAAATTTGAAAGTTACCGCCGTTAAAAAAATCGTCCTGGGACGTCCTGTCGGAGTCGATAGGCGGGGCCAAAGGAGTAAATAGGCGGTGCCAGCGATTGGTCAATTAGGAGCATTATTGGCGAAATACAAATGACGCATGTCGCGATATCGTCTATCATATATCGGAAACAGTTTTGGTCGATCTGCGGCTCGAACTTACGACTCCAAGGTTAAGAGAAGCGCGTTACAGAGCTGTCTTGTTGATTATATCATGAATACTTCATATTATGGACTAAATTTGCGTCATGCTCGCCGTTTCGAAAGTCAGTTGATCAATTAGCCGTCAACCACCAACGGTACTTTATATAGATTTAACACGTAAAAATAAAATAATTTGATTCTTACTTTATTGAAATGTGTGTACTAGGATGGGATAATGACACAGTCAACGGATGATGACTAGACAATGCAAGAGGCACACAAAGTTTATACAAAGCTGCGATGACTTCTTCAAAATTACAGAATTAAATCAACCGTTTGAAACACTCCATCATATTAGAACATAAAGCTGTGAGTTTCATCTTAGAAAAATGAAATACACGCTTCCTTATTTCACAGCTTTCAACTCTTTGAGTCACAAAAAGTCTTTTTATCGTCCTTTTTACCCGTTACCAGACAGCAAATTTTAAACTTTGCAAAGTTGAAATAACTGAGTAACCCTTTCAAGTTTTTTGTTTGTTAGTTTTTTTCTTTTTGTTTTGTTATTGTTTTTTGGGGTTTTTTTCTTTCTTGTTTTTTTTTTTTTTTGGGGGGGGGGGGGTTGGTTGTTGAAATTTTAGACTGGTCATAATTGGAATAGGTTGCAGACAACATTGAAAATTGGATGCAACTTGAAATTAATGTGGTAGAAAATATTGTGGAAAAAAGGAAAAATTGCTTCTTTTTCACAATATTTTCTCATGTATAAATTCACTGCAACGTAAAATCCCGGGTTTGAGAAGAAAATCGTTAAGCCAATATTGAACAAGATCACAGTGTACGCCACCACGCAATTGTTGATAAAGAGGTACAAGGGTAAGAACTCATGGATACCCCATGGATATCAAAAAGCTAAGACGAGAACTTTTGCCCCCTTTTCAACCGTGAAGCAGCCTAAAATGACAAAACCCCGATCATATACGCAAAAATTATGTGACTAGAAACATTCTGAAATAAAATCATTCAAATTCATCCATAAATTTAAGAGTTGTTTTAACAAGATTTGGACGGGCGGACGGATGGACATCAGGGTGGAGAAGATGATTCCAATATACACGGCCTAAAGAAATATGTGTAAACTGGAAAGTAAGTGCCACATACGATAGAAAAACTGTACCAAGCAATTTCCCCTTTCTCACAATGTTTGTTCGATATAATTCTTAACACTTGTATTGCTGAACCTGAAACATTACTTTTTGATATGGGGAAAAATTAGCCTGCACTTATGTCCAATCTGATCTAAGTTTTCACCACTTGTTTGTCGTTTTAAGCTTGAGATGTTTATAAGATCAAAGAAATATTGATCCACAGTTAGAGCTTTCAGGGCTTTCAGTCTATGATTTTCATAACATTTTATTCAGCATGACACGGGATAATCAGCGTAGAAATGGGGGAGTGTCTGGTAATGGGTTGAAACCAGTTTGTTCGATTCCACCCATTAAGAACTCAAATGCGATTTTTTTTTCAAAACAATAGAGAAATAGTGTATATGTATTTCTAGACAAATTTTTTTATAGTTTTCATGGAGGTATGAACCGAAAAACGAATCACACCGTATGAGTACGCGAATCGGATTCACACATAAGTGTGATTAGGTTTTTGTTGTTGTTGTTGTTGTTTTTTATCCTTTTTTTTTTCATACCTCAATGTAAACAAAAAACATTCTCTTCATTTCTTATAATTTAATAGCATCGAACGAAAAAAGGAAATCTTTACAAATTTTGATCTTTTTTTTGTATGGAACCATTTTGTGCGGAAGAATACAAAATGGCTACGTGCTCAAAATTCTGATCATGGAAGTATGAATCATTTCTTTCGATCAATCAGAAAGCCCGATTTTTGTAGACGAAACTTTGAATTTAATCATTCTTAATTATGTTTATTCAACAAATATGTATTGTACAAATTATTTCAGACTAATAGCTGTAAGAATACCCAGCGTCTTCCATCGTCTTCTTGATCCAATCGGAATAGAGAGTGGTATCCTCGAAAATTCCTGGACTGCCTGTTGTGGTACACTGACCACCTGATGACGCAATCCCTTAAAGAAGAACAAAATTGGTTAAGCGCTACTTATTCAAGCGGCATTTAAGAAGTTAAGCTGGCTAACCAACCCTTTTATTTATCCGATGTAAGTGGCAATAAAATTTGAAAAAATATCGCCGTTTAATATCTAAGTAGAATTTCCTGTCGAAGGTCAGTGGATGGTCCATTCAGCAGTCCGTCAATTATTATTTGAGGGATTTTTTCCTGCGACATTTCCCTAATTTGATAAAATTACTAGGAAACATCGACTTTTTGAAATAGTTTCCCCGAGACTATCGAGAGCGCTTCTTCGTATCTTGTCTCAGGAAACGAAATGCGAAATACGCATTCTAAACTTGGTAGACGTTTTTTGGTCTTTTAACTGATATGATAAAAGTATTGCTTCTTCCAAAAACCATTCAAAAAGGATTGCTAATTAAGAGTCCTATTTCGTATCGAAGCTTCTACAGGTAAGCTTCGACTTCGAACTTCGATATCATGGTTTCGATCCATGGGTTGACCGCACTAACAAATTAATTGTTCCACGACTGAGATGATAAACCGAGGCGCAGTGTGACGTTTCTATCCACCGATCTGTTTAAAGAGTCCGGCGGGACTCTCAGCAGTTTTCTCTAGTATCCTTGCACTAACCCCGAAACAAGTAACCGTCTTCTGGGGTCGTCGCTTATATTGGCTTGCGCTACGATAGAGGCGATAAGATATAACGCAGAAAATACTCCAGTGCAGCATTGGTAGCGCATTTCGGACATCTAGTAGGATCTTACTATGGTGTAGGAAAAGCAGTACCCAATTAACCCTTTCCCGTTTTTGGAAATTTTAGACTAGTCCAAATTGAAAGAGGTTGCAGACAACAAATAAAAGTGAATAAAATTTGAAATGCAACCAACCTATAGGGTAGAAAATGTTGGGGGAAAAGAAGAAATTGCTTGTTACAAGCAATTTCTCCTTTTCCCACAATATTTTCTTAAGTATAAAATCAACAGGACGTAAAAATAAGTGAATGTGAAGGAAAGGGTTAAGCTCGATCCATCCATTTTAAAACTTCGTTTCCGTAAATCAGATGTATATTTATAAGAGAGTGTTGTAAAAATTCAAAATAAATCTCGCTTACACGTGTCATTGTTAGGTGAAATTCTTCATGAGCCAATTAAAACACCCTGGCGTCGCGTTGGAGTTTTGGGCTGTCTAGTATAATATGATATATTATCTAAGATCATACCAATGGCAATAAACTTTACCTACCTTGTGCATACCAGGCGCCATTTGCGTCTTTACAAGCTAACGGACCGCCAATGTCGTCCTGAAAGATATGATATGAGCCCATGCGTGACATTTCCAACAATTACACATCTGCGCCAAGTAAAGACTCGGACCAGCCTGTGCATCTGCACAGTCTGATCCGAGTCTTTACTCTGCGCTCTGTAGGTAGATACTGACCCAAAGCTTCTTCAAACAATCAGCGAATGTTCTTATTGCCCCGAATGGCTGTCCAGGGTGCTCAATGTGTGCGAGTGACGCACATGCGAAATTGTTGGAAATGTCACGCATAGGCTCATATGATATATAAGTTCTGTGCAACATGCAAGACTCAAACTACCAGACTTTTTCTTTCGCTTTTAATGTGAAAACTATATTGCTCCTTTTTTAAGAATTATTGATAGATTGATAGATAGATTGATTGATAGCTGTAGTCATTTAGCGTGCAAGAAATTTAAGAATAGTATAGCATAAAACAAACAGAACGATTTAAAGACCACTACGACACATATAAGATAATATATGAGGAAATATACAAAAAATGATAAATAACGACCCTTTAGTTTCATCTTACGGAATGCTAATTGTCACGTTTATCCTGCCAGATGAAATGGCAGATATGATAGGGGTAGGCCTATGGTGGTTTATTCTTATGCCCCGTTTAGGCGCACTGGGTCTCGCGAAAAAGCTAGTGCTTTACATCCCAAAGCTTATTTACATTGAGATTAAAAAAATATAAGCACCAAAAAAAAAAACAAAAAAAACACCAACCTTCTGCAATCCAGGAGTTACGAGGAAAGCAGAGATTATTGTCTTATTTTAGTCGCCACCCACGACAGGCCACAGAGAAAGGCCGGGGTACTTTTCTGGAAAATTGCCCGACACCCATAGCGCTTGAATGAATTTGGCTAATAAAATCAGGGGTTGTAGCATGTATACTTATACGCATGAGGCTATGCTGCTTCCACATGTTGCTTTTTTTAAATAATTATACTTTGAATGCCTTTGAATTTATAAGCAGTTCTTCTTCCAAAGCGTTTGAAAAATAATGCACATATAGGATCTCATTATGGCTCTTGTTTAAAGGGTATGATCACCAGGATGTTGAATTTCCATGCCCTTCTTATCCGACATGGGCTTTTCTACTTGCAGAAGAGCACAATTTTCAAGAATTCTAGTCCGGGAACAAGTAAATACCAGCAAATATCTTAAAATAGTACAAAATAGATCTCAAAGACAATTCATTATAAATTGAGTAATTATCATAATGTTTATATTAAAGCGTAGACAATATTGTGGTTAATGAAGAAAATGCTAGGTTCAACATTTTCTTAATTAACAACAATCTCTCTCTTTCCGTCTAATTTGTCAGTAAGTCCGTCGCCTGGTTTTGTTTACTTGGATACACAAAGTTCAGTTTTATAACCCAAGTCATATAGTAATTTAACTCACCGCACAGAAATCTTTTCCTGCATTTTCGTATCCAGCACATATTTCGGTTCCTTCAATAAAATCTTGCCAGATAGTTTTGCACACAGAGTCATCTAGGATGGGCATGGCCAATTGGTTCATAACTTCTTCATTTCCGGTTTCTGAAATAACGTTGAAATAAACGAATAGATATCTTGAAGGGCTTTGCGACGTGTCTTCGGCTAGGTGGTAATTGATTTATTTGCCAATAAACCCATTCCCCACACAATGACGCCTTTTGACGCCCCTCGGAAAAAAACAGTTTGGAAAACATTGTGTAAAACGAAGACACTGCTTGATCCAAGCAAGTTCATATTTTTGCACAATGTTTTCAACATGGAAGGTTGAAAAAAACTAAATTTCATAATTGTCTTCTGCAACTTCTGTCAATTTGGACCAGTCTGAAATGTTGCCGTCTGGTAACGGGTTAATTGGCTTTCTTAGTATAACTATTAGAAATGATTAGGGCTATGTAATGATTAAAGCCCTCGACCGATTTTAACCCTTTCCCGTACAATCCCTTGTTTTTGCGTCCCTGTGATTTTATACTTGAGAAAACATTATGGGAAAAGAAGAAATTGCTTGTAACAAGCAATTTCTTCTTTTCCCACAATTTTTTCTAACCTGTATGTTCCTTATTTTTTAAATTACACTCACTTTTAATTGTCGCCTGCAAATTCTTCGAAATTGGACTAGTCTAAAATTTTGAAAAACAGGAAAGGGTTAAGTTAAGGACGACCATCGGATAGTGTACAGACACTGTTGATGGTTCCTTGTTAACAATTAAATGGTTTTGAATTGCGCTTATTGGGGAAACAATGCAACCAACTTTAATTGCCTGCATATTTTCCTATTTATACTCATATGACAATAATTGACAATAATATAATTATTAGTTTCATCTGTCAAAAACGGGCGTTCTAATTAGTCGGGAAATTATTCATAACTCCATAAACAAAATTTGAGAACGCAGCGGTTTTGTATGCTTCCGCACAAAATAATTCCAAACAAAAAGCTATCATAATTTGATTTGTTTTTACTTTTTTCGTTCGATGCTATTAAATTAGAAGAAATGAAGAGAGTATTTTTGTATTCATGGAGGTAAGAACCGAAAAACTAATCACACTGTATGAATACGCGAAGCGGATTCATACGTAAGTGTGATGAGGTTTTTCGGTTCATACTTCCATGAAAACAAAAACATTCTAATCATCTCTTAACTAATTTAGAATCGTGGTCATGAAAATTGGTGACAACTTTAAAGGTAGAATCATAAGGCTTCAAAAGGTATTTATTACTTTCTTTCATTTCCGCATTTCCTGAATGTCATGTTTCAATATGACTATAAGAAGCATTTAGCCTTTCAAATATCAAAAATGTGTCGTAATTCATAATTTGTGATACCGTCTGGATGTTTTTAATTAATGATATTAGCAGGATATGCAGTTTAAGATTTCTTCTTTCATCAAAGCACATAATAGTCGTGATAAGCATGAGGGTCACTCATACCCTTAATTTTAACATCTAGTTGTATTGCTCTAAGGATTTTGGACCACTTAAAAAGAAATCGAGAGTTCTTGTACCTGCACGACTAAATTTTAGACTTGTTCAAATTGAAGGTTTATGTAGATGGCAGTTTCAAGTAATTGTAATTTGAGAAATCTTTGCCTTTTAAGATATAATGGACCATGGGTAAATTGCTTATCACAAGCAATTTTTCATAGTCCGCTTTTTATTGTTTAAGTTTTTATTTAGTTTTTATCTTCAGGGGAGTAAAAATATGTATTATGTGGGAATGCATTAACTTACTTTGTGTGCTTCCCCAACCAGATAAGTAACAAACTTCTCCGACGGTATAAGTGTGTTGGGCATCTGGGATACACAGGGGCCTTGTGTGGTCGTTAAACCTTTAATTACAAGCGCATATAGGCAGTTAGAATTACTTAAATTTGGCCAAATTAGATGCCATAGTATTTAAAACTAGGGTAGTATTTCAATCTGATTGGTCACGACTTTGGATCATATCGTTCTGGTGATTGTTTTCTTCTGTGTCCATATGACACCGGTATATTTTAGTTTGATTTCGACAAAAGCTTCAAACTGCATTATTTCAGTTAACTTAACGCTCGATTTTACTGCTATTTAAACAGGCGCGAATAATAAAATTGTAGAAAACGATTATAAGGTTTCATTAACATATTTATGTAAAAGACCGTTAAATTTTTTCATGAATTTTCTCTTGCTTGACGAAATCAACAACGTTTTGAAAAAAGGCCGCCGTCACAGCGCAGTCGGTAGCACATCAGACTCCCAATCGTCAATCATTGGTTGTCATGGGTTCGATCCCCGGCGGCGGCACATATCCTTTCCGACATTTGTCTCTCACAAATGGGTGGATAATCGTAAACCTAAGTGGGATAGCTGCTGGAGGCTAGGAAAGGATGTAGTGGTAGTACTGGTGTGAGAAATACCAGGAATCCATTGAAAGGTGCTCCAGCCAACGCGATATGACTTAAATACTTTTAAAAGTGGCCTAAAACCCTATTCAATGAATCAATCAATTTGAAAAAAGACTATGCATGACTTACTGGATTGGTTCTCTTGTAAGAATGAGAGCTACATCGTTTTCCAGACTGGTTACATTGTATCCAGGATGAAGAACGACTCGACTGATGTGATAATACTTTTCGTTTGGGTCCTTGGTGCTGATGTTGTACTCGCCAGCGTATACTCTCCAATATCGAATGTCAAGGTCAAAAATGTTATAACCTGGTCTGGTGTAGAGAATGACAAAAGATATAAAATACCTGTAATTTGACCAATCGCAAGACCTTACTCCTTTGGCAACGACCACTGACTCCAACAGGAAGTCCCGCTTCGAATTTCATCGGCGTTATTTTGCAAAATTTATGGCCAGTAACGTGTAACAAAAAAGTAGTGTAGTTGGTTGGCGACCTATGCTACGTAACTACAGCTTTAATAAGATGTAGTTACGACGTTTAAGTCGCCAAAATAACCAAAAAGATTAACAAAAATGACGACCAATATCGGAGTTCAAAATCCATTTCTGTTATAAATGAATGATTTCATTGTTTGACTGGTTATTTGATTGAAAGCTGCCATTGGTTAATTGCCATACTTGTGTGAGCTGAAGTAAAGTAAGAAATCTTCTCCTGCTATATATCGACCATGTAGACCTGAAGTGTCACGTTTTCATACATTCTTTTTACAATTTGTTTAGAACATTACTAGTATGTCATTCTTGGGTTCTTATTAAATTTTTGGAGAAAAACGTCACAACTTCCTTACTATCAAACGAAATCGAGGATATTTGTTTCAGTTTAACTAAATAAAAAAGCTTCTAAGAAGTGGGTATTTTTTCTGAAAAAAAAGTAGTAAATGAATCCACGTTTTTTTCAAGAAGGGGAATTTAAGGAGTTCATCATAGGAAGAAATGAGAATTTCGAGATGAATTCTCTATACTTCTTATTTATCTCTAGACCTAGTATCATGCGACCATTTTCCTAAACGAACACTTTTTAATCGGCCCTTCAGTGGTTGCCTGATATAAGATTTACTGAACATAGCAGAGAAGAATTTCAGGTGAAATTGCTGTTTCGTGAATTTTCATGTCACTATATTATATTCTGCTTCATCCTTTCTTCCTTTAACACTTTCAAACACGACAAAATTCTATACTGTTTCAAGGTCAAAGGAGTTGTAGACGACAATTTAAAAGTTGATGAAATTTTAGATTTTCTTCATTTTACATATTTTTTCCCAATATGTTTATCACAAGGAGTGTCCAAAAGCGTCACTTAGAGGGAATGTGTTCAGTGAAGAGGTATTGCTGACGACTAAGTGGATGCATTCGAAATTAATTAGATGCCTTACCCTTCAAGATGCCTTACCCTTCAAGATGAGTTACCCTTCAAAATGCCTTACCCTTCACGATGACTTACCCTTCAAAATGCCTTACCCTTCAAGATGCCTTACCCTTCCAAATGCCTTACCCTTCAAAATGCATTAACTTCAAAATGTCTTACCCTTCAAAATGTTGGGCAGACGTCAGAAGCACGTGAGGATGTACGATCACAGCGGAACCAGAAATAAATCCGAGAGAGTCGGCTAGAAGAACCTATTTCAAGTAGAGATGAATTACTTTGTAGGAAAATAGTTTTAATTCATAATTACACGACCAACTTTCAGACGGGTAAAACGACGATTTAAGGTGTATTCAACCAATTACCAGACGACCAAATTTTAGACTGGTCCAAATTGAAAGGAGTTGCAGACAATCATTTAAAGTTTATGAAATTTGATAATTCTGGGTTGAAAAAAAAAGGAAAATAAAGAATTTTCTTTATTTTACACAATATTTGCCTAATTATATTTCGGGGGGTGGGCGTCAAAAAGCGTCACTGTGTGGGAAAGGTTTAAACCGAATAATAAATGTCATTTTGGATCGGAAACATTTAGAGAAAAAGAAACGTTTCAATGCTGTTTTCCTTTAGTAATTAAGCCATCCCACACAATCGCGCTTTTGGAAAATAATGGGGAAAATATTGTAACAAACAGTTTCTTGATTTTCCACAATGTTTTGTATACCATGAGAGTTGAAAAAATTTTCATAAACTTTAAATTGACGTCTACAACTCCTTTCTATTTGGACCAGCGTAAAATTTTGCCGTCTGGTAATGTGTTAGAAATAAATCATTCTGTGATTATTGGTACAAAACAGATAAGAAAAAAACTCTATTAGAAATTTTCTTGTACGTTACTTTTCCTCTAAAAGAAATTGAAAAGAAACGGTGTTATTTTAATACAGACCGTGTCATTATAACAAGTTTTTGACGATGATAGGTTAGCCACTGATAAATATAACCTTTGTAGGAAAAGATAGGAATTAAAAGAAAACACAAACAAGAAATGCGTTAAAATAATTCTGCGCATGAGCACTTATTTTGTTTACCCCATTCCATTGAATGTCGAAATATGTATTTGCATTATGTGATGTAAAAAACAGAAAGGATTAGCTAGGTTCATTTAAATCCTTGCCGCCGTCATAGCGCAGTCGGTAGCGCCAGACTCCCAATCTTCAATCATGGGTCTCAGGGGTTCGATCAAATGCGGCGGCAAATATCCTTTCCGACAATTGTCTCTCTACAATGGGTGGATAATCGTAAACCTAAGTGGGATAGCAGCTGGAGGCTAGAAAAGGATGTAGTGGTATGAGAAATACCAGGAATCCATTGTTAGGTGCTCCAGCCGTCTCGATATGACTGAAATACTGTTAAAAGCGGCGTTAAAGCCCATTCATTCATTCAGTTAAATCCTTACGACGTTTTTTCTAGATAGCTTTTGTGCATAATTCAACTTTTTTACTTTTTTCGTTTTTAAATTTTCGTTACTAAAAATCGTTAGATAGCGTTCGCAAAATAACTTGAGACAGGCAAATTATAAATATTTGTACAATCTCCAATTTCTTCCGGGTCCACAGCCATAGTGCAGTACATAGCGCGTCGGACTCTCTGTCATGAGGTCCAGGGTTCGATCCTCGGTCGCAGCAAATACATTTTCCGACATTTCTCTCCGATAAATTGGAGGATAACCGTAAACTTATTTTGAATAAACAGCTGGGGGCTCGGAAAGGATATAGTGGTTGTACTGGTGTGAGAATTGTGGGGAATCCATGGTTAGGTGCTCCAGCCGCTGCTATATGACTGAATTACTGTAAAAGATGGCGTCCTCTACCAAAAACCATACCACGTGATGTATGTTTAATGTGTTTGTAAATATGTTTTGTATTGACAATGTTCTTTGTGCACGTCCTGAATAAATGTTCTGTTCTGTTCTGTTCTGTACTGTTAAACCGCTATCAGATCAAATCCTGTTCCTTCGGGTCTATATATCACTTCAGTGCAGGTGACAGGCGCAAGCGTAAGTGCTTTCACCGAAAACGCTTTTTTGGGGAGCTATTTGCTCTTTGTAAATTACCACAAAATGTGAGCCCTTTTTACAAAATAACTTATGGCAGATAATTGGAACACGTTTAAGGTTGGCGTACGTTTAATGTTACGAAAAACTCAGGAAATATTGAGTAAAACAGCATCAGTAAACATACCGTCCATGGCCAAGACCCAATAGTTGACACCTGACCTCCAACAATTCTGCTGGTAGCTGGCTGAACAGTTGGTACCCCGCATGGGATGGCGTTTGGGTCTGAATATAATGTACAACAGAAGAAATGTTCTTGCTAACATTGAAACATGCCGAAAATAGATCATCTGTATTGACCAGTCATGGCAACAATCGACCAATCAAATAATTTATGAAGTTTGAACTCTGACATTGTCCGCATTTTTGTTTGGCGACTTAAGCGTCGTAACTATTCAAGCTGTAGTTACTACGTTTAGGTCGCCAAACCAACCATTCTACTTTTTTATATGCTACTGGCCTTAAATCTTGCAAAATGATGCCGTGAATAATCGAAGAGGAACTTCCTGTTAGAGTCAACGGGCGAAGTGGATGTGGCTTTTGTGTCTAATATGACTTACGTGTATAATTATAAATAATATACTATGATAACTGTTAAAGGACAATCCTATTTATTTTATCCCTCTCTCATTCAATTCCAGGTTTTTACGTCCCTGTGTTTTTATACTTGAGAAAACGTTGTAGAATGAGAAGCAATTTCTTCATTTTCCACAGTATTTTCTACCCTATTGAATGATTGTGAATTTGGACAGGTCTAAAATTTTGCAAAACAGGAAAAGGGATAATTAGCTTGATTCGAAATGATTTTTTCTTATAGAGTTTCTAGTAAATACACATGAAAAATGTTAGCACTATCTGTAGAATGTTTGCTTCTTGCTTTTACACCTTGTCCAGTTGACATTGGCTTTAACCCATTACCAGACGGCACAGTTTTAGACAAGTCTGAATTGAAAGGAGTTGTAGACGTTTATGAAACTTTACGATGTTCAACTTTCTGGGGAGGAAACATAGTGTAAAATAAAGAAATTGCTTGTTACAAGCAATTTCTTCATTTTACACAATGCTTTCCTAGCTGTTTTTCTCGAGGGGCGTCAAACGCGTCCTTGTGTGGGAATGGGTTAACTGTAAATAATACTTCTACGGTGCTCAATCTTTCTTAAGTGTCACTCTGAAGTCAAGAGTCAGACCCTCTTTTCAAAGAAACATGTAATATTAAATACTACATGAAAATCATGTCCAATTTATGATAAGATTCATTTGATTTGAAAATACAACAATACAATACTTTATTGACGTAAACTATACAGTTTCTTGTCAAACAAACAAAAATATTAACAAACATAAGCAGCACGTGATCAAATAGTCCTAGAAAAATATATGTAAATATGAGTAATATAATACTCGGAGTTTAAAGGTAAAATCAACCATACACAAAAATCATTCTCAATCAATCGATGGATCGCTGGTCACGCCTACTGATCTGCCACAATACTTAACCCATTCCCAAACGATAAAATTTTTAGACTAGTCCAAATTCAAAGAAGTTGCAGACGACAATTTTAAGTTGATGAAATCTTTAAAAGCTTAGTCTTTTGAGGTAGAAAACATTGTGGATAATGAAGAAATTGCTTGTAACAAGCAATTTCTTCATTTTCCACAATGTTTTCCACAGTTTTAATATCGAGAGGCGCTTAAAAGCATCATTGTGTGGGAATGGGTTAAACATTAGACAAGATTATTTAGAAAAATGCATCGGCGATAACATGCAACAAAAAAGTAAAATGACTGGTTGGCATCCTAAACGTCGTAAATACTAAATAAGCTGTAGATACGACGTTTAAGTCGCCAAACCAACAAAAAGGATTCACATGAACGTCGACTAACATCTGAGTTCAGAGTTCACTTTCTGTCTAAATCTATGATTTGATTGGTCCATCGATGTTTTTTATTGACAGTCGATTTCCGTTACTTTACACGTTACCCCGTATTGGTTTAAACCTGTTTATTTTACATCAATTGGTGCACAATTTCTTCCAACTTACATTAATCCCCCTCGATTCTTTCTTGATCGAGAAGCGGACGCTCTACCTCTCGACCACGGATACCACTATTTTAAGCCCTAAAACAAAACATCTTTGTTAAACATTGTGAGAAAAGTAGATTTTTTTTTGTTACACACAAATTCCTGTTTTACAACAATATTAGTACCATATTTGATAGTAAATTGGCAATATTAACACTATTTGAATTGTTGTTTTCGTTTTTTTTTGTTTTGTTTTTTTTTTTTTTTTTTTTTTTTTGTTTTTTTGATCGGTTATAGATTTTGGCAGTGATTTGATTGGCCTTATATGGTGAAAATGATCTATAAATACTCCTTACCAGTTGGACCTTGTGCCACAGAAACTCCCAATACACAGGCTATAAGTAAAGTATACATGGTCTCTGAAACAAGGAAATAACAATGAAATAAAGCTATTTTCCATAAATCGTGCCTCAGGTTTTTCGAATTGTTTTCTTATTTCGTACCATAACGAATCCGTGCAGGAGTGGACTTGTTAGTTTGAATAAGATTTAATGTCATTTTTAACAGTATTTAAGTCATATCGCGGCGGATTGATCACTGGTATTTTCCACACCATTAGTACCACTACATTCCCTTCCAAGCCTCTAGATGCCCAACCCGCTTATGTTCAAGATTATCCACCCATTGGTGGGAGAAAAACGTCAGAAAGGATATATGCTGCGATCGGGGATCGAACACGTGACCTCATGACTGGAGTCCGACAAGCTACCAACTGCGCAGGAGATATAATATTCGGTAATTTCACGAGCGGACAATCTTTTTTATGGTGAATTTATTGAATATAAATTATTGTGTAATATAACGTTGCCATTTCCCGCCTCTTATCGGAACCACAGTGACGTTAAGTTTGCATTTTTTAAAAAGATGTTACATTCGCGCTTATTCTAAACGTGATAAAAACTCGTTTTTCATCGCTGAAAATAGTTCTAATCATTGAACACTCACGCAATAAGGCGTAAAAAAATGTTGTGTTTCCGCTAACCCGACCGACATTGTTTCTGACCCCCGACTCTGCTGTTTTTATCGACAAAATGAAAAAAAAAAATTTCAATGCCCGACCCATCCTTTTTTTTCATCCGACCCATGACATTCTCGAATTTTCCGGTTTGCTTCGTTCGGAGTAGACCGGTACCGCCGTCGACTTTAACAAAGCCGGCTTTTTTGTTAAAGTACAGTTGGTCCAGTCTACGTTCGGAGTTACTCTTCCTGAGTTACTCAAGCGCTTTACGGAAGAATCGTCGCCGCAAATGCAAACGTCAAGCCGACTATGAAGTGAATAACTAACCCGGATAATGAGAAAGCGCGAAAGTCGAAAAAATTTAAAAATAAGAAATAACGATTTACCTACCTACCCTGTTTTTTCCGCAGCAAAAATTTAGAAATAAAAAAAAAGATTCGCCTACCTACCTACCCTCTTTTTATCTAGCCCGTTAGCGGAAACACAGCTATCTTTTTTTAAGCCTAACCTTTATTTCCCGAAGTACATCTACAGTGTATCTATACGACTTTTCAACTCTTCGCTATTACTAGGCGATAAAATTTCAGACTGGTTAGACGGGAAAATAAGAGCCAAATAGGGTAGAAAACGTTTTGAGAAAACTTTATAGAAAACTTTTTTCAGTGTAAGTATTTCTTGAGGACTTCAGAAAGCGTAATTGGCTTTAACTTGCCGTCCGTACATTCTCACAATTAAGACAATTTCAAAATACTAAATTTAAAAGAATAAATCCAAAAACAAGTGGTTCCTTACAATGTGTTTTGTTCAAAGTAACGACTGAAATGGGTCAGAATTTAGGAACGTGGCTTTATAAAGATAAAGAAATGTACCGGCGAGGTTTTGCTTATCTCCTTGCCATTTTCAATGATGTTTCTTAAAATCTTTTAGACGCAGTCATTTTTGTTTTTAACTTTTCGTGCACTCTTTGACAATTATTGTTTGTTGTTGCGAAACTATATGTAAAAACTTCATTGCTTTCGAAAAAAATATTTTTTTACAATAATCCAATCGATGAAATTAAACCCCTGCCATGTCACAAAGTAAAGGGTGATTTACGTCATTTAATGAAAAGATAACAGATTTCCATTTCGAAGAAAGATAAGGGAGCATTTTCGTCTTTTAACTGCCATTACGAAATAAAGGCAAGCGCGTACAAAAATGACACAAAAAAATGATAAATTGCTGTAACGGAACCTCCGAAAAAATATCAATAAAGGCAGCTCTTGCATATTTTTGTATTAGCATTCCATCCGTTACTCATCTTATCTGCCAATTTTTCTCAATAAAAAGAAGCTTACCCTACAACAAAGATACTGTTGATCTGGAAATAAGTGTGTGTGCGGAAGGGTGGGGGGTCGGGGAATAGAGTACTGCTCTCGACGTTTTAAAGTCAGTTGACCGTTTAAGTTCAAGATTTTCCTCCTTTTTAAACTATTATTATTGCGGTCATTTGCGTTCGTAGATTCAATTTATCCACGTTTCGCTCTTTTTACAAATTTCAATTCCGACCTTCCTGCAAAAGACCGAGCCAAGCCATTATAAATTTAGTACTGAATTACTACTGAAATGACCAAATAAAGATATTGTATAAACTAAGCTCAGACTGTACTTCTTTATGGGCCTGTCGTTAATATTCATTGCGTCCTGCAAATCAGGAAATATTTGTAGATAGGCAAAGAAAGGGCAAATAACATGAGGTGTAAGAGATGGGATTTCCTGGTTGAAATTTCGTTGAAAATGAACGTCAATAGATAAGACTTATCACGCACTGCATGAATGGCGTCATTGGCCTTATTCGATGACAAACAGAAAACATCATCATCGTCTTAACTGTCTTTAAACAATTCCCGATTTTTAATGCCCCTTAAGATAAACAATTTGGAAAACACTGTGTAGAATGAAGAAATTGCATGAAACAAACAATTCCTTCATTTTCCGCAATATTTTCTACCTAAAACATGGAAATAGTCTAAAATTTTATAGATTTCAAATTGTCGTCCCTAACTCTCCTTTTAGTTTGGACCAGTCTAAAATTTTGCTATCTGGTAATTGGTTAAACTAGCAAATATAATCCTCTTTCTCAAATAAAGATATGATTTTTTTTTGTTGTTGTTTCTTCTGCTGCTGCTGTTGTTGTTGTGGAGGTGGTGGTGGTAGTGCTGCTGGTGGTGGTGGTTTAAATAAAAAATGCAATCCAATCACACTGTGCACAAGCCTACAAATATTTCCATATCCAAATTGTTTTAATTGAGTCATGAAGCGAATTTTTCAACCATACAGAATGCAAAAAATAATTAAGTGTAGAGTTTTTGTGGCTGATTTTGATAGAACAACAACAAAAAGACAACTTCCAATTGGAGTATGGTCGACTCTTATGGTGAATCTTGAAAATCGTTCTTCTATAAACAAACACAGCATTTGTAGAACCTTTTTTTTTTTCAAAAAAAAATATTAAGACTTTTGAAACAAAAGGTGGAAAGGTTTGAGGTCAGCTAGATGTGATTTCAAGGTTTTCTTCTGCTTGAATTTGGTAAGATTTCGAAGATGAATTTTCAAACAATTTGAAACTTGCGCAAAAACAGAACTAATATCAGACTGCGCGGGTGCTCTGATTAGAGTCTTCTCTAAGTAGCCCGTGCACTAAAGTTTTTGGACTTTTTCTGTCATATTGTATCGTTTCTTTTTGGTAGTCTAATTCTCGTCGTTGGACAATGTCACAAGGGAGAATAAATAATGAACAAAACTGCAAATCCATTTATAAAATCGAAGGAAAAAAAATTAAAGAAATAAAAATAATTGATTTTTTTTAACCCTTTCCCGTTTTTAAACTTTAGACTAGTCCAATTAGGAAGGGGTTTCAGACAACAATGAAAATTGGATGCAATTTGAAATGAAATCATACAATGTGGTAGAAATATTGCGGGAAAAGGAGACATTTCTTGTCATGAGCAATTTCCGCTTTTCCACATTTTTTTCTGAAGTAGAAAACCACAGCAACGTAAAATGCTGGAGTTGAATAGGAAAGGGTTAAAGTATGCTTTCTCATTTCTTTTGCTAGTGGTGAATGTAAAAGCGGTTGTTAAGCAGAATATGGATGAAAAAATAAGCTCTCACTTTCTTAATTTCTACATGTAATGCTTTCAGACGTTTGAAGTAATGGAATTAACCAATTAAATGAAAGTGATTTTTCATAACTTTTGAAAATGAAATAAAAGAGGCAAAATCATTTTGCCTTACGTAACCCAAAATTAGTCAACGGAATAAATGCGTTATCTTTCGGTTTCATATAACATTGCCTTATTTTTGGTTTCTGTGACGTCTCACTTACGCCACTGGCTTCCGCTGGCATTTCAGCGGTTATCGGCTGGAGCCGAAGACTAACGACCTTAGTCAATTAATTCCGATGTTTCAAAGTATTCTATAAGGAGCTGCATTCTTTAGTGAATTTATTAAATTTGACGTCAGATGAAACATTTATCGCGTAACTATTAAAAAAGCAGATATTTTTCCTATATCAAATTTTCACGAAAATCTGTTGAAGAGCCGCTTTAAAGACTATTTTTTTGTTTTGTTGGTTTGTATGTTTGATTTTTGTTTTTTTAAATTATATTTGGAAGATAATCAGTCGGAAATCCGTCCATAAAAAACGATCACATGTTTGATTGACGATTTCACCGAACAATACAATACGTGACGTCATAATTTACCTTTTGTTTTGCTAATTCAAAACCTTTTAGGTAGCCGATGCATATTGTTGGATTTTAACTTTTTTTTTTTTTTTTTTTGGGGGGGGGGGGGAATAACATATTTACAGCACATTTGTTTATAAGTAAATGAACAAATGCTCCAATACAATACACGTATTGTATTTATTCTTGTTTATAGAAGAAAATGCGGCAACCACTTAATTCGTTCTGTTCAAATTAAGCGGATGTATATCAATTCGAATGCGCACAACTCCCATTTAAACTAAAAAACGATCATGGACCCTATTCTATCCAGTCTATTTTAAGCGGAGATAAGGTTGTAAACTTAATAGAATGCATAATGTGCGCAATTTAAACAATTATCACAAAATGACGCTTTTTGATGTCCATTAAGAAAAAGGGCTTTGAAAAACATTGTGGGCGCTGAAGAAGTTGCTTGTGAAAAGCAATTTCTTCAATGTCCACAATGTTTTCTTCCCTAAAAGGCAAAGTTTTCTAAATTACACCAACTGAAATCTATCGTCTGTAACTTCTAGAATTTTGTTGTGTGGTAATGGATTAAGTAACCCATTACCACATGATCAAGCATTTTTGTTTGTTTGTTTGTTTGTTTGAATGGGGTTTAACGCCGCTTTCAACAATCTTTCAGTTATATCGCGGCGGCTGGAGCACCTAACAATGGATTCCTGGTATTTCTCGCACCAGTACTACCACTTCACCCTTTCCTAGCCTCCAGCTGCTATCCCACATAGGCTTACGATTATCTGCCCATTGGTGGTAGACAAATGTCGGAAAGAGTATTGCCGCCGTCGGGGATCGAACCCGGGACCCTTTGAATGATAGTCCGACTCAAGCATTTTTACGTGAAATATAGCTTTGGAAAACATTTTTGAGATTGTAAGAAATTGCTTGTTACTAGCAATGTCTTCTTTTCTCAACATGTTTTCTACCTCATGTGGCTTTTTTTATAAATTAAAACAAATTCTGTTTTATCGTCTGTAACCTATTTAATTTAGAATAGGCTAAAATTTTATCGTTAAAGAATTAGTGTAAGTTTATGAAATCATCCGAATCGTTGCTTTAAATTTGGAAAGCCGTAATGAAAATAGAATTTTACGAATTCAAAAAGTCTTTTTTTGCTGAAAACAATTACTCCAACAAGGAAAATAATAACGGAATCTCAGCGTTGTTTATTTAAGATCTTTTATTTTTAACCAGACAAAGAACAAATATTAGAACTTTAAAAACAAAAATAACACAGTAATATAAAGCATCTAATTTCTGATTTGCTATGTGTAAAACTAATATAGGTAATACAATCGGTTTTGTGAAAAAAAAGCCAAGCGTAAAGGGTCGTTCTGGACAATGCTATAAGTATCGAACCTGGTTTGAGGGCGCGAACCGCGCAGTCTGACCAGTGTAGAAAACGTTTTTTTGTTTTTTTTTTATTCATACATTTGATTCACATAGACGGATTGTTCTACCTTCATACAATGTTTTCCTTGCCAAAATACAATATCAGGTCGACGTCAGCTGGATCTATTTTTTTTTTTTTTTTTTTCCCCACAAATATTTTCTCAAAGAGTTCCTATAAGGTTCCTGTTCGCTTGACGGGTCGGATTTTGTTCCTTCAACCAAAAAAGGAACGCTAGTTTCTTCACACAATTATCCATTTTACCTTATTTGAAGTTATCAGACTATTGTACGAGACCGGTTAACTCAGTAAATTGACCAATCGCTGGCCCCGCCCACTCACTCCTTTGGCCACGCCAACTGACTCTAACAGGAAGTTCCGCTTCGATTTTTACGGCGTTATTTTGCAAAATGTATGGCTAGTAGCATGTTACAAATAATTAGAATGGATGTTTGGCGACCTAAACGTCGTAACTACAGCTTGAATAAGCTGTAGTTACGACGTTTAAGTCGCCAGACCAACAAAAACGTTTTACAAAAATGGCGGAGTTCAAAGCTTAATTCCGGGCTGAATAAATGATTAGTTTTGGTTGATTGATTTCTTGATTGGCAGCCGCTATTGGTCAATTATGTACTCTCCTCTCAACTCTGGAGTCGTGAGTTCGTAACCCGGTTCGTCCAACATTCTTTCAGATATTTGAAACCAAGTAATTTGACAAACGTCGTTTGACTCTCGCCGATAGGCGAAAGGTAAGTAGTGTGTCTAAGTGGGGTGAGGATTCTGGTGGCTCAGTTCGAATGTTGTGGTTTTACTGATTACCACGCGAGTGTTTTTGATTTTGTTGGTTTTTTTCCCTAGAAGTTTATCAAAATTCTGTTATTGGTTCTATCGCGCAGCACAAGTTTGTTCTCAAAATAAGGTAAATCTCAAACAAATACAACAAATTTCAAAAATAAAGAAAAACAACATAAGAAATAGCTAGACTATAACTATTGAATGGACGGATTTTTAGAACTTAGATCCCATATTTCCAAGACATAAACACCGTTCATTGGATAGCTCAGACCACATGATCCACTCGAAAGTTTCATTAGGTCTTCATTTATCCAGACATTTCGTGTTATCTTCATACCAACAAACATTTCTAGAGATCGCTTTAAAGGGAAAAAGTACCGCTGTCAGTAAGAACGACGGCACGATTAATCTTTAAAAGTTATAATCTCAATAGAAACTTGTTGTCAAACTTCATTACAGGAAAGGGAGTCATATATATTTGCAGTAGTTTTACTTGTAATTGGGTTAACCCACTACAAAAAAGACAACATTTTAGACTAGTTTAAGTTCAAAGGAGTTGCAGTCGACAATTTACAGTTTATGAAATTCTAGATTTTTTTCAAATTTCTCGGTAGAAAACATTGTTGAAAATGGAGAAATTGCCCGTTGTTTCCATCCCTTTTTTCTTTAAGGGCGTCAAAAGACGTCACTGAGTGGGGATGGGTTAAATATTTCAAGAAGTAGCAGTATGCTGTTCCCACACTTCCATAACCAGACGGCAAGATTTTAGTCTAGTCCAAAATCAAAGGGGTTGCAGACGACAAATTAAAGTTTGTAGAATTTTACATTTTTAAAATTTCTCGGTTGAAAACATTGTGGGAAATGAAGATATTGCTTGTATCAAGCATTTTATCCTTTTTCCACGATGTTTCCTCAATTGGTTTTCTTGAGGGCGTCCAAAAGCGTCATATTGTGGAAATGGGTTAAGTATCTATCCCACTATCAAATAATCCAATATTTTTGAAGTTTTGTATCTGTGAAAGCATTGTTAGGAAAGAAAAAAAAGTTTGTAATAACAAACTTCCTTTTTCATCGTATGTTTTCAATCGTTTATCGTCGCTAGGGTGCCAAACATAGGATCTACAGTTTGAATGATCTACTGTTGCAAGGTTTTTGGTGCCCAATTTCTATATGATGTTTATGTTTCAATTTACAGGCAGTTTTGAATCCATGTTGATTGAATTTTGCTATCAGATAATGAAATGAATGTCACCGAAAGATCAGATTTAATGAAAGCAAAATATGTTATGGACAAACCAGATTAAACCGAGATTCAATGACCTGAGTCAACATCGCCGGCGATTGACAGAATTAGTTTTCGACTGCAATCCGGAGTCTCACCGATCGCAAACGAAAACCACTTCTTTCGCCAGACGAATTTTAGACTGGTCTAAGCTCATTGAAGCCGCGAATGAGGTTAAGATTCGCTTGCCTCAAAAACTGATTCTTATTCCAGGGGATAATTCGATAAAGCCGCGACATATAATGATACAACCAGACCAGTGACGTTATTCAAAAAAAGATTCCTCATATGGCTAAGACAAGGTTATTCAAGATGTCTGCTCGCAATGGAAAACAAGAAAGTTGCTTTGGAAGAAATACTGATCTTAACCCATTCCTACTCAATGGCGCTATTTGACGCCTCTCAAGAAAAAACAATATGGAATATATATGTGTTAAATGAAGAAAATGCTTGTTAAAAGCAATTCATTCATATCGCCACAATGCTTTCTACCCAGAAAGTTGAAAAAATGTAACAATATTTGAACTTTATATTGTCGTCTGCAACTCCCTTCCATTAAAACCATTCTTTTAAGAAACACATGTACGGCCTATAAATGGGTTAATCCAGTCTGAAATAGCAAAGGTAATAAGCTCTCTAAATCTCGTCTAATAAGTTTTCTGTTCCAGACTCGGTTAACCCATTCCAACACAACAAAATTTTAGACTTGTCCAAATTGAAAGAAGTTGCAGACAAGGAAGAAAACAATGTGGAAAATGAAGAAATTGCTTGTTTCAAGCAATTTCTTCATTTTCAACAATGTTTTCTAAAGCCGTTATATTGAGGAGCGTAAAAAGGAGGGATTGAGTGGGAATGGGTTAAGATGAGTTTGTCTCAAAGAAAACTTCATGACAGATCCTAAATCTCGTCGTTGGGTGAGCAAAATTTCGTACACGTGCATCTTTATTCAAGCTGTAGTTACGACATTGTGCACGCCCAACGACAATATCTCAGATTCATGTAGTCAATCACGTCAAATAACCCTATCTCATAATAATTGCAAGCAATGACAAACATGCAAGAAGATTTCCCGTGATTCTCAGCGATGTAGCCGAGCCTCCCAGGTTTATAATGCCGCCATTACATTGGTCGGTGGTGCAACACCTCTTATCTTCCTCGTAGCTGTCGCCAGCAGTAATGGTGACAGCCTCGCATGTTTCCGAGCATCCCGTGTATACCATCGAGTATGTACTGTTGCTTATAACGACTTGCTGTAACAGATAATAATGATATTCTTATCCCATTCCCACGCAAACACTCCTTTTTACGTTGGAAAACATTGTAAAAATGAAGAAATTGCTTGTATCAAACAATTTCTTCTTTATTTATAATGTTTTCATCCCAAAATATGAGAAATAAATAAGGATAAAATTTCATATACTTGAAATTGTCGTCTCCCAGATTGAACCAGTATTATTATTTGCTGTGTGGAAATGGGTTAAAGATTTTTTTAAATACGCTTTGTTTTACTTCGAATTCGGCCCCGGCCATAGCGCAGTTGGTAGCGCATCGGACTCTAAACCATGGGGTCCTGGGCTTGATCCCGGTAGCGGGTATCCTTTCTGACATGTGTCTCCCGCCAATGGGTGGATAATCGTAAATCTAAGTGGGATGAGCAGCTGGAGGCTCGGGAAAAGTAATTGTAGTACTGGTGTGAGAAATACCTGGAATCCATGATTTGATGTTCCAGCCGCCGCGATATGTCTGAAATAGTGTTAAAAGAGGCGTTAAACTCCATTTAATCAAGCAATCAATCAAACGATTAATCAATTTACTTCGAAATCAAATACTTCCTTTATATCACCAGTACAAGCTTATAGGCTCTGAAATATTTTGAGAAATGACAGCGTGATTGTATTCGCGCCCGGAATTCAAACCTAAGACCTGCAATCCCCCCACCCCCCTACGTAACAGATGCGTTGTTCTTACGACTGAGATAAACAAAAAAACTTAATAAGACTATTTCTTCTATTTTGTTTACTATCCGACACGGAAAATGTTTTTTTCTTAATGAAAGTCGGCCCTTACTAATGAAGTCAATACCCTCGTGAGAGCGATCTCTATCACGTTCAGCGAGATAACTCTTCTTTTCGAAAGCCGATTAACCTACTCCCACATAATGACGCGTTTTACGCCCCTCAAGAAAAATAATTTGGAAAAAATTATGTAAAATGAAGAAATTGCTTGTAACAAGCAATTTCTTCATATTCCATAATTTCTCCACCAAGAAAGTTGAAAAAATCTAGAATTTCATAAACTTTAAATTGTGATCTGCAACTCCGTTGAATTTGGTCTAGTCCAATATCTTTACCGTCTGGTATACTAGTTAAAGCGAAAAGATTTCATAAGGGGTTTAAAAACACTGCTTCTCTTTCGCGATAGCTACTAGAAACGAATATCTTTGGTGACAAACACTTTGTTACATTCGAATAAGAACACAATGATACAGACATGTAAATCGCTTGAAAATAAAATTCAATTAACACTTTACTGTACAACCCATTGATTTTACGTCCCCGTGGTTTTAAACTCGAGAAAACATCGTTGGAAAAGAAGAAATTGCTTGAAATAAGTGATTTCTTCTTATCTCACAATATTTTCTATCCTATAGGTTGGTTACTTTCCAAAATGCACTCACTTTTAGCTGCTGTTTACAATTTTTTTCAAATTGGACGAGTCCAAAATTTTGAAAAACAGGAAAGAAGGATCCAGATTTTAGATTTCAAATAAAATAGAAACTCTGGCATAATCAACTTACATAACACTGTCCAGTTCCTAGTAGGCAGGTTGCACCCCCTGCGTTTAAACAAGTCAAGTTTCCAGTGCAGTTCTGGTTAAAGCAAACTGCAGGCTGAAAATTATATAGATTTGAAACTAACCAAACTTCGGTATAAAACGGTTGATTTATTGTCAAGGAACAAATCGACCAATCAAATCATTGATTTAGAGCAGGAGTGAACATTCAACTCCAACATTGGCCAGCATTTATTTGAAGTAATCTTATCGGTTTGACAACTTAAACGTCGTAACTACAGCTTGATCAAGCTGTAGTTACGACGTTTAGGTCGTCAACCATCTATTTTACTTTTGTTATATGTTACTGACCATAAATTTCGCAAAAATAATGCCGTCTTATGTCCATATCGAATTACCAGCGGAGTCAGTGGGCGAGGCAAGCGCCCCGTCAGTTCTTGAGGTGAGATTAATTATTCGTATGCCGTCCAGCGAAAATAGATTTAATTGGTGCCTTGTAAAACAAATCATTAAAAAGAGATCAGATCCAACAGAGGTCAACCAGTGGTCGCATTCTGAAAATAAATTTCATTTATTCCCGGAAAATTCGTCTTTGGTCGTATAGGACAGCGCAATAAACGTATAATTCGTCAATATTTTTTCAAATTGTCATTGTGAAAAATGGTAATTTTCATAGAGGGTCTCTCTGTATTCACAGTTTCGTAGACTCATTATCGTCTGCTTGAGAAAATACGACGGAGCAAGCACTATTTTGCTTGGAAAACAATTTTAAAACCTTTTTAAATCTTTGAACAGTGACTTTCTCCAATGACTCTTGGTGGAACAATTCCCAGATATACTTACTGCTGGGGTTGTCGGAGTAGTCGAGACCGTAGAACCAGCTGTTGAAGACGATACTGTAGGTCCGGTTGCTCCAGGTGCCGCTGTCGTAGATCCAGATAATGACACTGTCGAGCTCGTACCTGGTGCGCTTGGTGTACTGCTAGCTCCTCCTCCCCCTCCTGCTGTAGTTGTCGGTGCTGAAGGGGGAGCCGCTGTTGGTGATGTAACGGAACTTGTAGTGGCACTTGGAGATGACGATGAAATAACGCTAGTCGTTGGTGACGGTGTTGTGCTTACAACTTGAAACGATAGGATATCAACTCAAGGAGAAATCAAAGAAGAGAAAGGCCTAAGGAAGCCATGGGTTTTCCTATGACCTCTGAACAGTGAATAAATGTACATTAAAGTGCCGTCAAATCTCTAACCCATTCCGCACAATCACGCTTTTTACTCACCCCAAGAAAAAAGCTGAGGAAACGCTGTGGGAAATGGAGAAATTGCTTGTCACAAGCAATTTCTTCATAATCCACAATGTTTTCTGCCTTATAAAGGATAAATATATTTAAAATTCCACCAAATCAAAAATAGCTGTCTGTAATTTCTTCGAATTTGGACCATTTTAAATTTCTGTTGTGTGGAAATGGATTAATGCAAATTAACACGAATGGAAAATTTTGATATGAAGTATAAACATGTTGTATGGAAAAAGAAAACACCGATAGAAAGCATTTACTGCTTTACCAATCGACCAATAAAATATTCCAGCCAGACCGAAAGTGCTATGTTGACTTCCGACATATAAGTACATGAACATGTGTCATTTTTTCGTTGGAAGTGACTTAATCGCACTTAACTAGATTTTTTGAAAATGGAAAACTACAACAGCACACAGACATTCTGTATGCTTCCGCACAAAAAAGTTCCATACAAAAAAGTATCGAAATTTGTAAAGTGTTTGCTTTTTTCGCTCGATGCTATTAAATCATAAGAAATGAAGAGAATGTCTTTTGTTTTCATGGAGGTATGAACCGGAAAACCTAATCACATGATTCCGCTTCGGGTAATCATACAATTTAGTTTTTTCGGTTCATACCTCCATAAAAAATCTCTTCATCTGTTAAATATTTTAAATTTTCTGAGTGGCTGTCCAGAGCGCTCACTGTCTGCACAAATGGTTGGAAATTACATACATGGGCTCATTTTAAAGTTTCCAAGAAAACATACGTTTTATATGGTTTAAAGTGATGATAATATATCGTCGGTGGGAGAGCAAAATATCGTAACTACATCATTTCCATTTCTAAACTTCGACTGCTTTCAACAGCTATTATACTGCGAGCGTTTTAAACACTCTTGTGCAATTCTTTATATGGCAAATAAGTATTGATTGATTGATTGAATGGGGTTTAACGTCGCTTTTAACAGTATTTAAGTCATGTCGCGGCGGCTGGAGCACCTAACAATTGATTCCTGGTATTTCTCACACCAGTACTACCACTACATTCTTTCCTAGCCTCCAGCTGCTTTCCCACTTAGGTTTACGATTATCCACCCATTGGTGAGAGACAATTGTCGGAAAGAATATTTGCCGCCGCCGGGGGCAAATAAGTATAATCTACATATTCAATACATCATTTAAAAAAAAAGGGTAGGCATAGTTGTCTGTAAATCGTTACTGAGTGACCAAATGTTGTAAATACAGCTTTATTCTAGCTGTATCTGCGACATTTGGTAACCTACTGCCGATATATAAAAATATTGAGAAAAATGTATTAATAAAAGAAATAATTACTTAAGTCCTGAGATATAACATGAATAGCTAATAACATACAATCTACTGGTTAGCCCATTACAAGACGACAAAACCTGTTGTTGTTGTTGTTGATGATGATGATGTTGATGATAATGTTGTTTTTGTTAATGTTGTTTGTTTGTTTGTTTTTGTTTTTGATTTAAGTCTTTGGGATAGAAAACATCGTGGGTGATGAAGAAATTGCTTGTTACATGCGACTATTTTGCGTTGATGTTTTTGAAGTCTTTGGGGTAGAAGACATTCTTGACATTTTCCACAATGACTTTCATTTTTTCTGTGGCGGCTCAAAAAGCCTGATTGTGTTGGATTGGGTTTAATTACACCTTTCGCCTCATTACCCACAGAAAGGATCGAAATTACTGGAAACAAACGGCGAGATTTTTCCCTACCCCTATGTTTTCCGTCATTCCTAATATAAGTTATATTGTATGGATCGTGTTCAAGTTGTAATCTGAAATCTTTGTTTTAGGACCGGACGATGAGTTTTTTCGTCTGGTAAAAATAAACCTACCCGTACTGGCGGCTACTGTTGTTGACGGAGTTGACATAGACCCTGTAGTGGATGATGTCGAACAGTCTGTCAGCATGGCAATAACTGTTAACAACACTGAAAAAGAGAAAAGAACGATTCGTTGAAAAGAACATCGTTGTAACAAGCAATTTCGTCATTTTCCGAAATATTTTCCAAAGCCTTTTTTCTTGAGGAGAGTAAAAAAGCGGGATTGCGTGGGATGGCTTAAGTCGATGATAGACGTGATAGACATTTTTTTTTAATATTGCCAACGACGCAGGACCATTTAATATCTCCTGATTACACGGGCAATAGTCAAATAGTGTAATAACAATGAAATAAGTTGGCTTTTACGTCCCTGTGCTATTTTAATAAAAAACTTTGTAGATAAAGAAGTAATTTGCATGCTTGTAACAAGCAATTTCGTCTTTTTCTACAATATAAACTACCCTACTGAATGGTTATTTCTCGAATTAAATCAACTTTAAATTTTCAACTGCAAAACCTTTGAATTTGGAAAGATCTAAAATTTGCAAAACAAGAATGAGTTGATAATACATTATAGAAATTATTTCACGAAATTCATCGGCAAAGTATCGTTTTATTTATTTATTATAAGTGTCTCGTTTAATAAATTCAGAATTTCATGACAACTCATTCAATATCTTCTATCTATTTGTTTAAGCAGATTTGGTTGTTAAAGAAACCGCGTGACAGTTGAGAAAGATAATGTTATCTATAAAAATGCCGAAAAAATATAAGGCAAAGGTTAACCTCGTTCGCATACATTGTTGATCTTGTGATTCAACCTTGGTTTCCGGGATTGCCAAATCAAACATATTTCGGAAACTGTCAGATCATTATGAAGTTGATTTCGCGTATCTTGGTCGAATGTAACAGTAACAGAATTGTTTGGATTGGTTGATGAATACACGTGCATCGAAACAACACATCCTTTGTCTAATATTATATTGACAACCAAGTGCAGCTGCCTAGTTCGTAAATATCAAAGAAAGAGTCGTTAAGAATCGACCAATCGCGGCTGTCATTCAAATAACCAGTCGACCAATGAAATCAGTCATCGAGACTAGAAATGAGTTTTGATCTCCGACATTGGCCGCCATTTTTGTTATCCATTTTTGTTGGTTTGTTGGCTTAAATGTCGTAACTACAGTTTGTTCAAGCTGTAATTACGACGTTTTAGTCGCGAACCAAATATACTACATTTTTGTTACATGCTACAGGCCATATTTTTTTTAAAAAATAACGCCGTTTATTTTCGAAGCGGGACTTCAATGTTGGAGTCGATGGGCGGGGCTAACGAATCAAATGGGCGAGGGCCAGCGATTGGTCAATTTGAGAAGGAGTCAGTATCTTTACGATTTGAGGCCTTGGAATTTACGATTTGTACACTCTTTCGATCTGAAAATTCTTACCGAACTGGATGCAATCAAGAAATAATGCATCAACCCTTACCTTATGAAACCGGAATATTTCTGCTTTATCAGGAGATGGAGACTATGATTGTTTGATTAATTGAATGGGGTTTAAATTTTAACAGTATTTCAGTCATATCGCGGCTATTGGAGCACTTACAATGGATTCCTGGTATTTCTCACACTAGTATTTCCACTATAGCCTTTCCTAGCCTCCAGCTGCTACCCCACTTAGGTTTACGATTATCCACCCATTGGTGAGAGACAAATGTCGGAAAGGATATGTGCCACCGCCGGGGATCGAACCAATGATTGATGATTAGGAGTCTGACGCGATACCAACTGCGCTATGACTGCGGCCCTGGAGACTATGATCAACCTGCACATACATGCATTCTGATCTTAGTCTACACCACCTATTTGGTGTTTTTGGCAAAAGGAATTATAGCGCACAGTTAGAGTCCATCAGTGCTGTCAGCCCTTTCATTTAAATGCAACCCTTTCATTTAAATGCAATTCTGAAAAAGGATTTTATTCAGCACGTCAAGGAATACAATGCACATTAATAGGTAATATGTTAATCATATTGTTACCTTGTAGATCATATGCAATATCACACCGGTTTTTTTAAAGTCCCCCTTCTAGAAACGTGTTTTGAATTAATTCGCTTCTTCTTGCTAGTTTCCTCGTTTTTAGAAGAGCATTTTGCAGAAAGATAATTCTCCTCATCCCCCCGGGAAAAAAATGTTCAGTATGACATAATAGACAAAAATATAGCGAGCGTTTCCCTCTTGAATTCCGCTTTTGACAAAACTACAAGTTCAAACTGGATACCTGTTTAAAAGTTCGCGAGCGGGAGGCAATTCCATCAAGTTCTAATGTGCGTTAATTGATTGACTGAAACGGGTTAAACACCACTTTCAACAGTATTTTAGTTTATAACGAGGTCTATGTCTTTCTGTGATTTCTTATTACAGCACCAAGTTGCCGATTGCCTTTTGAGCCTTGGTTTACATCAGTTTGCATTAGGGGATGCAGAATGAAAACAGAGCATTTTGTATTTTTTTGAAGAAAAAGAGTATGGAGGAAATGAAAAAAAATAACATTAGAAGATTTCTTAAGATATACACGTTCTACTTTTTTGATGGACTTCGTAGGCGTCGATCAGTAACAAGCAATTTCCTCTTTTTCCACAATATTTTCAACTCTACTGAATGGTTATTTTTTTTTAAAATTAAACCCAAATTAAATTTTCGTCTGCAAAACCTTTAAATTTTGGCAGGCATAAAATTTCGCGAAACAGGGAAGGGTGCACTGTCGACTCTGTGTTTTTAACAGATTATGTTTGTTGGGTTTTTTTTTTTGGGGGGGGGGGGTGCTTGTTTGTTTGTTTGTTTGTTTGTTTGCTTTTAAGAGAGAGAGATTTAAATACCAGGTAGTAGAAAAGAGAAAATGCCTATCGGACACTATTTCCATTCGGGAGCGCCGTGCAGTCGCGTAGAGCGGCGAGGGACGGCGCGCACTTTGAACATGCACAAAACAATCGCCGTGGGAGCGCGGTGTGGTAAGTGCGCAGTAGGATCGTCGTGCGGTCGCCTTAGCCGCGCCACGAGGTCTCCTACAACGCCATAAGAGGGCCGCGACACCGCGATGTGAGCGCAGTCAGAGCGCCATGGCAGGCAATGGCTCTTGCACGGCGACTATACCACGCTCTTCGCGCATCCCCTGTGTCTCTACTGCGCTCCTACAGTGTCTCAAGCGCACCGGCAGCGCAGTGCAATCGTCGTGAGAGCCTAGTGCACGCGCCGTGACGTCTCCATGAGCGCGGTAGAAGCGCTTTAGAAGTGCAGTCAATCGCCGAAGGAACGCGATACATCGCCGAAGAATCGTCGAAGGAACGCCGTAGGAGAGCCGTAGCATCGCCGTGTATCTCTATTTTCCCGAAAATTATTGATGTTTTCCGGCGATCCCACGGCGCTCTGAAAAATGCTAGAGCGCCGTGCAATCGCGGTGCAATCGCCGTGAAGTGTGACAGGGCTCTTACTTGCCTATTTTTGCTGATATATAAAGTGTCCGTCATAGAGTAACTTAACTGTTTTTTTAAACCTTAGACTTGTTAAAAAGGGCAGCAGACGACATTATAAACTGAGAATTATTCAAAAAGTAGCCATCCTATATGATAGAAAATACATGTGGAAAAACAAGTAATTGTTTGTTACGAGCAATATCTTCTTTTTTCACATTTTTTTCAAGTACAATACACAGGGGCGCAAAAAATAAGGGAGTGTACGCGAATGAGTTAAATAAGTTAAGAATCAAGATCTTCACAAATATAGATATAACTAAATGTTCATGACTGTAGTTTTTGTGCTTGTCCATATGGCCTACAATAAACCCTTTCCTGGATTAACCCTGGATTTTACGTCACTGTGATTTTATACTTGAGAAAACATTGTGAAAAATGAGAAATTGCTTGTAACAAGCAATTTCTCCTTTTCCCACAATGTTTTCTACCACATAGGATCGTTTTATTTGGAATTGCATCCAATTTTCATTGCCGTCTGCATCCTCTTTCCATTTGGACCAGTCTAAAATTTCAAAAACCCGGAAAGAATTAAGGAAAGGGAAGTTAAAGAAATAAAGTACGAAAGGCAATTGAAAAACTTATATAGCTATATTTTTACCCTCGTTATTTCATTAATGTTATAAATTCTTTTAGCATAATTATCATTTGATCATAATTTAATGAAGAATATATTTATATAGAGAAGTTAAATCCTCTTACCCGGCACTATTTTTGTAGTTATTTGCAGCATGATTTGGACTGCTCACCGCACCGTTGCCTTATCTGGTCGCTGTAACATAAAGCAAACAGTTTAAATTTTATAACAACTTTCAACATGTCAATTTTATTGACTCGCCCAGATTCAACCAATATATCGGTAGGTCATATATCATTCTGCAACTCCCATCTTTTATTTACCCGCTTCTCATTGGTTGAAATATATCACATCGGCTAGGCTCCGGTTCACGTCAAAATATCGTAAATACAGCGTGCAATAAGACGGCGTAAAGATGTTGTTCAGGTAAACCGTCGTATGTTGACTTATTAGATAAACGCGATTATTTTAACAAAAGGCCTAGTTTTAACCAAAACATCCAAAAAACAAAAATGTTTTACCGACAGTATTAGCTTTCTTACGGAATAACATACCTGTTGAAATCAGAAATTAACCGCGTCTTGCTAAATTCAAGAGATTCTTAAAATATTTCCTTACTCGTAAATAATAGCCTTATTTTTCTTTTCTTTTCTTATTATCTATAATGAATGCTTTTGGATATATGTTAGTAATGCGATTTCTTATACTGTGTTACTAATGTTTATGTATCTGTTTAACCTATTCCTGTTATTCGAAATTTTAGACCTGTCAAAATTCAAAGGTTTTGCGGACGATACTTTAAAGTTGATTTAATTTGAATAATAACGATTCAATAGGGTAGAAAATATTTTGGAAAAAGAAGAAATTGCTTGTTACAAGCAATTTCTTCTTTTAACACAATGTTTTCTGAAGTATAGAATAACAGCAACGTAAAATCCCGTGTTTGTACAGGAAAGGGTTAATTAATCCATAAATGTTCTTTCGATTTGAGTAAACGAGAAATTGTTCGATTGTATTGTGCTTTAATGTATATGCGTGTCTGTATGTGTGTCTGTCTGTGTTTGTTCATGCGTGTGTGCGCGTGATTAGTATGATTTATCCTTAGAAGGCCTTGCTGAAAATAAACCTTCTTGTCTTAACATATAACCTTCTATAATTAAAGTTATTGTCATCATACTTGTTATTATTTTAATATTATGTTCATGCAATACAAACTATTATGACCCGGGTCGTGTCTGTTTTGTACATTTGTGACCCTTCAAGAAAAAAAGGACATTCCGGGGTTCCGTAAAACTAATATTCAAAAAGAGATAGGATCTGGCAGAGGTCATTTGGAAATAGTATTTTAACCCTTTCCAAGCCTACCTCCACCCCAAGTAAAGCTTTTGAAAATATTGTAGAAAAAGAAAAATTGCTTGTGACAAGCAATTTCTTCATTTTCCGCACTGTTTTCTACCAAGCGAAACAAAGATTTTCAGAATTTCATCGACTTTAATGCTGTCTGCAACTTATTTGAATTTGGACGCAGTCAAGCCAAGGTCGATAGGTTTTTTTTGCGCTTTTCTAGAAGTCTATTATTTCTCGTTTCTGCATGTCAAAATTTTTACCATTCCGCATCATTTCAGATTGGTTAAATCAGTTGTCGCTTTCTGACGAGTGTTGTTTAAAAAAAAAACAAATAGAAAAATAAGAACAGATGATAAACACTGTAGAGAAATATTATCATGCGTTCCTTGCCGTTTGTGTGAAAACCAGTGATTAATACCGCGGAGTTTTTTAGCCCTCGCATGCTCTCGTTATCAAATAAATTATTAAGTTAGGACAAGTTTATCTCCAGTATTGTTTGGTTTTTACCATGGAAATCGATTGATAAGCTATTCCATGAAATCGACTTCTTATTTTACTTTCAAACTGTTGTTAGAACGATGACGTCGCCTTCCAACGACTTTTTTGTAAAATATTTTGTCCGATTATGTATTTTCCAACGACTTTTTCCCCCACACAATTCTTCCTTTTATGTATATAAAGAAAAAGGCTTTGGATCAAGCAATTTCTTCCTTATCCACAACTTTTTCTATCCAAAACAAGAGGGAAAAAAATAAAATTCCATCAACTTGAAATTTATCGTTTGTAGCTTCATTAGATATGGACCAGTCTAAAATTTGTTGTGTGGAAAAGGGCTAAAAGGTGATTTTTTTTTTTTTGCAAAACCTACAACCAGTTACATAATTTAACAAAAAATAAAATCATTTGTCGGGGACCGAATGCCCTTTAGTATACCTTGATTAAGATTTGGTTACGACGTTTAGGTCCCAAACAAACAAAAAATGGTTCTCATAAAATATCTGCCAATGTAGGAGTTTGAATTTCACTCCCGGTGTAAAGAAATGATCTGATAGGCTGTTTGGTTCTTTGATTGACAGTCTAAATTCGTCAACTGTATTGATGTTTGTTTGTGTGTGGGGGGGGGGGTTGTGTGGGTGTGGGTGTGGGTGTGGGTGTGTGGGTGTGTGGGTGTGGGTGAGTTTGTTTGTTTGTTTTTCTGTTTGTTTGTCAATTATCCCTTATAGGCCATTGTAGTTCGATAGTTACGATTAGAGGTTAATACATTTTGTTCTTTATTCGTGTAAATGGCGCCCAAAAATTTGTTAGAAAAACGACTTTTTCACATGCAAATGCGCGTTGAAAATATTTTCCCACAAAGCTATGTCGGTAAGTGAATATATAGTTGTTGTTTAAAGTGAAATTGAATATATATCTACTAAGGATATACGGAAAGGGTAAAAAAACAGAAGGAAAAAAACTCTATAGAGTAGCCGACGTTTAAATGTGGTGTATTACTCGGTTACAAACAAACCGTGTTTGAGTCATTGCTCAGAAGCATTCAGAAAATGGTCATACATTGGTTGCTTGTAGGAATCGACCTTGGCAAGCCACATCACGAAAGCAGCACAGAATTTCATTTTCAAATCGACTCTCAAAATGTCAATTGACCAATCTCGGCTGTCAATCAAGGACTCAACAGACTAATCAAATAATTAATTCAGCACGGAATAGGAGCTTTGAACTCCAACACTGGCCGCCATTTTTTAAAGCTTTTGTGTTGGTTTGGTGACTCAAACGTAGTAACAACAGCTTATTCAAGCTGTAGGTTCGTCGTTTAGGTCGCCAACCAACCACATTATTATTTAGTTATATGCTACTGGCTATGCATTTTGCAGAATAACGCCGTTTTAAATCGAAGCGGCACATCCTGTTGGAGTCAGAGGGCGTGGCTAAAGGAGAAAATGGGCGGGGCCAGCGATTGGTCAATTTTTATCAATGTTGATGTAAATATCATCATCATCATTATTCGCTAATATATTTCATAATAAACTGTCGGTCACGTAAATAACTCGTGTTCATTAATAGGAATAACTAACCTCATTCTTTGGTCCACAAATTGCATTCGATATGACAGACATATGGCACTCATTTCAAGTAATTTACGGTTTTAGCACAAACAATACGAACTATTGCAAACCAATATTTGATTAATCCAGTAACTGTTATGCTCGTGATCCTATGGGCATCAGTTTAGCAACCCCCTCGACTAGATTGTAGGTATCTTATTTGAATGATCGTTTCTGTCAATCAAAAAATCAACAATAAAAATCATATATTTAGCCCAGGCGTGACAAGTGATCCGCCAAATAAACCACACAAGTAAAAATTATAGATGAAGATGTTCACGGTACACTGAGTGATCAAAGGTCAGTTTTGTCTATACCTGTTTAGACAAAATTGACCTTTGATCACTCACTATCACGTGTGCATGCATCTATTGAATTCGCTATTTAGACTAGTCATTAGTATACAATTGAATGATCGCTAACCACGCCCACTGAGCTAGGACAGAAAGTTCCATTTCGATATTAAACTGCATAATTCTGCAAAATCAAAGGCTTTTGTCTTGTAACAAAAAAGAAAAAATTTAGGTTTGCGACCTAAGTATAGTAACAACAGTGTCAAAGCGACAGTTTAGCTCAAGTGAATGTGTTTTAAGTTGAAATGCGTAGCATTGCCTACTTAGATTTAACTAAACCGGAAAATTGAAACAGAGTAATTCATTCAGGTCCTCGAAGAACACATCACATGATCACTTAGATCTGAATACACCTCGGACTACTTTTCATGTCATCTTGCTGCGGACAACTCCGGTTGGTGTAACCGAAGAGAGTATGAATTTTTTAGTGTATTTGGTGGTTTAACACAGAAGAATCGCAACAAAGAATTTAAATCAAACATAAGTACTTCTAAATAGTTCTTATTTTTTTCTTAAGAAAATGGACGGTAATTGTCCGCTCCAGTTCTTTCAATCCAATCAGACTTTACTGGGTATTTTCGTTCTGGGGCTACAATGTCACAACAATATTTGAACACAGCTTATGTTTGTATCTACTTATCGATCGGTCCGTCCGTCTGCCAGCCAATTAAACACAAATGTTCTTAAATGAACAGATTAAGATCAAATAGTCACAGTATTCCCATCATGTGACCTTTGGCATGTATCTCAACACTTGACTTTTTGAAAGGCTTTTGTTGCATAAAGTATTTTTGAAAGCAATATAATTTTTATAGATTGTTATTGGTCAAAATGATTCATAAGGATTTTTGTGATATAATGCTCTAGCAGACAATAGCAGAGCTAGATGGCAAAGGTTTTGTGATTGCAACTCCTGCTTGATTTTGTGATAGATTCTTATTGTAATCTCTGCAAACAATCGAAATTGTAGCCATGTGGCAGAGTTAGATATGTGGACAACACCTTTGTTACAAACATCACGCGACAGTACGTGATCAGAATTTTCTAGCCAGTACTCACATCTATTAATTTCAAATTTTAAAAGAATTTCTCTAGAAGCCCAATAGATCTAGGAGCAGAAACCAAATCAATAATTTGGTGAATGTGTAAGGGAAATAATGTTTGTATAGTAAGGTAATTCTAAAAGTTTCTCTGTTTGTCAAAAAATGCTATTGACCTACATTCCAACGGAATAACTACTGCGTATCGATTGAAAGTGTTTTTGTGTCAAAAGCACTGATTCAGGTCGTCATTTTAAACACAAAAATAATTCTCGGCTTTTTCTAATTCCCTATTTCAATTGTTCTGGTGGTGAAGAAAAGCACTTAGAATTGATTATTTGAGCTTAATTGACACTACTTTGTTATATACCATAGAAAGCATGATAAAGGATTCTCAAAATCTACATGTTGCCAATAAGAGGCAATGGAAGAGACAAACTCTTGTGAGTATTTATTAAAATAAACATTCCGTTAGATTAAATCTTTTCCAATTCATCATTTTTATAATAAGTACACTCACATAGATATGATCCGGGGCCTATTGTTTTACGGCTGTCAATCAGTTTGTATATCTGTCTATCTGTATGCCTGTCTGTATTCGAGCCTTTCAAAACTTCATAAACAAATCTTAACATTTCAAATTAACTTCATATCTGTTTAAGATACAATACTTCCACTTTGCATGATTATAGAGTTTATCGATACGTATCTGTTGGTACCAAGGTCGATGTCATCTATCAATGTCAAATTTCTGCAAAAATTAACCAAAATACATCGCAAATTACTTCAAGTCTGTTCAAGCTTACAGCGCCCATATTTGGCATGACGGTAGTTTCCATCATTACATGGATATGCGTCTGCAAGGTAAGCTTCCAAGGTCTGTTCATTCTGCATAGGTAAATGAATTGTAAAATTCAGGTCGAAAGTTAGAGCTTCAGAAACGTAATCCCCACTTTCAGGGGGGACCTGTTCATTTCTCTCAGTTTGTGTTATAGTCACCGCATTTTAACTTCACAGTATTTTCATTGCTTTGATTATGCTATATTTCATGTTTAGAAATTTATTGGCTGTTAGTCTTTAAATACCAACAATATAAGGTTATGTCAAAAGATACAACAAAGAAATCGGTGTTTGTTTGTTTTGGGTTTGTTGTTTTGTTGGGGGGGGAGGTTCTGTTTTTGCTGTTATACCTATTAGTTCTTTAATGGATACACAAACCATATGCTGATAAGCTAATATATATTTATGATTAGTTGTTAAGTAAGACGGACCCCTCAAACACACACACGCACACTCCCTGTCGAAGGATCCACAAGTAAATGCAAATATCAACGATTGTAATTTGGTGTACTTGAGTACGTTCCTCGCCCAATTCATTTACCTCCTTGCATGTTTATTGTTGGACACCGTGCAGTTATGGGGAACGAACAAGGTAATTGTCATAAAATGATTCTTGAAAAATGTTTACATTTCTCTTTTTTCAATTAGTCGAGAGCACTTGTAAGCAATAAGGAACGAGGACTTGAGTTGAATCAGTCTGGAAAGGACATAAAGTTGACTTTAATAAAAATGAACAACTTTGCAAAATTTACGATTGCGGAAGATTTTGGGGTCCATTTTCAACGACAGTTATTCTACCTTCCCATTTATTGTCAGTTGCGACCAAAAAATCACAACTTCGGTTTTTTCAAGCTGTAGATACAAGGTTTGTTCGTCCACAGATGATATGCAACTTTGATACAAAAAGTTTTAATAAGCTGAAATTGACCAATTGTTAGTCCGTTACTCCGTTGGCCACGCCCACTTCGATTTTAAACGGCTTTATTTTACAAAAATATGGTCAGGAAGATGTAATGAAAAAGTAGAATGGTTGGTTAGTGACCTAAACGTCGTAACTACAGCTTGAATAAGCTGTAGTTACGACGTTTAGGTCGCAAAACGACCAAAAAATCTGAACAAAATGATCGCGAAGATCGGAGTTTAAAATCACTTTATGGTATAAAAGATAACTTGATAAACAGCAGCGGTTAGTCAATTATCATAGCCCTTTTCTAACAGGCTGATGGGAGAGCTCTCTCCATCAGCTTATTGGAGGGAGTGCTACGTTATCGCTGCTAAATGGTGTGATTTTTTTAGCTCATCTGAGCACAAAGATATCTACTATGTTAGTTGAACTTATTCCCCTGGGGTCAAAATTGGCCCCTTACCAAGACAACCAAGGTTTGAAAAGGGCTCAATTTGAGCTTTTTCAAATATCTTCCCCTCCCAATGTATAAGGTCAACAACTGCCTTTCCCCATAGGTTCAAAGTTTCGAAGAAGTGGCAGAATGCAATTTAAAATGAATTGAAATCTAATTATAAGTAGCTTTAGTAGGGTGGAAAACATTGTGGAAAATGGAAGAAATGCTTGTTACAAGCAAGCTATCATTTTCTTACAATGTTTTCCACCCTATTTCCCCCGAGGACGGCAAAATGGTTGTGTGTTAATGGATTTAATTTTCAAAGCCTATGGCATTCAAACTTAGTATCTAGCATGATATTGTAATATGTCCAAAATAACATATTTGTTATAATCATTAGGCTCCAGTTGCGTCATTTTATACAATATGTACATTAATTAGCAGGTGACTCAGGTGATCGATTTAGGACCAAGATGGCCCACTTGTTAATTGTTGTTGTTGTTTTTTATCAGAAAGGTCCCTTTTCTTCTGACGGATCAAAATCATTGAACAACTACCAACTTTAGGTTTCGGTTAAATCGTAAAAATGTCAATGCTCTACAACCTCCATCGGCTTCAAGGAGCGTTGTTAACCATTATCATTCTGAATTATAAATTCTCTACAAAATTTCATTAAGCTTAAAGGACTGAAAGCTCTGGGAGCACCGATTTTGAGTGAATATTTGATTTGAAAATTCTTCTTGTGAGCACCTTTGGCTTAAAATTGACAAGTAGGTGATGTAGACTAGGATCAGACTGCACATATGTGCATGTTGATCTTTGTCTACAGCTCCTGCTAGAGAAGAAATACTGTGCCCTCGGCATGATAAGGGTCAAAATGCTGCTTCTACTTTTAGACGCGTGCACCTGAAAAATAATGTTCAAATAATTAATGCAACGATATATAGAACAGACCTCGGATGTGTACAGGCGGTGCATTATTCAACAAAACGGTGCATTTTGTTAGCCGGAAATAGTGTAAGAAAACGTAGTTATGTAATCGAGTAATCTCGGAACAACCGGATCGTTCGGAAGAGAAGACTAAAATTGTCCGAAAAACTTAATTTTTCTTTTGTTGCTTATATTTTCCCTGTCTTGCTCTGATATCAAGCTTCCCTTGAATATCAAAAAGAACCCGTCAGGCATAGCGACTGGAGTAAAATGCTTTTCATGAAAAGCATTTTACCACAGTCGCTATGCCTAACGGATACCACCATTTGTAAGTTTGTTACGCGAAGCTTTGAAAATAGTCGTAAGATGTGCATCGTAGAATTGACCAATCGCGTCTGTCAATCAAATAATCAATCCACCAATAAAATTATCTATTTAGACTGGAAGTTCAGTTTGAACTCTGACATTGGCCGTCATTTTGGTGAATCACTTTTGTTGGTTTGGCGACTTAAACGTAGTACCTACAGCTTATTCAGCTATTTTGTTTTCTTAAAGTATTCAGACTTGAGGAACTAGGTTCGAACGATGTAACCTGGGTGCATATAGCATATATATGTAAATGTGCTTAGGCAAGACGGCTTTCTCCTTTATGCAATACTTGACTGGATGGTTAAAATTCAACGAAAAAAATGTTAACTAGAATATGCCAGATGTCCCATTAGAATCCTAGGTTTGGCAGACCTGCCTCATAGTTAAACTGTATTATCTTTGCCAGGTTCCAATTTATGTACATCATAGCACGGTTCTTCGGGGACCCGTTTATTCTGGCTCTACCGGGAAGGTTTTGATCGAAGAGGCATTGACTTTGTCACAAGGTCAACGGTCAGTATTAAAAGCATTCAAAATACACATCTCTCTATGACCTATGCACTATCTAGACAGAAAACAGTATTAATGTTTAAACGACAACCCCGCCCACGGAAAATTCTTCACTTCGGTATCATTGCAATGAAATGTCATTACAATCAAAGGAGCGCTGGTAAACCAATAAAATTACAATTGTTGGGAAATTTTTTTGAAGGTACTTTCGATGTTTTATAAGATCAATGACAAAATGTTTTATTTGTATTTTGATACTTAACATCACATATAAAATCACAAGAGCATCGGTCACATTTTTTACATGGGAGACCTATGGAAAGCTGAAAGCCACTTGAGAAGATTTCTAGCCTGACTTTAATTGCGAAAAACAAAATTTATGTTTCCCGGTTTCATTGTGTTGATTGGAAGTTATTTAACCCATTCCCACACAATAACACTTTTTGACGCCCACCAAGAAAAGGCTTTGGAAAGCATTGTGTAAAATGAAGAAATTTCTTGTAACAAGCGATGTCTTCATAATACACTTTGTTTTCTATCAAGAAAGACAAATATTTTTAAATTTTCACCACTTTAAATTGACGTCTGCAGCTCATTTGAAGTTGGGCAGTCTAAAATTTTGTCGTCTGGTAATGGGTTAAAGGAGGCAGAGGGTATAGTTTTACGGGTTTTCAGTTTTATACTGCAAAAAAATTAGCACAAGCTTTCAAAATAGTTTTAAAACTAGCCTTGAGTTGCGACAGACCAAAGGGCAGAAGCTACTAATTGTCGTCTCACGACCTTTCTCTGAAATGGCCCGTTCCGATTCACCACTCTGACAGCCCTTTTTCTAAAAAAAAAAGGGGGGCTCATTTTGTGTTATCAGGCGAAATCATAACCTTTTGGAAACTCTTTTACAAAAGAGTAATCATTTTGAGAGGTTTAGATACAAAATTATCGCAAGGTCTTCCAAACTGTTGATATTAGGATCGAAATAGGAATTTCACGATACATACAAACAATAACATTGTCGGTTTCGCTTAATAGACCATAGATTCGAAAGGTCTTTGTCTTGTATAATTTGTATTTCAAAGAAAAAGATATAAAATGCAATATAAATCTTATGTCGGTTATTAAATTATCAGTGAGGTAAATGGAGTACTAATATAAATGAAGAATTGGTCTTCTTTACAAGGATCGACCTCATTGGATCAGTCAAGGGCCAACAGCCTTATGTTCATGTTAAGTAGTGAATACCAAACAGTCCGTCTGTAATCACCAGCCCTTCAGGGCCTTGATTTCACTCTATCAGAATGTAGGAAGTATGGTAGAAGTATACCTAAAATAATTTTAAAACGATGCTTGCATTTGCACAGCTTGCCGTTTCTGATGCAAAGGCGTAGTATGCTAGTTCCATTCGGTTGCTGAGATTGAATAACCCTGGTTGCTATTTCCCTATTTATTTACTTTATTATTCATCCGTCTAACGGTTTTATTTCTTTCTTTACGATGACGTCATTTCATTCTTATATGACGTCATAATGCAAATAAACGCAATAAGGGTGGTAATAGAGATTTTATAGAAATACATGTTTTATCATTATTTCATCGAATATATTTAATAAAAACAGATATATAATAAATTGAATATTATGTTACGATGGCAGCACAAAAACATGTATTTGCTTTGAGCCGCGGAGGAAAATTTGATACTCGACTCGACCTTCGGTCTCGTGAAATATCACAATTTTCCTTCATAGCTAAAAGCAATCTCTATCGTAACATAATGTTCCCCGTGTAACTTCAAGAGTTTCTAGTGCAGCTTTACTATAAGTTATTTCTGTTGTAGGATAAGGCCGGCTCTTTTCTTATTCATCAACAGGTTGTAGATTGATGCATATTGATAAGGTGTGGCTGTTTTTAATTGTTGTTTCTTTTCCTCTTTTTTATTTATAACATGAGTGTTGCATTGTGAAGAAATTATTCTATAAATCACATCTACCTGAGATTAATATGATTTATAACTATTTTATCACTTTGTTTGGCCTACTATAAAAAAAAGATAAAGTGGGTCATGGTGCACCTCGATATCTGGTACAGTACAACCTATAAACCAGTATGGTTATCAAGCTTAGTGCAGACTTGGAGGGTTGTTTTAACCCTTTCCTGTTTTTCAAAATTTTAGACCAGTCCAAATTCAAAGGTGTTGCAGACGACAATATAATGTTGATTTTTATATGGAAAAAAAATCATTCAGTAGGGTAGAAAAATATTGTGGAAAAAGAAGAAATTGATTTTTACAAGCAATTTCTTCTTTTTACAAAATGTTTTCCTAGGTATAAAACCACAGGGATGTAAAAACCAGGGATTGAACGGGAAAGGGTTAAAAAAGATTATTGTTATAGGGTGAGGGGAAAATGTCCAGAGGACATGGTTAGCTACAACGGACTATGCAATATAACCAAAATAGTTACAACTAATAAATTATATCCCTGAATGGAGAATTTTATCCGACCCATCCCACCCTAAACTCCCTTTGAATGACCGCTCACCACGCCATTTCATTTCCGACTGAAATGCTAAAGGGTGTTAATATTTGAAAATCGTGGGCAATAATGTAACGAAAAAGTAAAATGGCTGTTTGGCGTTCTTAACGTCGTTGAATAAGCTGTTGTTACGACGTTAAAGTTGCCAACCCAGCAAAAATGTTTCGCATAATATCGGCCAATGTTGGAGTTCAAAGTTCACCTACGGTCTAAATGAATGATCTGATAAGTAGATTGATTTTTGTAGTTTGTTTGTTTGTTTGTTTGTTCGTTTGATTGTTTGGTTGTTTGTTTGAATGGGTTTTAAAGTAATCATATCACGGCGAATAGACACTTTGCCATTAATTGATTCCTGGTATTTCTCACACCAGTACTACAACTACATCCTGTCAGAGCCTACAGCTGCTCATCCAACTTAAATTCGCGATCATCCACCCATTGGTGAGAGACAAATGTCCAGAGTGTAATTGCCGCGACCGGTTATCGAACCCTGGGGCTCATGATTGAGAGTCCGACACCCTACCAACTGCCCCGTGGCTGCGGCCATAATCACTATGCACATGTATTTAAGAGATGAAGAGAATATTTTTTTGTTTTCATGGAGGTATGAACCGAAAAACCTAATCACACTGTATGAATACGCGAAGCGGATTCATACATTGTGTGATTAGGTTTTTCGGTTCATACCTCCATGAAATCAAAAATATTCTCTTCATTTCTTATAATTTAATAGCATCGAGCGAAAAATGCAACAACTTAACAAATTCTGATACCTTTTTGTAGTGAACTATTTTGTGCGGAAGCATTCAAAATGGCTGCGTACTCAAAATTTTGTTCATGTAGGTATGAATTAAATTTTTCGACCAATCAGATCGCTCGTTTTTGATAGACGAAACTAACAATTAAATTATTCGACAATGAATTTGATTAAAGTGAGTATTGCCATGTATTAAAACTGTCCAGATCCTATTAGATAGGTAACTGGAGAATCGAGCAGTACCCTCTGGTCGCTTTTATCATTCTCCAATTTCTGATTATTCTCGTGAAAAGGGAAATATGACAGATGTTATTTTTTTACTCGATGATCTTTACGTTTTCGACCGAACAATTGCATCCGAAAGTTATACAATCCGAAAAAACGATAAATTTTGTGGAAGTCCTCATATAATTGCGAAAAATTTCTTGAACACAGAAAACGAAAATTTCAATGTTAATTAATGTCTGTAACACAAAATATTCCGTGATCGAATAGATGACGTTCCTAAGACATCCCGATTAACTGCCCTAAGTTTTCGGTGAAGTCTAACATTGATTACGTGAAGTTATTGTCACAGTCACGTTTTATTAGTCAGTTTTCTGAAAACAGACCAAATGGAGAAGTGTGAGCCGCCAAGAAAACGGAAACGCGTGCGTCCGTCTCTACTGACAGAATCGGTGTCGTAACATCTAAAACTAGAGCTTCATTTTATGATCACAGACAATAGACCAGACGCTGGCCCCGCCTACTGGCTCCCTAGGCCCCGTCCATTATCTCCGGTGGTAGTCGTCATTGTGATGTTTGTCGTGGTGGTGGTCGTCGTCATTGCGATGTTTTTGTTGGTGGTGATCGTGGTGGTGGTCGTCATTGCGATGTTTTTGTTGGTGATGGTCGTGGTGGTGGTCGTCATTGCGATGTTTGTGGTGGTGATGGTCGTGGTGGTGGTCGTCATTGCGATGTTTTTGTTGGTGGTGGTCGTGGTGGTGGTCGTCATTGCGATGTTTTTGTTGGTGATGGTCGTGGTGGTGGTCGTCATTGCGATGTTTTTGTTGGTGATGGTCGTGGTGGTCGTCGTCATTGCGATGTTTTTGTTGGTGGTGATCGTGGTGGTGGTCGTCATTGCGATGTTTTTGTTGGTGATGGTCGTGGTGGTGGTCGTCATTGCGATGTTTGTGGTGGTGATGGTCGTGGTGGTGGTCGTCATTGCGATGTTTTTGTTGGTGGTGGTCGTCGTGGTAGTGGTCGTAATTGCGATGTTTTTGTTGGTGGTGATCGTGGTGGTCGTAAATGCGATGTTGTTGTAGGTGATGATCGTGGTGGTGGTCGTCATTGCGATGTTGTTGTTGGTGGTGGTCGTGGTGGTCGTCGTCATTGTGGTCTTCATGGTGGTCGTCGTCATTGCAATGTTTTTGGTGGTGGTGATCGTTGTGCTGGTCGTAATTGCGATGTGTTGCTGGTGAAATTTCATTTTTCATAGCATTTAGAACAACGCCGTTTTCGTGAATATTGGTGTTATAATACAAAAGTTTGAAACGAATTCTTTAAAGTTTAATTCTCAATAACGGTATACTAAATCACTTTTTTAGATATTTTAAACCATGCATCGTGATGTAAATAATACAAAATCAGCCCATTTAAAGTCCATTTGTACTAAGTGTATCTCAGCCCAAACCATTGTCCGATGCTGCTGCTGCTGCTGTTGTTGTTGTTGTTGATGATGTTGTTGTTGTTGTTTAGATTTGGTTAACGTCATTGGTTCAATTCTTAGAAAAACTTATAGACACTCTGAACGCGTCAACTTGTGCTCAATAAACAAAAAAAGTTACCACAAAGTTTGTCTTGATTATATCTCCGACAGGTTCTAAAAATATATAATCAAGTCATTTGGTCAATCTATTAAAAAAAATAGCAGTCTCGATGCAAAATTATTTTTTATGGTCTGATAAAAGGCGACGAGAAATAAAAAGGCGGGCTTTTCATGTAGAACGTTTGGTTTTTAAGTTGAATTGTTAAGATTCTGTATTCAATTAAAATATAAATAAAACACAATGAACTGAAAAACAAGTATTCGTGAATTGTAAAATTGCTTTGAAGGTTTAAGCGAATAAATGTCCGAGAGGTTTTAACTCTAGTGCAAAACTATTCTAATTCGAAAGTGCTTGTTGGCTTCTGGGTCACATAATGATAAATTATCTACTCAATAATTCATATTTCAACTGCACAATTTAAATGTTTTCTCGATAAAACAAAGCCTTCACTCCATATCAAAATGATGGATTGAAATTGTTTATGCTACCCTGTAAAACTGTTTCTATAGAATAGTTCATGGAAACAAACCATCCATGATACCTTCATCAAATTGTTTCGATTAATCGAACATGATTTATGTTTTGAATTAATTGAATTAAATGTCACACAATTACAATTCTGAAAACATTGTGAAAAATGAAGGAAAAAATTGTTGCAAGCAGTTAAATGTTTTCTACCCAGATAGATCTAAAATTTCTCCTTTAAATTTTGACCAATCTAAAATTTTGTCGTCTCAAAATATTGTATCAATAAGTAAAATATGAAGTAAATAAAAAAGAGGTTAACATACCCTGCATATAAATCTGAATATATAAAAGGCGAAATTAAAAAAAAGGGGGAAGCTTAGTTCTGTTGGTAGAGCACTCGCTTCAACCTTGAGACCGTGAACAATACACCGAGCCGGTTAGAGGACAAATGGTGCTCCAGGTAATTTCGGCAGGTACAATGTACCATCCCCTGTAACTACTTGGTGTTTTCTGGAGACAGACAGTGAAAAATATCCTCCACATTGATGTCAAGCTTTTTCGTTGATTTGGTGACTTAAACATAATCTTCGTAACTACAACTCGTTGAAGCTGTAGCTACGATGTTTAGGTCGCAAAACGACGATATGCTTCTCGTTTAATATCCAAGACTATTTATTTTTCAAAATAACGTCGTTTGATATCTCAGTCAAATTACCGTGTTAGAGGTCACTTTACATGGCCAGTGATTCGTCAATTAGGGAATATTCCGTCACTAAAAGGTTTGAAAAATAACGTCGTTTGATATCTCAGTCAAAATACTGTGTTAGAGGTCACTTTACATGGCCAGTGATTCGTCAATTAGGGAATATTCCGCCACTAAAATATTTGAAAAATAACGTCGTTTGATATCTCAGTCAAAATACTGTGTTAGAGGTCACTTTACATGGCCAGTGATTCGTCGATTAGGGGATATTCCGTCACCAAAGGATTCGCAAAATAACGTCGTTTGATATCTCAGTCAAATAACTGTGTTAGAGGTCACTTTACATGGCCAGCGATTCGTCAATTAGGGGATATTCCGTCACTAAAAGATTTGAAAAATAACGTAGTTTGATTTCTCAGTCAAAATACTGTGTTAGAGGTCAATTTACATGGCCAGTGATTCGTTAATTAGGGGATATTCCGTAACCAAAGGATTTGCAAAATAACGTCGTTTGATATCTCAGTCAAATTACTGTGTTAGAGGTCAATTTACATGGCCAGTGATTCGTCAATTAGGGGATATTCCGTCACCAAAGGATTTGCAAAATAACGTCGTTTGATATCTCAGTCAAATTACTGTGTTAGAGGTCACTTTACATGGCCAGGCAATTCGTCAATTGAGGAGTACTCCGTCACCATGGGATAAATTGACTTATCGCGAGCCCTGCCCATCTACCCAGATTTTCACGCCCACTGACTCCAACAGGAAGTCCCACTTGGATTTTGATCGGTGTTATTTTGAAAAAATTATGGCCAGTAACATGTTACAAATAAGTAGAATGGCTGAGTTGACGACCTAGTGTCGTAACTACAGCTTGAATAAGCTGTGGTTACGACGTTTAAGTCGCAAAACTAACAAAACTGATTCACCAAACTGACGGCAAGTTGCAGAGTTCAAACTGAACTTCCAGTCTAAATGAATGATTTCATTGGCCGACTAATTATTAATTGTCAACCACGATTGGTCAATTTGGAAATATACCGTCATAGACAGCAGTTGTTCTCAAAAATAATGATATCCCAGATTGGTAAGCTACGTAATGAGTACTGCGCTCTTCGGCCTATGATTTATGGCAGTATTTGATATCAAAATTCAGATAGGAATAGTTAATTAACTGCATCTGAAAATAACGGGTTCATGACAAAATTTGCCAGCGATCACAGAAATAAAACCCATTTGATTTAGATAATACATTTCGTGAATAATTGATTCAAACTATCAAAACTAACGGCGTTGTCTGAAATACCTTCAGCTAGCTTGAGTATTAGTAGCAGAGCGTTTATCGTCGGCGCGCGGGTAAAATGTCGTAACTAAAGGTTTAATAAAGCTGTAGTTACGACATTTTGCTCGCACACCGACGTCATAAATATGTACTATGAAATACGACGTTTCAGGCAAAAAGTAAATACATGCTTTTTTCCCTAACTAGTATGTTTTATTCTTCTCATGTTAAATAAAATCACATTCTAAAATAATTACATTCAAATCAAAGGGATAAAATCACTGAGAGGTCATGATTTGTTAATTAACTGTATAAACAATTCAGGCATTATACGTCAAATACATGGGCTGGACAAAGATCCGACTGAACATTAAACCTATTCCCACACGATGACGCTTTTTGACGCCTCTCTAGAAAAACAATAGGGAAAAACAATGTGTAAAATGAATCAATTGCTTGTGACAGTTAGTGGATGTAAGTGTGGCCATTCAAAATACGTCTGCTGACTTGACAAACACATCACGACACTTTTTGCCGCAGAGAAGATAATAAGACATGGAAAACATTTTGAGAAAATGACAAGCGATTTCTCATTTTTTCACAATGTTTTCTACATTTGTTTTAGACGCTTATTGTTTAACTTTCATGTAATTAAAACTGCCGTCTGCACATTCTTTCAATTTTGACCATTGGTTTAGGAACATGTTACATTGCTTCACCCACAAGAGTTACTGTCAAGTATTTTACAACGCTGTAAATTTTCTATCGCATACTAAAGGGTGTCGCCATTAAGTTTTGTAATAAGATTTTTGAGACATTCAAGCATATTTGATATATCACGCAAGCCCTCAAAATTGTCAAATGTTCCCTCTAATTAATCAAACATTTTAATCAAAGCACGGAAATTCACTTTGAACATTATAGAAAACAGGTCACTCACAAGATGTAATTCTAAAAAAATTTTATGCTGTATAAGTTACTTTCAGAAGGACATCCCTTTTGTTAGAAACCCTTTCCCACACAATGACTCTTTGTGACGCCCCTCATGAAAAATGCTTTGAGATGAAGAAATTGCTCGTTACAAGCAATTTCTTCATTATCCACAATTGTTCATATCCTAAAATCCTTTGATTTTTAAAATTCCATCTAATAATTTAATTGTTAGTTTCGTCTAGCAAAAACGAGCGATCTGATTGGTCGAAAAATTTAATTCATACCTCTATGAACAAAATTTTTAGCACGCATTTATTTTATATGCTTCCGCACAAAATAGTTCCATAGAAAAAGGTATCAAAATCTGTAAAATTGTTGCATTTTTCGCTCGATGCTATTAAATTATAAGAAATGAAAAGAATATTTTTGTTTTCATGGAGGTATGAACCGAAAACCTAATCACACTCATGTATGAATACGCTTCGTGTATTCATACAGTGTGATTAGTTTTTTTCGGTTCATACCTCCATGAAAACAAAAATATTCTCTTCATCTCTTAATTAAAAAATTTCGTCTACGAGACTTATCTTTCAACGAAATGGGAAAAAAATATGATGATCTCATGAGATGGTTACCAGAATAAAGTTTCATTGAACATTTAATTGAATCGTTAACTCAAAGCGTCTAATCCTATACAAGCTAAAGTATTCTATTGGTCTTTATTTTTGTATAAATTCAATATTATGAAGATTCAAGCGTATTGGTTGGCTATTTTATCTCATACTTCCATTAATACAATTTTGACGCAATCATTTTGTATGCTTACGCACAAAGTAGATCTATAGAAACTTACTTAAAATTAGTAGAATATTTGCATTGTTTTGCTTGATGGCATTCAATTATAGTGAGTAAAATATATTTGTTTTTGTAAAGGTATGAACCTAAAATCCTAATCATTCTCTATGAATATGCTAAGCGGATAAATACATTAGATACATGAGATACTTAAAAAGCGGAAATGAGTGCATGGGAATGGTTTAGATGCTTTTGAAAGAGTTTACTGCAATTTGAATATAGTTCTTGATATTCATAAAATACACCAGAACTACTTTTATGGCGTATGCATTCAATGGATTTAGTGGTTAAGCCTCCAGTGGCAGTTTGCACTGATTGAACTCTAAGACCTCAAAATTTTGTCTGTTAAATTACGCTATCAAAGCTGACGCTTGGCTAGCTAAAACCTACTGTATTCATTTCTTGAATATGTTCTACATCAAGAGTGGTATTTGAATCTATTCGGTTCGGAAATCAATTTGACAAGTTGAGATTTGTTTAGTGTCAAGTCAGCATTCTCAAAATTTATATTGATAATAAAACACATTTATCACCTTCGATGTAATATTTCAGCGTCAGTATATCTAAATACAGACTTTATCAGAATATTACGCCTTTGGGATAAAAGATATTTAACACTGTCCTGTTAAATCCCTGTTTTTTATGTCCCTGTGTTTTTATTCCCGAGTAAACATTGTGGGAAAAGAAGAAATTGCTTGTGACAAGCAATTTCTTCTTTTTCCACAATATTTTCTACCCTACTGAATGATTGTTTTTCAAATAAATCTGATTTTAAATTGTCGTCTGCAAAATGTTTGAATTTGGGCTAGTCTCAACTTTCAAAAAACGGGAAAGGGTTAAAAAAAATGTTCCAATCATCAGAGGTATTCTATTTGTATAGATCCACAAGGGAAAGTTAACGTATCTCAAGTCAGTGCTGTCTTTACTATCCTTTGGGCGTGAGCGAAAGAAGCACGTTTAATGTTTTTGATATATACGCACAACAACTATGCAACGAGTTGAAGTATTTAGAGCCGACATTCCTTTAAGGCAGAAATGATATAATGATGCATATTATAATGTCATGTTACAATAAGTGTTAAAATTAACAGCTTCAATAATTTTGTCCATTTATCCAAATAATCAAGTTATAGGATGTCAAATTCTTGTTCATAGATTAGTGAATTTAGTTAAGTCGCCATCGAAAAAGATGGCAACACGATCACAGTGGTCTGTTGGTCATTATTGAATGTTTCAAGTTCAGATTTGTCCCCTCCATAATTTTCAAAGCCTGTTACATTAACTGATGATGCATATATTGTGCAAATGCCTAACTCAGAACTATATGGATCTTTGATGGGTAATCTAATACAAATATGGTCCGATATTTATCCACAGGAGAAGTATGGGGACAATATGGGTTCGTGATTGGTCTGTTATTGTCTATGGTGTAGTACTAGTTTTCTAAACATCGAACATGTTTGACCCTTGTCATGCTTAAACTCGGAATATACTTTTCTGGCAGGAGGTAAAGACAAGGACCAGACTTCACAAATGTACAGTCTAATCTTTCTCAACACCACCTGCCTATCCCTTTCAATCCAGAGTTGTTTATAAGATTTTTTTAATTGATTGTTTACCCATGACTATTACTTCAAGAATTTTCATCTCTTTGACTTTAATTTAAATCTGCAGATAATTTTCTCGGCTTGACAAGGGTTAACATGGCGACAAACAAAGGGTTTAACGTTTAAGATGTCGGCCCAAAGCAAGACGTGTATTTATATGATAAAGTGTCAAAGTGGGTATATTAATTCTAAGTTACTTTTGAATATCATAAAGTTGGTAGACCGTTTATCATTTAAATTACTATTTTATTGAAAAAGTAAATACCAAAAGCTAATAAAACATCTCGCTACTAAAGCCATTATCAGAATTTTGTCATTTTCACCACGACGAAGGAGATGACCCTAGGCTTTCAAGCAAAGCCCGGATTTGTTTCTGAAACAAGGTGAAGAGCGGGTGGAGCTCTCTTAAAGTTTTGGTTCCTGAAATACAATTTTGTTTTGCATCACCAAGTCTATGGCATTGGTTCGGACACTTTTCTATTATACGAGAAATCTGAGCTGTTTTAAAATCACGCGAAGCCTTTTCTTGTTTAACTCTTTCCTGTACAGACTCTGGGTATTACGTCCCTTTAATTTCATTCTTGAGAAAATACTGTAGAAAAAGAAGAAATTGCTTGTAACAAGCATTTTTTTGATTTCCAAAAATCTGTTCTAACACATAGGATGTCTTATTTTCTAACCCCACACACCTGTTTTTGTCGTCTGCAACCTCTTTCATTTTGTATCAGTCTGAAATTTCGTAAAAGGGAAAGTGTTAAAGAGAAGTTTTGAATATAAAAATAAAAGTTGGAGAATGAAAGTTCAGATGAAAGTTCCTTGAGATATTAAGGTGAAATGTACAAATGGCTTATGGCTTTATGGAAATTAAGCTATTTCAAGCCTTTCCTTCGTATCGAAGAAGAAAATGTGTACAACCCAGTCTAAATTTGGGGTAATTATTTAACCCTTTTCCACATTATCCCAACTTTCAACCCTCAAAGAAAAGTATTAAGGACATTGTGAAACAGCAACATTGCTTGTTTTTAGAAATTCCTCTTTTTCTCGCCATGATTTCTATCCTATAGAATACATATTTTTACCATTTAATTGGACTTGGATATGTCGTATGCAACGGCATTCAATTTTGACTAGTCCAAAATTTGTTGTCTTGTGTGGGTTCCACTGGCGTATATTTCTTTAACAAGCTATATAACTACAACAGGCCTTTGACAAAAAAAGGCTATTTGCTTTCCAAAACTTTTGACAAGAAGTTTGAAGGACACATAATTTTGTCCTGATTTGAATATACCCGTTGAGGTAATACCCAATACCTAAGTTAGCCCCAAATCCAATTTTAAAATGTTTCAAAGTTAGTACAATAACCTGTGAAGTCATCTATCTAACCCATTACCAGACGACAACATTTCAGACTAGTCAAATCAGGAAAGAAGTTAAAGTGGAGAGTTTTAACTTGATGGAATTTGAAAAAAATCCTCGTTCGTTGGGGTGGAAAACATTTTGGATAATGAAGAAAATTGCTTGTCACAAGCAATTTTCTTCATTTTCCACAATGTTTTACTTCAGGGGTGTCAATAACGGGAATGTGTGGGAATGGGTTAAGGAATAAGTCAAACCTAAATATGTCACATGCATGCTGTTTAAGAGAAAGAAAATCTCAGTAAAGAAAAAAAAGTAACGTTACTGGTCGTCCAGACTATTTCTGGTAGTCTTAACGGGGGGAAAATCGTTTTAGAATTTCAGTGTTGGCCCTTTTTATGTGGCGCCAGGGTCAAGTTTCTATTGCTTCCGGGTTCACCTAGGAACAAACAAGCTTTAAGTCTTAATTAAACTTTCCGATTGTTTACCAAAGAATTCGCCAGATGTTGCAATAACTGTTAAATTCATAAGGTGGGTCGTTTATTTTCTCAATAAAGTCTAGTTTAACCCATTCCCACACGATAACGCTTTTTGACTCCCACAAGAAAAAAAGGCTTAGGAAAACCAGTAGGAAAATGAGAAACTGCTTGTTACAAGCAATTTCTTCATTATCTTAATGTTTTCAACCTAAAAAAACATAAAAAAATCAGATTTCATCAATTCAAATTGCCATCATTAACATCTTTGAATTTGGACCAATCTAAAGTTTTATTGTTGAGTAATGGGTAAACCCATTTCAAGATAACAAAAATGTTAGACTGGTTCAAATGGAGAGAATATGCAGACGACAATTTCAAGTGGGTGACATTTTAAAATCTTTATCTTTTTTGGTAGAAAACATTGTAGATAATGGAGAATTTGTTTTCCATAAGCAGTTCATTCATTTACAATATGTTTTACCGAGTTTTTAACCAATTCCAACACAGGAAACTGTATAGACTGGTCCAAATTGAAATTGTAGACGACCATTTCAAGTTGATTTTTTTTTGTTGTTGTTGTTGTTTGTTTTGTTTTGTTTTTTGTTGTTGTTTTTTTTATAGAAAACATTGTGGATATTGGAGAAATTGGCTTGAAGCAAGCAATTTCTTCATATTCCACAATGTTTCCAAAACTTTTTTTGAGGGGCGTAAAAACGGGGGCCTGGGTGAAAATGGGTTAAGAGGAGATGTTTCATTTTGGGGTGATGGCGTTAAGCGGAATTGTGTAGGAATCGGTTAAAGCAGGAAATTTATGCTTTCCACGACAAAGTTTCGAACTGGTTCATATTTTATGCGTTTCGGAGACGATTCAAAATTAAGGTAAGCTTTTCTTTCAACTGTAGTGGATCGGAGCTGTCTGTCAAAAAATCGTTTGACTTAACAAACCATTTATCTAGACCGGAAGTGAACTTTGAACCGCAGCATTTAGGTAAAGCATTTTCGGTAGTTTGGTGGTTATAACGTCGTAACTACAGCTATTCAAGAAATAGCAAAGACGTTCAGGTAGCCAACTTGCAATATTCTATTTATCTTATTTTCGCGGCATTATACAAAATAATGTCGTTTGTTAAGTCAATCTCATATACACACACAATAAAAATAGACAGGTCAAAATTGAAAGAAACTACAGACGACACTTTCAAGTCTATGAGATTTTAAAACTTATCTCTTGTGGGATAGAAAACATTGTTGATAATGAAGAAATTGCTTATAATAAGCAATTTCTTCACTTTCCACAATGTTTTCCACTGCCTCTGTCTTGAGCGGCGTAAAAGCGGGATTATGTGGGAACGGGTTAAATCAGTCGAATTTCAATGTCGGAGGTCAGCGGGCGTGGTCATCGATTGGTCAATTAAAACTAACAAAAGTCAATTTCAACCTGAGATTCGTTCACTCGACGCAGTCTGGAAAATGAAGTCATTGCTCTTTAGTAGTTATTTGTAATGCTTTATGTAAGTCTTAATCAGGCAGTCGTTCAAAAGATCTATGGCAACGCTGACAAAAATGTCTTGCTGACCACCAATACATCGTAACTACAGATATATTCAAGCTGTAGTTACGATACTATGGTCGCCTATAGACGATATTTAATTCATTTGACAAATACGGCAATGATCTGTTAAGATAAGCAGTGTTGACTGGGGATTTTTGTTGCCATGCCAATAGAACATTAAACACTCTTATCAATAGCATATGCCAATCTCGCATGAACTAGACATAAAGGTTATGGAATTGGAGGCCATTACGAAACCTTTTGTCTGTTCTAATATTTCGTAATCTATGTATTCTCTAAATAATTTTGGTCCATATAAATTTTGAAAGCAGGAGATTACGCAACATATTTAAAAAAAACTGCTTTACCTCAAAGTACGTCAATATTGCTACTTAAAATCTGATGATATTTTCAATAAACCGACATCCCTGCTCCCAGCTTCGAGCGGCATGACCCATTGTTTCTCAACAGAAATTCCACCTTGATTTAAGTAAATGTTCATCAGGCAATATTACTGTGAGAAGAGGCGCACAAGACCTTATCGGTCACCTGAGTCAAAAAAGCAGAAAAAAATGGAAATATGGATAGGGCACATACTATATTCTCCACGAGTAAACCGAAGGATGGGCGTAAGAAGTATTATGGACGACAGACAAATAACGACTATAATAGATCGCCACTAGCAAAGTTCAGGAGAACTGAAAATTCACCATTCTGAAGGTCAGCAGACATTGAGCCACTGCAACAGCTCATGTGGTCCTTCCAGGGTGTGCTGATTTTATTCCCGATAAATTGTTGGAAGGTTTACCTTTACACAGAAGAGTTCCATCAGGCTAAATCACTTTTGTGTACACACAAAGGCGTAGATCTTGCGCTGCTCCAAACAAACAGCATTATAGGCCTTATAAGTTCCAAATGCATATGCCTATACAAAAATTTGACCGTTTTCGAACAAAGCGGTATTTTACTGATTTTCTAGTCTTTCAGCCTCGAGCCTGGGAAACAAAAAATTCTAAGCCTTGGTTACATTTTCTACAACTTTCAAATTGATATTTCTATACAAGAAATGGCATTTTTTCACCTTACTACTTTTTTTAAGTATTCTGACGATTACATCCCCCATATAATTATGCGATATCATTATTTTTCCTGTACAAATTTTGTATTCTTACCAAAAATACTAAAATATCAAATCTTAATCTAATCTGACTGCTGGTTTACGACTAATTTTATCACTTTTTGGTATGTATAGAGCCCCAAACTTCAATATGTGTACTAAGCTGTCAAGGAGCGCCTTCCCACAGGACGATTGGTGAAATCCGTTCAGTGGTTCTAAAGAAGGAGTCGAAAATGTGAAGACTTAGCGCATGATGGACAACGGACTAAATGATCGCTAAGGTCAACATGGCTTTTAGTAAGGTGACCTAAAAGATCTAAAATGCCCCAAGCCTTTCGTCAATGATTGATCATATATTGTCAGAGTATTTTTAACATTGTGTAGTAGAAGTAGTGTTCATTCGTTCGTTCTCTTTATTTTCTCCGTGTGAGATTAATTGAACATATACTTTTTAACAATAGAAATATGGCATATTACTTTCAAGGATGCGGAGAGGAAGAATTTGAAACGCAAGAAAGAAAAGTCATTGAAACGAACCAGCAGATACAGCATTATAACCCATATGGTCCAAGTAAACATCCCCAAAAAACTATAGCCATTCTGAAATAAAATTGAATCTTGCGGGCATAATAAATTGGTATTTACTCCTAATACCATCATTAGAAAGTGTTCATGGGATGCAAAGACCCACATCTGGGCACGTTGCAAACACATCTGTCTGTAATAAATCTAACTTTCATTGAGTATGATTAAAACACTCGATAGGCTTGTGCTTTGTGTCGTCCAGACATACACGACCTACACAGATCACATCGTGTCGGCATTGGTTGCGGAACTGTCGTCCATAGTTTAGCTACGAAAGCAATCTTATGAGGCGACAACATCGCTGCGAATAGGCAATGTAGCGAACATGGATCAATAGATCTATGAAATCGTGAGAATCTGGCGAAGTATGTAGATCGAGTGCGCATCAAACAAAAAACAATTCGTCTCGGTGTCGGTGCTTGTTGATTAACAATAATAAGGCTACTTTCAGTAACGAGTATTGTCGAAACTTTTTCTGGTGGATTTGAGAAACAGATAAGAACCTTTGTATCAGTCATTCTATGAAAAACGTGCGACAGAAATCTTCATTGATGACAATTTATTTTTCGTATATTTACATCTTTGTCATTGTCATTTGTCTATTCATAAAACAAGGTTATGATACCATCTGCCGTTCCTAAGACGCATTCACGAACAGTCACAAAAACTGTTGGTACATATTACAAAGTTCATTATCGTAATCCTTATGTTTCAATTTACTAATCACTGGACCCGCCCACTTACTCCACTGGTCACGTCCACTGACTCCAACAGGAACTCCCGCTTAGATTTCAAACGGCTTTATTTCGCAAAAAAATATGGCCAGTAGCATGTAACAAAAAAGTATGTTGGTTGGCGACCTAAGAGACGTAAATGACAACTTGAATAAGCTGTAGTTATGACGTTTAAGCTGCAAAACCAACAAAAATGTTTCACACAAATGGTGGCCCATGTCGAAGTTCAAATCTCAATTCCGAGCTGAAAGAATGATTTGATTGGTCGATATATGCCTTGATCGACAGCCGCGATTTGTAATTCACCATTACCAAAAGTCACTTCTGGTCTAAGTGATTGATCTGATTGGTCGATCTATTTTTTAATGACAATCGCCATGCGTCAATTTGACTTCTAGCGCCTACATATCGATTAATGCAGATTGAAAAAACACTTTGTTTGGTTGAAAAAACTCTGGATGAAAAAGAATATTCGAGTTATAATAGGATGAAAACCCGCAAAATTAAAATATTTTGATGATTGTTAGTACTGTTAGGATGTAGAAAAATAAAAACAAATTCAATGTGAAGAATGAAGTAAAATGGCTGAATGACGTTGATTGGCCAATGTAAAAGTAAAAGTTTAATTCATAAAAAAACACGAATAAATGACTTACAGTTTTCTGATCCGATGGATAAAGTTTCCGAAGTGATGCACCTTTTTCTATCTACATATGTCTGTAGTATTTTGTTCGGAATCGGTCCCCTCTGTGCGGTAATTATTAGGTAATCCCAAAAGTGTGAATGTTTCCAAGAGTGACCTGTTAATATGGTTTATCTGGAGTTAGATCGATGCAAAAACGACCCTTTAATGAACCTCGTTGGACCAGAATGATCAATACAGAGTTACAACGGGGGGTGAGACAGGTGACACGAGGAGCTGTAGTGAACGGGTACCGCCATGTGCTGACGGACGAACGGCGAATCAAAGAACACCAAGACAACGAGGTAACAACAACATGCTGGCTGTCCTAGCCAGCATGTTGTTGTTGTCCTCGTCGTTTTGTTGTTTTGTTGTTTCCCAATAAGCATACTATTGGCAATATCCTTAATAGGATTTTGTTGCATTTGATTAAATGGGGAATATTCGTTTAAGTCGCCAAACTAACAAAATATTTCACATAAATGTTAAACAATGTTGGAGTTCAAAGTTCATTTGCCGTCGAAACGAATTATCTGATTGGTGGAATCTTTCTTTGATGCACACCTAAGATTACCAGCAGTATGATTTTATCAATGATTAACAGCGAGAACACGAAACGGCCTTCGACTGCATTCAGGATTATTTGTTGGTGGTAAAAGAAGAACTTTATCATTAAAGTTTTCTCTCAATAGTTTTAGAATGCAGAGACAACCAAAGCTTGAATAGAATACGTTTAATGAGACCGCGAGTGTACTAGAGTTCGGAGATGAGAACGTGATAAATCTCGTTTTGTTACCACCGGACACACACGTTACAGCAGTCTTCTCGTTGTACTCTTGTAACGTCAACGTCGAACTTTCGCGTTCATCGTACTCGCGCCATTTTACCATCGTACGGTCACGTCCTCACTGCAAATATCGTAATTGTAACCTCACCTGGCGTATGTCCGTGACGGGCGGCTTTAAATCGGATTTAACTCATCGATTGCATTTATTTGTATTCGAATTACAAGTTCATTGTCGCATTTTTTTTTTTTTTTTTTTTCGATAAACGATTATCAATTTCGATAACTTGGGCTTGAATGTCAATACCACAAACGATGCTGATAAGGGAAAACTATAGTGCAGACACACTCAATGCATGTTGAATCCGGGTAACTTGTCCGTTTTGTTTGACTTAACCCTTTCCTGTTTTGCAAACTTGCGCCTTGTCCGAATTCAAAGGTTTTGTAGACAAATTTTTGGGCTAATTTAGATAGAAAAATAACCATTCAGTATGGTAGAAAATATTGTAGAAAAAGAAGAAATTGTTTGTAACAAGCAAATTCTTTCTTTTTCTACAATGTTTCCTCAATTATAAAATCACATGAAACACCAAAACCAGCTGAGGACTTCAGAGAACAACTTTTTATCTCGCCACAAAGTGCCAGAGGTGAACTAATGTGATCGCCCGATGTCTGTTGTTGCCGTGCATCTTAAAACCTCTTCTCCTCCTTAACCCATTCCAACATGACAAAAATTAAGACTTGTCCAATTTGAAAGAAGATGCAGACGATGCAGATGCAGGTTGATGAAATTCTAAAATTCTTTGGCTTTTGGATGTAGAAAAAAGTTCACACACGCAATTTCTTCAATGTCCATAATGTTTTCCAAAGCTTTTTTCTTGAGGGGCGTTAAAAACAAGGGATTGTGTGGGAAAGGGTGAACCAGTGGGCGAATCTTGATGAAACTTGACATGGGTGTTCATTGGGTGAAGGACTATAAAAATTGTTCATATAATTGAAATCAAAAACTCTGGTCGCAATGGCAGAGAAAAGGTTGAAAAATTAATGAAGCCTAGAGCAGTGATATCTTGTATGCAGCATTCTCTATTTGACCTTTACCAAGTTTGATCATGTAATGCTTAGGGGGCTATATTTTGGCTGCCCTTGGGCACACCTTATTTTAAGATAGAAACGAAAAAAGAAATCTTTAAAATATTCTTATCCAAAACCTAGAAAGCTTTGAATAGTGATATTTGGTATGTAGAAATTCCTAGTGCACGTCTACATGTGTTCATGTGTTCATGTGATGCATCTTGGGTCATATTTAGGCTCCAACTGGGCCATCCCTGTATGCACATAGAAACCAAAAGGGAAACTTTTAAAGATCCAAAATAGAAAATTCTAGAGAATAGATTTTTGGTTGGTAGCATCTGTCCCAAAAGATCTCTACAATTTTTATTTATATGATGATATAAGTTTTGTTCTTCCAGAGGAAACTCTAACTTTTATAAAATGAAAGAGAAAAATCTTACTCAAAATTTTCTTTGACATAGTTTTACATATGGCATGGGGTTTGAATCGGTGACTCTTTATAAAGAATAGGGTCACTCGATTTCCTTGAACCCATTTGCACTAAATCCCGCATTTTAAGCGCCGCAAAATTATGGCTTTGGAAAACATTATGGGAAAAATTTTCCTCACAATGTTTTCTACCCTTTTTTTATTTTTCATTTTCGAAATGGTGCACTTTGAACTGTTATCTGTAATTTCTTTCAATTCACACCAGTCTAAAACTTCATAGTCTGGTAATTGGTCCACCCTACCCCTCCGCAACCCCCTGGTAGCCAGAATAATTGAACGAGACGTATGCCTCGGTCAATTGGAGAGTTCAGTGAATTAATTTAAAGCTATAAATCAAAATCTTGATTCATTCATTCAATCCGGACATACAGTGTTTTATCTCTAACACTTGTCGACTAAAACGCCGTTACTACAGCTTAATTAAGCCTACCTCGCTCTTCAATCAACTTTTTTGTTTATCACCGATCAGCAAACTTCTTCCGCCCGATTAATTCAGTCGGTTGAGCACTTGACTTCTAGCCTAAAACTGACAAATTGTCTTTCGGATGAGACGTTAAACTGAGCACCCTAAACAAACAAGTGGGACTCTCAGCAGTTCGTTCTGTATCCTTGCACTACCCCCTCCCCCCTCCCCCCGGTAACAACTAACCGTGTTCTGGGGACATCGCTCAGACGGGCATGTGCTACGGTAGAGACGATGAATAAACGGAAATACTCAAACAAACTTTAGTCGACACACCCTTTCTGTCGGACTGTCGTTTTAAGTACGAGGGTCGATTGCTGCTATTTGGTTATATTGAAAAGGGTCTCATTTTAGTTAGTGAGTGTTATGCTGTCCTCATAAGGCATCTTTGTAATCAAATTCAAGGCGTGAAAAACTGCCATTGGGTTTGCTTCTCCATAAGGGCAATGCTCAAAAGTCCGCTCTTGCCATTGATGCTATTCAGGAATGTGGTTTTATACTGGTTCATCCTCTGACCATTACCTATTCCCAAAGATACCCAGCGGCCGCCATTTTCGCCCTGGTGATGACGTCAAACAAGCTGTTGACACATTTTGGGGGCCCAAGAAGGAAGGTATCCAAATGCTTCAACGCCGTCAAACAGCTTCTTCCTGCCTTAGGTCACGGACTTTATGACCAACCCTCGTAGAAGGTCAAATGAGCAGCAAATGGACAAATGTACTTGATCAAAGGCGATCGTTGAAAGAGACTACTGTAGGCAAAGAACATATACACATCTATTCTTAGACAATGTAGCGGATTTGTAAACAGTTTAGTCATTCCGCGCAGGCTTACCAGGATCGATACTTTTCGCACCACTCAGGGGGCTCCCTTTCCGCTGACGGGTCACATTTTACCAACCTCAAAGACTAGGATCAAAGATGAGAATTTCGTGGTTGTTTTCGTGAAAAATACCTATGATTGGCATGTCACTCTGAGTACAGTATTCATCTTTATCCATATCCCTTTCCCCCTCTCTCTCTAATTTCAGACTGGTCCAAATATAATGATGTTGAAGACGACAATGAAAATTGATTGCAATTTGAAATGCAACGATCCCATAAGGTAGGTATTATTGGGGAGAAAAGAATCATTGCTTTTTTTCCAACAAGTTCTTCTTTTTCCAAAATGATTTCTCGTTTATAGAATTACAGCGTGGTAAAATCCCGATTTTTTACAAGAAAGGATTAAGCTAAGATAGAAACCGTTTCCTTGAATACGAAAATAGACTTTTTGATAAAGGGGAGTTCCCAGAATTTCGTGGTTATTTTTATAAAAAATAAACTAGGATAGGCATGTCACTGAGTACAGTGCTCGGTCTTAAAATGAGATAGAAACCCTTTCCATAAATACGTAAATAGAACTTTTGACAAAAGTAAAAAAGTTCATTAAGGTCCTTGCATTCATTCCCAGTCAAACAAAAAAAGGTGAGGACAAAGGGGTCTGGCCAGAATTAATACTTATCCTAAGAAGAACACTCTTCTTGTTGTTTTTTGTTTGTTTTGATTTGGGAATGTTTTTGTTGTTTTGTTTGGGTGTTGGATGGTTGATTGAAGGTTGGGTTGGGTTGATATGGTTGTTGTTGTTGTTCTTTTTGCTTGCTTCACGTTTTCGTATTTATTTCGTGAGTCTATGTAATAGAAAAGCCAGCTCACTCACATCTTTCTTTATTAAGCTGTCTGTATTCGTCATATAAACACACCCAAATTTGTCCATAAGTATCATTTGTAAGTGTTCAATTTCTATTTCAATACTTTTTTCAGAAATGTTTGTGGAGTAAATGTTGTTCATCCATTCTCGCTAAGAAGATTTCCTGATATTGACACTGTAGTGTCGAGAAACAGCGATATTCTTTTCGCAAAATCAAATTAACGACGACTTTTCTTCTATTGTCTGAAGGTCATTTACCTGTTTTCTACCCGCCAACCTTTTGTCTAGCCGGGTCTTTGCGAAAAAACCTTTCCGCTTTGATTTTCATTTTCATTTTCTAAAATTCGGAGTCACATGTAAATTCATGCAAAGTTTAACTTTCCTTACGCGCATTTACTTGTAAACCCTTAACTTTAGCATCGTGAATTCGACATTCAGTGTCACGCAAAATCTTGAAAAAAAAAACAATTCCACAAATATAAACCGGGAAACATTATATGTTACACCTGCTGCCATTCAGGACGTCCAATGGTCTAGTGATAAGAAATGTTGATTAATCCATTACCAAACACACCAGCATTTTTTACGTGCTAAAGATTGAAAAATATAGTGAGAAAAGAAGAAATTGAGGATGACCACCATTTTCCTCTTTTCCTACATTATTCCTTGCCATGTATGATTCAAAATTCAAAAAGAAATGACCATATTTAAAATTTCACCTTTATACAGTATGGAAAAAAGCTGTGATATATCAACAAATTTCCTCACAATGCCGCTTTTAAACGACCCTCAAAATGAAAGCATTGGGGGGTGGGAAAACCATTATCCACAATGTTTTATACCCTACAAAAACAAAGATTTAAAGATTTCACCAATTTAAAATTGTTGTCTCAAACCTCTTTGAATTTGGACTGGTCTAATATTTTATCGTGTGTGAATGGGTTGACAGAAGGTACGGACGAACCACGGTCGTTACGGACAGACCGTGACAATGACCTACGATTTCCGATACACGTGGAGACAATAATGTAATTCAATTGTTGTTTTATTAATGTTTTATTTACCTTGATGTTGGTGGCATCCACATTTAACGAGGTTATATTGGTATCATTCTAGCTTTCTACCTTAACACACAACCCTTACGGTGACATCCTAACGGCGAAATCCAGTCTATAAGCATTTAAAGAAGACAAAATTAGAACTATTTGTGACCAAAATGCGATGGCGTAACTTTAAAGTACTTGTATTAGTAAAATTTAGACAATTCTAGACAAAAAAATAACTGTCGTCTAAATTCTATGATTAAGTCTCTAGGTTTTAAAATTTCACTTTTATCAACGTTTTTAATTAACCCATTGCCAGACGGAAAAAATTTAGAATGATCCAAGTTGAAAGGAGCTGCAGACGACAATTAAAAGTTTTTGAAATTTCAGATTTTTTTTCAACTTTCTTTATAGAAAACATTATGTAAAACGAATAAATCGCTTGTTACACTATGATTTTGAAATTGCTTTCCTTGAGGGGCGTCGAATAGCTTCACTGTGTGGGAATGGGTTAAGTGAACAGCTCGAATTCGTAATGTCTGTCATTCGGATATAGATCAAGTGTTTCGCTGTTGTTGTTGTAGTTGTTTGTCTGTTTGTTTTTTCCCGTATTTAAATATGAAAATAAAAACTTGAGATGCATAAGGAATATTATGTTACGATAGAGATACAACGTCTTGCATTTGCTTAGAGCTGCAGAGGAAAGTTTTGGTATTTCAGGAGATCAAGCATTTTGTTGGTTTGGCCACTTAAACTAAGTAACTACTGCTTATTCGAGTTGTAGTTACGACGTTATGGTCACCAACCTACCATTCTACTGTTAGCTACATGCTACTGGCCATGAATTTGCAAAATAACACCGTTAGAAATATACCGGCTTTCCTGTTGGAGTCAATAAGCGAGAGAAAATGGAGTATGTGAGCGGGGCCAGCGATTGGTCAATTGGTCATGGGGATATTTACAATGTCTCTTTAACCCATTCCAACTTAATCCCTCCTTTTTACGCCCTAAAGAAAAAAAGCTTTGGAAAACATTGTGGAAAATGAAGAAATTGCTTGTCTCAAGCAATTTCTTCATTATTCACAATGTTTTCTATTGAAAAAGTTGAAAATATTAAAAATTTCATCAACATGAAATTGTCGTCTGCATCTCCTTTCAATTTGGACCAGTCTAAAATTTCCTTGTGTGGGAATAGGTTAAGACAGAATGGGTTCTTGCGCAGGTACTGTTATTTCCCCCTCCTCCCGGGGAACCTATCGACCCGCCTTTCCCCCGGGTCTGATTCCGGGACCTTCGGCGGGTTATCCGGGGTGGGAGTGGGGGGGGGGGAGGAGGAGGAGGAGAGATACTTATTTACCTTCGTGCTCGTTATGATACCACTTGGCCCCCGGCTACGGTATATGACTATGCAATTTAGGATTAACTTTGTATTGTGGAGTTTGTTTCTATATGGTATAAAATCATTCCTCGTGGTTTAGTCTCTTATGCAGGTTGGTGATCGAGCATATTTCACGATATCTTATGCAGGATTAAAAGTCTAGAAGCTTACGTAGCATTTTTGGAAAATCTAAAGTGGTGCGTTATTTTCCGTTACCTACTTGATTGGTTTCGTCATTTTCTCCGACCGTTCTTTTAACTCCGTCTTACCTTAATACATGTTTATATACCATATTATTCAAATAAGATCATAAAATATATTATTTTTATAACAATTTGATGTCCCCTTAAAGTCAAATGTGCAGCAGTAATTGCTTTTAAAGGGAGGCCTTAATTGTTGTGAACATACTTAAAGGCGCCTGAACAAACTACGTATTTAACGTTAAGAGACCCCATTAAAATATTATGTTTAATTCTAAACAGGAGGCACTTGATGACCTAATTAGCTCTACTGGCTATACATTTCCAAACATCTCTAAATGTCCCTTTCTGTGTCTTTTCAAAGGAAATGTTTCAAAGCAATCAAAATGTATAAATACTAAAGAAATTTTCATTAAAATCAAAAGGTAATGTTTGATCATTTCTAGTGGGTGGTTCTTCGGAGTTTTATTAGATATGCACAGAGGTCTCCTTTTCAGTGTCATCCTATTTTCAGTGTTAACTGTCTTAGGGTCAAATGTCCTTTGAAAGTTTAGATTATATTGTAGTACTTCACTGCGTAAACCAGAGAATACTAAATCAATTTCTCTTATTGTTTTACCCCGTGTTTCTCAATGTATCCTTTCCAATTTCGAACTGAATGATCTATATTACCCTACAAACATCCTGTAACATTTTCAAGAAAATCTGATCATATGTCTGGACTCTGTCTCAGAAACAATAATTGACCAATCGCTGGCCCCGCCCATTTACTCCGTTGTCCCCGCCCATTGACTCCGACAGGAAGTTCTGCCCCGATTTTAAACGGCATTATTCTGCAAAATTGATTGCCAGAAGCATGAAATGAAAAAAAAGTAGAATGATTGATTAGCGACCTAAACGTCGTAACAACAGCTTTAATAAGCTGTAGTTACGACGTTAAAGTCGCCAACCAACAAAAAAGGTTAACGAAAATGGCGTCTAATATCGGAGTTCAAAACTCATGTCTTGTCTCGATAAGTGGTTTCATTGGTCGACTCGTATTTATTGAAAGCTGCGATTGGTTTATTATTAGCAATAAGATCATCTTTTCTGGTATTCCCAATAATTCTAATTTCAAATGAAACCTTCCTAATATACCTACAAACATCGTTAATCAGTTCTCAGAGAACCTAATCACGACTGTGTACTTTATCGCATAAACGAGAATGTTTTTAATAAACTTTCCCGTATTTTCGAACGCATCCCCTATTATTTCGACAGAAGCTGTCCATATGAACCTACAACTTTCAGAAGATAATTCAGTAGAATTAGCCGTTAAAAGACAGCTTTTCACACAGAAAAGCACAACATATCAAAAGATTCTAACCTGATAAGACTGCGAAGTTTTTGGTCATCTTGGATACCTTCTGCATTATTAATACGGGCAATTTTGTATGGCAGATGTAAAAAAATGTTCGTGTATGATATTAATGCTAATAGATAAATAAAAACAATAATTATTATCGCTGTAGATAATATAAGAGTAAAACAATGAAAAGGAGATCAATTTAAGCATAAAAGTTGGGTGCAGTACTTAGAAAAATCAACTTAGATTAATTATCCTTGAAAGTAGACGTGCCCTTTGGATAGTGAAAATGCATGCTAAGTTTTAAGTAAATCCTTTACTAAATAATAGAGATATGACCATTGCAAAATTTGTCACGCAAAAAACAAAGTTGACGGCACCATGGTGACGACAGTATCTCGACTTTTTCCTTCCAAAACAAAAAATCGAGTCAATACATGCATAATAAAAAACGTCAACATCATCTATATAATTTAATTTCTAGTTTCGTCTATCAAAAACGAGCGTTCTGATTGGTCGAAAAAAGTTATTCATAACTCCATAAACAAAATTTTGAGCACGCAGCGATTTTGTATGCTTCCGCACAAAATAGTCCCATACAAAAAGGTATCAACATCTGTAAAGCTTTTGTTTTTTACGCTCGATGCTATTAAATTATAAGAAATGAAGAGATTTTTTTTTGTTTTCATGGAGGTATGAACCGAAAAACCTAATAAGAAAATGTATGAATCCGCTTCGCGTATTCAGACAGTGTGATTAGGTTTTTCGGTTCATACCTCCATGAAAACAAAAAATATTCTCTTCATCTCTGACATGAGACGATTGCTGTCAAATAGGGATCGCAATTTACAATTAAAAACTGACTGACTAATCAAATAATTTATTTAGACCGGAAGTAATTCTTCAAGTCCGAAATTTATGACAAATCTTATTCTTGGTTTGTCGAATTAAACATCATAACACAGCATAACCTTATTCACGATTTAGTTACGATGGTTAGGTCGCAAACTAAAAATTAACCCCCATTTTATATGCTTATGGTCATATATTTGGCAAGTTATACTCATTAAATATCTCACTAGAACCACCACGTCGGAGGTCTAGTGGCGTTGTCAGTCATCCGGCCAATTCAAAAATTGGTCGAAAAATCAAAGCGTCTATTCACCCCGGTACTGCAGTATTTATTGATATGGAATATTTCGTTAACAGACAACCACAAACGTCATATCACAGCATATTCAAATATGGAACGCCATTACTGTCTTATATTGCTATAGAACATTTCCCCTAGTAACAATCAAATTTGTTCCAAAGTTTGTCCATTCTATCATTATGGAACGTCATGACTGTTAGAAAACGTTATTTCATGTGACATTTAGGTTTGTTCCTTTCAACACGTTTATATGGTCATCTTATTACGTTATCATGTATTGTTAATACGCCGCATTGCTTGTTTATTGTGTTGTGAAGCTTCATAAAGATATTATTATGCTATGCTATTATCTGATTTCGTTATGTAGTATCGAGAAAAAATCAGTTCTTTATTGTGTCATGCAGCTGTAATATTATAACGATATTAGTTGGCAGTTTCAAAACTTTTTGTGTCTATCTAATTACGTTATATAACATTGACAATACGATTTTTCAGTTCTCTTATTGTGTTATCTAGTTAAATAATGATATTATTTGCCATCTTAAATAGGCTTAAGCAATTGCAAATTGAAATGCTGAGGGTTTTTTTGTTGTTGGTGTTGGTGTTGGTCGTTGTGGTTTGTGTGTGTGTGTTGTTTTTGTTTGTTTGTTTGTTTGGTAGGTTTTTTTTTTTGTTTTGTTTTGTTTTTTGTTTTTTTCTTTAAGTTTTGCAGACAGACATGCGGACAACTGTAAAACAATATATTCCGATCTTTCTATGTGGGTGCAAAACAGAATTCACTGCTGCATTGATATATCGACGGTTCAGCGCGAAAAAGTTGTAACATATAGACAGTTACAACGGTCAAAAAACCGAATCAAATCCTGTTTGAAAGTATTTGGAAGTGGTGTGTGTTTACGTCACAATGCGAGGCATGAACTTGTTAATCATATGAAGGCGTGGATAAAATTAATTGTGACGCATTTCATTCTAAGAATATCAAGGCATTAGTTTTCGTTTTTTCCTCGGAGTATTTCTTCGACTCCTGCAACTTAAGTATTCAATTCGTCACTAAAAAAACAAAAACAGTCAAACAAACAAGCAAACAAACAAAAAAAGCAGTAATTCGTTGAAGTGAGGTCTTCGCCGACAGAAGTGTCATTGACCCATTCCCACTCATTCCCATCTTTTCACTCTCCTAAAGAAAAAGGGGCTTAGGGAAACATTGTGGAAAAAGAAGAAATTGCTGGTTACATGCGACTTCTTTGTTACCCACAGTATATCTACCCACAAAGACCAAGACTTTTGAACATTCCATCAACTTTACATTATCGTCTGCAACTTTTTTCAGTTTAGTCAAATCTAAAATATTGTCATTTGGTAATGGGTTAAACTGTGCACTTTTTTATATCCACAATTATCTTAAATCGATATGCACGAATTTATCTCGACTGAAATAAAAGCAAGATAGACAGAAAATGGATGAAATTATCTTTTATGCTAGCACATAAGTCTATGACATATTCTCCAGAAATGCCACTCTAGTCAAACGTGATGACCATGGTTTACGTCGGCTTCACGGTCAAGAGGTCCCGAGTTCGAGCTACTATCAATCTTAGGTCTTTATAGGAGCAACTTCGCCGCGAATCGATAGGGATAAATGTAAAAAAATCCCAGTCGATTTAATATAAATATGTTAGATTACCAAATCAAATTATAAAAATCCAAAAACTGTGCCCAACCTTTTTGAAAACCATTTTGAAGGAGTAATACGTTAATTACACTCATTTTTGCTGATTCTGTCCTATGAACTTAACGTATGACTGTGAACTCGAACATTTTACAATATCCAATTTACTAAGCGTTTGCCCTGTCTACTTACTTCGTTAGCCTTCTCGTTGACTCCAACAGGAAGTCCAACTTCGATTTTAAACGGCGTTATTTTGCAAAATTTATGACCAGTAGCCTGTAGCAAAATAGTAGAATAGTAGAATATTTGGTTGGCGATCTAAACGTCGTAACTACAGCTTGAATAAGCTATAGTTACAGCGTTTTGGTTGCCAAACCAACCAAAAAAAAAAAATTAAAACATGGCGGCAAATGTTGGAGTTCAAAACTCATTTCTGGTCGCAATGAATAATTTCATTGGTCGATTGGATATTTGATGGACAGCTGCGAATGGATTCATTCCTTACTTTCAAAATTTTCTTCGAGAAATGGGAGCTTTGTGTAACAGACAGCAATCATGAAAGTTACCGTTCAGAGAAAAAAAATCACACTTGTCCGTGGCAGACGACCGATTAAAGTTGGAGAAATTTTTTTTTCAAATCTTGATTCTTTTTGGTAGAATTTTTGTGTGGGAAATGAATAGATTGCTTGTAACAAGCAAATGTATTCATTGGCTTAAGTGTTTTCCAGGGCTGTTTTGTAGGCATAAGAATGTGGGATTGTTGGGGAAGTGGGAAAGGGTTGAAAGTTAGAAGTTGATGGGAAGCCGGCCCCTTTTGAAGAGCAATTTTCCTTCTGCATGTAGACTAACAGAAGAGCTTTGTCATTAAGTCATTGCTTTGAAAGTTTTCTTCATGAAATGAGAGCTTTGTGTAGCAGACAGCAATCATGAAAGTTACCTTTCAGAGAAAAAAACTTTTACACTTGTCCGTTGCAGACGACCGTTTAAAGTTGAAGATATTTTTTTTAAGATCTTGGTTCTTCTTGGTAGAAAATCTTTGTGGGAAATGAATAGATTGCTTGTAACAAGCAAATGTATTCATTGGCTAAAGTGTTTTCCATGGCTATTTTTGTAGGCATAAGAATGTGGGATTGTGGGGGAAGTGGGAAAGGGTTAGAAGTTGATGGGAAGCCAGTCCCTTTTGAAGCAATTTTCCTTCTGCATGTAGACTAACAAAAGAGCTTTGTCATTAAGTCCCTGCTTGGAAAGTTTTCTTCAAGAAATGAGAGCTTTGTGTAACAGACAGCAATCATGAAAGTTACCGTTCAGGGAACGAAACTGTACAGCGTTAATCCTAAAAGCGATATGAGAAGTTACTTCCCGTGCTGCAACCTTTCACTGGATAATATTCACACCGAATTCGTTGGATTGGGAAAAAAACTTTCCACAAAGCGTAAAAACATAATAATTGTTGCGTTATTCAAGAAAACCTTCCTAAATGAAAAAAAAAGCTTTTATATATATGTATACATATCTTAGAATAAACTATATCTTTCTGGTTCCAAAAAATAAGAAAAAATGTCTCAAAAACTGTCTAAGTGAAAACTGTTTTTGTACTCTAACCCAATTACTAGACGAAAAAGTTTTAGACTGGTCAAAAATCAAAGAAGATGCAATTTAAATTTTGAGTTAGTGGAATCTACAAAATCCGTAGTTTGTGGTAAAAAATATTGTTGACACATGTCCCTCAATGATTTTCAACGGGTTATTGTTGTTGTGTTGTTTGTGGTGTTTTGTTGTTTTTTAAAGTTGTTGAATAAAAGATTGTGACGTTATCAATACTACGCCTACTTTATTGGCGCGTGGTATAGGTGCTTGACTCGTGATCTGAGGGTCACGGGTTCGATCCATGGGTATGTTCATGTGTTCACAGGCAAGACACTTGATAGCGAGTGCCAGTCTACCCAGCTGTAGAATTGGGTGACAGTGGTTTTAGCCACTGCCTCTCTTTCAGGGACGTGAAAATATCTGGATTGTGGGTTTCGAGAGCGACTCTATAAGCTTAAAGCTTTCGTCGCAATCGAATTGTAATTGATAAAGGAGAAAAAGTGTAAATCTTTTCTTTGAATATTTATTACAGAAACAGTTTTTTTTATATTTTGTTTAAAAACATATTCAAAAATCACAACAATCACAATACATACAATGATTACATAAACAAAGTGACAATCGTTCTGTACGTGATCACAAAATACTTCGTCTTCTAAATCGAAATCTCTTTAAGGCACACATCTGTAATTAGAGAACAAAAGGTTTTCGCATACCAGTACATTATGTTCTTTTCTTAACGGTGTTTGACACCCCCACCCTATTTTATGTAAAAAACTTAATTTTGCAGTAACCCATTCCCACACAATGACGCTTTTTGGCGTCCCTCAAGATAAACAGTCTTGTGACAAATGTGGCAAGCAATTTCTTCATTATCCACAATGTTTTCTACTCAGAAAATGGGAAAAAACATTCAAATTGCATGAACTTTTAGTATTTATGTGCAACTCCTTTTAATTTGGACCAGTCCAAAATTTGTGCAGTCTGGTATTAGGTTAAAACTTGCAAGATGTAGGTGAAATGTGATCATAATCTAATAAATGAGTTGAATCATCATTATCATCATCATTATTACTATCATCATAATAGTCACTCTCGTAATCTTTATTTGTCGGGAAATTACAGTAATTAAACCAAATTTGAAAAAAATTATAGATCTTTTCTCTAATTTGAGGATTGTTAAAAATGAGTGTTTAGAGAAAATAACCCACAAATTATAGAATTAAGCCTCCTACACAGAGAAATTAAAATAAAAGAAATATTTTGCTTGGTTCGCATTTTGCATAAAAAATGGCCCTTCTCTTTTGCACGTCTCTCTTCGCGTAAGTGAGGAGAAATACTGTATTTTTACTTACGGAGGAAAGCCTTCTTCGTCATCTTGAAGGCGTCCAATCGTTGGGTCAATGCGCAATGCCTCTGAAATAAACATCGACGAAATGGTTTGTTGGAATCCAAATCTTATTGAAAGCTTAAAAACCGTTAATAACTACGTGTTGCATGCCTATATACGAAATCAATGTCTGCTATTATGTATTTACAAGAAACCCACACAGACTGCAGTAGACATTTCGTCATGAAATTATCTTTGTTCAAAGATGAACTGTTACTGAATTTTGTTATCAATTTATCTAAGTTTTATTTGACCAATCATTGATGAATTGCAGCAGTTAACCTTTCCCTTTTTTCAAAAATCTTAGACTTGTCCAAATTCAAAAAAGTTGAAGACGACAATGAAAAGTGGGTGAAATTTAAAAAGTAAGCAACCCATAGAGTAGAAAATATTGTGGGAAAAGAAGAAATTGCTGATTGCAAGCGATTTAATCTTTTCACACAATGTTTTCTCAAGAATGAAATAACAAGGACGTAGATACAAGGGCTTGTAAAGGACAGGTTTAAGAAGCATTACCTAGCAGAAGTCGACCCGATTGGCTCAAGTTGGTAGAGCACACTTAACTTTAAACCACAGGTTCGAGCCCTTCGCCGACCAAACTAATAAACTAATTGCTTTCCGTAGAGGCGTTAAACCGAGACCCCCTTGTGACGGGTATTTACATCAAACATGTTAAAGAACAAGGGGGGGGGGGGGGACTCTCGGCGGTTTCATCCTGTATCCTTGCACTATACCCCTCCATAGCCGCGTTCTGCGGGCGTTTGGCATATGGACATGTGCTACGGTAGCGACGAAGAATAAAAGGGAAAATACACGTTACCTAGCACTTCTGTAACAGTCCTTGGTCTGGGAGTAGCAGAATGGTTTACATCGTCGGAGCCGGTCAAAATGCTCGTCAATGATTCGGCTACAACAGCCTCTGCAAGCTCTGCGAGTGTAAAAATATATCGAGAGGTCAATGCCACACAACTTGATTGTAGGCGCATATATATTATGCTAGCCTTTGAAAAAAATCTATCAAAGATCCTTCTTTCTGATTGGCTGAAAAGTCCGTTTAACTCTTTCCCCTTCAATCCCAGGTTTTTAACTCTCTGTGTTTTTATATTTGAGAAAACATTGTGGAAACAAAGAAATTGCTTGTAATAAGCAATTTCTTCTGTTCCCATAAAATTTTCCACCAAACTGAATGACCCTTTTTTTAAATCGACCAAAAATTATCGTCTGCAAAACCGTTGAATTTGGACAGGTCTAAAATTATGCAATTCAGTAACGGATTAATACATTTTGGAAAAAAATGAGTGCTTAACTATTTGTGTATTATTGCACACAAAGTATTGCCATGTTTGCTAATTTGACATTTTTTAGACTTATGCATTGGCTATATTTGGTCATAAAAATGAAGAGAATGTGTTTTGATGATTGTTGTTCTTTCATGAGGATTTCGAACTCAAAACCTTATAAAACTTTTTTTTAAAAATCTCCTTCTACTCGCGACTTCATACATTATTACTGGGGTTTTAGTCTTATATTTCAATGAATGAAATAAAAATTCTCTTGGTTTCTAAAATGAATAAATATGCATTGATAATGATTTGGCACTTACCCTCTCGATATTCTCTTTGCACACTTTTGTGGTTTCTGGGTGCTTACCAGAAATTGTTTTCTTGTACAAAGTAAGAGATTCAATATCAACCAGTGATAGATTTAATCATAAATCATAATTGATATTGCTACACTACAAAGATAACTTACCACTTATGGCAGCAGACGACAGAGAAGAACTGTCCTTCACCACAGTTAGGGTTGTATCATCGAACTCCCTAATGATATTGGTCATGGATTGTTTTACGACATCATCGGCAATGACTGAAAAATACGTATAAATAATTACCATAACATAAATTTGAACATTCGGGCCTAAACACCGTTAAGGTTATGAAACCTCAAAATGTAATCCTCCGATTTTTTCTTCCTCTTTTTGCGTAATTAACGGAGAATGTGCGGGGTTTTTTTTTCTATTCCATCTTATATTCATTTGAGAATTGGGACTGATTTACAAGTCGCCCTGGAAAAAAAATCCGAAAAAAAACCAAAGTGTTCTATTTCTAAAAAATATTATTATATACCAGTTTTGTATCCTCCTAATTTTTAAAGGACTTGCATTAACCATTCCAACACAATCCCTCCTTTTTCAAGCCCCCCAAAGAAAAGGGTTTTGGAAAACGTTGTGGACATAGAAGAAATTGCTTGTGTCAATTTCTTCAATGTCCACAATGTTTTTACCCTACAAAGTGAAGGTTTTCTAAATTCTGCCAACTTAAAAATGTCGTCTGCATCTTCTTTCAATTTGGATCAGTCTAAAATTTTGTAAAGTGGGAATAGGTTAACCAATTCGCACACTATCCCGCTTTTTGACGCCCCTTAACTCATTTCCACTTAGTGACGCTTTTAAATTACATTTTCCACAGTGTTTTCTTCTCCAAAAGACAAAGATTTTTAAGATTTCATCAACTTAAAATTATCGTCTGAAACTTCTTTCAATTTGGACCAGTCTAAAATATTGTCGTCTGGTAATGAGTTAAAGGAAAAGAACCTGATAAATTATTGAGAAAAATAAAGAAATTGCTTGTGAGGCGCAGTTTCTTCATTTTCCACTATGTGGTCTACCCAGAAAGAAAAGGGGGTTTTAAAATTTCCTCAACTTGGAATCGTCGTCTGCAACTGCTTTGAATTTAGAGCAATCTATAATTTTGTCGTCTGGTAATTGGTTCATAAAATATATACAAGTATCAAACACTCACCACTGACTACACTTGAAGTCAGAGACTCTCCAGTCGCAACAAAACTACCAGCTTCATCCATTGCAGTGATGTCTGTACCAGAAACTATTTTATCTTGTCCGTGTGTGCGTATTTCGTCTACAGCTTTGTCAATGATTCTCTGAACAAAATTCTTTACTGAAGAGACAAGAAACCTCAAAATAATGTTTTCTATTCGGCAAAGATTTTCATACTTGGCTTGTGACCCATTCTGAAATTATTGGTAGAGGGGGCTGTACACAATTTTAACGAATATTTCAAGATTCCTTTTGGTGAGAAAGTTTGTCCCTACGAGAGCCATAGAGCCAGTCTTTAACGTGGAAAAGGAAATAAAACAACAAATTAAGGGTCACATAGTTCATTTATTTTTCGTGGCCCAACTCAGCACTTTATGTCTCTTCTTAAGAGACATAAAGTGCTAAGTTGGCCCACGAAAAATAAGTGAACTATGTGAGTAATGATTCGCCATTTTGAAAATTTTGCGCATTCTGGTGTCGTATCTTTGAAAAAATATATGGCTAAGGATTTAACCATAATTTCTTATCATTTGTGGACGACCTGTATAATAATTACATCTTGAAAAAGCTGTAGTTACGACGTCTAGAACGCCCACCAACGAATGTGTTTGAAATATATATCGGAGATCAACAATACACTACCTGTCAAAATAAATGCTGACTTTTTATTTCTCTGGGACAATCCACCAATTACTTATATTTAACCCGTTTCGACACAATCACACTTTTTTTACTCGCTGTAGAAAAATACTTTAGGGAAAACCTTGCGAGAAAAAAGAGAACTTGCTCTTTTTCTCGAAATATATTCTAGCTCACATAGCCTTTATTTTTCAGCTGGAACCAACTTTGTCGTCTGCAACCTCTTTCATTTTGGACCGATTTTCAATTTTATTGTTTGGGAATGAGCTTAAAGTATTTGTCTGACATTAAGGATTCAAAGGGACAGTGTTCAGTTAAATTTCACCTTGTTCTGGATCCGGACTTCCATCTAGTGCACAATCAATTTGGGTCCGCTGTAGAGAAACACCAACTTGGTGCTGTGATTCAAGAAGCTTTTGTACTTCGGATGAAGCAGATTTTGCTAGAAAATAAATACATGTATAACATGACATTTGCCATATTTATACAGGTGTAAACAAAATAGACCTTTGGTCAATCACTATAACTTATATATATTTGTACTCTACTTCGCCAGTGTGCGCTAGGTTTTAACCAATAACCAGAGGACTAAATTTGAGACCAGTCCAAATTCAAATAAGTTCCAGACGACACTTTACTCTTGGCGAAATTTTAAAAAAGCTTTGTCTTTTGGGTTAGAAAGCATTGTGGACAATGAACAAATTGTTATAACAAGCAATCTCTTCATTTTCCACAATGTTTTCCAACGTGTTCTTTTTTTTGGGGGGGGGGGTCTAAAAGCGTCATTGTGTAGGAATAGGTTAAGTTGGCATGAATAAATCAAAGGGCTGATAGTTCAAGAATTTGTCTGGTCTTATACGCTAGTGATCCTCTTTTTACCCCAAATGATCTTATACATGTATATAACTTGCCAAAGACGATCAATCGGGTTATCTCATTCCCACATAATGACGCTTTTAAACGCGCTTCAATTTGAAAGCTTTGGAAAACATTGTTGGAATTGAAGAAATTGCTTGTCCACTCCAAGTTACCCACCATTACATGGTATTATAGCAACCAGTTTTCAAAAGCCACGATATTACTTAAATACTGTTAAAGTGGCGTTAAATTCCATCAATAAACCAAGACAACAATACAATCTCTAGAGACCACACAAGATGACACGATACACTGAAAGGTCGAAAAAGCTTACATCAGACACTTTGAGCTTCAATAAGCTAAACTGGTGTTCTAATAAACTGGCTTTGTGAAATTTGAAAACGAAAAATTGACTGTAAAATCCCTCTATTTGCGCACCTCAAGAAAAGGGGTTTGAAAAACATTGCCGAAAATGAAAAAAATACTTGTAGCAAGCAATCTTTATTAACCACAATTTTTTCATCCCCCAAAAAGACAAAGAATCTTGTTATTCACAAACTAAAAAGTGTCGCCTGCAACGTCTTGTAATTTGGACCAGTCTAAAATTTTGTCGTGTTGGTATGAGCTAACTATCGAAAGTGTCGAAAATAAGACAAATATATAAAAATATGGGGGGGGGGGAGAAATTCCAAAAGTAAACTGCTAGAATAGCTTTTTTGTTGGTTTTGCGACTAAAGTGTCGCTTATTCACGCAGTAGTTACAACATTTTGATCGCGTAGCAACCATTTCAGTTTTTATAACATGTTACGGACAGAAAATGTCGGAAATAGCGCAGTAGAAAGTCCAACTGTAACTTACTGCAGGAGGTCAATTCGCTTGGACATCAATCCGTCATTTTGTTCGTGTCTTACCTGCGATACATTCGATAACCGACGAGAGTTCTCTAACAGAACTAATCGAGCCATTGGATCTAAAGCTGCCTGGGCTGACCCGTATTTTGGTGATAAGCAAGTCTGGTGACCCCGTCTCATTTTCAAGGTCATCTGCTGTTAGTGGTTTGCTTAGCTTGTTCTCTTTAACCAGTCTTCGTCTGAGGGCATTTCTAGCTCTGGCCCACTGGAAAATGAGAGATTCGTGTAAGTTCTGTGTATTAGTCCATTTAACAGTGTTATCTAAAATTCAGTAAGTAAGATGACATTGACAAATTTCTATACCCGCCCACTGACTCCTTTGGCCCCGCCTATTGAGTCCAGCAGGAAGTTCCGCTGCGATTTTTCACGACATTATTTTGCAAACTTTATAACCAGTAGCATGTTACAAATAAGTATAGGAATGATTGGTTAGCGACCTAAAAGTGGTAACTACAAATTGAATAAGCGGTAGTTACTACGTTTGAATCGCCAAACCAACGAAAAGTTTTACAAGAATGGCGGCGAATGTCGGATTTTACTGCTTAACTCCGGGCTGAATTAATTATTTGATTGGTCGATTGATTTCTTGATTGACATCCGCGATTAATCAATTATATATGACTTGATCAATATGTTTCACTGTAAAAGATATATGAGCCTGTGCGTGACATTTCCAACAAGTAAGCATGTGCGTGACTGGCACACATTTAGCACCCTGGACAGCCATTCGGGGCAATTAGAATATTCGCTGATTGTTTAAAGATGCTTTGGATCAGTATCTATCTATAGAGCGCAGAGTGAAGACTCTGATCAGACTGTGCGGATGCACAGGCTGATCCGAGTCTTTACTTGGCGCACACGTGTAATGGTTGGAAATGTCACGCACGCGCTCATATATCATTACATCATAATTATTATTTTATGGACTATTTAGGCCTATGCAGGTCCAAAAAGTTTTTTTGAAAGTCAATAGATTACAAATTTATAATAAAATAAAACAGAATGTTCTAATTACGCCTTAAGCCATAGACCGACACACATTAATATTCGTTAATTATGTTATTTTATCATCATCCACCTTCAATTATATTTGTTATTATTTTTATTTCTGTTATTATTTCTTTAACCCTTTCCTGTCTTCCAAAATTTTATACCTGTCCAAATTCAAAGGTTTGTAGACGAAAATTTAAAGTGGATTTGATTTGGAAAAAAACATTTAGAAGGGTAAAAATATTGTTGAAAAAGAAGAAAGTGCTTGTCATAAGCAATTTCTTTTTTTTTTTTTTTTTTTTTTTTTCCTACAATGTTTTCTCAATTATAAAATCACAGGGACGTAAAAACAAGGGATTGAACAGGAAAGGGTTAAACAAAAATGTTTTTAACTTATAAAGTCAAATGAAAATTACAAACCCTTTCATTTACGGCCTTTTTAGCACGAATTAACCAGGCAAAACACCCCCCTATCGTCTCTTCTTGAGTTTTCCCCGCCATTGAATTGCAGATTTTAAACTGAGCGATATTCACAAAAAATAATTAATCAGGAGCTGAAAAGCGTGCAGTCAATCGCAGACAACAATTGTCTTATGAGAGCGGTTGCTACGTAACTTAAAGTCACGTGGTTCACCCGTTTTTGTGACGTTCTTCCTGTTTTAACGCCGACGTTTAGAATGAACGACGCGAAAGATGATTGACAGCTGATCACATACTTTATCTAAGAAAAAATGTAGAAAGAAACAATGTATTATGGATGAAGAAGTTATCGTGAATGATCAAAGGTCAATCTTGGCTATACCTGTAAAGACAAAATCGACCTTTGATCACCTTCTATAAATTGTACATCTATATTATTTCCATTCTAGCATTTTCATTCAGTCTGTTGCTTTGCTCTGTATGTTCTTGGTTTTTATTTATCTATTTATTTATTTTAGGGCTTATCACTTTGAGTTCTCTTATAAGAACCTTCATTTCACAAGTCGATTGGACAAAAACATACAAAAAACTACCCTATGTCTTATTTTCTAATACATGTAATAATTAAATCACAAAAGAAGAGTTTGTTGGATTATGACATAGTGCCGGAAAGAAGTAACGATATTTGCCAAAAGCAAAGGGGATGAAAAATAAAGGTTGCGAGGAGAACAATAGTGAAATATATTCTCTCTCTCTCTCTCTCTCTCTCTCTCTCTCTCTCTCTCTCTCTCTCTCTCTCTCTCTCTCTCTCTCTTTCTTTCTTTCTTTTTCTCTCTCTCTCTCCTCTCTCTCATTCACTCACTCCCTCGCTCTCTTTTCTCTCTCCTCTCTCACACATACATTTAATAACGTGAATGGTTTATCAGGGCGAATGAATAGGGCACATACGTTCCTACGATTCTATACTCGAGCAATTTCTTCTATTTCAACAATATTTTCTAACCCGTAAGTTGGTTACTTTTCAAAATTGCACCCACCTTAATTGTCGCCTGCAACTTCTTTGAAATTAGACCAGTCTAAAATATTGGAAAAGGTTAACACGACAAATATTTGATACATCTAGTTTTACTGCGTAAATTCTCTTGCTCATTATTTAATTACAGGGGAATTGAGGATTTCTCTCACTCGACGCATGGAGGAACGTTCGTATATGATGCGCTGACTCCACTTTAACCCAGTGCGAAGCCAATATAACTTAGTAGGTGGTGAGATTACACCACTATACCCTTGAAGGCAACTTTACACTAGACCTGAGGTAATGCTGTGGCACCACCGTGACAGCTATAACCAATGTATAGCGCGCATGGGAAATATTTTACAACAAGGCCGTGCAAGGATGATAGAGATTATATAAATTTATCGCCTCGGACTTGCTTAAAAAAACGAATTTGCAGACGACAATTTACAGTGCGTTACAACTGAAGGTCGGTAGCCAAATAGGATAGAAAACTAGCAAATTCTCCTTTTTTTATAACGTTTGAATAGCCATTTTATCAGCGCGTCAAAACGCGAGATCTAATTGGCTAATGATTGATTTGATAAACTGAGAAAAAATGCAGTCAAGGACTTATCAAATAATAGCAAATAATTGTTACGAAAATCTACAACGACTATGTCCACGGGACAAAAAGTTACAAAGCGGTCTTTTCAAGTTTGACAGTTAAAAAATCGTTTGAGACGACCCCTCGGTATCATTTCTATAACGAGACCCCCGATTGGTTGTATCCAAAAACGGTGTTTACGTCCATTTTACGGTGTGAAGGTCACTCAAAATTGTGAACATGGCAGCCAACTCGGACGAAGAACAAAGTTTGCGCGAATGCGAGAATTATGTGCAGAAGCATAACGTGCAACAGCTTCTGAAAGAATGTATCGTTCAACTGTGTATCAGTCGTCCGGAAAACCCGATCGGATTTCTTCGAGAATATTTCGAACGTCTGGAAAAGGTAGGATAACTCCTTATCAACTTACAATCTGAAGATAATAACTGGTTCTATTCTCAATGCAAAACATGTTATACATTATGCCTTGTCAAATCTTTTAAAAGGATCAAAATTGTCTACTACAAAAGAAATTCCTTAGACGAATTGTGAACACATCAATGGAGTGAAAATATGATATTGCATCATAGGTACATTTTCTCCTTTTCTTTCAGTGTTAGGGTTTTGAATTACATGTCCTTTCAGCAGATACATCTATATAAATCGATACTTAACCAATAGATATGCCACTTTGAAGCTTGTAAATTTGTGATGAACCTTATTGTACAGATATATAGCTGAATTCAGAACAGTATTAGGTGTTCTACAATCCCTACCCTCACAGCCCCACCTTTTTATGCCTGTCTTGGAAAGCATTGTGGAAAATTAAAGGATGAACATATAAATATCAATTTCTTCTAATCAGCTGTGGTTTTGAAACCCTTTCATGTATAATCTATTGTTTTTATGTCTGCAATCTTATACCTGAGAAAATATTATGATAATAGAAGAAATTGCTTGATACAAGCATTTTTTTCTGTTCCTACAATATTTTCTAACTTGTAGGTAGGTTACTTTTCAAATTTCACTCGCTGTTAATTGTTGTCTGCAGATCGGTTCAAATTGGACCAGTCTTAAAAAATGGGTAGGGGTAAACCTAGCTGCGATATCATAGCCCACTTTCTGATAATCTGCTGGCCTTGTCAGAAGATTATCAGAAAGAGGCCTACGAAATCACTACTAGGGTAGGAATATAAAATTTTACAAACTTAAAATTGTCATCTGCATTTTTCTAATTAGGACCAGTCTAAAATATTGTTGTCTGGTAATCGGTTAAGGCTTGCCAAAATACAAAGACTTCGCAGAAAACAATTTTTCAGTTGGCGAAATTTTATAAATTCTTTATCCTCTGGTTTCTGGGTGAGAAACATTGTGGAAAATGAATTCTTTAATAAAATGTGGAAATGGAATATATATACTTAATCTTAAATATTTTCTAAAACTCGCAATCCACATGCCCAATTTGGCAGTTTTGCTATGCCACCAGATATGCCATGTCACCAGCAAATTCTTCACTTTCCACCATGTTTTCCAATTCGCTTCTCTTTAGGAGCGTGAAAAAGCGTCATTGTGTGGGACCCCTCCCCCAAGATAAACAATAAGGAAAACATTGTGTTAAAAGAAAAAAAAAGTTGGAACAAGCAATTTCTTCAATTAACATGATGTTTTCTGCCCTGAAAGTTTTAAAAAATTTAAAATTTCATAAACCTTAAATTGTCATCTGCTACTCATTTCAATCTGGACCAGTCTAAAGTTTGGTTGAAGGTTTGCCTACCAGGTGATAAGTCTGACATAATGCCTGATTAAGTGCTTATGAGAAAAACAAAAGAAGCAAAGATTTAAATAAGAACTCTGACCCAACTCCAAACAATTTGTTTATTGAATTTACATTTTTGTCATAATGCTGTCTGGTCAAGATCATCCAGTTAGTTATGTAGGTTTGTTTAACTCATTACCCCCCCCCCCCCCCCTCAAGAAAATAGTTCAAGAAGATTGTGGAAAATGAATGAATTGCTTGTGATAAGCAATGTCTTCAATATCCACTATGTTATATATCCAAAACAACAATGATTTTTTAACCCTTTTCATGCTGAACCCGCTATATTCCTGTTTTTCTAGGAGGTATAGACAAAGATCAGCCTGCACATATACAAAGTATGATCTTGATTAGGGCACCTTCTTGTCCTTTTCAAGGTAGAGTTCTTTATAGAATAAATTTTAAACAAAATATAAACACTCACCTAGTGATTCCCGTACTTTCAGCACTTTGATTTTAATTCAATTCTGTAGAGATTTTATATTCAGCATTACAAGGGTTAAAATTCCAAAATTTAGAGTTGTTGTCTGCAACTTCTTTCAAATTGGACCGGTTAAAGTTTTTTTCGTGCTAGAATGGGTTAACATGGTCTTTTATCATGAAATCGTGCAAAAAACAATTTCTTCTTTTCTCACAATATTTTCTGTCCTATCGTATTCAGGGCCACAACCATAGTCCATTTAGTAGCACATCTGACTCTCTTTCATGAGGACCAGGGTTTGATCACCAGTCTGGGAAAATATACTTTCTGACAATTGTGTCCTTCCAATGGGTAGATAATCGTAAACCTATTAACCCTTTCCCGTTCAAATAAGGGATTTTACGTTCCTGTGACTGTCAATACCAGTGTAAAATTTTGTTGTCTGATAACTGATTAATTAATGCAGACTACAAGCTTCCCTTGTGTTCAAGAAGAAGGGATTGCACTTTGTGAATTATTACCATGCTTCAAGATTTAATGTCAGTTTTAGTAATTAAAAACTTGTTGAAAGAAATATAGACAGTATAACTCTCAAAGTTTTACCATGATAAATAAAGCCTCCAAACATAATTCTGACTTAACTGGTAGTTGTTATAAAATACGGTTAAGGTTTTGAAACGAAACCTGTGCAGATACCATATAGCCTATTAACCCATTCCAATTCAATCCCTCCTTTTTAGGCCTCTCAAAAAAAAAGCTTTGGAAAACATTGTCGAAAATGAAGAAATTGCTTGTATCAAGCAATTTCTTCATTATCCACAATGCTTTCTATCAAAAAAGATAGAAAATTATAATTCCAATCCATCATCTTGAAATTGTCGTATGCATCTTCTTTCAATTTGGACCAGTCTAAAATTTCATAAAACAGGAATGGGTTAAGTCATAAGCTGGTTGTTTTGCTGGGTGTGTTGTTGTTTTTTTTTTTCCTTTTTTTAAAAAAAAAAGTATGAAATTGATATGAATATATTCTTTTATGAATTTTATAAATTTTTCTGTTTATAAATCCTCAAAATGTAAAAAATGTTCTGTGGAACAAAAGTTTACTTTAACCCTCTACCAAACACAAAATTTTTGACTGGTCCAAATTGAATTTGTTTGTTTGAATGGGGTTTTACGCCGCTTTTAACAATCTTTCAGTTATATCGCGGCGGCTGGAGCACCTAACAACGGAATCCTGGTATTTCTCACACCAGTACTACCATTACATCCTTTCCTAGCCTCCAGCTGCTATCCCACATAGGTCTACGATTATCGACCCATTGGTGAGAGACAAATAATCGGAAAGGATGAGTGCCGCCGTCGGGAGGTCCAAATTGAAAGGAGCTGCAGATGATTGTTTTAAGTTTATGAAATTATAGATTTTTTTTCTTCAACTTTCTGTGTGAGAATGTGTTAAGGACTTAATCCTAATCTTTACTTCATTTTATTTACTCTTTATGGAAACAATAAAGCTGCTTGAAGCTTGATTGATTTAAATGTGTTTCAAAACAAATCAGACTTAAAGACTCAAAACTCCTTTCAATTTGGACCAGTGTAAAATAATTTGCTGTCTGGTAATAGGTTAACCCAATGTATTAAATTTTCATCCGTAAAGCCTTTGAATTTTGGAACAGTCTGTTGTATTCTTACCGGTATATTGCAAAGATTAACCCTTGTCATGCTGAACCTGATATTCCGGTTTTGGCAGGAGGTGTAGACCAAGATCAACCTGCACATAAGTGCAGTCTGATCTTGGTCTATACCTCCTGCTTATACTTTTCCCGCCAGAGGGGTTTATGAAGTTGATTTCTAAAAGAAATATTGATTTTTGAACAACAAGTTCTACCAGTGCTTTTAGCCCTTTGATTTTACAGCAATTCAGTAAAGTAATTTATACAGCATGACAAGGGTTACAAGTGTAGTCACCTCTTAAGCTGGCATTGAAACACAGGTTGGATGTCAGGTGATAATACTGGGTTCCCTTTTTGAGAGATTCACAAGATATCCTATGAACTATCATTTGTTCCTAATGATGGATCATGCTGTCAGTCAAAAAAGAAAAAATCAAATAATACATTTAGACCGGACATGAATTTTTAACCCAGACTTGGTTAATGGGTTAAGAAATTTTAACCCATGTCACACTGAACCCAGAATATTCTTTTTTGCTCAGAAAGTGTAGACAAAGATCAGCCTGCACAGTCTGATCTTAGTCTACACCACCTGTTAGCCCTATTCAAGCCAGATTTGTTTATAAAATCAGTCTTTAAAAGAATTACTGACCTGTAACTACTCCTTCAGGAGATATCATTGTTTTGATTTTAGTGCAATTACAAGCAGGATTATATTGACCATGACAAGGGTTAATCAAGTGGAAGTATTTGGTTAAAGTTATTTGTTTTTACCCAGTCCAACACAATTCCTACTTTTCACACCCCTCAAGAAAAATGATTAAGAAAAAAATGTGGAAATTGAAAATATTGCTTGTATCAAGCAATTTCTTCATTGCCTACAATTTTTTCTATCCAAAAAGACAAAGGTATTTAGAATTCTATCAGCCTGAAATTGTCGTCTGCAGCTTCTTTCAATTTAGACCAGTCTAAATTTTTGTTGTATGGGAATGAGTTGATAAATAACCATGTATGGCACATAGCTCTGTTGTGTGGGAATGGGTTAAAACTCAAACATTCTGGGAATAAGGATTTAGAAGAAGGCAAGGGTAAAATATTCATATTGGAAGAATTCTTAATGAGACAGAGATCATTATAACCCATTGAAGACTGCATTAAGTAACATTTAATCCTTCACTTTGTTAGGGTGGCAAAACAATTTCTCTGGTTACACAAATTCATGCCCCTGAACTTCGTATATTGCCTGGGCAATTTTGCTATTTTTCTGTTTTACAGCTTATTACAGTGAGAGAGTGTTAATGAACTACAGCACTCAGGTGGAACAGTGGGGTCTCTGTCGGGCAGATACAACACATCTCTTAGATTATTTTTCAGCAACTTCTTTTGACTCAGTCTTTGTTAAAAAATTTCATCTGGTAGGCTTAGGTTTGAACCTATTTATTTTACACCAGTTTGGAAACTAGTTCTTCCAACAAGATTAACCCTTGGCATGCTGAACCCGGAATATTCCTGTTTATTGTAGGAGGTATATACAAAGATCAGCCTGCAAATACGTGCAGTCTGATCTTTGTCTAGACTTTCTGCTTGTACGTTTAAAGGTAGTTTTGTTTTTAAGGTAAATTTTCAAATGTATTATTAATCCACAATTAGTGCTTTCTTTGCTTTCACCACTTTGATTTCAATGCAGTTCTGTAGAGGACTTTTATTCAGCATGACAAGGGTTAACTCCTCTCCATTCTGCTTCTTGGAGAATAAATCTGTACTTACACTGAATGTGTGGGCTAATGACAGATCCAAGTTCAGAGTTGTTTTGGGGAATTAAGCTCAGGACCCTTTGATCGGGAAGCAGAGCCTCTACCTTTTGACTAAGGACACCACAATACACATGTATATTGAATCATCTATCAATACCGGTCAACAGAAATCAAATCTGGTCTTAATTTGGTGTTGAAACATTGCATATCGTGATTTTAGTGCAAAAGTCTATAGACATATTAGCATAATGCTTAAGAAATTTCTTTTGTTTTCATTGAGTTATGAACCAAAAAACTTAATCACACTGTATGAATACGCAAAAACCAAAAATATTCTCTACATTTTTAGCTCACCTGAGCACAACGTGCTCAAGGTGAGCTTTTGGTATCACCTTTTGTCCGTTGTGCGTCGGAAGTGGTCAACAATTCTTTAAACATCTTCTCTTCAGTAACCGCTGGGCGGAATTCAACCAAACTTGGTAGGAATGTTCCTTGGGTGACCCTTGTCAAAAGTTGTTCGCGGATTTTTAATTGACCCCTAAATATGGGCGTGGCAGTTTTTGACTTTGAAATCTTTAAACATCTTCTCCTCAGTAACCATTGGGCCAATTTCAACCAAACTTGGCATGAAATTGTTCCTTGGGTGACCCTTTTCAAATTGTGTTTAGGAAATTTGATTGACGCCAAAATATGGGCATGGCCGTTTTATTTAGAAATCTTTAAATATCTTCTCCTAAGTAAGCATTGGGCCAATTTCAACAAAACTTGGCATGAATGTTCCTTGGGTGAACCTTTTTCAAAAGCTGTTTGTGAAATTTGATTGATGCCCAAATATGGGCGTGGCAGGTTGGGGCATTTTTTTGTTTAGAAATCTTTAAATATCTTCTCCTCAGTAATCATTTGGCCAATTTCAACTGAACCAAAATGAATATTCCTTGGGTGACCCTTTTCAAAAGTGTTGGCAAAATTTTGAATCATCTTACATTAGTCAGGTGAGCGATTCTAGGGCCATTCTGGCCCTCTTGTTTAAGTGAATGCTCATCATGCAAAACAAAGCAAATATTTTACTTTTTTTCTTTTAAATTTTATGGTTCTTATTCTACTCTGTGTGCAAGCATACAAAATAACTGTGTGTTCAAAATTTTGTTCAGGGAAGTATGAGGGAAAAAGAATTCTGCCAATCAAAAACGATAAAATTTTGATGGATGAAACTGAAAATGAATTATAAAATTTGCAAGATACATGTAACTCTTATATATGAGAAGCACCCAAAGTTCAAAGTATCTACAGGATGTTAGGATTTTTTTCCATATATCTGCACACAAGATCATAAATTAATCATCAAAGTGGTGAAACATTTGGAAATTAACTACCTTTAATTCAATTATTAATGTAATCAGAGTGTCGATATTTGACCTCAATACTCTTCCCTAGCTGAAAAAAATTGTCTTAAGATTTTCTTTAGATTGCTTTTGGGTTCTTTCTGGATTGCTGTTGAAGGGAATTTCTTGACTAGCTTTCATCAGTTTGTGAGTGTACAGTTTGAGAGTGTTCGTTTGACTGTAAGAACTTTGTATGGGGATGAAAAATCTTTCAGTAGTACAATGCACAATTCACCTTCTTATAAACTCTTTCCTGTTCAAATACGGGATTTTACGTTTCTGTGATTTTATACTCCAGAGAACATTGTGAAAAATGAAGAAATTGCTTGTAACAAGCAATTTCTCCTTTTTCCACAATATTTTCTAGCACATAGGATGGTTTCATTTCAAATGGCATCCAGTTTTCATTGTTGTCTGCAACCTCTTTCAATTTGGACCAGTCTAAAATTTCCAAAAATGGGAAAGGGTTAAATTCTGAAATGCACTTTGCATTGGTATCACCAATTATTGACACATCCCCACACAATTCCAATACTTAACCCTTTCCTGGTTTTTGAAATTTTAGACTGGTCCAAATTGAAAGAGGATGCAAACGACAATGAAAATTGAATGCAATTCCAAACAAAACTATCCTTTGTGGTAGAAAACACTGTGGGAAAAGGAGAAAAAGCTTATCATAAGCAATTTCTCCTTTTTCCACAATGTTTTCTAAAGTATAAAATCACAGTGACGTTAAAACCCGGGTTTATCCAGGAAAGGGTTAATGCCCCTAAAGAAAAAGGTATTGGAAAACATTGAAGAAAAAGATGGAATTGCTTGTTACAAGCAATTTTCTAATCCACACTGTTTCTGTCCCAGAAGACAAAAACGTTGTAATATTTCATCAACTTAAACTTGCATCTTCTTTTAATTTGGACCAGTCAAAAAAATTCATGCTGTTTTGGGCTGGTGACAACTTAACCTGGTCAATATCGAGTTAAGAAAAATGGATTTCTTTAGGTGTCTGTTAAACCCTTGTAATGCTGAATCTGAGATGTCCTGTTTATGCAAGAGGTGTAGACAAAGACCAGCCTGCACATAATTTGCAGTCTTATCCTTATCTACACAACCTGTTTGTCCTTTCAAACCAAAAATGAATTTTCAAAAGAAAACTAATGCTTCTAGTGCATTCAGACTTTTGAATTTAATGGAATTCTTATTGAGATTTTTAGCTCACCTTAGCAAGAAGTGCTCAATGTGAGTTTTTGTGATCGTTGAATTTTTGTTGTGCGGTGTGAGGTGTCAACAACTGAAGCGTTGAAACTCTAGATGCCACAGTTTTGACCCAATCTTAATGACAATTGACCAGAATAATTAATATGTCATAAGGATGAACCCTATTGATTATGAGAAATGTGTATATGAAAACACAGGAAAAGGTGCCTTAATGACAATTTCTTTGTTTGCACTCTAGAGGCCACAATTTTGGACCAATCTTTATAAAACTTGGTCAGAATAATTGTTAGGCCATGAGGATGAACCCTATTGATTATGGGAAGATTTTTATTGGAAAACACAGGAAAAGGGGCCTTAATGTCAATTTCTTTGTTTAATCTCTATAGGCCACACTTTTGGCTCAATCGTCATGAAACTTGAGAAGAATCATTGTTGGGTCATTAGGAAGAACCTGTTGATTATTGAAAGATTCAATAGGAAAACACAGAAAAAGGGGCCCTAATGATAATTTCTTTGTTTACTCTCTAGAGGCCACTGTTTTGATCCAATATTCGTGAATCTTGGCCAGAATAATTGTTTGATTTAGGATAGACCCCAATGATTATTGAATGGTTCTATTGGAAAACACAGGTAAAGGTGTCTAAATGGCAATTTCATTGTTTACACTCTGGATAGCACAATTTTGGCTCAATCTTCATTAAACTTGGTCAGGATAATTGTTAGGTCATATGGATGAATCATATTGATTATTGGAAGGTTCTATTGTAAAACACAGGAAAAGGGGCCTTAATGTCAATTTCTTTGTTTACTCTCTAGAGGCCACAAATTTGGCTCAATCTTCATGAATCTTGGCCAGAATAATTGTTAGGTCATAAGGATTAACCCCATTGATTATAGGACGGGTTCTTTTGGAAAACACAGGAAAAGGTGCCTTAATGACAATTTCTTTGTTTACATTCTAGAGACCACTTTTTTGGCTCAATCTTCTTGAAACTTGGCCAGAATAATTGATAGGTCATAATGATGAATCCTATTGATTACGGGAAAGTTCTATTGGAAAACACAGGAAAAGGGACCTTAATTATATATATATATATATATATATATATATATATATATATATATATATATATATATATATATATATATATATATATATATATATATATATATATATATATATATATATATTTTTGGTTTACATTATTTGGTTCCAGTTGCATTTTTAACAGCAAATGATTCAGGTGTGAGCGGTGTAGGACCATCATGGTCCTCTCGTTTTAATTCCGCATAGTAAGGGGTAAAAAAACTAGGTTGTTCCTTTTCTCAAGGAGTTCATGCAATTGATTGAAAACATTAATGTTTTCAAAACTTTATGGTGCATTAACCCTTTCCTGTACAAAACAGGATTTTACGTTGCTGTAATTTTATACATCAATATGTAGTATTACAAGCAATTTCTTCTTTTCCCACAATATTTTCTACCATATAGGATGAGTTTATTTCAAATTGTATCCAATATTCATTGTCGTCTGCAACCTCTTTGAATTTGGACCAGTCTCAAATTAAAAAAATAACAGGAAAGGGTTAAGACTTGTTTAAATAGTAGGACAAAGGTTAAAGAAATGCAGTGGTGAATGCAGGAATTAATTCCAGAGTTCTGTATTTTGGGTAACTGACATAGCTACAAGTCTCAAGACGCAAATCATTGAATGCGTGCATGCCAAACTTTGCTACAGGTATATATTGGGAAACACGAGGTTAATTATGATTGCAGCTATACATCAATAAATTCTGAAATTTCACAGGGCTTGTGCTTTTGTTCATCATGAAAATCTAGGGATCAATTCTAAAACTGATTTTGCAGCGGCCATAACGCAATTAGTAGCACGTAGGGCTCTCATTCATGAGATCCAGCTTGTTCCATCCCCGGTCACTGCAAATATCCTTTCCAAAATTGGCTCCCACCAATAGTATGATAATTGTAATCCTAAGTGGGATGAGCAGCTGGAGGCTTGGAAAGAAGGTACAGTAGCAGTAGTACTGGAATGATGAATACCAGGAAACTATGGCTAGGTGCAGCAGCCACTATGATACAACTGAAATATTGTTATAAGTGGCAAAACGAGCTACATCAGTGAGATATAGTTTTAACAAGTTACAGCTTTAATGAAGAAAGCTTCTAAATATTTGCAGGTGATGATGACTGAAATCTAAGATTTATATAAACCTTACCATGTGTACAGAAAACTACTTTAAACACTCACTTTTCACATTCTTGAAGAAACCGAGATTTCTAGATTTTCCTAATCCTGTCTGCAATAAACATTTAATTTGGTAACTTGAATCATTTGAATGATGTTACAAACAATCTGATACAGTTGAACAGGGGTGGACACTAACAGTGTCCCGGCATCCCAAGGATCCCTGAAATTTTGAAGGGACCCTATCAATTTAGGCTAGGGATTCCATCAGGATCCTACAATATTTCTACGGTACAATAGGTCTTTGTATCAACTTATGCTCCTGAGTTTTTTGTTTGCTTGTTTTTATAGAAAACATTGTAGATAATGAAGTAATTGCTTGTAACAAGCAATTTCTTCCACAATGTTTTCCAAAGATTTTTTTTTTTCAAGTTGGGCATAGAAGGGCAGGATTGCTTGTGAATATATCAAGGAGGGATCCCTGATTATCTGGAGGAAACCCTGAAGTAATAGGTAGGGATTCCTTTGAACCTTGATGATAGCAATTCACTTCTTAATTGTAACTCACATTTTGCACAAACAATAGATTTATAGAACAAATAGCTACTCTTAATAGCAACTTCTTGTTATTTGCAACAAAAGCTTTGATGAATTGGTGTTATAATTCTCTCATTTTTAAAAGGTATGATCAACACGATGATTGTGATTGTTTAATCCTTTCCCATTTTTTCAAAGTTTAGGACTGGTCCAAATTGAAAGAGGATGCATAGGACAGTGAAAAGTGGGTGCAATTTGAAAACAAATCATCCTATGTTGTAGAAAATGAAGAAATTGCTTTTATATCCACAATATTTCAAAGCGTTCAAGAGCTATATTGGACATGGCCATCCCCCGCTATAAAAGCTTGATAGTAAACTGAAGCCAGTTAGATTTAGGCTTCTTGTGCACTGCATTTCTTGTCAATGAGTTAGATAATAGCTATTATACTTTCAGAGATATGCTGTGGAAAAAATATAAGTTTTAAAACCAAAGAGCAATAACTCCAAAATTATGCAAGCAAGAGTTGTGGGTCTTGTGCACTGCACTTCTCCTCAACAAGATCTATCCACTTATGAAGTTTCAAGTTATAAGCTATTATACTTTCAGAGATATGCTCAGGACAAAATCTTAGTCTTTAAAACAACAAAGGGCAATAACTCCAAAATTATTCATGCAAGAGTTGTGATTCTTGTACACTGCACTTCTCCTCAATTAGATCTAGATTAGACAGAGACCATTACTATATTGCCTTCCTCAAAACGGCAGGGGTAAAATTGAAGGGACGTAAAAATCTGGGGACTGTACAGGAAAGGGTCAAGGTCATAGCTTTGAGTAAAAAGGATAGTGAGATGGGAGGTCAATATGAATGACTTGTCTTCCTATAATGATTGCTGGGAATATCAATGTTTGCCTGTCAAAATCTGTATGTAAGGTTTTGAACTGACTGCAAGTCTGTACAGTCAGTTGACAAGAAACCTTCTACAAGTGCATAGCTGCAAGTGACCTTGATAATTGAACAAAAGTATCTGTTTTTACCATACATTAAGGCAATCTTCAGACATCCACCCACCTATCCAACTATAGCTGAGTTTGCGGGCAATTGTAAAGAAATTGTGTCTGAATCAATAAATCTAATAATGTCAAGCTTTCTGCCTTGTCCCATGCAGTTTACTTCTCCCTAGAGGTTTGATAAGCATGTGTGCTAATTTGAATTTGTTCACTGGTTCATGTTAAAGCTATTTTAGAGTGGTATTCTTAAAAAAGAAAAACAGCGAAAAGAGTGGTTATGCTAACTTATTGAAAGTTTTGAGTTCATACATTTGTTAGAAGTTTGATAGGGAAAAAATTTTGACAGGAGTTTCATTGATTGCAATTATGTTGAGACCAAGCCAAATAAATGGTATATTTTAAAAACCCTGCTTTTAGCCTAGTTGTTTTTCAGAGAAAAAGGGGGAAATAGCATTCTAAAATCCTTATATCACAACAAAAACGTGTGTTGTTGGTACTCGTTTGAATTGTTTTGTTGAGACGATTCAAATGAATACCTAAAACATAAGGTTTATGGCAGTATTAGTGAAATATTTAACCCTTTCCTGGTTAATCCCTGGATTTTACGTCCCTGAGTTTTTTTAGTTGAGAAAATATTGTGGGATAAGAAGAAATTGCTTGTAATAAGCAATTTATTCTTATACCATAATATTTTCTACCATATAGGTTGGTTACCTTTCAAATTTCAGTTTCAATTGTCGTCTTCAACTTCTTTGAAATTGGACAGGTCTAAAATTTTGAAAAACAGGAAAGGGTTAAATCTAAAATACAAATTACACCCCCTATCAGTAGCTCTGGTATATAATTCTTTTTATTTTGACTTATCAGAATTTACTGATTTTGCAGCTTTGACACAAAACAACTCCAACAGGAAAAAAATGACATAGATATTCAACGGCTTTATTTTGCAAAATTTGCGTTCATGAACATGTACCTTTTGAATGACTGGTTGGTTACCTAAGCATTGTAGCTACAGTTTGAATAAGCTTTAGTTACAACATATAAGTCTCCAAACCAACAAAAATCCATCACATAAATGTTGACCTATGTCAGAGTTCAAAGTTCTCTTCTGGCCAATTGATATAATCTTCTTAAAAACCATTTTATGGATCAATTTTAACCAGATTTCATATGAAAGATCCTTTGAAGACCCATTTTCAGATTCTTTCATAGAATTAAGAATCGGATTGGATTCAGGATGTGACTAATTCAATTCATGGTAAATACTGAAAGCTTTGCAAATCCTCTCGGAATCCTCTCGGAATCCAGATGATTTAATACATCCAAATTTTACAGGAATGATATCCATTGGTACCATTTTATCAGATTCTTTGAAAGAACTTTGATAAATTTCATAGGAATGATCTTTCGATGACCAAATGAGGGAATTCTAAAAAAAAAAAATTAAAAAAAGGTTTTATAGTATCACTCTCGTTTCAGGTAGAGATCAAATAATGATGCAAGGGAAATAATTGATGCTACAGGGCCAGAAATATTTGTTGCATGAAAGAAAGTTACCTCCCTTAAGATAAATTGCAAAAAAATAATTGTTTGTAAATTGAGTTGCCACCTGTGTGTAGAAAACTAAATTACTGTTTCAAAAGGAAATTAGGCTGGTGCAGTAAAACAGGCACTCATGCACCTCTTAAGATGCTTTTCCCAACAACATTTGATTTACTAATCATAATACCTTTGTTTGCTATGAAAAGGCAGCCACTTTTTGATAGTGTAAACAAATCAAATCCACTGTGTGATGAGAACATACTTCAAGAAGAAATTTCCATTTCTAATTGAATAATTTTGCTTGCAGAAGTGATGTTGAATGAAGTTATTATCCAAAGATTCCTGTCACATTGTCATCTTAATAAAGAATCCCTTCAAATGTTCTTGGATGTATTGATTCTTGGGGAAGTAGAGAACTTATTGCAAGACAGCAGGAAATTGCTGAATGATTTTCTCTCAGCCCATGACCATTCAATCTTGTATTTTGACCAATTGATGAAAAAAAGTTAACTAAAAATTGTATCTTAACAAATTAGTGGGCTACAACTTTAAATTGAACTACAACTTGAAGGTCATTAAAGAAGCAGGATTGTGTGGGAATGGGTTGAACCTAATATTGGACTGGTTAAAATTTAACGAAACATTTAACAGTGATCCTTTGACGCCCCTCAAGAAAACATTTGGGAAAACATTGTGTAAAATGAAGAAATTGCTTGTGACAAGCAATTTCTTCATTTTACACAATGTTTTCTATCCAGAAAGTTGGAACAATCTAAAATTTCATTAACTTGAAATTCAATTTGGACAAGTCTAAAATTTTGTCATCTGGAAATGGGTTAAACCCTTATCCTGCTTAATATTTATCCCCTTTTCACATTGTTTTGAACCTTTGGCATAATTAGATCAGTGCTGTGTTCAAAGATTTTTCTCAACACAACAAGAACAAGCAGGTAATGTAGGCTAAGATCATACTTCTTATCTTTGCTGGATGATCTTAACACTTGTCATGCTGAACCTGGAAAATTCCGGTTTTTGCAGGAGGTGTAGACCAAGATCAGCCTGCACCTAAGTGCAGTTTGATCTTGGTCTACACCACCTGCTTGTACTTTTCCTGTCAGAGTTGTTTATAAAATTGATTTCCAAAAGATATTGATTCTTAACCAACAAGTTCTATCAGTGCTTTCAGTCCTTTGATTTTATAGCAATTCATTAGGGTAATCTATACAGCATGACAAGGGTTAATGTATTTACATGCAAAAGCAGGGAATATATTGCAATCAGCATGACAAGGGTTAAATTGACTTTGATTACCAAACTTGAAGACATGAATAAAAAAGTACCAGTCAATGAAATATTAAGTGGAAAAAATTGTTCAAAGCGGATCTTGCATCAAAATAAGTACATGAATTATGATTTTTCATACTGAAGGTTATGATAAGAATTTTGTTTGCGTCAAACCGTTCATTTCTTGTCAATCTATTACATCCACTCTATGTTTTTCTGTGAGTTTTTGGCAATGTTTTTCTGCTATTCATTACCGAGGGAACTGTTTTTGCTAAGCACCAAACACTAAACTTTTGCAAAATATATGGGAATTCAGGTAATAACTAGAAACCCTTTACATTATGTTGTATTGATATCTGACCTTGGACCTTAATCAAGTCTTTGAAGTTTGATATGAATTTGTGCTTGATGCATTCCCAACCAAGCCCTCATTTTTACACCCCTCAATGAAAAAGCTTTGGAAAACATTTGGAAAACATTGTAGAAAATGAAGAAATTGCTTGTATCAAGCAATTTCTTTATTAACCACAATGTTTTCTATCCAGAGACAAAAACAATTAAAATTTCATCAACTTGAAATTTTTGTCTGGAGCTTCTTTCAATTTGGACCAGTCTAGAATTGTGTTTGTGTTGGAATAGGTTAATTTATAGCCCAGTATGGCACATAGCTCTGTCTGATAAAGTTCTAAACAATTATTTGTTAAAAAAAAAACTTTGTTGGAAGTAGATTAGGCAAATGCTTCTCTCTTCTTTTATATCCTCCACCTATGACTTTAAAGGGACAATATATTGATTTTTAGCTCACCTGAACACAACATGCTAAGGGTGAGAGGCCATGTTTTTTGCTCAAATGACTTAATATTTTATCAGATTGCATGTCTCCATGATATCTTGGCCATGTTCTAATTTTGTAGAAAATGAGGTCTCTAGGTTGAATCTTAGGAATAAGTGGTTTGCGCTCAAATGGCCAAATTTTCACTCAAGTGACTTATTTGTTTTGAATAATTGGCCTCATAATATCTAAGCCAAGTTCGTATTGGGTCAGTTCAGGTCAAAAACTAGGTTACTAAGTCATATCTGAAGAAATTTTTTTACACATTTTCAAATCTTTTCCTGCACAAATACCTTGGAACTTTGTAAGAATGTTTTTTTTCTTGATATCTTGACAAGATTTGATAATGAGTCACTTTTGAGCAAAATGAGTCACTTGGACTTCTTACTCAGGTGAGCACTTTAGGGCCAATGGCCCTCATACTTCAATATCTTGACTGTCTGTTCATTTACCATTTCATTTGGACTTTCTGTTTCCATGTTCTAACTCAGGATCATTTGGATTGTAATTGACACAAGCCTATCCCATGACTCAAGGAGGGCATCCATTGTTTGGGGGGTCACACAGGGGAAGGGCCCAAATCACACCTGAACTTTGAGAATTGTTTTTGCTCTATATCAAAAGTCTTTTGACCATAAGGACCTTTACACTTTTAACAAATGTTTCCACTGACTCAAGGAGGTGTCCTATTATTTAGGAGTAACCTAGGTTGAAGGTCAAGATCACAAAATAGCTTTGCATGAGAAATAATTGCAACCTCTGAAAGCATTTCATATCTAACAGTGTGTGTGGCTTGGTTACTGTGTGACAGTTCTATTTTCTACAATATTCTTATAGAGCCAAAACTTGAAGTGACATTGGGTAATTACAACGGCAGGACTTTTTAATAGATTCCAAAATGAAAATTGTTCTCATCAATGAGTACAGATGCCCTCTGAAATATTAATCAGGTCTAAGGTCAAGGTCATGCTGAGAGGTCAAATATTTACTGGCTGAATTAAATTGGCCTTCCACAACAACTCTTCTTCCCAAACTTCTGTTTGTATTTCCTGTGTTGAATTTGGACCAGTCTAAAATTTTGTTGGGTGGTGATGGGTTAAAAGATGAATGCTTCCTGGGTGTAGATCATTACAGCTGATACTAATGAACTGAGAAATCCTGATTCAGATTTCATGTCTAATTCCTGAGAATTCTTGCAACACAGGCTCACTTCCTAGTGATTTTCATTGCTGAACTCCAGGCCTGCACTCTAGTTTTGGAGGGATAGCTTCTGAATGGAGAGATTTTCATCGAGTATATTGCAATTAACCCATACCCGGACAATGAAATTTTGGACTTGAAAGAAGTTGCCAACGACATTTCAAAGTGTGAGTTATTTGAAAAGTAATGACTGAATATGGAAGAAAACATTGTCTGAAAAGGAGAAATGGCTTGTTATAAGCCATTTGTCCTTTTCCCAAAATTTCTCCTTAGTATTATTTTACAGGGCGTCAAAAGGCACTTTTCCAAATTAGTAGGGAGAGGGCTTATGTGCTTATCATTAGCTCACCTGAGCACGTAGTGCTCAAGTGAGCTATTGTGATCCCCTTTTGTCCGGCGTCCGTCCGTCGTCTGTCGTGTGTCGTGAGTCGTCCGTCAACAAATTCTTTAAACGACATCTCCTCTCAAACCACTGGGCCAATTTTGGCAGAATTTTGGCAGAAAAGTTCCTTAGGTGGTCCCCTTCAAAAATAGCTAAAAGAATTGAAATCCGTTAAAAACTCTGGTTGCTATGGCAACAAAAGTAAAATTTCAAAATAATCTTTAAAAATCTTCTCCTCCTGACCCAGAAGGCGTAGAGCCTTGATATTTTGCATGAAGCATCAGTATATTGACCTCTTTCAAAATAGCTAAAATCATGATCCTCGAGTCCCCAGGGGCAGAGCCCCAGTGGGGTGGGGTTTATATAGAAATAAAGATCGATTTTTTAAATGACATCTCCTCTCAAACCACTTGGCCGATTTGAACCAAATGTGGCAGAAATGTTCCTTAGATGGTCTCCTTCAAAAATAGCTAAAATAATTGAAATGCTTTAAAAACTCTGGTTGCCATGGCAACAAAAGTTAAATTGTAAAATAATCTTTAAGAATCTTCTCCTCCAGACCCAGAAGGCGTAGAGCCTTGATATTTTGCATGAAGCATCAGTATATTGATCTCTTACAAAATAGCTAAAATCATGATCCTCGGGTCTCCAGGGGCGGACCCAGGGGGGGGGGGGGGGTGTATAGGCATGAAGCATCAGTTCACAGACTTCTTTCTTATTTCTGAAATTATAACTCACGGATAAAGTTTTTTCCTTCTTTCAAATCAGCACTAAAGCCCTGGAATTTGTAATTTAGACTTTTTGATACCCAGGTTCATAGTCTTTATATGTAATTGTGGCCTACTTGTTTCATAATCCTAACCTTAACATGAAATTAGACTGTTGAAAGAAAAAGAGTCTTTATCTCAGGTGAGCGCCCAAGGGCCAACGGCCCTCTTGTTAGTATTTAGGATCCTATGTAAGAAAAGTAGTTGTCTGGTTCAGGATTAATCTTGTTATATATTATTTATAAGGTCATTGCCCCTGACCTTATGATGAAATCTAATGTATTGGCAAATAACTAATAAATGTAACTTTCTGTCAAATAGTTAATTTCTTATTGGAATGGGGGCTTTCTCCTGTTAAAAAGTTCAAGAGCTAATTTTCTAGTTCTAGAACCTTTCAAACTTCAAGTACTTATTATTGAGATTTTATAACTTTCGAGGTTCAAGAACTTAAGATTCAAAAATCTTCCAGTTTGTGATCTGATGACTTTTTAGCTTGACTAGAATGGGGGGGGGGACTATTCCAGTCAAGCTATTCAAGTGTCATATCTCAGTTTCTACTATTGCTATTGCTCTCAAACTTTGCACAGGTTTTTGTGACTATGATATCAGCCTTTAGACACAGATTCAATACTCTGACATTCATTTTAGTGGAATTTTAACCCTTTCTGGACTTAGAGACTCTTGGTTAAACCTTACCTGTAACTGTCATATATATTTAACAACTCTCTTTGGTAACCAATGCTTTTGCTCTGAAACTTTGCACAAGCTTTTGTAACCAGCATATCATCTTCTAGTCAAAGATTCATCATAATAACATTTATTACACTGGAGTTTTAACCCTTTTTAGGACTTTTGTTGTTGCTATCAAGCACTCAGAATAGTCAGGCGTTGCTAGCTTACAGTTTTTCCACCTTTAAATTGGATTGCAGAGATTAAGATTTGGAATAATTTGTACATGCAGGGCTATTTATTCCTTAACCCATTCCAACTCAATCCCTCCTTTTTACGCCCCTCAATAAAACAGCTTTGGAAAACATTGTGGAAAATGAAGAAATTGCTTGTTACAAGCAATTTCTTCATTATCCACAATGTTTTCTATCCCAAAAGATGAAAACATTTACAATTCCATCAACTTGAAAATGTTGTCTGCAGATTCTTTCAATTTGGATCAGTCTAAAATTTGGTTGTGTGGGAATGGGTTAAGTTCTTGTAATTGAATAACAATCAATTCAAACATTCAAGAACTAATTCTTGAATCAGTTTTAGAACATGGAGTTCTTGAAATGCTATTTGATATTCATGAACATTATAGAAATTAAGTTCTATAAAGTTAAGGAAACCAGTTACTGAACTTTTTCCGCACGGGTTAGGCTATCAGCCGATATTCTACATACAAAATGCGGACTTCAGGCTACTCACTGTCTTCATTTCATACATTGTCAATGAGCTGTGGATGAGTGTCCTCATAAATCCTGCTGATTCCAGCAGGTCAGGAAAATCAAGTGTATCAGCTGCAGTTTTTTTCACACTTTATGATCAAGTTTATAGAGTGTTGTGATTTTGATACTTGTTAATTAGGTTGAAATTGATTCTGTTTGTCTGCTTAATATTAGAAAAATGTTCTTGATATTGTTTTTGAAGGGTTTTGAAAATTGAAAAAATTAAAACCACCATCTTGTCTTGATTCATGTACTGTAAGTGTCAGGTGAATATTTCTGGAATTGAAAATAATTATAAAATATAAAGTATATAAGAATAGATTTATTCATCTTTTTTGCATCTAAAATGTCCAATACACTATTATATGAATGATTATAATATTGTTAACCCATTCCCACTCAATTAATCCTTTTCATGCAGCTCAAGAAAAAAGCTTTGGAAAACATTGTTGGAGATGAAGAAATTGCTTGTAACAGGCAATATCTTCATAATCCACAATGATTGCTATCTATGAAAAGTTCAAAATACCATTAACTCTTTCAATTTGGACCATTCTAAAGTTGTGTTGCCAGGGAATGGGTTAATGAACATAATTCATGGCTGTAATGGGCATGGATTATAATTTCCATGCATGGTGTAAAATTTGAAAATCTTCTCAGAAGCTACAGTGTGGATTTCAACCAAATTTCAAGAGAATATTTGTTTGTTTGCTCACTCTTTATGAGATTCCTTCAAAGCGTTTTGAGCAGGCTTTAATTGATGTTTCTACCTTTATGAGATTCCTTAAAAGCATTTGGATCAGATAAAAAAACAACATTAGCTTAAATGGGTGGGTCTAATTTCCATATATGGTATATAGTAAGAACTGTTCACAAAGTCTTTTAGAAAATTATCAAGAAGATTTTAACCATCATAGTTTTTAACTAGAACCAATCATAGCTGACTCTTTATTTGATTGCATAACTAATGGTTGGAAAATAAATAAATGTTTTGGCAGCCTTTGTTATTGTTAACCCATTCCCACACATCAAAATTTCAAACTGGTTTACAATAAGTGGAATTTAACAAATATTTGACTTTTAGGGAGAAAAATTGTGGATAATGAAGAAATTGCTTGTAACTAGCAATTTCTTCACTTTCAACAATGTTTTTCAAAGGTTTTACTCTTTGGGGCATCAAAAAGCGTCATTGTGTGGGAATGGGTTAAACAATGATTATCTCGTCTATGAAGCCACTAGTTCTGAGAAGATTTCAACAACTTGGATTTGTTTGGACTGTATGGCTTTGATTATTATTTTGAAATCTCTAAAGCCATCTATACTCTTTATCAACAAAATCAGGCATAACATTGATTAAATATGTTGCTTTGCAGTGGTAGTGCCTAGGACTCCTAGTCATGGGGTGCCAGGTTTGATTGGGGGTGAGTATCCTTTCTGGCATTTGTCTCCTATAAATGGATTGATAATTGTAAACCCATTTGGGTTGAGCAGCTGGAGGTTTGGAAAGGATGTTGTGGTAGTACTGGTGTGAGAAATACCAGGAATCCATGGTTAGATGCTCCAAACGCCGTGATATGACTGAAAAATTGTTAAAAGTGGTGTTAAACCCCATTCATTCATTTTCTATTGTATATATTCATAGACCTTTTATTGTTGTTACAGAAGGTTTTTAAATGCTTTTATAAAATATTATTTGTTAGTATGAATAGCAATTGCCACTGAACAAATATTGCAGTGTACATAAACTATTCCCTTTATTGTAACTAACTTTATTTGAAATCTATATCTGGAAAAAGAATAAAAGTATTAAAATGCTTTACATTTAAGCCTTTATGTGACATTTTCACCCATTCCACACAAACATGCTTTTGGACTCCCCTCAAGAAAAAAACTTGAGAAAACATTGTGGAAAATGAAGCGATTGCTTGTTACAAGCAACTTCTTCATTATCAACACTTTTTTCTATCCATAGAGACGAACATTTTTAAAATTCCATCAACTTGAAATAGTCGTCTGCAGCTTCTTTCAATTTGGACCAGGCCAAAATTTTGAAGTTTGGTAATGGGTTAATGCACAGTACAGTCTGACCGGAGTCTTCACAAAGCACTCTGCAGATAGATATTAAATAGAAGCTTCTTTACGCAATTAGGGATTATTTTGAATACCCTGACTTGCAGTCCTCGCTGCTCAGTGTCTACACTTCACACATTACAATTTTACATGTATGTGAAATGGTTGGAATCAGGCTCGTTTTACCCCTATCTGAATTTACATTAAAATCAAAGGCCTGAAAGCACTTCAAGGATTAATTTAGGGGGAAACAATAAATATTTACAAAATGCATTCTCTCTGGGTCAAAGAAGAAAAAGGGGAGGTGTAGACAAAGATCAGACTGCAGTTATGTGAAGGCTGATCTTTGTCTTTACCTCAAGCCAAAACAGGAATATTCTGGGTTCAGCATCATTTGGTTAGAAAATGAAGAGAATATTTACTTTGTTTTCATTTAGTTATATACCTAAAATCTTAATCACACTGTATGAGTAGGTTACACTTCAAGTAACAAACTTTGCATGTTGGTAGCCCTTGATTAGAATAAGAACTCTTACCCGAGAACAAAATTTTAGACTGGTCCAAATTGAAAGGAGTTACAGGTGACAATTTCAAGAGTATGAAATTTTAATTTTTTTCAACTTTCTAGGTAGATAACTTTGTTGAAAATGAAGGAACTGCTTGTTACAAACAATTTTTTCATTTTATACGATGTTTTCCCAGCATTGCTTATTTTGAGGGGCATCAAAAAGCGTCATTGTGTGGGAATGGGTTAAAAGGTTAACCCTAAATCTAAGATGATCTAGCAGCTGGAGGCTCAGAAAGGATGTAGTGGTAGTACTGGTGTGAAAAATACCAGGAACTCATGGTTTGGGGCTCCAGCCACCATGATATGAATGAAATACTGTTAAAAGTGGTGTTTAGCCCAATTCAAACAAACTGTTAAAAGTGAAGTATGCCCCTCCCCTCACCATGTGAATGAAATCTCTTTTAACCCTTTCCTGGTTAATCCCTGGTTTTTACGTCCCTGTGATTATATGATTGAGAAAACATTGTGGAAAAAGAAGAAATTGCTTGTGACAAGCAATTTCATCTTTTTCCACAATATTTCTACCCTACTAAATGGTTATTTTTCAAATAAAATCAACTTTTAATTTTCATCTGCAAAACATTTGAATTTGGACTGGTCTAAAATTTTGCAAAACAGAAAAGGGTTAACCCTTGTCATGCTGAATAAAATCTGTTCAAAAAGATACATTTAAACCAAAAGACTGTAAGCACTGGAAGCTCTTGTAGAACACTAAAATTTCTCTAGGTGATTTATTTTATGAACAACTCCTGCTAAACAGGGACAAGCAGGTGGTGTAGACTTAAAGATCAGACTGCACGCATGTGCAGGCTTATCTTAGTCTATGCCTCTGGCTTAAACAGGAATATTCTGGGTTAAGCATGACAAGGGTTAATTTATCAAAGTGATAGGAGGAGCAGATAAGAGGGGGGGGGGGAATCTGAAAGACTTGACCATGATTGAATATTTTTTTCCCATTGATTATTGGCTGTTGCGACTACCAAATGTAGGTTAAGTGTATTTCCTATTCCATGAGCTATACTCTGTATTTAAGTCTAATCTGTCCTCAGTCATAAATTTGTTGTCTAATCTCTAACATGGCTTTGTCATTTTATTTTAAGGTCAAGTGAATGAGGCAACATTTATCTGTTAAAAAAGATAGGGATAATAACACTTTTAAGTAGAAGGGATCAAGGAGATTCGTATATATAGTGATGTTGGGTAACAAAATAAGTTATCTACAGCTTTAATATGATATTTTGGTGGCCCAAAGAGAATATAACCTTGTCATTTGGAAGGAAAAGGTGGGTTTATTTGGTCACCTGACTTAAGATGACCCATTGCGAACATGTTTAGTCTATTGTCATGTGTTAACTTTTTACTTTTTTGACTTCTTCGTAAGACCTTGTCTGCGCATGTCATATTCTCCAAAGATTGACCTGTCTTCGGGACTGTATCACTTATCCAGATTGGGATAAATATTACTGCTTCGTACGCTTAAGTCCATATTATATAGCCAAAAGGTAGCAAGTGGATAATTGCAATAAAACCTACAATAGTGGAGAAATCAAACTGAACTGTCACCCAAAATTAGTGAGTAAAATAATTATTTTGAATTGCGAAAGCACTCATGTCCTACCTGTGCTCCGAGAAGATACATCAAAAATTCGAAGCGTGCATTTCAAGGGCGCTGACATTTTGAATGAAGTTCGACGGAACTGGCCGAGTTGTCACGAATGCCACTACCAAGAATGCTCAAATTAGATAGGTCAGTATTTGAAAAATGCCACCTATCGGAAGATAACGCTTCGTAAGAACCTCGACCAAAGTTCAACCAAACTTGGCAGGAATCATCACCATAGTAAAGCACTCCAGATTTTTACACATCATGGGGTTATCTCCCCTGGGGCCCCATAAGAGGCCAGAAGGGTTACATTTTTAAAAATCTTCTTGTCATGAACCGGACGTTGGATTGGATTCACATTTGGTATTAAGGGGGTGGGGGGGGCAAAGGTGTGTGTGTCTGGGCATCAGCTTACATAGTGACAACTTTGAAATTATTTTTCTACCGAACGGAAAGACCCACGGCTCGGATAATTCTTATGTTGCATCATCTAGAGGACCTCTATCAAGATTGGATTAATTACGGCCCCTGGGTCAGAATTAATCTGTTCCTGGACGTCACTTGTTTTACCTTGACTTATATAGTGAAAAATTTAATAATCTTCTTTTACCAAACTGGAAGGCCTAGAGCTTTTATATTTGGTATACAGCATCATCTGGTGGACCAGCTCTATCAAGATTGTATCAATTATGGCTCCTGGGTCAAAATCAGCTCGTTACTGGAGGTCACAAGTTAAACATAGGCTTATATAGTGAAAATTTAAAAATCTTCTCTCAAACTGAAAGGCCTAGAGCTTTGATATTTGGTATGTAGCATCATCCGGCAGACCTTTAACAAGAATGTATAAATTATGACCCAAGGGTCAAAATTAGCTCTTTCCTGGACATCGCAAGTCTAACATAGGCTTGTTTAGTGAAAACTTTAAAAAAAAAATCTCTTCTCAAACAGAAAGGCCTAGAGCTTTGATATTTGGTATGTAGTATCATCTGGTGGATCTCTATAATTTTATATAACTTATGGCCCCAGGGTCATTATTAGCCCATCCCCAGACGTTACAAGTTGTACATAGAGCTAATATAGTGAACATTTTAAAAATCTTTTTCTCAGGGAGGGCCTAGAGCTTTGATATCAAGGTTGTAATAAGTTTGGTCCTGGGTTCAAAATTAGCCTGTTCCCGGATGTCACAAGTTTAACATAGGCTTGTATAGTGAAAACTTTAAAAAAATCTTCTTCTCCTACTTAAAATGACCTAGAGCTTTGATATTTGGTAGACTTTTATCTGTTTTTGTGCTCTTTGGACTCAGGTGCCCTATGAGCCTTATGTCTTCAATAACAACAATGTTTTCTCAATTCTTTGCAGACAAGTTCATTTTCTTTCATGACAAGTAGAAAATCATGTCTTACTTGTCCAGGGACAAGAGGAGAAAATTTGTATTTCCACACCACTTCATTGAGATGACAGGTTGTACAGTTGCATGTACGAGTTGTACAAATTACAGGAGTAAGCAGACTTCAGTATTAACATCTGTACAGGTGAATACAGAAATGCATTATGTGTCTTGTTAATTACTGTCTGTCTGACTCCAACATGATAAATATTACCTGCATGTATACACAGAATTAGTTTTTAGCTTTACTGTTTTTCTAGAAAAAACAAACAAACATATGGGAGTGATAGGCTTTCGAATTTCTGAGCTTTAGTAACTTTAGTATCTGTAAGGCAGTGTCATTGTGCTTTTAACCCATTCCCGTTTTAAGACATGGTCCAGTTTTGAATGACGTTGCAGATGCCAATGTAAAAAAGAATGCAATTTGAAATAAAACCTATTTTGTAGAAAATTGTGTTAGAAAAGAAGAAATTGCTTGTTACAAGCAATTACTTTTCTTTCACAATATTTTCGTTAGTATAAAATGATATGGACGTAAAAAACAGGGACTGTACAGAAAGGGTTAAAGTTAAGATTTCAGAGCCCCAGCCTAGTATTCTGGTGATGCCCAGGAAACAGGAATAAGAGAGTCACAGACTTGCTGTGATATAACTTGAAAATTGTTGAAAGAGGCTTGAAGGTTTGAACCAAGAATTTGTCACTATTGGCCAACATTCTCTCCTACATTTAGCAAGATTCTATTTGTCAGTTCTCTGTAGTGGACAAATGAAAGCTTGTATGCCAAAATTGCGTGTTGTTGAATTGTTAAAGGTATATGAGAATAGTGTGCTCATATATACATGTATTTCCATATTATGTAGTATTATGACATTTTGATTATCAATTGACCAGGATTCATTAACCCTTGTTATACTGAACCTTGAATATTCCCATTTTTGGTAGAAGGTAAAGACAAAGATCAGCTTGCACTTACTTGTACACCACCTACCAGTCGAATTTATTCTGAGTTTTCAATAAAACAGATAGTTAAAATCAATGATGACTCAAATTATACTTAAACCCACTGTTGTGCTCTCAGTGCTTTCAACCCTGTGATATTTTTAGTGATTTTATTCAGCATGACAAGAGTTAACCCATTCCAACACAGTGGAATTTTAGACTGGTCCATATTGAAAGAAGCTGCAGACGACAATTTCAAGTTGATGGAATTTTGAATCTTTTCGTCTTTTTGGATAGAAAACATTGTGGATAATGAAGAATTTGCTTGATACAAGCAATTTCTTCATTATCCACAATGTTTTCAAAAGTTTTTTTCTTGAGGGGCGTAAAAAGGAGGGATTGAGTTGGAATGGGTTAAGTGGGTATAGAACTATATAATGCTGATAATGCCTCTGCCTTTATAAATCAATCCTTCAGCATACAATAATTGGTAGAGACTTTTCTTGCATGTTGATTGTTTTGTATTTCATTTCATTGGCGGTGACAAGCAAGGAACACGATTATTGCTTAACCTTGTACCAATGAACAAAATCTTAGATTGATCCAAATTATAGAAGTTGCATAATGACATTTTTATGTTGATGGAAATTTGAATATCTCTATCTCTTAGGGTAGAAAACAAGGTGGAAAATATTGAAAGAATGCTTTTAACAATCGATTTCTTCATTTTCCACCTTGTTTTCCTTATTTCTATTCTTTAAGTGGTGTTAAAAAAGCAGAATTGTGTGGGAATGGGTAATGGTCCCTGTAATACTTAGACATTTTTGCAGAAATACCTGAAGCTAGTCTCCAAAGATGATTTATTTGAGTGGCATGATAGTTATGTCTCTTGAAGTTTCGACCCATTACCATATGGTAAAACTTTAGACCATACTAAATTGAAAGATGTTTCTGACAAAATTTTCAAGTGTATGAAATTTTGGATTTTTTTAACTCTCTCAGGTAGAAAAAATTGTGGAAAATGAAGAATTTGCAATTTCTTCTTTTTACATAATTTTTTCCGAATCATTTTTTGAGTGGTGTCAAAAAGTGTTATTTGTGAAATGGGTCAAATTCAATTTTATCAGGCTTTAATCAGAGTTTGGCCCAAACATTTGATGTCCACTTGTCATTCAAGCAAAGGCCAGGTCAAATGACTTTTTCCCATTTTTTTGAAATTAGAAAATATATCTTTTCGATACATTTTGATTGAATATTGCCAATGATACTAGAAAATATAGAGTTTTTAGAATTATTTTATTGGGCAGAATGTGTTACTAGAACTAACTTGACATTCTAAATTTGTGATTTCTTTTAGAGCTCAACAAGAGAATTTAATATTAACGCATGCTCAAATTCACCATAATATGTCTTAGATAATAAGGCAAATTTTTATTTAAACAAATTGAAATATGGACCTCTTGTTTGACATTTCCAACAATTCCACATGAGCACCCAGTAAAGACTCAGATCAGCCTGTGCAGCCTGTGCAGCCTGTGCAGCCTGTGCAGCCTGATCAGAGTCTTTACTTTTGCTCTGTAGATAGGTACTAACTCAAAGTTCCTTTTATCCTATTCCCACATAATCTGGCTTTTTTACACCACCTCACACCCCCATCTTGTAACAAGCAATTTCTTCATTTTCTGCAATTTTTCCAAGGCCTTTATACAACAGGGTGTCAAAAGACGGAATTTTTGTGGAAATGGGTTAAATTGTAGTAGGTAAAAGATATTTGATATTGCTTACCGGAGGAGAGATTTGCCTGACTGGAAAAGTTATTTCAAATGAATAAGCTTGACAGTCTTCTGCTAATCAAAAAACCCTTGACGGCAAGTTAATTTCAAAGTGTTTACAAGGTAGTTTTTCTTTTCCAAAGGTTTTGAGATTTTCCCTGTAATGCCAGGGATTTTAAATAAGGGAATGTACTATCAAATATTTCATACATGAATTTACCTCCCCTAGCTATGATGCTTCTTGTATCTATTTTCACATATTCAAACTACCTTTACAGGTTGATTGGAATACGCTTTTTATGGTCTGATCTGGTAGGTTGGTCTAAGAAAGAACTAAGCCATTTAACTGCAGCAAAGAACTCAGCGATTAGACTTATTGATATTTGCAATACCTGCTACAAAGGTTTGATAAAATAATTTGCTCAGTTGTCAAAGGGAGGCTACTAGTTTAAATAAAATTCATACACTAGTAACCACCCCTAGTGTAGGTTTAACATGATCCTGATATTTAGCAATCTGACTGAATTAGGTAGAAATATTCAGTGATGAGGCAAATATTAAACCTTGCAATGCTGAACACAGAATATTCACCTTTTGGGCAGGAGGTATAGATAAAGATCAGCCTGCACACAAGTGCAGTCTGATCTTAGTCTACACCACCTGTTTGTTCCTTTTTAAGTCGGTGAAGTTTATAAGATCTAATTTTAAAATGAATGTATGCCACCAAACTAGAACACTCAGTGCTTTTAGACCTTTTAAATTTTCTTGTGGGGGCATCAAAAAGTGTCATTGTAGGAAGGGGCTATTTCTCTCCTTAACCCATTCCCACTCAAGGATGCTTAGTCTAGACAAAGATCAGACAGCACATATGTGCAGGCTGATCTTTGTGTATACCTCCTGCCAAAACAGGATTATTTTGGGTTCAGCATGACAAGGGTTGAAATTGTCAGCAACCTCTTTCAATATGGACCAGTCTAAAATTTTGCTGTTTGAGTTAAGATACCAGTTTCACCTTATCTTCAATTGAATAGTTCCAGGCTCTTAAACAGGGGTCGACACTAACAGTGTCAAAAGATCCAAAGGATCACTGAAAATATGAAGGGACCCCAGCAATCTCAGGCTAGAGATTCTGTAAGGATACTTCAAAATTTCTCCAGTACAATTGATCTTAATGTATCAACTAATGCTCCTGATTATTTTTTTTTTTTTTTATTTTTGCTTGTTTTTGTAGAAAAAATGTGGATAATGAAGAACAAGCAATTTCTTCATTTTCCACAATGTTTTCTGAAGCTTTTTAGCTCACCTGAGCACGTAGTGCTCAAGTGAGCTATTAAGATCGCCTTTTGTCCGGCGTGCGTCCGGCGTGCGTTGTGCGTCGTCCGTCAACAATTTCTTCAAACGACATCTCCTCCTAAACCACTGGGCCAATCTGAACCAAATTTGGCAGAAATGTTCCTTAGGTGGTCCCCTTCAAAAATAGCTAAAAGAATTGAAATCTTTTTGCCATGGCAACCAAAGTGAAATTTTAAAATAATCTTTAAAAATCTTCTCCTCCTGACCCAGAAGGCGTAGAGCCTTGATATTTTACATGAAGTATCAGTATATTGACCTCTTCCAAATTAGCTAAAATCATGATCCTCGGATCCCCAGGGGCGGAGCCCAAGGGGGGTGGGGTTTATATAGAAATAAAGAACAATTTTTTAAATGACATCTCCTCTCAAACCACTGGGCTGATTTGAACAAAATTTGGCAGAAATGTTGCTTAGGTGGTCCCCTTCAAAAATACCTAAAGAATTGAAATCTGTTAAAAACTCTGGTTGCCATGGCAACCAAAGTGAAATTTATAAATAATCTTTAAAAATCTTCTCCTCCTGACCCAGAAGGCATAGAGCCTTGATATTTTGCATGAAGCATCAGTATATTGACCTCTTTCAAAATAGCTAAAATCCTGATCCTCGGGTCCCCAGGGGCGGAGCCCCGGGGGGGGGGGGAGTTATATAGAAATAAAGAACGATTTTTTTAAATGACATCTCCTCCAAATTCACAGGGCCAATTTGAACCAAATTTTGCAGAAATGTTGCTTAGGTGGTCCCCCTTAAAATTAGCTAAAAGAATTGAAATCCATTAAAAACTCTGGTTGCCATGGCAACAAAAGTGAAATTTCCAAAAAAATCTTTAAGAATCTTCTCCTCCTGACCCACAAGGCGTAGAGCCTTGATATTTTGCATGAAGCATCAGTATATTGATCTATTACAAAATAGCTAAAATCATGTTCCTTGGGTTTCCAGGGGCAGACCCGGGGTTGGGGGGTGGGGGGTTATAGGCATGAAGCATCAGTTCACAGACTTCTTTCTTATTTCTGAAATTATAACCCAAGGAAAAAGCTTTTTCTTCTTTCAAATCAGCACTAAGGCCTTGGAATTTATAATTTAGACTTTTGGATCCCCAGGTTCATAGTCTTTATATGTAATTGTGGCCCACTTGTTTCATAATCCTAACCTTAACATGAAATTAGACTGTTGAAAGAAAAAGAGCCTTTATCTCAGGCGAGTGCCCCAGGGCCAACGGCCCTCTTGTTTTTTCAAGTTGGGCTTAGAAATGCACGATTGCGTGTGAATGAGTTAATGTATATCAAGGAATAATCCCTGATTATCTGGAGGAATCCCTGAAGTAATAGGTAGGGATTCCTGTGGGATCCCACTGAAGCAAATTTAGTGTCAAACACAACAAAATTTTAGACTGGTTGTAATTGAAAGAAGATTCAGACAACAATTAAAAGTTTATGTAATGTTAAATTTTTTAAACTTTCTGGGTAGAAAAGATTGTTTAAATGAAGAAATTGCTCATTGAGGAGTGTCAAAAAGTGTCAGTGTATGGGAATTGGTTAAAAATGGCTTATTTTTTAATGTAAATGCATTTACAAGAAAAAAAAAATCACAAAATCTTTGAGAGAATGACAAACAGCCAGGAACTTAGTTAAGTTCAAGTTCAGTAAAATTAACCCTTGTCATGCTGAACCTGGAATATTCTGGTTTGGGAAGGAGGTGTTGACTAAGATCAGACTGCACTTATGTGCAGGCTGATCTTAGTCTACACCTTCTGCCCGTACGTTTCCTGCCAAAGTTGTGTATGAAGTTTAATTTTAAAAGAAATATTGATTTTTGAACAACAAGTTCTATCAGTGCTTTCAGCCCTTTGATTTGACAGCATTTCAGTTAGGTATTTTATACAGCATGACAAGGGTTAAAAGAGACCATTATACATGTGATCATTGTAACAAAGGTGTGGAGTTTTTTAGTGTTAGATTGTAATAAGTAAGATATTCCTGGGCTTTAAATTATAGTGTTCAAATTTAGACAATTTTAAAATTTTCTTTCCAGGTAAATTTAACCCTTTCCTGTTTAAATACAGGATTTTACGTTCCTGTGATTTTATACTTGAGAAAACATTGTGGAAAAAGAAGAAATTGCTTGTAACAAGCAATTTCTCCTTTTTCCACAATATTTTCTACAACATAGGATGGATTCATTTCAAACGGCATCCAGTTTTCATTGCCGTCTGCAACCTCTTTCAATTTGGACTAGTCTAAAATTTCCAAAAATGGGAAAGGGTTGAAGTTTGAAAATACTTAGGGTAAGCTTTTTATATATTTAATTGGAGTTTTTAAGTAGGGAAAAAAATTGAAACAATCTTTTGCACCCATGAGGCTACAGATTTAGAATTTGCATGATGTTTGAATCAACTTTATCATGAGCCGACACTGGTTCTTTGTTATTGTTTTTTGCTTCTTTTTTATCTAGTTTGTTTGTGAAGAAATCTAAACACGCGTTACGGGCTGTTGTTTTCATTGCCATTCCATGTGAAAAAAGTCAAATTTTGTAATATCCCTGGAATCGCAAAAGGCTTAATCCTTTCCTGTTTTGCAAGATTATAGACCTGTCCAAATTCAAAGGTTATGCAGACGAAAATTCAATTTGGATTTAATTTGGAAAAGAAATAACATTCAATAGGGTAGAAAATATTGTAAAAGGAGAAGGAGCTTTTCACAAGCAATTTCTACTTTTTCTGCAATATTTTCTCTCAATCATTAATTCACCGGGACGTAAAAACCAGGGATTGAAAGGGTTAAATAACCGAAAAAGGAAGATAATTGAAAAAGTATTGTAGAAAAGAAGAAATTGCTTGTTACAAGCAATTTCTTATTTTTCTACAATATTTTTTCAATCATAATTTCACAGGGACATAAAACCAGGGATTGAGGGGTAAAATCAGGGATTGAAAGGGTTAAATGACCGGAAAAGGGAGATAATTGTACTGTTATACATTCACTGTTGAAAGGGAGATAAATAGCTCTACTGGCTGAAAGCAAAGGGCTATTGTTGCATAACATACAAATTAATTTAATAAAAGTCTTCATTCAACTGATTTGTAGTATACCATGTACTATTACATAAACTATTTTTTCCTGCTCTAAACCCCATTTACCTCAAAAAACTATGTTACTCCCTCTGCCATGTTAACGCAATAAAGTGTATCTGCCAGAGAGTAATTTAGTCACAGTTTCTCTATGAAAACTGCATATCAAGTGTATCAACGGGAAACATGTCTTGTTGTAAGAAGTGAGACAATCAAGCAAATCTTTGATGGTTAAGTCTCACTGCTGCATTTTGAGGCTTTACTGAAATAATTAAATTTTAGTTTTGTCTATCAAAAACCTGCTTCTGAATGGCTGAAAACAAATATTCATACCTTCATGAACAAAATTTGAGCACACAGCTATTTTGTATGGCTGTGCACAAAATAGATCCTGAAGAAATATATCAAACATTGTAAAGTTATAACCTTTTTTCGTTCTAAGTCATTGAATTACAAGAAATGAAGAGAATATTTTTTGTTTTCATCAAGGTATGAAACAAAATATCTAATCATGCTTATGTATGGATCATACAAGAAATGAAGAGAATACTTTTTGTTTTCAGCAAGGTATGAAACAAAATATCTAATCATGCTAATGTATGGATCTGCTTAGTGTATTCATACAGTGTGATTAGGTTTTTAGTTTCATGCCTCCATGAAAACAAAAAATATTCTCTTCAACTATTAGAAGAAGAAAAAAATATAGAAGAAGAGCTGGTTCTTTGAGCATTTTAGCCGATTTTGCTGCTTATCATTAATTTCTAACTATACCTTGATTAGTTTGACAAGTCAAACCATTTTGTTGTCTGGAAATATTCAACTGTTATCAACTGTTATCAAATAAATGTACCTTGAAGACAAATTGATATGATATAACCCATTACCACTCAATCCCTCATTTTGATGTGCAGCTTGTTTCAAACAATTTCTTTTTTTTCTTCTTTTTATTGCCCCTGCCAAGTAATAGCAATGGCAATCTATTACAGTAACCCTTTCATGTACAGTCCCAGGTTTTTATGTCCATTTTATTTTATAAGTGAGAAAACGTGATAAAAGTAGAAATTGCTTGTAGCAAGCAATTTCTTCTTTTCATAAACTATTTTCTACTCCATAGAATAGTTTAATTTTCATTGCCGTCTTCTCGACATATTTCAGTTTGCACCCATCTAAAATTTTGAAAAACAGAAAACGGTATAATGATGGATTTCAAAATAACTTGGCACAGTTGTTCTCCTTGATGAGCACTAGTGTCATGCATATAGTTATCTTTGATACTGCTAAGTTCAAATGAAGGTCTTGTGACAAGCACTTAAGCGAGTGCATCCATGTTTGTAATCCATTTCTAGTCTCGCAATGCTTTCTTTTCTATATGAATTTTTTTTAGCTCCACTTGTTTAAAGTCAGTGAGCTATTATGTCATGGCATGACATTGTGCATTCATGCGTCTGTCTGTCCATCTGTATGGAAACTTTTACTTTAAAATTTGAAGATTGATACAGATCTTGCTCAAGTGCCTCTAGTTTAAAAAAGAATAATTACAATCTAAAATTTTGTTGTCTCAGGCAATGGGTAATAGTTCATTACATATACTAACACACAAGAATTTAGACTGGTCCAATTTGAAATAAATTGCAGCTAACAATTTTAACCCTTTTCATGCTGAATAAAATCCTCTACAGAATTGCATCAAATTCAAAGGGATGAAGGCACTGGATGCACTGATTTTGACTTAATATTTGTCTTGAAAATTTATTCTGGTTTAAAAGAGACAAACAGGTGGTGTAAACAAAGATCAGACTGCAGATATGTGCAGGCTGATCTTTGTCTAAATCTCCTGCTGAAACAGGAATATTCCAGGTCTAGCATGACAAGGGTCAAGTTGATGAAATTATATAAATCTTGGTCTTAAAGGATACAAATATTGTATAACTTTTGGCAGTATTTTCCAAAGTTTTTTATTGAGGGTGTAAAAAGGCAGGATCATGTGGGAATGGATGTTTAGGAAAAATTTTATTAACCCTTGTCATGCTGTACAAAATCCCTTACAGAGTTGCATTAACCCATTACCACACAGAAAGAATTTAGACTGGTCCAAATTCAAAGAAGTTGCAGACAACAATTTAAAGTCTGTGGAATTTTGAATTGTTTCATCTTTTTGGATAGAAAACATTGTGGATAATGAGGAAATTGCTTGTGACAAGCAATTTCTCCATTTTCCACAATGTTTTCCAAAGCTTTTTTTCCTTGAGGGTGTCTAAAAGCGTCTCTGAGTGGGAATGGGTTAAAATCAAAGAGCTGAGAGCACTGATAGTACTTGTTGTTCAAAAACTAATATTTCTTTTGAAAATCAATCTTATAACTTCTGTGACAGGAAAAGTTCAAGCAGGAGATCTAGACCAAGATCAGACTGCACTTATGTGCAGACTGATCTTTGTCTATACCTCCTGCCCAAGCCTAAATACTCCGGGTTCAGCATGACAGGGGTTAAAAATGAAGAAATTACTTGCTGTATCAAGGCATTTTCTTCAACTTCCATATTGTTTTTTACCCAGACAGACAGAATAACTTAAATTCTACAAAAATACGGACCAGTCTAAAATTCTGTTGTCTGTTTTTGGGTTGATGAACTCTAATCTCAAGACCTGTTTACCAAATGATACAACTAGTCATGAAGTGCTGGAGATTTTATCCCCAATTTCCGCCGGAACAACAGAAATCAAATGTATTTGCATTTTATTGAAAACAATGCAGAAGACATTGGGATCAATAAGAGAACAAAAGTTTCCTGTATATTATTTCCAAAGGAGGTCATCCAATCTTAGTTTATGCATTCGGAATGAATGGGAAAGAAAAATGATAAACTTGATCAGGGTTGAGGTAGCAGTCAGCAAATATTGGAGAGATTCTCTTAGGTTCATGAGAAAATGGAATGTTGGTCCAACCCCACTTCGCATTTTAGCCTAGCCTAGTTGTTACCTAAAGTAGTTCCATTGAAATTTCATGTTCTCCTTTTGGCATAATGTTTTGAGTCTTAGCAATAGCTAGAGGTAAAAAATTCTGATGGTGGACCACTGCTGCACTATCTATTTGTGTGTTAATGGGTTTTGTCAGGACTATTTCTTGATTAGGGATGGAGTTTGTCTCCCCACCCCATTGAAAAGCAAAACAAAATGAATAGAGATTCTTAATCCATAACCCATTCCCACAAAAAAACTTTTTAAGCGATTCAAGAAATTAACACTTTGGAAAACGTGGAAAATAAAGAAAATTCTTGTTGGAAGCAGGGCTCATTTCCATTTATGGTATGCAGTTCTCCTGAAAGTATCAAGTGACCATAGGTGACTTCTATTAAGATATCCTTGGACAAAAATTGATAGCATGAAATTATAGACTTAGGTGGGCTCATTTTTTTATATTTTTTTTTTAAAGAAGGGAGGTAATCAACTCTATTTGACTTGAGATACTTTGTTGTGTATTGGTTTGTACAACGATGTAACTTTTCTGTACTGGAGAGTTTAATTTGTAGATTCAGGCTAGACTGGAGCTAATCATGAGCTTGATCAAGCGCATGAAGTTTTCCATACCTACATTTTTAGTGCACCAAATGGAGGATGGTTTTGCGGTTCAGTGGTTACTGCGTGGCTTAGTCCATTGATTAGGGTAGCTAACTGGTTTAACCCATTCCCACACAATGACCCTTTTTGAAGTCCCTGAAGAAAAACAATTAAGAAAACATTGTGTAGAATAAAGAAATTGCTTATAACATGCAATTTGTTCATTTTCCACAATGTTTTCTATTCAGAAAGATGAAAAAATCTAGTTTGTTTTAAACTTTAAATTGTCGTCTGTAACTCCTTTCACTTTGGACCAGTTTAAAATTTTGCTGTCTGGTAATGGGTTAAAGGTATGATGACCATTGGGTCAATTTTTGCCTGCAGTGCTTTGTACCTAAACAAAAGATATTCTTTGGAAGGAGACCAGTCTTTGACCTTGTTTTTGTCTTCCCCCCCCCCCCACACACACACACAAAAAAAAAATGAAGTATTTTTATATTTTTGTACAGAAAAGATCATGAAGTTGATATAGTATGGTATGGTCTGTTCTTGTTTTAAGGGTGCACTTACTTTGTTTGTTAGTCCATTACCATTCTATCCTACATTTCTATGAGCTTAAGAAATATAGCTTTGGAAAACAAGCAGTTTCTTCTTTTCTCACAATGTTTTCTACCTCATTTGGTCCTTGTTTTTCAATTAAACTAAACTTGTTTTGTTGTTGGCAACCTCTTAGACCAGTCTGAACTTCTGTCTATTCAGAATGATTTAAGGGTACTTGTTGGTTAACCTTTTCCTGTTTTCTTGAAATTTTAGACTGGTCCAATTAGAAAGAAGTTGCAGACAACAATTAAAATTGGGTGAAATTTTGAAAAGTAGCCCTCCTACAGGTTAGAAAATATTGTGGAAAACGAAGAAATTGCTTGTCACAAGCAACTTCTTCTTTTCCCACAATATTTTCTCAAGTATAAAATCATAGGGACGTAAAAAAAACAGGGATTGAACAGGAAAGGGTTAATGAAGCAAATTTGATATGTTATGATGCAGAACAATTCATTCGTATGAAGATGACTTGTGCAGCCTAAAGACTAAACTGGCAACAATTTTCTATAGTCTTTTATAGTGTATTTGTGTGAGATGGATGTGTAGTTGTGAAAGGATCAAGTTTATGAAATTTTGGATTTATTCAACTTTCTGAGTAGAAAACATTGTGAAAAATGAATGAATTGCTTGTGACAAGCAATTTCATCATTTTTTACGATGTTTTCCAAAGCTTTTTACCTTGGGGGCGTCTAAAAGCATCATTGAGTGGGAATGGGTTAAAGGAGTTGCAGAAGAAAATACACATGTATTATATAATTTTTTTTATTCAATTTTCTTGGTAGAATATTGTGGAAGCAATTTCTTCAATTAACACAATGTTTCCAAAATGTTTTTGTTGATGGGCACAAAAGAGTGTCATTGTGTGGGAATGGGTTAATATGTGTTGTTCTTATTCTGGGGTTATTGCTATGTAGTACTTGTTAAAAGAATATTTCAAAAATTTAAAATTTGTTTATGGTATATCTGACCGAAAGTTCTCCTTCGTGACTTGAAAGTGTATGCTAACATTATCTCTATAGCATGAGAGGCTTAATAGATGTACATGAATTGAAATTATGTCATTTTTTTTTATCCCTCAGGAATACCGATAAGACAACTTCTGTAATCTCTTCAACCAATTCCCACTGGATCCCACTTTTTATGCCCATCAAGAAAAAGGCTAAGGAAAGCATTGTGGAGAATGAAGAAATTACTTGTTTACGACACTCAAGAAAAAGCTTTAAAAATCAATGTGGAAAATGAAGAAATTGCTTGTAACAAGTCGGGGCATAAAAAAACAGGATTGTGTGGAAATGGGTCGTATAGAGGTTAGAAGTGTCTAAAGGCATTCCTAGGGGATAGAAAAAATTGCTTCTACCCAAAGTGCAAAGCTTTACAAAATTTTACCTACTTAAAACTATTGTCTGTAGTTTCCTTGAATCTGGACCGCTCTATGATTTTGTCGCCTGGCAATAGGTTAACCCATTCCCACACAGTGATGCTTTTGGACGCCCTTCAAGAGAAACACTTTGGAAAACATTGTGTAAAATGAAGAAATTGCTTGTAAAAAGCAATTTCTTCATTTTTCACAATGTTTTCTAACCAAAAAGTTTAAAAAATCTCAAATTTCATAAACTTTTCATCCTGGTCTGAAACTCCTTTCAATTTGGACCAGTCTAAAATTGTGTTGTCTGGTAATGGGTTAAGGGATTGAGGATAATGCCTGCTAAAAGGTTGGAGATTAGCATAGTTTACAGGGTGTCAGAGGTTAATATATTCTTCAGGTGAAAAAACAATAACAAACCTATAGGATCAGTTATCTTGGATGGTTCTTGAAATCATTTTGGAATTTTAATATACTGTGTCTGCTCTTAGTTTATTTCATATTTAGTTTTAACCCATTACCAGGCGACAGAATTCTAGATCGATCCAAAATGAAAAGAGTTGCAGACGACAATGTAATATTTATGAAATTTTAGATTTATTCAACTTTCTGGGTAGAAAATATTATGGAAAATGAAGAAATTGTTAGTCACAAGCAACATCCTCATTTTCAACAGTGTTTTCCAAATTGTGTTTCTTGAGGGTCTTTAAAAATCTGGATTGAGTGGATTTGGTTAATCGCAATACCAATTTTTCAACACAATTGTGGCAATTAACCAGATTCATTCTTTAACTCTAATATTAGTTCATAAAGTCAGTTCCAATATAAGCAGTGAATTGCTCTTATCATGGTTGCAATTCCCCTGTATGTGATTCTGATTGAAGTTATTTGTTCATCTTTCAACAATGTTTTCTAACAATACCTATGGGGTCATTTATCTTTAAAGGTTTTTGAAAGCCTTTTGCAAATTTAACCCATTACCAGACAACAGATTTTTGATTGGTCCAAATTGAAAGGACTTTGCATACAAAAATTTAAGGTTTATGAATGTTTAGATTTTTTCAACTTTCTGGAAAGAAAACATTGTGTAAAATGAAGAAATTGCTTGTTACAAGCAATTTCTTCATGTAACACAATGTTTTCCCTCAGGGGCGTTCTAAAGCACCATTGTTTGGGAATGGGTTATGACACTGGGTACACTGAAAGAATTATTTCATTGTTGTCTGCAGGCTGTGAACTTTATGTAAATATATATTACTTATTGAAATAGATTGGTTGATTGATTGAATGAGGTTTAATGCCACTTTTAGCCGTATTTCAGTTATATCGCGGCAGCTGGAGCACCTAACAATGGATTCCTGGTTTTTCTCACACCAGTACTTCCACTTCATCTTTTTTTCCTAGCCTCCAGCTGCTATCCCACTTAGATTTACGCTTATCCACCCATTGGTGAGAAACAAATGTCGGAAAGGATATGTGCTGCCACCAGGGATCAAACCCATGATAACCAATGACTGAAGATTGGGGGTCTTATTATTGAATGAGAGGATAAGTTAGAGAATATGGTGGAAAAGGGAGAGAATTAGTTACGTATTCATCTCAAATGTAAAATGTGTTGGATTTAAGGGGCTTCATAATGTTTATTATGAATTGTGTTTTCACAAATTGTCAGGGACAATAAAATACAGGATAATAACCAAATGAAAAAAATCAGACAAAAAAAGAAGAAAAAAGAAAGAAAAATTGTGGTGATTTTGATTGAAGTGCTTGGGAGTGTTTTGAATTAGTTATTATGTAAATTTACGAAATAGCATGTCATGCGAAGGAAGTTGTCATTGTTGCTTGACAAATTCTGGAATATTTTGGTGTAAATATACAATACGATAGGGCTGTATACTACTGTAGACACCTCATGAAATGGATTTCTTGTAAGATGAGCTAGCAAGCAGGAGTTTTGACTATTTCTAATTAATTTGCTTATTTAGTGGCTGTGATATTGGAAAGGTTACTCTATTTGCACAATGGTGAGTATACAAAGAAACCTTGATTTTAGCTGTACTAGAATCTGAGAGATATATAGAATGAAGATAGTAATGGCAGGGCTGGAATTCCCATGCACGGCTTGTATGAATGAGCTTTCAACTACAATGTTCAAGGTTCAATGTTCGGTTCAACTAAATACCAGAGCAAATGCTGTAATGGTACTAAACAGATATCAAAGATTTAATATTCTAATGTTTATATGGAAGGGTAGGAAACATTGTTGTTACTGAAGAAAATGCTGGTTCCAGTATTTTCTTCAGTAACAACAATGTTTTTTTGAAATTTATCTATGATCACTTTTAATAGGGCAAGTTCATTTTTATATCAAGGTAATGAAAGTACTGTAAGCTAGCTTTGTCAAACATACTTATGGTAAAGAATAGTTGTGGAAAACAATGTGGAAAATGAAGAAATTGCTTGTTTCAAGCAATTTCTTTGTTTTTCACATTGTTTTCTACCTAGAGAGATAATTATTTTAGAATTTACAACAATTTGAAATTGTCGTCTGCAACTTGTTGAATACTGTGATCAGAGTCATTGTGAACAGGATGTGCTCAAGTGAGCTAAAGATAACTTGCAGATACATAAGAACTACTTTTTTTATGGCATAGGCATTTAACAGATTTAGTGGTTAAGTCTCAAGTGGCAGTTTGCACTTGTTGAACTTTGAGACTTTGAGATTTTTGAGACCAAATTTTGTCTGTTAACTTGAGCTATCAAAGCTGGAGCTGCTGGCCAAAAATCATCTCCTACTTGTCTGGAGGACATGTTGAGATAGTCTGTATTTCCGAACCCATGCAGGTTTTCCCTACAATACAAAGACTAGTAATGCTAAACCCATTCCCACTCAATGACGCTTTTGGATGCCCCTCAAGAAAAAACAATTGTGAAAGCATTGTGTAAAATGAAGAAATTGCTTTTAACAAACATTTGTTTCATTTGCCACTGTGCTGTCTTCCCCTGAAAGAAAAAAAAATGTCTGAATTCCATGCTTAGAATTGTTGTCTGCAACTTCTGTCTATTTTGACCATTGTTAATTTTTTTCACTTGATAATGGATTAAGTACATTTTCATTGCCCCCCTTATGAAATAGGGGTGGAGAAAAGGGCACTTAATTAAACATTTTTACAATGGTTGATTGAACAGGCTTTAAAAAAGTATTTTATTACAAGGGCATTAATTTTAGACAAAATAATTTTCTTCATCTTTTCCACTATGACTTTGCAAAACTTGTGTGATGCTGACTAAATCCCAGTTCAGAATTGTATTAACCCTTGTCATGCTGAATAAAATCCTAAAAATTGAATTTAAGGATCAAAGATCTGAAAACACAGGAATCACTAATTGTTGGTTAACCTATTCCCACTCAATAAAATTTGAGACCAACCAAAATTCAAAGAAGTTGTAGGCGACAATTTTAAGTTGATGAAATCTTGAAATCTTTGTCGTTTGGAGTAGAAAACATTCTGGATAATGAAGAAATTGCTTGTAACAAGCAATTTCTTCATTCACCACAATGTTTTCCACAGCTTTCTAATTGAGGGGCGTTTAAAAGTGTCATTGTGTGGGAATGGGTTAATATTCATCTTAAAAAAAATATCTATAAAGAACTCTGGTTTAAAATGGACAAAGCAGGTGGTGTAGACTGAGATCAGACTGCACATATGTGCAGGCTGATCTTGGTCTATACCTCCTGCAAAAACAGGAATATTCCAAGTTCAGCATGACAAGGAATGGAAGCACATATCAGTGGCTTAGTGCAAAAGCATCCTAAGTGTCTATACAAAGACACTAAGGTATTGATATGTGCAGGCTGGTCCTAGACTATACCTCCTGCCATTTCAACTACGTTTACTACCCCAAAAGACTGAGATTTTTGAGATTTCATCAACAAGAAATTGTTGTCTGCAACTTCTTTGAATTTAGACGAGTCCAATTTTTTGTGTGGTAATGGATTAAGCTTTTATTATCCAAAGAGAGAAGTTTAGAGTTTCTAATGAATAACTCAATATTCAAGAGCTGTTACAAACTCTTAATTGGACAAGTTTTGCATATTGCAAGCCCCACAGGCATTAACAATACCTCAAGTTTTTTTTCTGAAAAGGGGTAGAATTATAGATGGATAAAATTTTGATGCTCATTCTTGCCTGCATTTATTTTGAGCTTTAACATGAAAACTCATGCAGCAAAACCTCACAACCCCCAAAAACTTTGTTTGTTAGGGTGCAATGTATCATATGAAAATCAGTCAAGGGTTTGGTATAATAATGTCAAGTGTCTAATTTAAATTTAAGCCCTTCTATCAATTTTGGTGAAGATCAAAGTTAGCAGTTAAATAAAACCTTGGCTAAGATTTAACTGTATTACATAGATAGAGATTGTATCTAGCTATAGGATGTTTTCTCTTGAATGAATACAGAGTTAGGCCATTATGAGACAACAAATTTTAAACTGCTCTAAAGTTGCAGATGACAATACATGCATTTAGTTGATGGAATTTAAAAAGAAATGTCTTTGGGAATAGAAGGCATGGTGGATAATGGAGAAATTGCTTGTTGCTTAGAAGGCAATTTCACGATTTTTTATCATTTTTTTCAAAGATTTTTTCTTAAAGATCCAAAAGTGGATTTGTGTTAGAATAGGTCAATAGATACTTAATCAAAGATAAAATCTAACTGTTGAAATAAAAAATGGTCACATATTAAGTATGTATAAGCTGTATAAACCAAAGGATTCTAAACAGCATTCTAAAAACCCAATTTCTCAACAAAACCCTATGTTGTGGGTACTCATTGTCTTGTCGAGACAATTCAAATGAGACCCTACAACATAGGGTATACAGCAGTATTGTTGAAATATTAAAATCTACAATACAAATTACACCCTGTATCTATAGCTCTGATAAATTAATACTGTTCAGCCTGCATTATATGTGAGAGTAACTGCAAGTCTGTCTTCATCAGGTGACATAGATTGATTTTAACTTCATTTTTTTTTGCTCCAATGGCTGAAAGCAAGCCTGCTATTGTCATGGCATTGTGTCCAATGTCTGTTTGTGTGTCAGTCCAAAATCTTTTAATTAAAAAACTTCCCCTCAGAAAGTACTTTATAGCTATCAGCCAAATTTCACATGAATGATCCTTGGATGACCCTTTATTTGGTTTCTTCAGCGATTATGGTTTGGAAAAAACTAAGATGGCTTTAATGGGTCACTGAGGGCTAATTTTCATGTACATGTATGGTATATACTGTAAACTTTGAAAATCTTCCTCTCAGAACAAAAATTCACAAAAATGATCATTTTATTTCAATGGTTCAGTGCAAATCGGTTGTAACTGCCTATATGTTTATAGGCAGTTACAACTGTTTTGCACTGAACCATGGAGGATTCGCAAAATTTAGAGTATCGCAATGGCATAATTATTCAATGGAAATAATTGTTACTTCCTGACTAAGAATATTTGTTGCATGAAAGAAAGTTGCTTCCCTTAAAGTAAATTGGGGGAGGGGGGAGTAATTCTTTTGTAAATAAAAGTTCTGAAGATGGTGAAATGACCTGACCCCTACGAAAAAAACTTCTTCAGCTCATGAAACATTCATGGAACTCATTTCTGATTCATGAACTGTTTCATGAACTGACCATAGGACTTTTTAATTAATATTGGTAGTTCAAGAACTTATGATTCTTCATGAACTAAAAGTAACAGATCATGAACTGATTGTTCATAAACTTATCTTTAATAAACTAATGATATCACTAACATAATGACGTTAGTTCTTTAAATTCAAATCATGAACTTATAGTTCATGGTATTTAAGTCTGTAATAAATGGAGATAAATCTTTATGCATATCTTAATGAAAAGGATTCCTGAAGTCTATCAAGTTTTATTATAGGTTTTTAAGGTATCCTTTGCATGTTTTTATGATATAATGTGTAGCAGAGTAAAGATAACCCCTTGTCCTGCTGAGCTCAGAATCAAGTTTCTGCAGGAGATAAGGCGCAGAAATTCCAGCATGTATGCACAGTCTAATCTTAGTCAATACTCTCTTTTGTCCCCTTTAAGTCACTGACCCACAGCACAGTCTGTAACGCACCAGACTCCCTACCTTCAATCATGGGATGTCATGGGTTCGATCCCCGGCTGTGGCACATATCCTTTCCAACATTTGTCTCTCACCAATGGGTGGATAATTTTAAACCTAAGTGGTATGGCAAGTGGAGGCTAGGAAAGGATGTAGTGGTTGTACTGGTATGAGAATTACCATGATTCCATTGTTACCTGCTCACGCCACCGCGATATGACTGAAATACTGTTAAAAGTGGTGTTAAATCCTATTCAATCAATCTGACCCACAGCCTGGTCTTCAGTGTTTTCAGCCCTTTGATTCTAGTGCAGTATTGAAAGATGGATTTTATTCAGCATGTTAGTGAATGTTTTGAAGGTAGCCTATACATGTTTCATATAACATAATGTGCTGCATGCATCAGGGTAAAGATTAATAACAAGTTGAACATCTCAGGAAGTCTAAATAATTAGTTTCATCATAACATGATATGGTGATTAATGAATTTTATGCTTTCAGACTTGTTTTTGCTTTGATAATGGCTTAATGAAACTGTACTGAGATGAAATTATGATGTTTCAAATCTTTACATCATATTTTCTTCCTTGAGCTTTGGGTCTTAAAGTCTTTTAAATTTTCAAGTTGTCAAAACCTAAGGATAAAATAAGTTTCCAGTAAAAAAATTCAGCTCCACTGCCTGAAAGCCAACTGGCTTTATAATTGTCAATGTATTGTGTCTGTTATGCTCTCATCGATGTGTGTGTCAATAGGTCTTCTGTAAACTTGACCTTGTCAAATTAACCCATTCCCACACAGTGACGCTTTTGGACGCCCCTAAAGAAACATATTTGGGAAAACATTGTGTAAAATGAAGAAATTGCTTTTTACAAGCAATTTCTTCATTTTCCATAATGTTTTCTACTAAGTAAGTGGAAAAAATCTGAAATTCCATAAACTTTAAATTTTCGTCTGCAACTCCTTTCAATTTGGTGTTGTCTAAAATTTTTGCCAAGTGGGAATGGGTTAAAATCCTATACAGAATTGCATTGAAATCAAATGACTGACAGCACTGGAAGGTATTATTTATTGTCAATATTTCATTCAAAATGAATTATTTAAACAACTCTGGCTTACAGGGGATAACCAGGAGGCGTAGACAACGAGCAGACTGCCCTACGTGCAGGCTGATCTTTGTCTATACCTCTTGTCAAAACAGAAATATTCCTTGTTCAGCATGACAAGGGTTGATATTTTAAAAAGAAACCTTCTTTGAGCAACTTTTCAAGGAGTGATCCTTTGCAGAACCTTTGTCTGATTTTCTCAAAGAGTTCTGATAGGATGACAAGCATCTCTGTTGTAGTTTCTATACTACCATGTATAAAATGAAACTTCAAAAAGATTCTTGTAAGATATCAGTGGATGGATTTAAACCTATTGTCACAGGATTGGTCTTTACTTGACCATTTATCAGATTCAGTCATAGAATTTTGATCACCGGATACATGACTTTTAAGGGCAGTGCTAAATTCCAGTGATATGTACTTAAAACTTTGCAAAATCTTCTCAGAAACCACAGGAATGATCCTTTGGTGATCCTTTATCAGATTCCTTTAGAAATTTGATTGGATAAAAACATAGCTAAATTTTATTTTCGTAGCTAATTTTGATATATGGTAAATAGTAAAACGTGGAACAGTTTTCTTCTCAGAAACCAGTTGGATGATTTCAATGAAATAGTCCTTGGCTGACTTTTCAGACTCCTTCAAAGAATTTTGATGGGTTACAATAAATGGCTTTAATGGGCGAGGACATTTTCCATTTAAGGTATAGACACTTTGAAAATTATTTCTCAGAAACCAGACTATCACCCACAGTAGCACATATCCTTTCCGACATTTATCTCTCACCAATTGGTGGATCATCGTAAACGTAAGTTGGATAGCAGCTTAAGGCTAGGAAAGGATGTAGTGGTAGCCTTGGTGAGAGAAATACTAGGAATCCATTGTTAGGTGCTCCAGCCGCTGCAATATGACTGAAATACTGTTCAATCAATCAAATCTTAGAAAACAGAGGATGGATTTCAACAAGATTTCACAGGAATGATGTTTTGGTGATTCTTTATTAAATTTGTAGAAGAATTTTAATAGATTTTATAATATTTCTTTGGAGGATTTGCTTGATTTCAGGCTGAGATCACAAAAATTACACAAGGGAAATAATCAATTCTGCTTGATGGAGAATATTTGTTGCATAAAAGAAAGTTGCCTCCCTTAAAGTAAATTGCAAAAGGGTAATTCTTTCTCGAATGAGTTGCTATCAGAGTGCTTTCAAATTGAAGAATAATTAAGAGTCAAGTAATGTACAAAAGGTTGTGGCAAAAGAGGAAATTGCTTGCTGCAAGCAATTTCCACCATTGTCACATTTTCCTTATTTTTGTTCATTTAGTCAAAATATGGGATAGTAAGGTAAGTGATTTAAGACCAACAAGCAGTGTGGTAATTGAATTGTCTTGTCAATGTGATATGTTTTGCACCATGACTTAATTAAAACACCTTTCTGTAATTACATCGTGCTCAATATCCGATTTATGTTCTAATAATTATTTGAGTGAATGGAGTTCTGTATACTCTCTTGGAGAACCATTTTACAACAAGAGATGTTTCTGAATGATACCCTTGTTGTTTCCTTAAAGAGTTTTCTGCAAAAGCATGAGTGAACCTGGTTGTGCGTAAGACTCGGTCGTAAAAAATATCCTCTCTGACCACTTATGGACGGATAATTGTATACCTAAGTAGAATAAGCAGCTGGAGGATTGGGAACGGTGTAGTGGTAGTGCTGGTATGAGAAATACCAGGAATCTTTGGTAAGGTGTCCAGCTGCCACAATAATGAAAAGTTGGGTAAAACCTCATTCAAACAACCGAAATTAATGAACCAATCAATGACAAGCACTCTTCATCCCTGTGACAGATATCATGTAAGCACACTTTATTGCTGTAACAGGTATAAACCCATTCCAACAGAATCTGGCTTTTTTACACCCCTCAAAAAGGAAAACATGGTTAAAAATAAAGGAATTTCTTGTTACAACTTTACAAGCAATTTCTTCATTTCTATACCCCCTTGGGGGGGGGGGGGGTAAAGTAGAATCAGGTTGTCTGTCCGTCCGTGGTTGGACATAATTTTGTGTCTTCATCTCCTCCCACATTTCCAGACCAATTTTGCTGAAACTTTACCAAAATCTTCCTTGCAATGGGAACTTGTGCACTTGCAATTTTCATAATGATTAGTAATCAACTGTTTCAGGAGTTATGCCCCTTTTAATCATTATCCTACATAGAATATATAAAATGGTGTTCTCTCTTCAGCTAAAACTACTGGACAGATATTGATCAAACTTGGTAGGAAAGTTCCTTTGGTCAAGCTCTTCTAAAGTTGTTCAAAGAATTTAATTCTATGCAGAACTTTAGTTGCAATGACAACAAAAAGGACGAATTTCAGAAAATCTTTAGAAATCTTCTTCTCTGAAACCATAAGGCCTACAGCTTTGATATGTGGTATGTAGCATCATCTAGTGGACCTCTATCAAGATTGTTCAAATTATGGCCTCAGGGTCCAAATTTGCCGGTCCCCAGGGGGCACAAGTTTTACATAGGTGTATATAATGAAAACTGTAATAATTTTTTTTGATGAAACAGAAAGGCCAAGAGCTTTGAAATTTGGTATGTGGCATCATCTAGTGGACCTCTACAAAGAATGTTCAGATTAGGCCTCCTGGGTCAAAATTGGCCTGTCCACGTGGTCACAAGTTTGAACATAGGCTCATATAGTGAAAACTTTCAAACTAGGTAAAAGATGACCCTTGGGTCCCCATGGGGGGGGGTGTTATAAGCATGAAGTATCAGTTCACTGACTTCTTTCTTATCTCTGAAATTATGACCCATGGAACCAGAGGGAGGAAAAAGTTTTCTCCTTCTATCAAATTTGCCCTAAAGCCTTGAAATTTGTTATTTTGACTTTTGGATCCCCAGGTACAGAGCTTATATATGTATAAAATATGGCCCTCTTGTGTTATAATCCTAACCTTAACATGAAATTAGACTGTCAAAAGAAAAAGAGCCTTTATCTCAGGTGAGCGCCCAAGGGCCAACAGCCCTCTTGTTTTGTAGTGCCTATGGGCGAGATTTCCATCTATTATGATAGTCTTGTGCACCAAGTAAAGACTCTGACTAACCTGTGCATCTGCACTGATCAGAGCCTTCACTATGTGCCAGTAGATAGGTACTGACTCTATAGGTAATCAGCAAAATATTCTACACAGTCCAGGCATCTCAATTCTCTAGTATGAAACTATTTGTATTCTTGTGCACAAGTAGTTCCATTTAACCCAGATGGCAAAGTTTTAGACTGGTCCACATTATAAGGAGTAGCAGATGACAATCTAAAGTTTATGAAATTTTAGATTTTTTTCCAACTTTCTTAGTAGAAAACATTGTGGAAAATGATGAAATTGCTTGTTTTAAGCAATTTCTCCATTTTACACAGGGTTTTACCAAATACTTTTCATGGGGGGGCTTCGGAAAACATCATTGTGTGGGAATGGGTTAAATGTGTTTACTGAAGCGTGAAGTTGCATAGAAATGTTGACATTACTTCAAATCAATTATCTCTATTAATTATTTAACTCAGTAACAGGACATGTGAATGATAGACTTGTCTAAATTGCCTTCCTCGGCAAGCATTCTTTCAGACATTTGACTAAAGTCATTGTTACGTTGGTCATATGTCTCTCACAAATCAGAGAATGATAAGAAGTGCTGAAGTGGGATGAGAAGCTGGCGGCTCAGATTGAAAATGGTGTTAAATACAACAGGAAGCCTTTGTTAACCCATTACCAGACGCAAAATTTTAGACTGGTCTAAATTGAGAGGAGCTGCATACAACATTTTCAAGTTGATTAGATTTTGGAAATCTTTTACTTTTTGGATAGAAAACACTGTGGATAATGAAGAAATTGCTTGTAACAAGTAATTTCTTCATTTTCCACTATGTTTTCCCAATTGTTTTCCTTTTGGGGCATCAGAAAGTGTCATTGTGTAGGAATGGGTTAAGTTACCTGAGCCACTGTGATATATCTGAAATATTGTTGAAAGTTGTGTTTAATCCCACATGATCAGTTAGTTGTCTAAACTGAGACGAGTTATTCTTTTATATTGTTCGCAATGCTTAAATATCATAAAAATAGGAAAAGATAAAGTTTATTCTTAATTAGTTAGTTCTGTTACTGTGACTTTCTGAGGAATGATCTATAGTGAGTATGCATATATTTTAGCTTATTCATAGATTGCCCAAACATGGGAAATTTCTTCCTTTTCAACAATGTTATAACAAAAATGTGAGTGAATGGGAATGAGTAGAAATAGGTAAAGAGTTTGACATATGCAAATGCCAGTTCATGACAGAATTTGACAAATTTATTTGGTCTGAACCCTTTATTGGATAGCAAAATTTAGACTTGAGTGAAATTCAAAGTATTTGGCTCACATAAGGGACAATCATTTTCTTCTTGTTGTTGTTACAAGAATGAAACAATGGGGAAAAATAGGAGATTTGATTTGTGTAAACATTAACCTTTATAGCTCTTTCTGCACTATTTTTTCTAGATTCCTTGCTTAATCAGTATTGACTACTAAGAAAATGTGTTTTAAATGTTTAGAACTTGACCTGTCACACAAAAATATGCCATAATAGGTATTCCTACTGCAAGTAATTTGAAAAGGAGATATTATCCAGCAGAGGTCAATCAGGTAATATATATACCCTATCTTTAAGATAAAAATAATTATGGTTAGGTAAGAAGGACTCCTATATTTTAACCCATTCCACACAATGACGATTTTTTACTCCCCAGAAGAAAAATTATTGGGGTAAACATTGTGTAGAATGAATTAATTCATTTTCCACAATGTTTGTACCAAGAAAGTTGAATACCCCTAAGGTTTCACGAAGTTTAAATTGTCATCTGCATATTCTTTCAATTTTGACAAGTTTGAAATTTTCTTGTGTTCTAATTGGTTAACCCTTTCCCTTTTTTTTTTAATTTTAGACTTGTCCAAATTAAAAGAGGTTGCAGTCAACAATCAAAATTGGATACAATTAAACCATCCAATGTAGTTGAAAATATTGTGGGAAAAGGAGAAATTGCTTGTTATAAGCAATTTCTTCTTCTCCCACAACATTTTCCCAAGTATGAAATCACATGATGATCACAGTATGATTTTCGGTACTCATAGGAAATGTGTTATCTTGACATAGAGTTTCGTCAACCCATTCTCACACAAATGATACTTTTTTACGTCACTTATGACAAGCAACTTCTTCATTTTACTCAAAGTTTTCCCATAAATTTTCCAGGAGGGGGGCTTCTAAAAGCATCTTTGAGTGGGAATTGGTTAACTGAAGGAAACACCTTTAGTATGAACAGGATCTTGGAACTTGTTTGAAATCAGAGCTTATGCTTTAGATACCTGTAAATTGATACAAAACTGAAGCCAATAATTAACCAGTTATAGGTGTATAATGGGAACCATGATTAGCCGGAAAATTAACCTTGGCTCCTCTTGTATTAACCTACCTGTCAATCAGTGACTACTAATAGTTGTATATGGTATGGTGTATCGGTTGGGTCAAAAGAAAACTTTAAGTCGTTTATGCTAAAAAGAATGCTGGCTTGTGTAAATAATACAGGTGCACCAGTAAAATGTAAGCATGCATGCACATTATATTGAATGCACACTCCTAAATTTATGGTAGCATGCTCAAAATTTCAATGCGTGCACTTAAAGATAAAGACCTTCACACATTTTATGTTCTCACGCACATTCTATTTATGTCTGAGCTCAATTTTGAATGTACATGCTTGAATTTTAGTCAAGCGTCTGTATTATTTATGCTTGCATGCATCTTTTTTAATGTGCATGACTCTAAGTGGACTTTTGACCCATTCATTGCGCAAAAAGTTGTAAACATATGGCTCACCCTGTAATCATCAATAAATTGCTTTGCTGGGTTTACTTTAACTTACTTTAAATTCATTCTAGCTTTTTTACACCCTTAAAAAAAACCTTCTGCACAGAAACTACTGGATGGATTTCAACCAAATTTCACAGGAATGAGCCTTTGGTGATACTCAGATTCCTTCAGAGAAGTTTGACTAGATAAAAAGCCGTAGGATCTTATGTGCAAGGTTTATTTCCGTTATTTATGGTATATTGTGAAAATTTGAAAATATTCTTTCCTGAAAATGTTGTATAGATTTTAAACAAAAATCACATGAATTTTCCTGGATAATCCTTTTTTAGATTTCTTGAAGAAATTTTGATGGGTTAATTAAATTAAAATGGGTAAGGGAAACCAAAATTTTGGGAGGACCAGAGCTGATCTAATACTCTTGACTTATCAGCAATACTGGCTATCAGTCAGTTGATCAGTGATTCCCTTCTGTTTCTACAATCTTATCACTTTACAGTTCATTATCTACCTACAGAGTATTTACCTTTATCTTCCTCTTCATCAGGACCCTGACAGATTGGCTTATGATGCTGTTTGTTAAAACTATAGTGTGAAATAAAGATATGTTTAGCTCAGCTATAGCTTGACTAAAAGTCAGCACTTTTGTGTTTGTGGTGTACTATTGTGACAAACTTTAACCCTTAATCCAATACCAGATGGCAAAAATTTTGACTGCTCCAAATTGAAAGGAGTTGCAGAGGACAATTTAAAGATGATGCAATTTTAGATTCTTTCAACATTCTTGGTAGAAACCAATGTGTTAAATGAAGAAATTGCTTGTTACAAGCAATCATCATTTTACACAATGGTCTCCCAATTGTTTTTCTTGAGGGGCGTCCAAAAGCGTCACTTATAAGTCTCTGTATTGGCAAGAGGTTAAGACAAAGATCAGACTTGTGTACCTAATTTCTCCTTTTCCTACAAAGTATTCCATGATCGTATTTCTGCATGGTGTCAGAAAGTGTCAAAGTGTGGTAATGAGTTAACTCACATACGAAAATAGACTTAAAGAATGCGCCATGTACGTCATATACATAATGTGAACTGACAGTAAACTTCATCAGTTAGTTTTCAAGCAACATATTTCATCCTCTATTTACCTAGACAGGGATTTCCTTCAAGTTTTTGGCAGTGGTAATATGTTAATCTTGAACCTTTTCAATACTGTTCTCCAAATGATTATCCAAAACTAGGGGCATGATCATGATAACTTCAGTTTGAAAAAATATATGATGTGCCTTTCCATTTAGCTCAACAAAAAGTCTCCAAACTGCATTATTGTGTACCTAACCCATTCTTCATTTTACGCATTGTTTTCCCAATCGTTTCTCTTGAGGGGCGTGAAAAAGTGTCATTGTATGGGAATGGGGTTTAAAGAAGTTAAAGAAAGTGTAGACAATTTCTATTTGGTAAAATATAATTTTCTTTGTCTTATAGAATAGATATATATTGTAGACAATGAAGAAATTGATTGTTAAAAGCAATTTCTTCATTGTCCACAATTTTTTCCAAAGATACTTTCTCACAGGCAAGACAAAAGCAGATTGTGTGGGAATGAGTTAAGTTTAATACAACTGTAAATATAACCATATTCATTAACTCATTATCACACAATGCCAACTTTTCAAGACTTTTTACAGGTAATTCCTCCTTTTTCTCACAATTTTTTCCATCCTAATTAGTAATTACATTTCACTCCCCATGCACTTTGACCTGTTGTTTCCAACCTATTTCAAAATGGGCTAGCCTTAAACTTTGTCTATGGTTGAAGATGATCCATTGTGGGTTTAACCGATTTCCACACAATGACGCTTTTTGATGCCCCCAAGAAAACAAGAGGACCATGATGGTCCTAAATCGCTCACCTGAGGCATCTGCAAATTACAGTACTTTTTTGTATAAAAAAGACACAACTTGAGCAAAATAAATAAAACAAATATAAGATTTTGGGCTTTGTACAAAACAATCCAGTAATGCTTTAAAATGAAAATGAATGCCTTTGGCTTCATAGTTTAATCGATTACCAAACTATCCCAGAATTTGTCACCCTCAGGGAAAAAGGTTTAAAAAAGCATTGTGAGAAAGCAAGCAATTTCTCCATTTCTATTTAAGAAGAATCCTTTCAATGCGATTTATGCAATTTTCAATTACAGGAGCAGAGACATTTTTTATCCTGTATCCTGTAACATAGTACAATATTATTAAGTCATGCTACATACCAAATATGAATGCCCTTCATATTATATTTCAGAAGAAGACTTTTGCTCTAATTGGGTGTTTTCCAAAATTTTGGACCTCTGGGGCAGTGCCATGTTTTATCCCAGGGCTAAGATTTTAGCTAACATAGTAGAGAACTGTCTGGTTATGCTATAAATCAAATATGAATGCCTTAGACTTTGTAGATTGGGAGGAGAAGACTCACTTGAACATGGTCTCATTGAGCATTTTTACGAACTTTGGACACCCAGGGAAGGGGTGTTTTTTAACCTACAGGCATAATTTAATCAAAATTGATAGATAATAGCCAGGCTATGCTACACTCAAAATGTAAATGCCCTCTGCCTTAAAATGAAGAATTTTTTTCAACATACTCAAATTTTGCATTTTTTCAGATTTTTGGACCCCTAGTCAGGGCCGTTTTTGACCCTTGGATAAAAACTTTTTGTAAAATAGTACAAAACCATCTAGTTATGCTACATACCAAATATGAATATCCTAGACCTTATAGCTTCATGGGAGAAGCCTTTTGAAATTGCTCTTATTAAGAATTTTTCCAAACTTCAGACCCCAGTGGCGGGGCCATTTTTGACCCCAGAGATTAAATATTTAAAAACTTGGTAGAGAACCATATGATAAAGCTCTTTACAAAATATAAAGGCCTTTGGCCTTGTAGTCTATGAAAAAAACAACATCAAAGATTTATTAAAATTTCCAATTTTCATATGCCGCAGTTACAAGAGTTTTTGACGGAATTAAATTCTTTTAACAACTTTTGAAGAGCTTCACCCACTGCAAAGTTTCAGCTTGATTGGCATACTGGTTTAGGAGAAGAAGATTTTTAAAGATATTTAAAGAATTACTAAAGATTCCTATTTTCAAATGCCGCGGTTACAAGAGTTTTTGACGAAATTAAATTCTTTTAACAACTTTTGAAGAGCTTCACCCAATGAACATCCCTGCAAAGTTTCAGCTTGATTGGCCTACTGGTTTAGGAGAAGAAGATTTTTAAAGATATTTAAAGAATTACTAAAGATTCCCATTTTCATATGCCGCGGCAACCAGAGTTTTTGACGAAATTAGATTCTTTTAACAACTTTTGAAGAACTTCACCCAATGAACATCCCTGCAAAGTTTCAGCTTGATTGGCCTACTGGTTTAGGAGGAGAAGATTTTTAAAGATATTTAAAGAATTACTAAAGATTCCCATTTTCAAATGCCGCGGCAACCAGAGTTTTTGACGGAATTAAATTCTTTTAACAACTTTTGAAGAACTTCACCCAATGAACATCCCAGTAAAGTTTCAGCTTGATTGGCCTACTGGTTTAGGAGGAGAAGATTTTTAAAGAAATTGTGGACAGACAATTACAAGACGGACGGACGGACGACAGACAACAACCGATCACAATAGCTCACCTCGCACTTTGTGCTCAGGTGAGCTAAAAAGCTTTGGAAAACCAAGTGGAAAATAAAGAAATTGCCTAGTTACAAGCAATTACATCATTATCCACAATGTTTTTACCCCAAACGTAAAACAAATCAAAATTTCATAAGCTTAATATTGTCGTCTGCAACTTCTTTCATTTAGGACTATTCTAAAATTTTGCCGTCTGGTAATGGGTTTAAGCTGAATAATGGTAACTCTAGCTGCAATGTTGGGTACATTAGGATCAATTTTTCTCTGTCCTGTAAAAGGCCATGATAAATTCCTTCAATTTATCAAGTTACAATATGAAAGTGCCATTTCCAGACACAATCTGTGATGAAAAATTGCTGTGTCAGTTATACAGTATATAGTTGCTGGAAAATTAGTGTATGTTGTAAATTGTCTAAATAGCACATTCCCACACTGCAAAAGTTTAGGTCGGTCCAAATTCAAAGAAGTTTCAAGTTGATGGCATTTTAGTCTTTTTGGGTAGAAAACATTGTTGCAAGCAATTTCTTCATTTTCCCCAATGTTTTATTGATGGGCATAAATAAGTGTAACTTGTAAAGTTAAAGGTGAACACTGGATTAGGCTAAGCTGAAAATAGGGATGAGAAGCAATGTAATGAAGGTAGATAACTCAAATATGCATTGGTGCTGTTCATGCCAGTTATTTCCCTTTATATGTTTCAATACAATAATTCAAAGTTACAACCAATTTCTTCATTAACCACCCACTATACAAAGATTTTAAAGATTTCATCAACCTTAAATAACAGTCTTCAACTAATTTGAATTTGGATTAGTCTAAAATTTTATCATGTGGGAATGAGTTAAGAGGGTGTGTTTGTGTGAGAATGACGATAGTACATCACTCCTGCTTGACTACTCATTTAGTTGGCAATTACCAAATGACAAAACTTTAGACTCATCCAAATTGAAGAGGGATTGCAGATTACAAATTTGAGTTGATGAAATTGTGAAAATCTATGTCTCTCTGGGTAGAAAATTTAGTAGAAACGGGGTAATTGCTTGTATAAGCAATTTCTTCATTTTCCACAATGTTTTCCAAAGTTTTTTCTTGAGGGGCGTAAAAAGGTGGGATCATGTGGGAATGGGTTAAACTACCTCCCAAATTAGTGTTTGCAGCACAGGAAACAAGATAAGTCTGGTCCAAATTGAAAGATTTTCAGACATTTGAAATATTGTTCAATTGAAAACTATTTGCTAAGAATAGAAAAAAAAATGTGAGAAAAGGAGAAAATGCTTGTTACAAGCAATGTCTATTATTTTCTCACTATGTTTTGAATGCTATACTTATTCAGAAATGAAAAGTAAGTGCCAGATAAGTAGAAGTCATCAGGAAAAAAGAAAAAAAAATCTTGAATGCATCAAATGGCTGTATTATGTGGTTATTTGTTAAATGTGATGATACTATGGGTCTACTGCAAATGGCTTCTGTATATGTACAATGTATTTCTGTTAATTTATCTTAGCTACTATAGCACATGCCTATATGAGCAATACCCCAAAAAGACGGGTAGCTGTTACTGGCTATAGTGCAAGGATGTAAGAAGAAACTGCTGAGCCCGCCTGTCTCTTTAACATGCTTGATGTAAAGCATGTCACATGGGGCCTTGGTTTAACATCTCGTGCCAAAAACTATTAGCTGCTCTGATTTTTCAACTTTCTGGATAGAAAACATTGTGTAGAATGGAGAAATTGCTTGTCACCAGCAATCTCTTCATTTTACACAATGTTTTCCCCATTGGATTTCTTGAGGGGCATTCAAAAGCATCAAAGTGTGGGAATTTGTTAAGGATAGGGTCAGTTCCATTGATTATTTACTAGTCAGGTATGAGAGTATTGTTTAATTGTGATGAAACTGTGGGTCTAATCTTGTGTCAATATCAATTATCTCTCTGGAAATTCTTTATTGTGAAACCTGGACTTTTCTTTTTTTTACACCTTAAAAAAGGAAAGGCCCTAAGTTTTGACCTTTGATTCCGTTTTAAAAGTTTCCAACAGGAACTGTGGTCAAACAAGCTAAGCTCATTGTAGTTTAACCCTTACTGTACAATTAATAGTTACTGAAATTTCAAAAATTGTTTATCTTTTGGGAATGAATAAAAATATGGATAATGAAGAAATTGCTCCTAACAAGCAAATTCTTCATTTTCCACAAATATTTTCAATTCATTTTTCCCTAAGGGCATAAAAAACAGGATTGTGTGGTATTGGATTCACATGTATTGCAGAATACTCTGAAAGTTACAATAGATTGCTCTTGTTTTGACTTAACCATACTAAGATAGATATAGGTGTTAAGAGATCAATAAAAAGTTAACCGATTTGGGTAGATAAGCAAGAAGAAAGGACTCTATTCGATAATTAAGATATTAGGATATTTTTCAATGGATTTTGGGTCGTAGGAAACTAATGGAAGTGTTTTGGATATTTAGAGGGACTTTCAATTATTCAAGCTGTTCTTTTGGTATTTTCAAACAACTCTGGATGGATTAATTCAGTTATTTGTGTTTATATTTGACTTATCGCAGTTGGACTTTCGTTTATAACATGATCTAACCTTATTGACATAGTTGAAAGGAAAAACAGATAAATGAAAATAAAGAATTCTATGCGGGTCAATATTTAATGGAGATAATGTATTGATAAATTTGACGTTAATTTCTGAGTGAATTACTTTTTGATGTGTTTATTAGGACTTTAGAAATATTTTAAGAAATATTTTATTAGTGGATATAAATTTTTGAACAGTCAAGCTTCAGAATGTATAAGAAAGTAAGAGAGAATCTATATTCATATCATTAGGTCAATTCTCTTTTAAAAAAAATAAATTAATAAATTAAATAAATATAAGTTAACCAATTCCCAGACAATGACGCTTTTTGATGCCCCTTAAGAAACAGTTGAGAAAATATTGATGAAAATTTCAGAGCAATTCCTTCATTTTCAACAATGTTTTCTTCTCAGAAATTTCATAAACTTTAAATTTTTGTCTGCAACTCGTTTCAATTCAGACCAATAATGTGGGAATGTGTTAACTTTAAATTGATATGTTTCCTGGATATCAAAAGTACTAGGCTTATATGGGAATGGTTTAACCTGTTCCCACACAACAAAATTTTAGACTGGTCCTAATTGAAAAAAGCTGCAGACAACAATTTCAAGTTAATAGAATTTTTTTCATCTTTTTGAATAGAAAACATTGTTGATAATGAAGAAATTGCTTGATACAAGCAATTTCTTCATTTTACACAATGTTTTCCAAAGCTTTTTTCTTGAGGGGTGTAAGAATGAGGGATTGTGTGGGAATGGGTTAATGATTAGAAACTGGAAATTTCAAATGAAAATCACAATAAATCACAATAAATGGCTATATATGAGATGTTTTGACATACAAAAGTATGTTTACTATTTTTCAAGCGTCAAACAGCTGCCATTGTCTAGGACATATTTCCACCATTAGATGGATTGGTTATCAATAAATAATTATTCCATCTAGCTATTCTCATTTACTCAATCAAGTGTCACCCTCAAGAGATTAAGGTCTGGATACTTTTGGGAATCTGAAGTTTCATTGAGATGTTTAGATTTGCTTAAATGGTTCAGCAAATTTGGGTTAAACCATTCCCACTCAGCCCGGCTTTTTGACGCCCCTAAAGAAAAATGTTTTGGAAACATTATGGACATTGAAAAATTGATTGTAACAAGCAATTTCTTGAATGTCCACCATATTTTCTACCCTCAAAAGCAAAGATGTCTAAATTTAACCAACTTGAAATTGTCATATGCAACTTCTTGGAGTCCGGTTTAGTTTTAAAAAAAAAATACGCTATAATAGGTCAAAGGGTTTAGCAAATTTGAGACTAATCAGGGTTTTCCCTTGACTTTCAAAACAGGGGGTCATTTTGCCACATTATGACCCCTATCAAATAAGATAAAGAAGGCTGTCTAGATATTTTGGGGGTCATTTCTGAAAAATGGGGGTCCAAATTCAAAGAAGGAGAGGGTCAGGGAAAACCATTGCTTCCTCCCTTGTGAATGTTCTTTTCTTTTTCGTTTGGTCACAACGAGAATTTTACCGAGCCACTACAAATCTCATTCAATAGAGAGTCGATCTGTTAATGTCTTTCATGCATGAATCTCTGGCTTGGTAAACATCTTACAACAATCTTAACCCTTGTCATGCTGAACCCGGAATATTTCGGTTTTAGCAGGAGGTGTGGACTAAGATCAGACTGCACTTATGTGCAGGCTGATCTTAGTCTACACCTCCTGCTTGTACTTTTCCTGCCAGGGTTGTTTATGAATTTGATTTGTAAAAGAAATATTGTTTTTTTAACAACAAGTTCTATCAGTGCTCTCAGCCCTTTGATTTGACAGTATTTCAGTAGGGTAATTTATTCAGCATGACAAGGGTTAATATAACCACTACCAGACGACAAATTTTAGATCGGTTCAAATTCAAAGAAGTTGCAGATGACAATTTTTTGTTTAAGATATTTTTAAAATCCTTATCTTTTGGAGTAGAAAACATTGTGGATAATATAGAAACTGCATGTTACAAAGGGTGGATTGTGTGGGAATGGCTTAATTTCTACATAGAAAATAAAGAACTTATTTGCTTATCATGCACAAGGGGAGCTTTCAGAATCACATAGTGGCTGTTGTCTGTCATGTGTTGTTAACGTTTTCTTTGAACATTCTCCTCCTGAACCGCACAAACTTGGAAGGAATTTTCCTTGGGTGAACCTTTTCAAAACTTGTTTGTGAAATCTTGATTGGTAAATAAATGTTGGTCAGGCTGAGGGCTGAGCTTATCAGATAGACTTAGAGAAAACATGAAATAATTCTCAGATGAGCGATTCAGGGCTATTTTGATTCTCTTGTTAACTCTTATCAAGCTGATCCCGGAAATATTCCTAATTATGTGCAGTCTGATCTTGGTCTACACCACCTGTTTGCCCCCTTTAAGCAAGAATTGTCCAAAGTATCAATTTCAAAACTGAATATTGACCATGACAACCTTGAAACCAACAGTGCCAACATTCCTTTGATTTTAATGCATATCTGGTCAAGGATTTTATTCAGCATGACAAGGGATAAAATTTTATCAACTTGAAATTGTGAGCTTCAATTCTGCTTTCAAATTTGACAAGTCTAATTTTTTTGTTTGGTAATCGGTTAAGTTCATTTCTTGTTCAATTACTTGTTTCTAAGTCCCTGCCATTTTATAATTGAGAAAACATTGTAGAAAAAAAAGAAAATGCTAATAACAAGCAATTTCTTCTTTTTCTGCAATATTTTCTACCCTACTAATTGTTGTTGTTTTTTATTAAATCCACTTTAAATTTTCGTCTGCAAAACCTTTCAATTTGTACCAGTCAAAATTTGCAAAACAGGAAAGGGTTAAGTGGTCATTAGAAACAAAATCATAGCAAAGTTGTATCTGAAGTTTATCTAAAAATACTTCTAGAGTCGCCATTACAAATCGAAGTGTTGGCACCTCCTTGGACTAAATGTAACCTAAGTTTTCATTATCCCTCAAGAATTAGTTCATTGGTCTACAATTTCAAAATTCAATTAATTTCTGTCTGCTCGGTCAATTAGTTTTCATCTGATATTCCTTATCTGATAATACAATAAATTCAAAACTTGTCTAAATTCAAAGAAGTTGCAGATGGGTCTTTTAGACTTAAAAAAGAATATTCCTTAAAGATTTATAAAACATATGGAAAAGAAAAATAATTGTTTTATACAAGCAAATCATTGTCTTAGAATACTTTTAACTAAACAAATATCAACCTGGGTGGTTAAAACTGAAAGGATTGTCCTAAATTACAGAAATTAGGAAATGTCTCCCTAATTAAAAAGTAATCTGACCTTACATGGCATTTGAAGGGTTTTCATTCTGTTGAAAAAGGCTAAAAACATAAAGGGTATGTCTGTCATTGACTGTTTCAATTAAGTTTTTACCCATTCGCACAAAATGATGCTTTTAGATGCCCCCAAGAGAAAAAGCTTCGGAAAATATTGTGGAAAAAGAAGAAATTGATTGTTACAAGCAATTTCTTCATTATCTTCAATGTTTTCTAACCCAAAGGTAAAAATATTCCAAAATTTCTTGAGTTTTAACCCATTATTACACAGCAAAATTTTAGACTGGTCCATAATGAAAGAGGTTGCAAATGACAATTTAAAGTTGATGAAATTCTAGATTTTTTCAATTTTCAGGATAGAAAATATTGTGGAAAATGAAGAAATCGCTTGAAACAAGCAATTCCTTCATTTCTCAAAATGTTTTCCAAATTGTTTTTCTTGAAAGGCGTCAAAAAGTGTCATGGCTGGGGAATTATTGTCTGCAACTCCTTTCAATTTGGACCAGTCTAAAATGTTGCCATCTGGTAACGGGTTAACCCTTTGTCTCAATTTTGAAATGGTCAAAGCCATGCCCTGTTAGTTCAGTCCATAATACCCTATATTCGCAACCCTTGGTTTCTATCTGACATTTGCCTTGTGTCATTTGTCTCTAACCAATCGGGGGCTGCCGTCATAGCGCAGTTGGTAGCGCGTCGGACTGTCAATCTTGTTGTCCCAGGTTCGATCCCCAACGGCGGCACTTATCCTTTCCGACTATTTGTCTCTGACCAATGGGTCAATAATCGTAGACCTATTTGGGATAGCAGCTGGAGGCTAGGAAGGGATGTAATGGTAGTACTGGTGTGAGAAATACCATGATTCCATTGTTAGGTGCTCCAGCCGCCACGATATAACTGAAAGATTGTTAAAAGCGTCGTAAAACCCCATTTAAACAAACAAACAAACTAAGGACAGTGTGTCTAATAGTCTTCTGCATCTGGGCGTTATGTTCAAAGTTGTTGTTGTATTGGTGTGAGAAATGACAAGAAGCCATGGTTAGGTGCACCATCTTATGCTGTATAACTACCCCCAACAATCAATTAGTAATTGCATATAACAGTATGTACTTTAAATGCAATGAAATTGATAGCAAATCAATGTTCATTTGCAATAGCATATATCTGAAGACCAAATATTTCTCCTAATCCGACAAATGTTTAGAAATGAATTAGAACTTGTTTCCAGCCATATATATTTTGAATTTAAAATATTTGATGAAAGAGAATTGACCATGATTATTGCGTCATTGAGAATACCCATTCCTTCAGTATGTAAGAGAGCTAACTCTTCAATCCTTAAGAAATACACCAGAACCAAGCCATCTTGTCCAAAGGGAGAAGACTCTGCCTGTAGAATCACCAAAAGCAACAGTAAGTATTTGTTCTTTGCTTTTTTCTTTGCTTTGTAGCTTTGATGATTATGTAAGCTTTACTTATTAAAAATAAACAGAATATTTCAATGAAAAAAGGAAATTATTACAAAAATGTATGAATGGTATTTATTAAGCTAAGTTGATTTTCTATCATTACAAGACAACAAAATTTAAACTAGTCCAAATTGAAAGGAGCTGCAGACAACAATTCAAAGTTTGTCAAATTAAAGAGTTTTAAACTTTCTGGGTAGAAAACATTGTTTAAATGAAGAAATTGCTTGTTGCAAGCAATTTCTTCAGTTAACTCAATGTTACCCCAATTGTTTTTCTTGAGGAGTGTCAAAAAGAGTCAATGTGAGGGAATGGGTTAACCCATTATAAGATGACAATATTCTATGCTGATCCAAATTCAAAGAGGTTTTAGTCTTTTAGTTGATGACAATTTTACATTATTTTTTATTTGAGGAAGAGAACATTATGGATAATGAAGGAATAATTTGTGACAAGCAAATGATACTTTTTCCAAAGCCATTTTGAGATCTACTGGCCGAAGGCCACTAGAGCTATAGCGATGGCTTTTTCCCGTCCTTCCGTCCCTTAAACTTTTCCTTGTTTACGCGATAAAGTCCACAGTTTTCATCAGATTCTCTTCAAACTTTCACAGAATGATTGTACCATCATAAGGATCGTTCCTTTCGAAAATGGATATGATCCGTCAAGAAACACGGGAAAAGGGGCCTTATGAAAATTTAATTAAAAATTCAATTAAAAATCCTTGTTTACACGATTTAGTCCACAGTTTTCATCGGATTCTCTTCAAAATTTCTCAGAATGATTGTATCATCATAAGGATCGTTCCTTTCGAAAATGGGTATGATCCGTCAAGAAACACGGGAAAAGGGGCCTTATGAAAATTCATTAAAAAATTCAATTAAAAATCCTCATTTACGCAATAGAGTCCACAGTTTTCATCAGATTCTCTTCAAACTTTCACAGAATGATTGTACCAACATAAGGATCGTTCCTTTCGAAAATGGGTCTGATCTGTCAAGAAACACGGGAAAAGGGGCCTTATGAAAATTTAATTAAAAAATCCTCGTTTATGAGATAGAGTCCACAGTTTTCATCAGATTCTCTTCAAACTTTCACAGAATGATTGTACCAACATAAGGATTGTTCCTTTCGAAAATGGGTATGATCCGTCAAGAAACACGGGAAAAGGGGCCTTATGAAAATTTAATTAAAATTCAATTAAAAATCCTTGTTTACGCGATAGAGTCCACAGTCTTCATTGGATTCTCTTCAAACTTTCGAAGAAAGATTGTACCAACATAAGGATCGTTCCTTTCGAAATTGGGTATGATCTGTCAAGAAACATGGGAAAAGGGGCCTAATGAAAATTCAATTAAAAACTCCATTAAAAATCCTTGTTTACACGATAGAGTCCTCAGTTTTCATCGGATTCTCTTCAAACTTTCTCAGAATGATTGTACAAGCATAAGGATCATTCCTTTCGAAAATGGGTCTGATCTGTCATGAAACAGGGGAAAAGGGGCCTTTATTAAGATTTAATAAAAAAATTCTTGTTAACACTCTAGAGTCCACAGTTTTCATCAGATTGTATTTAAACTTTCACAGAATGATTGTACCATCATAAGGATTGTTCTTTTGGAAATTTGGTCAGATCCATCTGGATACACGGGAAAAGGGGCCTTATGAAAATTTAATCGAAAAATCTTTTAAGAAATACTCTTTAACACTCTGGAGTCAATAGTTTTCATCGGATTCCCTTCAAACTTTCTCAGAATGATTGTACTATCATAAGGATTATTCCTTTTCAAATTAGGTATGATCCTTCAAGAAACACAGGAAAAAGGGGCCTTATGAAATGTTTAATAAAAAATTCTCATTAATCATCTAGAGCCAACAATTTACAACGGATTCTCTTCAAACTTTCACAGAATGATTGTACCATCATAAGGATTGTACCTTTTGGAATCGGATATGATTCCTCAAGAAACATAGGAAAAGGGGCCTTATTAAAATTTAATTCAAAGATCTTTGTTAACACTCTAGAGTCCACAGTTTTCATCTGATTGACTTCAAACTTTCACAGAATGATTGTACCATCATAAGAATTGTTCCTTTCAAAATTTGGTATAATCAGTCAAGGACCACGGGAAAAGGGGCCTGATTAAAACTGGATTGTCCTCGTAAACACAATAGAGTCCATAGTTTTCAACAAATTCTCTTCAATCATTCCCAGAATGATTATTACATTATGTGGATTGTTCCTTTCGGAAGTAGGTTTGATCCATCAAGTTTCATGGGAAAAGGGGCCCCATGAAAATTTAATAAAAAAAATCTTAGTTAACACATAATGGCCCTAGATTTCACCTGATTGACTTCAAACTTTCACACAATGATTGTACCATCATAAGGATTGTTCCTTTCAAATTGGGTCTGATCCATTGAGAAACATAGGAAAAGGGGCCTTAGGAAAATTCAATTAAAAAAAATTTTATGCTTGTAAGTCCACAGGTGAGATGGGGTTGTCTTTATACTCAAACAGAATAATAATACTTTTGTAAGAAGAGTTCCCTTTGGTATTGGTTCAGATCCATCAAGTAACATGGGAAAAGGGGCTATATGAAAATTCAATTAATAAAACCCTGTTAACACAATAAAGCCCACAGCTTTGATCAGATTTTGTTGAAACTTTTACAGAATGATTGGAAGGTCATAACTATCATTCTTTTCATAACAGGGTTTGAACTGTCAAGAAGCACAGGAAAAGGGGCCTTATGAAAATTTCATGTATAAATCCTTGTTACAAAGTCCAGAGCTTTCATCGGATTTTCTTCAAACATTCACAGAATAATTGTACAATAATAATGATTGTTGATGTTTGCATTAGACCTGATCCATCAAGTATCACAGGAAAAGGAGCATTATGAAATTTAATTTTAAAATCATTGTACCACAATAAAGTCAACAGTTTTCATCAGATTCTGTTAAAACTTTCACAGAATGATTATTCCATCATGAGGATTCTTTCTTTTCAAATTAGGCGTGATCTGTCTAGTATCATGAGAAAAGGGGCCTTTAGAGAATTTTATCTATAATCCTTGTAACCAAGTCCAGAGCTTTCATTGGATTTTATTCAATCCTTCACAGAATCATTGTACAATAATCACAATTGTTGAGGGTGACATGAGACCTGAACCTTCAAGTGTCACAGGAAAAGGAGCCTTATGAAAATTTTATTTTAAAAATTTGACACCAATATAAAGTCTGCAGTTTTCATCAGATTCTGTTCAAACTTTCACAGAATGTTTGTACCATCATAAGGATTGTTTCTTTCCAAATTAGGCCTGATCTTTCTAGTATCATAGGAAAAGGGGCTGTATGAAAAATTATTACCAAATCCTCATAAACACAACAATGCCCTCAGTCTTTATCAGAATCTCTTCAAACTTTAATAGAATGATTGTACCATCATTTGGATTGTTCCTTTGTAAATTAGGTCTGATTAGTTAAGTGACACAAGAAAAGGGATCTTATAAAAAATTTATTACAAAACATCATTATTACAATAAAGTCCTCAGTCTTTATCATTTTCTTCAAACTATCATTAGGATTGTTCCTTTGTACATTGGGTCTGATTTGTTAAGTTTAACGGGAAAAGGGGCCTTATGAAAATTTAGTTACAAAAATTCTTGACACAATTCAGTCCACTGTTTTCATTGATTCTCTTTAACTTTTAAAGAATGATTCTACCTTCATTAGAATTGTTCCTTTTGAAATTTGGTTTGTTTTGTAAAGTATCATGAGAAAAGGGGCCCTATGAATATTTCACTATAATTCATTAACACAATAAATTCCGCAGATTAAACAGATTGATTGTACCATCATTCCAGTTGTTGATTTTGACAGTGGATCTGACTATAGCAAGGGTCACATAAAAAGGGGCCTTATGAAAAACTCTCTTCAATATTCTGGTTAACACAATGATGTCCCTTGATTTCACCGGATTCACTTCAAAATTTCACAGAATGATTGTACAAATACTTAGATGGTTCTTTTCAGAACTGGGTACAATCCATCAAGTATCATGTAAAAAGGGGACATATGATTTTTTTTTAAATATTCTAGTAAACATAATGAATTCCCAATATTTCATCGGATTCACTTTTAACTTTCATAGAATGATAAAACCAACAGTAAAATATCACGGGAAAAGGGGCCTTATGAGAACTTGAATTTAATATCTTTGTTAACACAATAAAGTCAACAGTTTTATTGGATTCTCTTCAAAGATGCATGGAATAATTGTGGCATTCGAAACACAGGAAAAGGGGCCTTACAGATTATCATTCAAAACATTCTTGTGTATGTGATGAAGATCACAATCATTATCAAGTTGTAAATTTCACAGGACAATTGTCGGGTTGTAAGGAAAGTTCCTTTTGGAAAGAAATTGATCCATCAGAAAACACAGGAAAAGGGGCCTTATTGATTTTCATTCAAAACAATCCTGTTTATGTGATTAAGTCCACAAATATTGTCAGATTCTGATGAAATATTCACAGAATGATTGTAGGGTCATATGGTAACTTTCTTTTGGAAATGGAGTGGATCCGTCATAAAACATGGGAAAAGGGGCCTTGAGGATTGTTGCTTAAAATGATAAAAGGGATAAAGCCCCTTTTTTTCTTTATGCATTCTTCTTTGAGCAATTAACTTCCTTAAACATCAGATTTCTTTAACGGAAATCTTGATAACCAGTAGAGCGTCTCAGGCCCTCATGGGCCTCTTGTTCCTGATGTGGGATTGTGTGGGTATGCGTTACAGGAAAAAGTAATAAGTTCTTCTTTTCCTATATCATTCGAAAAAGCCCAGCTTTTTCCGTAGTTTAAACTCATTACCAGCTTTTTATGTCATCAGCAATTTCTCCTCTTCCAACAATATTTTCCACCACATTTGATGATTTCATTGTAAACTGTATTTTCATTATCGTCTGTGACCTCTTTCAATTTTGACTGTCTACAATTTCAAAAATAAGAAAGGGTTAAATCATACCAGACAATCCAGCTTTTTATGACACAAAAATAAAATGGTTTTGAATATATTGTGGAAAATCGAGTAGTTGCTTATAACAAATGGATTTCTTCGTTTTCTACAATGTTTATTCCCCGCAAAAAGTGAAAAAAGGAACTGTTGTGAAAAGGAAAATTGTTTTGAAAAGGGAAAAATTGAATTATTTTTGAGAAAGAAATAATTGATTTTGAAAGGAAAAAAATGAAACTGTTTAGAAAGAGGGAATGGAACTGTTTTGAAAAAGAAAGAATGGATTTGCTTTGAAAAGGACATAAGAAATTTGAAAGGAAAAATGGAATTGTTTTGAAAAGATGATTAGAATGTATAATTCCAAGCATTAGAAAAACGTTCTGGTGTCATTGTTTTCTATTTTACAAAATCCTCTGTGTTCTATTGAAGAAAATAGTCTCCTCAAATTAATGGTAGTTGAGGTTAAATCAATAAGGATAAGCTTTTGCAATCAGTTCCTGCGTTTGTTCCTGAAGTTTAACCTTCCATTACAATAACGAGCTTAACGTCAATTGTGGCAATGACTTGTCAGCATTTGTCAAGAGTTTCCTGAGTTTTCAATTAAATCTGATGAATTTTCTTACAGAAAGTATGGTAGCATATTTCTGCAACTAGATACGAGATAGTAGTATTGTGAAAGCTTGATAACTATCACGATAAATCATTGTTTCCTGGAAAAACTTGTCTAAATAGTGACTAGCTTCTTACTAAGAAAAATGCGATATGTTTAACTGGTATCTTGAAGTTTATTTGCTTATGCCTACAAATGACATCATGATGAATTTATTGTTAAAGTACTTTGTTTGTAAGCACTTATACTCCTGTCTCACATAGCCATAATCTTAATATGACTGCGCTTATCAAGCCATGCTCTGAAAAACTATAAAATCATGGGCAATGAGAGGCAATCAGAACCAATTCAGTGCTAAAGTTGAGCATTTTTGTAAATTATGGTCTGTAATATCAAAATTGAAATAAGATACTCCTACGTCCAACACGTTACAGTTAAGCTACTACTTCACTTTAACAAAGACCAAAGCTGACCTGAGCAGCCATATCTACTGCATTTTTAGCTCGGCTGTTTTTGGAGGAAACCCGAGTAATTGCTATAGCCTTGGTGTTGTTGCCGTCGTTGCCGTCATTGTTGTTGTCTTTGTTGTGCGAAAGCTTTGACATTTTGTGATATCTCTGGTTCTTTTAAAGGCATTCAGCTGAATATTGGCACACTTGTTCAGTATCAAAAGAGCAACCTATACCATCAAGGGGGATAACTCTAGATGCATTTTGTCCACTATCCAGCACCAAGCCGAGTGTAGGTACCCGTAGGCGGTGCTCGTTATTACAATGCAGCAACGTCCATCAAGATTATTCCATGATGCTACAAAGACCTAACTAAGGGGTTAAATCTTAAAAAGATCTTCCGAACACTACAGATGAAATTTTTTTGTCTCAATATATAGTCAGAATGTTTGTGTCTTTAAATGTCAGATAAATAAGGCCTTGTAGAGTCAAATTATATGTCAAATCTTTGGAAACTTCACATGCACTGTAATGGCAAAATTGCTTTCTTGAATGTCTTCATGTATGGTCAGATGTTTGTTTGAACAATGCCTTCACAATTTGATATTCAAAGACCTATTTATTAAAGAAAAAACTAAATCTCAAGGTCTAAACAATTTAGAGGCCATATTTTTGGCAAAAATTTCTTGACAATTTTGGTAAAAAAAATTGTCTATAAAACTATATAACAAATATACTGCTGAAAATGGTGTCAAACCTCATATAAACAAATGAATCATTTCTTTCTGTTAATTGTGGCCTGAGGATACAGCCCAGTCAGCTTATCACTGTAACATCTCACTTGTCTGTGTTGATTCAGCCATCAGCCTTAGGTGCATAATATAAGTCTAAAAAACCAACATCTTTGCAGCATTTATGCTCTCCTATACATTATTGAAATAAAGAGGGAATATTGTTAATTCAGTAAATATAATGTAATCAATCTCTATATTATTTATCTAGTCTTTGTATAATCAGTGGGGCCATAGTATTGACCTATTGCCAAACAGTTCAGCATTTTTATGCGTCAAAAGAAAATATATCTTTAGAAAACATTGTGACGAAAGAAGAATGTGCTTGTAAAAGCAGTTTCTTCTTTTGTCAAAATGTTTTCTACCTCATGTAAAATCAATTTCTGAATTGAAATTATCTTATAGCTCACCTAAGAGTGAGCACAAAGTGCTCATGGTGAGGTCTTTTGATCGTCCTCAGTCCAGCGTGCGCCTTGAGTCATTCTTAATGTGTCAACAATTTTAAAATGACATTTTTAAAATGTCCATTGACCTCTTTAAAAATTGCTAAATTTTCAGAGTCATAGGGTGATTGGGCTTACCGGTAAATAGAATTAAAGAAGGCAACTCATTGGCCAATTTTAACCAAATTTGAAAGCATTGGTTGGCATGGCAACTTAAGTTGATTTTAGTTAAATTTTAAATTTCTCACGACCCAGTTAGTATTAGGCTTTAACGAAAAAAAAGCCTTATCTCAGGTGAGTGCCAGGGCCACTGGCCCTCTTGTTTTTTGTTGTCTGCAACCTCTTTCTATTTAGACCAACCTAAAATTTTAATATTTTGGATTGGGTTGACTGTGTTTGTTGTGTGTCTCAGAGAATCTGATCACCTGTCTATTATATAATCTGGCTGTGTCCATAGCCCAGTGGTAGCGCGTTGGACTCCTAATCAAGGGGTCCCAGGTTTGATCCCTGATTGGGGTGAATATCCTTTCGGACATTTGTTTCCCACCAATAGTTGGATTATCGTAAACCTAAGTGGGATGAGCAACTTGAGGCTCGGAAAGGATGTTGTGGTAGTACTGGTGTAAGAAATGGTTAGTTGCTCCAGGCACCACATTAAGACTGAAATGCTGTTAAAAGTGGCTTTAAACCCCATTCAATAAACAATATACAATTACATAATCCATTGTCTCAAACAGCTACTAAAACTGAATAGTAGATTTCAATCAAATTTCACAGCAGGGGAAAATTGTAGTACATCAAGTGGGTTTCAACAAAACTTTAGTTGCTTTAGGAACCCTTTAATAGATTGCTTGAAGAAATCTTGATTCTTTTTAATAGACCAGGCTTTAATGTAGGTTTCTACAGATGGTGCATTGCTATTTTATGACAATTTTTTAAAAAAATATCTCTGAATCTACAAGGAATATATAATACTATTGAATAGTTTCAAACAGATTTTTAAAGGAATGCCCTTTTCTTGCCTATCAGAGAAATTCTGAAATGCTTGCTAATATATTTTGTATGATGAAAAGAATTTGATTTTATTATGCTCAATTGTTCCAAGAAACTTCTTACATGATTTCAGTGACTGCATTTATTAACACATGTAATTATCTGTAAAATCAGGCCTCGAAGCAATACAGGGGCTCATGAGTACATTTATTGTTTTACATTAACCCTTTTCCAAACAATTCTGCTTTTGGACTCCCCTGAAGAAAAAGATTTGCCTGAAGAAAAAGCTTTGGAAATTTTTTTTGAAAATTAAGAAATTTTTTGTTACAATCAATTTCTTCATTATCCACACTGTCTTTTATACCCTGAAAGACAAAGATTTTGTAAATTCTATCAAACTAACAATTGTTGTCTGCAACTTCTTACAATTTGGGCTTGTCTAAATATTTTTTGTCTTGCAATACATTAACAGCACTTATAACTATTTTGCATTAATTTAATGCTAGACTTGGTCTTTCATTTGATCAGCAAAAGAGCGCCAGTTCATGTTTCTTTGAAATCGAATATGGTTGTCGCAATCCCTTATCTGGTATTTATAGGAAACCTGACCTGTCCATTTACATATTGATTTAATTCTAGTGATAAAAGTACTGGCCAACATCCTAACCTTTATTATAACATCGCTACATGACAGCTAGATATCGAGAAAACAACATGTGACCAATCAATATCTTGTTCGGAGTTGGTATATCAGGATGTGTTGCGGGCAATCTCTGGTTGCCTTATTGATGTCTACTACAGGCTGATTTGCAGCAATGTTATTTTTCTTGATGGATGTCCCTGTCACAATTAAATTGTTATCCTCTTTCTTATGAAAATATCTCTATTAATCAAGTCTGTTTTCATTGGCTTTTGAATTTGTTGGGAACCAGCTTTTCCTTGAACTGTGTCAAGTATTGTTGCTCTCAGACAGTTACCACTTTTCTTACTTTGAGAGGGATATTTTAACCCTTGTCATGCTGAACCCGGAATATTCCGGTTTTGGCAGGAGGTGTAGACTAAGATCAGACTGCACTTATGTGCAGGCTGATCTTAGTCTACACCTCCTGCTTGTACTTTTCCTGCCAGGGTTGTTTATGAAGTTGATTTCTAAAATATAAAATATTGTTTTTTCAACAAGTTCTATCAGTGCTTTCAGCCCTTTGATTTGATAGAAATTCAGTAAGGTAATTTATACAGCATGACAAGGGTTAAAACACAACTACATATTCTTCTGCATTATATTTGATTGCCTTTGTATTATGTCAACTTCTTTAGTTGTGCTATTTTGGCAATTTCATATGGACATATTATTAACTCTATACTGTTTTTCAAAATAAGACTTGTCCAAATTCACAGGGGTAGCAGACAACATTATAAAGTAAATACAGTTAAGAAAGTAACCATCCTATAAGATAGAAGAGATTGTGGAAAAAACTATTTCTCCTTTTTCCACAATGTTTTTTCAAGTATAAATATATAAAATCATAGGGATGTAAAAAAAATAGGCATTGTATATAAATGTTTAATCCAATACCAGAAGACAAAATTTTGGACTGGTCCAAATTGAAAGAAGTTGCAGATCACAATTCTTATTGCTCTGAAATTAAAAAATAAGTGCCAAAAAGGATAGATTACGAGAAAATGAGAAATTTCTTAACCCTTGTCATGCTGTATAAATTACTTAACTGAATTGCTATCAAATCAAAGGTCTGAAAGCACTGATAGAACTTGTTGTTCAAAAATCAATATTTCTTTTAGAAATCAACTTCATAAACAACTCGGGAAGGAAAAATATTGGGCAGGAGGTGTAGACTAAGATCAGCCTGCACAAACGTGCAGTCTGATCTTAGTCTACACCTCCTGCCAAAACCGAATTATTCCGGGTTCAGCATGACGAGGGTTAATATAAGAACTATCTCTATCTCTCCATTCTTTATAAAGCTATGTCTCTTTAGGGCATCAATATGGTGGGTTGTTTGGCAATGGAGTTTTAAAGAGGTTCCATAATACTATTTTTGTGTCTTTGTAATAGTATCTGATTCACAATTATCCTTCTTATAGTTATCATCCCTTGTTATAATAGAGTTCTTTTTTATAATTGCATTGAAACAAAAGGCTGAAAGAACTGAAAGTCTTTGATTATTTGTCAATATTTCTTTTGTAATCAATTTGATAAACAACTCTAACCATTACATTCCCACACAATGACACTTTTAGATGCCCTAAGAGAGAAATGACTTGGAAAGCATTGTGTAAATTTATTACAACAAATAATTTCTTCATTTTCCACAATAATTTCTACCAAAAAAGTTGAAAAAATCTAAAATTTCCTAAACTTCAAATCGTCGTCTGCAACTCCTTTCAATTTGGACCAGTCTAAAATTTTGTTGTCTGGTAATGGGTTAAAATGTCTAAGAGGTGATGAAGATTACGATCAGACAAAGCATAATGTACTGGCTCATGTTTGTGTATACCTTCTGTCAAATGAGAAACATTCATCTTTAAACTTCTTTGAACTGCTTCATTATTCTTTACCCTTACAACCATCAAGGACCATGATTGATTAACCCATTAATCCATTCCCACACAATGGCCATTTTTGACTCCCCTCATAATAAACAAATGCAAAAAAATTGCTAGGTACAAGCAATTTCTTCATCTGAAACAATACTTTCTAGCCAGAAAGTTGAAAAAATTTAATGAACCTTAAAATGTTGTCTGCAACTCCTTTCAATTTGGACCAGTCTAAAATTTCACTGCCTGGTAAAGGGTTAAAATACAATAAAGTTTTAGACAGGTACAAATTAAAAGAGTTGCAGATGACAATTTCTAGTTGAAATGTTTGTCTTTTGGGGTAGAAAACATTGTGGATGTGAATCTTGTTTTATGCTTTTTTTTCATTTTCCAAAGCTTTTTTTAGGGGTGTAAAAAAAAATGGGAATGAGTAAAAGTTACTTTCTAACATTTGGAAAAGGTGGTTATAGGCTTTTAATTTTCTAACTAGTACCATGAGCAAGTGACCTTGACCTAAATTAGCCAGTTCTCACAAAATTTGCTTTTGTACAACCCTCAAGAAAAAAGCTTTTTATGATAATCGACACATTTCATGTGTGCTTTCAATATTTGATTATAAGAGCTTTTTCTTGGTATCAGTTTCATGTGGCCTTAGTATTTTTCCTACCTTACAGAGATTTTTATTTTCGAACCTTGTACACCTAGAATAATTATAATTCATGTTTAATTTCATCAAGTTAAAAGGCCTTCTTCACTTGATGACCTTGACCTTCAATTTAACCTGATATCAAAGGCTTCATTTTGTGAGAAGTATCTGTAATTGTAAGCGGTCTAAACTCAGTGTTAATTTAATGTGGGGCTAGTGGCAGCTATCTCTAATTGTCTTATTCATATTTTATGGTAAAGGTCTAATTGGATGTGATTCTGTCTGTTGCATCTTTCTGCTTCATATTGGCATGGTTTCATTTCCGCAGCTCAGCAGGACACCAAACAAGTTTTTCATAGCAGCAGTATACTGGAAATCCCAGTATTGGAAAAATTCTTCTTCACCGTTCACTTTGGTGTGACTAAATTGATCTACAGTTTGGCAATTACATTTACAGACTGTGGCAAATATACAACCTGTGTTGGGCTGATGGTGAAAAATTGGCATAGCAAAGTTGTTTTTTATTACTGAGATGTTGAATGTGTATTTCATACTGGGAATGTAATAGGAAAATTAGAGTGTATACGGTGTATCAAAACGTATTGTAGTTTTTACCTATGTATATGCTATATAATGTGGCTCTGGGTTGCTTGTGCACTGGTGTGAAACAGACCCATGCAGACTTTAAAGTCTAGGGTAGCCGGGAGATAAGACTGGGTTTTGTGTAAACATAATTATTATGATATAGATGTTGAATTCTTCAAACATTTTCTGGAATTTTCTTTTGTGCAAGGGAATACAAAAACATTCTTTGTTTTTTCAGATTTACGTGGGATAATTGTGGAGGGTTATAGTGTATTTTTCATATTTAGAAGCCTTAACTGTGCATTACGTTGTGTTGTTTTTTTTATCTTTCTATAAACTTTAGTTATGGGAAATAAATTTACTAGAAAATTTAAGCTAGGAAACTCTCAGGATGGGCCAAATGAAGGCACTGAAGCAAGTAGTAGTAAGGCAGACACAGGTCAAGGTGAAACTCAGCCTCAATCTCAAAATGATACAAAAGAGGTCAAAGGTCAAGAAGAGAAGGATACTAAAATAGAAACAAAAACTGATGAACAAATTCCTGAATCTTTACCAGAATCAAAAGCTGGTTCTCAAAAGGAACAAGTAGAAGAATCCGAAAAAAATGAGAATTCTGCACCAAAGCAGAATAATGTAGTAGATTCAAAACCAGAAATAACTATTGAGGAGGTAGATCCTACTGAAGGGGCCAGTGGTAGTTCAGAAGATCAGGTAAACAATATGCTTTGTAATGGGTTGCATTCTTAAAACCTAGGTTTTCACATTTGTGGCTTCATAAGGAAATGTGTGTTATGTATCATTACTGGGGATACTGCTTTGAACTTTGAACTTTTATTTATAATTATCTTCATTATTAACCCTTGTCATGCTGAACCCAGAATATCCTGGTTTTGTCAGGAGGTTTAGACAAAGACCAGCCTGCACAAATATGCAGTCAGATCTTAGTCTTCACCTTCTGCTTATACTTTTCTTGCCAGAGTTGTTTATGAAATTAATTTTCAAAAGATATATTGATGATTGAACAATAAGAGCTACCAGTTATTTGAGCCCTTTGATCCTAATTCAATTTCAAAAAGCATTTTATACAGCATGATTAGGGTTAAACAGTATAAATGATACTTTTAAGAAGAGTAATTGGCTTGCAATGCCTTTTGTCTGATTCACCTTTGGATTTTTAGAGCAGCTTAGTCTTTCAGAAAAAACCATATGTATTGTTGTAGCCTGAGCATCATTGATTGGTTAGGTCATTTGCAAGCAAGAACTTTGATATCTCTGTTATTAACCCTTGTCATGCTGAATTAAAAAGAACTGTATTAAACACAAAGGGCTGAAAGCACTGAAAGCACACCAATTATTGATTAATATTACTTTTGAAAAATTATCTTAAAACATGTCTGGCTGAAAGGGAAAAGCATGTGGTGTAGACTAAGATCAGACTGCACTTATGTGCAGGCTGATCATTGTTTACACCACCTTCAAAAGTAGGATGATTCCTGGTTCAGAATCACAGGGGTTAATGAAGCTGTAATTTCAATCTTGTAATATGTATTCTCTTTATCAGAGGGAAAAAATTATACCATCAAGGAAGTTAACTCTTAATTTAATTTATAAAAATTATGTTCCTTTTTCAACTTTTTTTCTTGTTCACTATTAAGATCAAGCATCTACATTTGGTGCTCTTAATTGTTATGCTCTTTATAGATAACCATAGCCATTACCACAAAATATTACAAGCATTTTCATCATTTCCCAAATTGTTGTCTACCCTAAGAGACATGTTTTTAGCTCTTTTTCAAAGAATTTTGATTTGATGAAAAAAATGGCTTTAACGGGCGGGGCTAATTACCATGTATGTTGAAACATTTGAAAATCTTTTACTTAGAAACCAGTTCATGGATTTTAACCAAAATTTACTGGAATAATCCTCCTGGGGACTCTTTTTCAGATTCAATCAATTAATTTTGACTCGTTTAAAATATGGCTTTTAAGGTTGTGGCTTATGTCCATATATGGTATCAAGTGATTTTTATTTAGAAAAGAAATTTGAATACCTTTTTCATCTGAAATGGTAAATGAATTGACTTTGGTAAATGAATGAAAAGGTTGATTCCTGAAAACATCATTTGCTTAATCAGGTCTGTAGAGAGATACAGGTGCTCAAGCACCTCTGGTTTTTAAAATTTTATCCCATAAAAATTATAGTCTGCAACTGCTTTGAATTTGGACCAGTCTAAAATTGTGTCATGATTGAAAAGCCGGTTACTATATTTCAGACACCAGTTACCATATTTCAAACAAGGGACATGTTTTGCGTGATAAACATCAGTAACATTTTAAGCCCTAAGGCGTACCTTGACCTACAAGTAATTTGTTCATGAACTTCACAGTTGGTTTCACCCAATTTATATCTCCCATAAACTATCTCTATTAATTGTACTTTATGATAATGCTACCATAATAACAAATTCGTTTGTATTAAACCATTTCCACACGACAAAATCCAGACTTGTCCAAACTGAAAGAAGTTGCAGACAATAATTTTAAGTTGTTAAATTTTAAAAACCATTGTCTGTTTGGGGATTTCAATAACTCCGTTAACCCATTCCGACATAATCACGCTTTTGGACACCCCCCAAGAAATAAAGCTTTGCAAAACATCGTGGAAAATGAAGAAATTGCTTGTTAAAAGCAATTTCTTTATTATCCACAATGTTTTCTATCCAAAAAGACCAAGATTTCTATTCATAAACTAAAGATTGTACAGTCATCTGCAACTTCTTTCAATTTGGACTAGTCTAAAATTCTGTTGTCCTGAAATGGATTAATATAATACTGTTTTATTTACTCATATAAATATGGTGAGTAATAAAGCTGTAGACAAAATATTGGTAATTTGAAAAGGCCATGCAGACAGGTTTAACAGCAAGGCTGGAATTGGAATGTATAACCCCTGTTTCATATGGACATATAAAACCAAACTAGATTAGAAGCGAGTTTAACCCATTTTACGCTGTTCCAAATTGAAAGAACTTGCAAACAGCAATTTCAAATTTGTGGAATTTAGAAAATCTGTGCAAGCAGTTTTATCCTTATCCCCAATGTTTTCTACCCAAAAAGATAGACATTTTTTAAAGTTTATTAACACAAATTATTGTCTGTATCTTCTTTCAATGTGGACCAGCCTGAAATTTTGTCTTCTGTAAATGAGTTTTTTGTGCGCTCCAACAAAAAGCTTTAGATTTTCACCCAAAAAGCTATCTTTGTAAAATTCAAACAACTATAAGTTGTCGTCTGCAACTCCTTTCAAGTCGGACCAGTCTAAAATTTTGTCGTCTGGAATGGGTTAATAGAACAGCAAGGACCTACTATCATCAGTGATGACAGTAGATTACAAGGTTGACATGAAATATCCCACTATTCCTTGAACAGATCATCATGAAAATATATACCTTCTAGTGCCAGCTAGAATCACTTAACCTATTACCAGATGGCAAATTTTAGACTGGTCTAAATTGAAAGGAGTTGTAGACAACAATTTAAAGTGTGTGAAACGAGCAATTTCTTCATTTTCTACTATGTTTTCTGAAGCTTTTTTCTTGGGCACATCTGAAAGCGTCAATGAGTGGGAATGGGTTAACCCATTCCCACACAGTGACAGTTTTGACACCCCTCAAGAAAATCAATTAGGAAAACATTGAAAAAAATGAAGAAATTGCCTGCAATAAGCAATTTCTTCATTTTCCACAATGTTTTCTACCGGTAAAGTTGAAAAAATCTAAAATTTCATGAACTTTAAATTGTCCTCTGCAGCTCCTATCAATTTGGTCAATTTCAACATTTTTTTTCATCTTTTAATAGGTTTACCCATTCCCACACAATCCCTCCTTTTTACGCCCCTCAAGAAATAAGCTTTGGAAAACATTGTGGAAAATGAAGAAATTGCTTGTATCAAGCAATTTCTTCATTATCCACAATGTTTTCTATCCAAAAAGACAAGGGAAATTTAAATTCCACCAACTTGAAAATATTGTCTGCAGCTTCTTTCAATTTGGACCAGTCTAAAATTTTGTTGAGTTGGAATGGGTTAATATAAAAAACTGACATAAGTACATGCATTGGATATTTCACAGATTTAACCCATAAACACGCAACAAATTTTCGACTGGTCCAATTTGAAAGAAGCTGCATACATCGATTTAAAGAGGGGGAAATTTTGAAAAATCAATCTGATTTAGGGTAGAAAATAACGTGGACATGGAAGAAACTGCTTATTATAAGCAATTTTTTCATTGTCCACAATGTTTTCTGAAGATTTTACGGGTAGACTACCTTAACCCATTCTGACACAGTGACACTTTTTGACACACGCACACACACACACCTCTCCTTCCAACACCCGTACCCACACTGCCCAAGAAAAAACATTTGGAAAACAGCGTGTAGAAAATGAAAAAAGTACTTGTACCTATTTGGACCAGTCTAAAAGTATGCTGTCTGGTAATTGTAAACAAATGACATTTCATCCTCTGTGAAGTATATACTGGCTTGTAGTGAACAAGAAAAATTGTAATGACAACTGAGTTTATTCATGCATGGTGGTTGAACTTTATCATGCAATATTTGATAAGAATTTTTGTAAAAAGCTAGAGGGAAACGAAATCTATTTTCTACTTGCAAATTTACAATTCAAATAAGATAATTTCATTTATGAAGTTCTTCCAAAGAAATGTATTCCAGACCTAGAATAATCTGAAAATATGTTCAATTTTAGCCCCTTAATTTATATAACTTCTAGTGAAAAACTGTTAACCCATTCCCACACAAAATCGTATTGAAAAGTTTTGTGCCAGCTACGGAAAACATTGTGGAAAATGAAGAAATTGCTTGTTACAAACAATAATTCTTCATTATCCACAATTTTTTTTACCCTATTATAGACAAAGATTTTAAAAACTTCATCAGCTTTAAATTTTCATCTGCACCTTCTTTGAATTTGGACTGGTCTTAATTTTATCATGTTGCCGGGCTAATGTGTAAACCAGGGTAATTGCAGGTAAATGGGCTCAAGATGATTAGTATAATAAACTTTAAGGAGGTACAGTTTACAAATTTCATGATCCCCCTAGTAGAATACCTTAAGGAGCTAATTAAAAGCAAAATCATTGAGCATTTAATCTGAAGATGGTTATTATTGACATATAGAACATAATGTAATCCATTCATGTAAAAGTACATCTTTCATCATCGAATTCACCATAAAAGTTTATAAGCTACTTTTAATAACAGTTTATTTTAAAGAAAAATATACAGGCAATTCTTTATAGATTTTTGCATCTTTTTATTCTTTTTTGGATAATTAAACCGATCAAATGCAACTACAAATATATTTATTAACCTTGAATGATTTTAAAAAACCTCGTCATGTTAAATTATAAATTGTGATGCTGAATTATGAATTGTTTTGCTGAATTTTTAATCCTCTACAGAACTCATTAAAATAGGACTGAAAGCATGTATGGGTTAAAATTTATCTGAAAAAGAACTTTGACTGACAGGGATAAGCAGATAGTGTAGACTAAGATCAGACTGCATATATGTGCAAAAATCTTATATATTTTTTCAATACTTCTGGCAATACTGAAGGTATTCATTTGAAACTTACTGTAGAATATTATAATGTTCAATATCAAAAGAGCAACCTGTAATATCAAGGGAGGTAACTCTAGATGAAGTTTTATACAGACAGTGTGGTTTCATACCTGAACGAAAACAATAAATATTCTCTTATTCTCCTGAAAAGAAGAAAATGAAGGGATTGTATGTACCTTTAACCGTTGACTGTTTTACAAAATTTTAGACCTATTCAAATTTAAAGGTAGGCAACATTTTTAAGTTTACTTTATTTGAAAAATGATCCTTCGGTATGATAGAAAATATTGTGGAAAAAGAAGAAATTGCTTGTTACAAGCAATATCTTCTTTTTCCACAATATTTTCTCAGGTATAAAAACACAGGGACGTAAAAACCAGGGATTCAACAGGAAAGGGTTAAATAAAAATAAAAGGGGGGTTAGGGGTTACAAAGTTAATTTATGTTAACATTTGTTCCCCTGACATTTGTTGTCTTTTCTAATAGTAATACATTAGTTTCATAAAAATAACGAAGTTGGTAAGTGATTCCCTAAAATGTCAGGGGAACAAAGTTAATTTGTCAAGTAGAAGTAAATAAAGAAAAATGATAATTGAATAATCATTCTTTGCCTCCCTGGGAAGCACCAGTCCCTTGACTTGATCCCAGAGACCTTTTGTAAGACAATACAAAAAATTGAATGTATAAAACATATGATTCCAGACTGATGTCCTATCCCTTTCCTGTTTTGTCCAAATTCAAAGAAGTTCTAGACAACAGTTAACCCATTCCCACTCAGTGAGGCTTTTAGACGCCCTTAAAGGAAAGGCTTTGGAAAACATTGTGAGAAATTGAAGAAATTGCTTGTTACAAGCAATTTCTTTATTTTCCACAATGTTTTCTACCCAGAAAGTTGAAAAAATCCAAAATTGAATAAACTTACAATTGTCGTCTGCAACTTCCTTGAATTTTGGCCAGTCTAAAATTTAGCAGTTTGGTAATGGGTTAAGTGTGTGCAATTTAAAAAGTAACCAACATACAGGATAGAAATTATTGTTGAAGAAAATGAAATTGCTTGTCACAATCATTTTCTTTTTTTACCACAATGTTTTCTCAAGTGTAATATCACAGGGATGTAAAAAACAGGGATTTTACAGGAAAGGGCTATAATTACCTAAAGACAACTATGATTTACCCCTAGAGCTATTGTACAGACTCTGCTGTGCAATATCAATAAACTGTATCTGCATGATACCTGTTAAAGCGGTAATGCCTGCCTTTCTGAGGCTAATAAAGGTATAGCTAGGCTGTAATCCCACAGAAATCACTTCTTTTTACATCAGGGTTTCCTTCAGATAATAAGGGATACTTCCTTAATATACATTATTTCATATATTCCCACAAAATGCTGCCCTTTTAAGTCTCACTTGAAAAAGCTTTGGAAAACATTGTAAAAAATAAAGAATTTGCTTGTCGCAAGCAATTTCTTCATTATCCACAATGTTTTTACCAAAACAGACAAACATTGTTAGAATTACATTAACATACAAATATAGGTCATCTGCAACTTCTTTGAAGTAGGACCAGTATAAAAAAATGCCTGGTTAAAATGTCAAAGACAGAATTAGTTGAAATTTACTGAAACGTATTTGAGAAATATTGAAGGATCCTGACGGAATCCCTAGCCTGGGAAAGCTAGGATCCCTTCCAATTTTTCTTGGATCAATGGGGATCCCAAAACACTGTTAGTGTAGATCCTCAACAGATATTACACAAAAATTCTACAAGAGAATAACAAGGATACCTCTTGATTGCTTGATTCTCCTGGAGTGAAAAAAAAATCATTGAGTGGTTTATATAACCAAAGTCATTAATTCAATTTTTATCTTGGCTGCTGAGAAAATATATAGCCTACATGAGTGCCATGGTCGTTACATTCTACATCCTTTCTTTTTACAGTTTGTTTTATCATACCTGTGTTTTTTATCAGTTTAAATTTTTGTATGAATTATACCCCATTTTTAACCGAGCCTAAAAAGTAGAGAGTGGTATATTGGTTTCGTATCTGTTTGTCTGTTCATAGACTTTTTTTGCTTCCTCTAGAACAAATTGACCTACAACCAGGAAACTTCATACCATTGTTCCCATTGCTCCATGCAAGTACCCTATTGTTTATGGGTAACAAAGGTCAAGGGCTCAAGGCTCAATTGAACTTTGATTGAAAACTGTTTCTGTGCTCTAGCTCAAAAGCCGTTTGACCAAAGACTTGGAAACTGTACATAGATGTTATCTATGACACAAAGAGCCCTTTGTCAGCTGTGCTACTTGAGTGACAGAATACTGTTTGGGGTACAAGTCCTAGTTTGTTCACTATATCCGGCTCTCAACAGCCAAGCATTAGGCACCAGCATGAGGTACTCTCATGCTACTCAGCATCAAAGTTAAGTCTTACCACAGCTGTTTAACCCATTACCACATGACAAAATGTTAGACTTGTCCAATTTGAAAAACGTTGCAGACAACAATTTTTATTTGATAGAATTTGAAAATTCTTTGTCTTTCTGGTTAGAAAATGTTGTGGATAATGAAGAAATTGCTTATAACAAGCAATTTCTTCATTATCCACAATATTTCCAAAGCTTTTTTCTTGAGATGGGTAAAAAAGCAGGCTTGTGTGGGAATGGGTTAAATTGCATTAAAATCAATGGATAGTAATCACTAAAAGACCCTGCTTATGGGTCAATACTTTCTTTGATAATTAATAGTATAAACAAATTTGGCTTAAAACCTCAAATAAATTGTGTAGGTTAGGATCAGACTGCACAAATTTGCAGGCTGATCTTGGCCTATACCTGCTTTCAAAGCAGAAGTATTTTGGCACAGTATAATAGAGGCCAAATTGATCAACCTGAATTGATAATGCCAGATAAATTTGAAAAACCTTAAAACTTTTTCCCACAAATCAGTAGTTACCATGCATGCCTCAACCTCCCAAAAGACCTCATGCCTGGAATGTTGTCTTTATTACAGAATGTTTTAAAGGCCAGCCCTTATGAAATATTCATACTTTTGAACTGATGGACAAATCATGTCTGACATGCTATTTTCCTTGTCTGACCCTAGATGTAGGTTTAGGGAAATGGATTTTTTTTATTTCTTTTTAAATGCTATTGGTTGTGTAATTCAGCTGTAAGTCCTGCAATGCTACATAAACCAGATGTGATTCCATAAAAACAGTCTCACTACATGTATTTTAACCCTTGTCATGCTGAACCCGGAATATTCCGGTTTAAGCAGGAGATGAAGACCAAGATCAGCCTGCACATAAGTGCAGTCTGATCTTGATCTACACTTCCTGCTTGTAATTTTCCTGCAAGAATCGTTTATGAAATTGATTTCTAAAAGAAATATTGATTTTTTAACAACAAGTTCTATCAGTGCTTTAAGCCCTTTGATTCTACAGCGATTCAGTGAGGTGATTTATACAGCATGACATTGGGTTAACTAGACAGTTGTAATGGCTCATAACATGGTCTATCCAGATTGTGTGTCTGTTGAAGAGACCTTTAACCCTTTCCTGTTTAATTCCTGCTTTTTACGTCCCTCTGGTTTATGCTTGAGAAAACATTGTGGAAAAAGAAGAAATTGCTTGTTACAAGCAATTTCTGTTTTTTCCACAATATTTTCTACCCTACTGAATTGTTATTTTTCAAATTCAATCCACCTTAAATTTTCGTCTGAAAAACCTTTCAAATATGACAGGTCTAAAATTTCACAAAACAGGAAAGGGTTAAGAAACATTCATGACACACTCCTCCAATAAGTGCTGTAAAACGGCAAATATTAGAGGACACAAAGCTTGTTCACTCATTATCTCATTAGAATACTTTTGAAAGTATGGTGTATTATTTTGTAAGTTAAACCATACCCACATGATTCCCCCTTTTGATGCCTCTCAAGAGAAAAGTTGTGGAAAATATTGTTGAAAATAAATGAATTGTTTGTAACAAGCATTTATCCTCTATGTTTTCAATCCAGAAGACATTCATGAACTTAAAATAATTGTCTGCAACTACTTAAGAAATCCATCTGGTAATGGTTTAACCGATTACCAGATGACAAAATTTTAGACTGATCCAATTTGAGATAAGTTGCAGATGACAATTTTAAGATGGCTGAATGTAAAACAACTTTTTCTTTTAGGGTAGAATGCATTGTGGGCAATGGATGAATTGCTTGTTACAAGCAATTTCTCTATCGTCCACAATGTTTTTCCAAGCCATTTTCATCGGCGTGTTCAAAAAGCGGGAATGGGTTCCTTGAAGATAGTTGGAAAACAAAGGAAAATCCATTGAGCTATGAGAAGAAGGCTGAAAGCATGATGATGAAGAACATCATGATGGTTAGCTACCATACTGGTCTTAGTGTCTATACATTGCATAGACACTTAGAACAGGATTGCAATTAACCCCTGAAATTTACTGGAATGATAGTGTGCATGTTGGATACTTTCTGACTCTCCCAATTAATGTATTGTTTGGTGATCTGCAGGTCAATAACCGAAATGTATATAGAAGGCAGCCATATGGGCCCTCTATTACATGGTCCCGCTTTTTTATGCCTCTCAAGAAAAAAGCTTTGGAAAACATTGAGGAAAATAAAGAAGTAGCTTGTTATAAGCAATTCATTTCCCACAATGCTTTCTACACCAACCGACAAATATATTTAAATTTTCACTTTCTTAACCCTTTCATGTTTGGCCAAATTTTAGAACTGTCCGTATTCAAAGATTTTGCAGATGAAAATTCAATGAAGTTTTAATTTTAAAAATAACCATTTGCTAGGGTAGAAAATATTGTTGAAAAAAAAGAAATTGCTTGTTACAATCAATTTCTTTTTTTTCTACAATATTTCCTCAAGTATATAATTACAAGGACGTAAAATTACAATTTATAGTTTATGAAATTTTAGTTTTATTTAACTGCCTGGGTAGGAAATATTGTGAAAAGTGAAGAAATTGCTTGCATCAAGCAATTTCTTCAATTTAACCAATGTTTTACCGATTGTCTTTTTTGAGAGCAGTCAAAAGGTATCACTGTGAGAGAATGGGTTATACATCTCCTCCCAAACCGTCATTCTTGATGAAACTTTGCATTGATATTCCTTAGGTTAAAAACCGACTTGTTGTTAAAGTCGTTAAGACAATATAATTCCTTTTAACCCTATCCTGTTCAAATACGGGATTTTACGTCTTTGTGATTTTATACTTGAGAAAACATTGAGAAAAAAGAAGAAATTGCTTGTCACAAGCAATTTCCTCTTTTTTCTCAATGTTTTCTACTACATAGCATGGTTTCATTTTAAATTGCATCCAAATTTCATTGTCGTCTGCAACCTCTTTGAATTTGGACTAGTATTAACTTTCTTAAAACAGGAAAGGGTTAAACCTCTGTTTGCCATGTATACAATGTTTCTACCCAAAACGATAAAGATTTGTAAAGATTTATCTACTTAAATTTTTTGTCTACAACGTCTTTCAAATTTTACCAGTCTGAAACTTTATCATCTAATAATGGGTTTACCTATTCCTACATAATTTTGCTGTTCCACCCTTTGAAATTATCTTCTGCAACATTTTTGAGACTAGAAAATTTTGTTGTCTAGTAATGGTTTTATTATTGGAAACTGGGGAGCTGAATTGTTAGCTATAAAACCCCAAGAGGATAAAATATATTTGATTAATCAGCTGTTGGCTGCTGTCATCACAAAACAAAATTCTAGCCTAACAAAATAGATAAACAGCTTTAATAGAGCTATTACTTTATTTCTACCTGTGACTCTATGTAAATAGGGTTGAAATTCTGTTTAACCCATTCACCCTCAATCCCTCCTTTTTACGCCCCTCAAGGAAAAAGCTTTTGAAAACATTGTGGAAAATGAAGAAATTGCTTGGATCAAGTAATTTCTTCATTATCCACAATGTGTTCTATCCAAAAAGACCAAAAATTTAAAATTCCATCAACTTGAAATTGTCAGTCTTTCTGCCTGTCTGTCGGTCGGTCTTTCTGTCTGTCTGCAAAACTTAACCAAAAACTTAACATTGCCAATTACTACCAGCCTATTTTCAAGATACAATGCTCATATTTGGCATGATGATACATATCCATAATATGCATCTCCTCATGTCAAGGTCATGTGACAAGGTCTAGGTCACATACAAAGGTCAAACCTTTAGTACAGTTGCAGGGGCATTGTGTTTAACAAATACATCTTGTTTTTTTGGACAGGAGATGTAGACTAAGATCAGACTGCACATAATTTTTCAAAGTAATGCAGTTTAACCCATTCCCTCATAATAATGGTTTTAAATGCCCCTCAAAAAATTGGAAAAAATGTGGGAAATGAAAAAATTGCTTGCTACAAGCAATTTCTTCATTATCCACAATGTTTTTTCCCAAATAGATAAAGATTTTAAAGATTTCATCAATTTAGAATTGCCCACTGAAACTTCTTTGAATTTAGAAAGGTCTAAAATTTCATTGTGTAGTAATGGGTTAATGTCAAAATGGAGCTTCCTTTTAGAGTTCAGTGTATTGGGTCTAGCAATCTGTTAACTCCTTGTCATGCTGAATTACAAATCCACAACGGAATTGAATTGAAATCAAAGGGCTGAAAGCACTTGAAGTACCAAATTATTGGTTAAAAATTTATCTTGTAACAAATTCTGGTTTAAATTGATTAGCAAGTGGTATGGACTAAGATGGAACTGCACATTTGTGCAGTCAGATCTTAGTCTATACCTCATGCTAAAGCAGGAGTATTCTGGGCTCAGCATGACAAGGGTTAATGTGTAGGAAATGTCATGTACAAGTGAGTTTATATATATCACTGTCATTTCAATGAACAGTTCTCATGTCCTTGCTACTGAAAGTCACAGTGACAATTTATTGCTCCAAACAGCTTTTGCATTACTTTGATTATTTACCCTTGTCATGCTGAACCTGGGATATTCCGGTTTTTGCAGGAGGTGTAGACTAAGATCAGACTGCACTTATGTGCAGGCTTATCTTAGTCTACACCTCCTGCCTGTACTTTTCCTTCTAGAGTTGTTTATGAAGTTGATTTCTAGAAGAAATATTGATTTTTGAACACCAAGTTCTATCAGTGCTTTCAGCCCTTTGATTTGACAGTATTTCAGTAGGTAATTTATACAGCATGACAAGGGAAAACCCTTTCCCACACAATGACGCTTATTGACTCCCCTCAAGAAAAGCAATTTGGAAAATATTGTTGAAAATGAAGAAATTTCTTGCAACAAGCAATTTCTTAACTGTTCAAAATGTTTTCTACCCAGAAAGTTGAAAAAATCTAAACTTCATAAACTTTAAAAAGTCATCTGCAAAACCTTTGAATTTGGACCAGTCTAAAATTCCAAAAACAGGAAAGGGTTAAAACTATTTCATGGATCAGGAAAATCTAAGTTGTTGTAGAGTCAATATTAATTTGCTGATGATACTTATAGACAATCTAATTAAAAAATTATGTACTATTTGGATCATGACTCCAGTGAGCAATTTCCTCATCTCTGAATACATTCTAGAAGGATTTTGTATCTTCGGGCTTAGAAAGCAGAGTTCTGCATTCAAATTTCTTAAACAAGGGATGTCATGGGTTGGATTCTTTCCGACATTTATCTCTCACCAATGGGTTGATAATCGTAAACCTAAGTGTGATAGCAGTTGGAGGCTAGGAAAGGATGTAGTGGTAGTACTGGTGTGAGAAATACCAGGAATCGATTGTTAAGTGCTCCAGTCGCCACGATATGACTGAAATAATGTTAACAGCGGCATTAAACCCAATTCAATCAATCAAATTGATTAAAATATGCCACTGCTCTCGGTATTGTTTTGGTGAAAACTTCCGTCTTCAGCAGATCGACACTCACGTAAAGGTTTTCTCATAATATTACCAGCTGTTGTAACACTTATGGTGTATTAACTATTTACTATTATGTTGGGAAAGCAATTTAATGGATGAGAAAGTCTTGACCTTTTATCATCTGTTTGTCTTGTCTGGTTCAATTTCAAGTTCATAGAATTTCATACATCTCTGACTCTCTGGCTAGAAAATTAGTGAAAAATGAAGAAATTGCTTGTAACAGGTTTTCATATTGTTTTCCTGAACTGTTTTCTTGAATGTCTCGTTCAAAGCCTACTTTAAGTAACAAGCTTCCAATTTCAGTACAACAATGTCAAAAGCAGGCTTTTGTGGGAATGGATTTTACCCATTACCACACAGTGACGCTTTTAAACACCTCCAAAATGTATAACTAAGGAAAAAATTGTGCAAAATGAAGAAATTGCTTTCCACAGGCAATTCCTTCATTTTACACGATGTTTTCTACCCCTAAAATAAAAAAATCTAACATTTTTGTTAGCATTAAATTTTCATCTTCAACTCCTTTCGATTTGGACTAGTCTAAAATTTTGTCGTCTTGTAATGGGCTAAAGTTTCAATTTCTCCATAAAATCTACTACGGTATAATTAGACAGTGGCTGAGATAATGGGTTAACCCATTCCAACACAGCAAAATTTTAGACTGGTCCAATTTGAAAGAAGCTGCAGACGACAATTTCAAGTTGAAGGAATTCTGAATTTTTTCGTCTTTTTGGATAGAAAACATTGTGGATAATGAAGAAATTGCTTGATACAAGCAATTTCTTCATTTTCTACAATGTTTTCCAAAGCTTTTTTCTCGAGGGGTGTAAAAAGGAGGGATTGAGTTAGAATGGGTTAAGCCACCAGCTACTCATCCGACTTAAGTTTATGATAAGGGTTAACAAAAAGCTGATTCAGACATTTTGATAAAGACAATAATGTGTTCAATATGCAAATATTATTGCATATTCACACTTGTATCAACTAATCAGGTTTTAAGTTGATCACATTTGATTATCATTAAGAACTGGTGTCTACCAATTCTTTCAAATTGGACCAGTCTAAAGTTTTGAAAAACAGGAAAGGGTTAAAGGAATATTTGCTTGGAACTTGCAATTTTTCATTTTCAAAAAAAGTATTTAATACCCTTTATTGTTCCGATTCCTCAATTCAAAAAGGTTTTAAAACAACAAATCTGGAAACTTTGTTGTGTTGTATTGAGTTAAGATAGTGTGAATTTAGAGGATCAGTTATAAATATTGACCATAGAAAATTTGTATTTTCTTGTTATCAATATCTTGCAATTTCTTCATTTCCTCTATGTATTTCCAAAACTTTCTTCTTAAGTTGCTTAACCCTTTCCTGTTTTACAAAATTTTAGACTTGTCCAAGTTCAAGGGTTGTGCAGACAAAAATTTAAAGTAGATCCAATTTGAAAAATACCCATTCAGTAGGGTAGAAAATATTGTGGAAAAAGAAGAAATTGCTTGTTACAAGCAATTTCTTCTTTTTCCACATTGTTTTCTCAAGTATAAAACCACATAGACGTAAAAAAACAAGGGATTGAACAGGAAAGGGATAAAAATTATCATTGTGTGGGAATGGGTATGCAAGAAAAGATGCAATGGAACAATATTAACAAAACAAGAAACTGATTTACAAAGCTCTGAATTTTATGAAGTAAATATCCACACACATGCAAAGATTTAATTAAGGTTGCAATTTGTTGAAATAAGGATTTATCAAATGATAATATTAATTAACTCTCAGGTTGAATATATATAGTGTCATAGTTGAAATGGTATGTTGGATTGTTAACTGTACAGATAACGATGCTTAACCTTTGTCATGCTGAACCTGGAATATTCCGGTTTTGGCAGGAGGCGTAGACTAAGATCAGACTGCACTAATGTGCAGGCTGATCTTAGTCTATACCTGCTGCTTGTACTTTTCCTGCCAGAGTTGCTTATGAGGTTAATTTCTAAAAAAATATTGATTTTTTAACAACAAGTTCTATCAGTGCCTTCAGCCCTTTGATTTGACAGCAATGTAGTAAGGTAATTTATACAGCATGACAAGGGTTAAGCTTCAAAGAGCAGGTTTAGACTAATCCAAATTCAGAGATTTTGTAGATATCATTTCAAATTATGATTTAAATGAGTACTATTCTTGCTTTAAAATATTGTCATAACAGGAGAAATTTTCTGCCAAAGCAGTTTTTGCTTTTTCTCCTTATATTTTCCTAGATAATATTCTTTAGGGGTGTGAAAACTAGAGGTTGTACAGATTGAGTGGTAATAGAAAAGGGAATTGTATAGAAATGGAAACAACGGAATTGTGTATTGATGGAAACAAGGGAATAATATGGTAATGAAAACAAGGGAGTAATATGGTAATAGAAACAAGGGAATGATATGATAATGGAAGTAAGGGAATGATATGGTAATAGAAGCAAAGGGATTATATGGTAATGGAAACATGGGGGTTGTTAGGTAATCGAAACAAGGGATTGTCTGGTAATGTTAACAAGGGGATTGTATGGTAAAGGAAACAAGGAGATAATACGGTTCTTGATACAAGTGGTTAACAGGTTAAACTCCAATAAGACTAAATGCCTTCAAAAGGCTGGGGGTCTAAATAAGAGGAGGGGGGGAGGTTTAATAGCATTCTAAAATCCTTATTTCTCTATGAAACCCTATGCAGTGAGTATTCATTTCAATCATCTTGTTCAGACAATTCAAATGAGTACCAACAACATAGGGTTTACAACATTGGTAAAATATTTAAATCTTAAATATGAATTAAGCTCTCTATCTTTAGCTCTGAAAAGAGCATATTGATAGCAGCTTTATTTAGTTTACAGTACCTTGTCAACAAGAAAATTTTAAAATCTCAGGGTTCCTATGAATAGATTAATTATTCACTCAAATTTTATCATTTCAGGAACAGAAGGCGAAGGTAAAGTCGGCCACACCTCCAAGCGATGAACGAGAAGACGAGGCATCAATAACCCCACCACATCCAATCGCCAAACGTAGTCGTAGAGGTGCTGTCAGCGCAGAGGTTTACAAAGAAGAAGATGCTGCTCAATATGTTAAAAAAGTAATTATTGTTTGTCTCCTTAACCCGATGAGGGACAATCCTGTGTTATCTTCCCTTTGTATTGTGACCATTAAATCAGAGGTGTGCCAAATTGTACATTGGTCCTTTTACTTCATTACCTTTGTTTTTATCCTTGTTCTGTATGGGGAAGTTGCGACTTTTTATTTGCCTTTTCTAGTTTTATTATAAATACAAATCTCTCAGTCATGTTAGTTTATGGTTCAGAAATAACATAGAAACTTATTTTCAAGATTAAACCAATTTTCCAGCTCTAAAGTTTGCATAATACAGCTGATCTTAAAACCAGACAGTGCAAAGAAACCTAGGATAAAGTCCAAGTAAAACTCTGATAGGGACCAATGTATTTCTGGAGAGTATTCAGGGGATATAATCCAAGAGTGTCCCTCATACCACTCAACAAAATTTAAGACCAGTCCAAATGAAAAAAAGTTTCAGACAGCATTTCAAATTATTCATAAACTTAAAAGTAAGTGCTAAATAAAGTTAAAACTGGATAAAAAGAAAGTTTGGCTGCAGGGCCGGGCTTATCAGACTTAACCCTTTCCTGTTTTTACGAAATTTTAGACTGGTCCAATTTGAAAAAGGTTGCAGATGACAATGAAAAATGCATGCAATTTGAAATCTGACCATCCTAAATGGTAGAAAATATTGTGGGAAATGGAGAAATTGCTTGTTACAAGCAATTTCTCCTTTTTCCACAATGTTTTCTTAAGTATAAAATCATAGTGATGTAAAATCCCGGGTTTGTCCAGGAAAGGGTCAAGGAAATCATGGAATACTTCTTTAAAAATCTTCTCCTAAACCATTGGGTCAGTTTGGAACAATTTTGGCAAGAATGTTCCTTAGGTGACTGTTTTCAACAATTGTTGATGAAATTTTGATTATTCTTTAAAATCTTCTCCTAAACCACTGGGCTAATAGAGACTAAATTTTGCAGAAATTCCTTGGGTGACCCTTTTCAAAACTTGGTCATGAAATTTTGATTGGCTTAAAGTTGTAGGGACGGCAGGGCTTGGCTTATCAGACTTGAGGAAATCATGGAATACCTCTTTAAAAAACTTATCCTCCTAAACCGTTGTGCTAGTTTTGACCAAAATTGATAAGAATGTTCCTTGGATGTTAATTGTTGGTGAAATTATGGTTCATGAGGGGCACGGCAGGGTGGGCTTAGTGAAATCATAGATAACTATTTAAAATCTTCTACTCTTAAGCCATTGGGCTAATTTGCACCAAACTTTGTAAGAATGTTCCTTAGGTGACTCTTTTCAAAACACTGTTTGCGAAATTTTCATCAATGAAAAAAACAGGAGTGATAGGGTGTGCTTATCAGACTATCTAAGTTATTTGATAAAAGTTAAATTGGTGTCTGCAACTTTGTTCAATTTGGATCAGTCTAGAATTTTCTTGTTTGGTGATGGGTTAAATTAAGGCATTTTAAGTCCGTGGTGAAATCTTTAAAAATCTTCTTGTAAGAAACCAATTGATGTATTTCAACCAAATTTCACAGGAGTGCTCATTGGACGACCCTTTATCAGATATCTTCAAAAAATTAAGATCAGACGAAAAATATGACTTTAATGGGCAGGGCTAATTTCTATTTATGGTGAAAACTTGAAAATCTTCTTCTCAGAATCTTCACTGAATTTATCCTTGGGTAACCCTTTATCAGCTAAAAGAATTTTGATAGGAAAGAAAACATGGCTTTAATGGATGGGGCTAATTTCCATATATAGTGAAAGATTTGAAAATCTTCTTCTAAGAAACCATAGGGTGGATTTCAACCAAATTTCACTAGAATGATCCTTTGGTGACCCCTTATTAGATTGCTAAAGAAAGAATTGATTGGCTGAAATCATTTCCTTAGTGGATTTGGCTGATTTCCATATATGGTAAACAGTGAAAACCTACAATCTCTGCAGATTACAAACAATTATAAGTTTTCAAGAAAATTTCACAAAATGATCCCTTGGTGACTCTTTGTCAGATTCCATCATAAATTATGGCTCAGATGAAAATTATGGCTCTTATGGCGGAGGGGGCTTGTGTCCATATATGGTATATAGTGAAATTTTGAAAATCTTATTCTTGCAAACTTCAAACAAATTTCTCAGGAATAATTAGTAAATTCAGGCCGGTGGAGCAAATTAGGCTCTCATGTGCCTCTAGTTCACATTGCTTTCTACCTAAAATGACAAAGATATTTAAAATTCTATCAAGCTTAAATTGTCATCTGCAACATCTTTGAATTTGGACTAAAATATCGGCAAGTGGTAATGGGTTAAAACAAATTTCGATAGAAGTTCAAGGTCATTTTATATGAGCTACATGAAAGAAATTTTGGTAACAATCAAAGGTACAGTTATTGATGGGATTTCAAATAAAGAATGTAGCATGGTTTTGTTAGATTAGTGGAATGGTCATTAGAACTCTTGTAGATTTGTTCTTCAACTCTGGAATTCCAAATAATTGGCAGCTTTAAGAATCATAGGAGGCCAGGCATTGTCATTCTATATACCACAGGGAAATCACTCTATTGTGCTGAAAATGATGGAAACTAGATGCCTTAAACATGAGTCCCTGCTATATTAACCCTTGTCATGCTGTCATGCAATTTCTTCAATGTCAACAGTGTCTTCTACTCTCAAGAGCAAATATTTTCTAAATTTCACCAACTTTAAATTATTGTCTGCAACATCTTTCATTTTAGACTAGTCGTAAATTTAGCCATGTGGTAACAGGTTAAAGAAAAAGCTTTGCAGAAATTGATCTTGTTAGAAAGTTTCTGCTATTGATTGCTTGATTTCATTTAATGCATTTGCAGAATCCATCTTCAAACTTCTTGTTTAATTCATTAACCTATTACCAGATGACGGAATTATTGACTAGTCCAAATTGAAAGAAATTGCAGACAAAAATTTTAGATTGAATTGATACTTTGTCTTTCTTGGTAGAAAACAGTGGTAAATGAAGAAATGTCTGCTTGACACAAGCAATTTCTTCATTTTCCACGATGTTCTTCAAAGCTTATGATATCAAAAAGGCAATGAAAGGCTTGGTTTTGTGGGAATGTGTTAAAAGGAAAATAACCTGTAAGGTACAATGTTCAACAAGCTCCAGAAAACAAATTTACTGGGAAGACCTTACACTTTACTGTTTATCAAAATTTTAGACTTTGCCAATTTCAAAGGGGTAACAGATGACATTATTAAGTAAATAGAAATCATAAAGTAACCATCCTATTTGATAGGAAATATTTTTGGAAGAGGAAGAAATCTCTTCTTTTTCCACAATTTTTTCTCAAGTATGATATCACTTGGAAGCAAAAATCAGGGAATGTGCAGGAAAGCACTAATTGGATGATTATGTTATGGTATTTCAGGTTGTCCCCAAAGATTACAAGACAATGGCTGCTCTCTCAAAAGCTATCTCTAAAAACGTACTATTCTCCCACTTAGACGACACAGAAAGAAGGTGAGTTAATGTTGGAATAAACCCTAGAGCTAGCATGAAAGCCCTTTGGATATACTGCTGCTGAAATCAAAGAATTTAACTCATTATCACATAATGAAATTTTAGACCGATTCAAATGGAAAGAAGTTGCGGACGACAGTTCTTAGTTGATGGAATTCAAAAAAAAATTGTCTTTTTGGTTAAAAACAAAGTAATTTATTCATTTTCAACAATAAATTTTGAAGGCTTTTTCTGTAAGGACGTCTAAAAGCATCATTGTATGGGAAGTGAATGGTTAAATGCACATACTTAAAATTTCTTCAGCATATTTAGAAAAAATAAAACATAAAGACAATGACTTGCAAATTTTATCAAACAAACATGTAATCTATTCCCACACAATCCAGCTTTTTCACGATCCTCAAGAAAAAAGTTTGGGAAAACATTGTGGAAAATTAAGAAATTGCTTGTAACAAGCAATTTCTTTGTTATATACTATGCTTTCTCCCCTAAAAGCTTTAGGCTGTAGTTCAACGTCAAAGATCAAAATTTGATATTTTTTTCATGTCTGCTCCATAACTCATATTTTGAATAATTTCAGATTTTTAGCTCGGCTGTCTTCGGAGTAAACCCGAGGTATTGCAATAGCCTTGGAGGAGTCGTGGTTGTTGTTGTTGTTGTCTTCTTTGTACAAAAACTTTGATATTTTGTGATATCTCTGGTTCTACTGAAGGCATTCACTTGAAACTTGGCACACATGTTCACTATCAAAAAAGGAACCTATACTATCAAGGGGATAACTCTAGATGCATTTTGTGCAAATTATGCCCCTTTTTCGATTTTTCATCCACTATTCAGCACCCAACAGCCGAGCGTAGGCACCGGTAGGAGTCCCTCTTGTTATAATGCCATGGTGGAATTGTTCAGCATAATTATGCTTTGCATCAATTGCAACTTTGGTGTCTGTAGATCAGAAGTCAATGTCACATTCATGGGTCAAATTCATGGTAAAGGATAAGATACAGGTCAACTGAAAAGAATAAGGTCAACTTTGGTTAAATAGCCACTTTGGGGGTATTTTGTTTCACTTTCACATTTGCTGAATATACTAACCCTTGCCATGCTGAACCAGAATAGTACTCTTTTGGTAAATTAATCAGAGCTTTAGGCTATTTAATGTTAACCTATTTCCACACAATGAAACATCTGTATGCCCCTAAAGAAAATAGCTTGGTAAAACATCCTTGAAAATGAAGAAATTGCTTGTTACACTATGTTTTCTCAACAAAAAGATAAAGTCCTTTTTAAAATTCCATCAAATGAAAAGTGTTGGTTGTCTGCAACTTCTTTGAATTCAGACAAGTCTAAAAATTGTCATGTAGTATTAAGTTAATGTTTTTTCTGAAAACTTTTTATACAGCATGACAAGAGTTAACATTTTCCCACACAATAAGGTTCAGACCGGTCCAAATTGAAAGAAGTTGCAGATGAAGATTGCAAATTGATGAAATTTGTGAAATTTCATTCTATCTGGGTAGAAACAATACGGAAAATGCAATGATTACTTGTTGCGGAAAATGCAGAAATTGCTTGTAACAAGTAATTTCTGCATTTTCTACAATTTTACCAGAACTATTTTCTTGAAGGGCATAAAAAGGAGAGATTGTGTGGGAATGGGTTAATATGTTGTTTTTGAAATGATGATAATTCCAAGTTGCCTGAATCAAAAAGGTCTGTCAGTCAACCTTAGTGACCTGAATCATTAATTTCCTTTTTCCACATTGCCTTTTCTTGCATGACATGTCTTACATGTATCACAATAAATCTGATGAAAATCAATAGGTTTTTCTGACATTTTTGATCAGTAACAATGCAATATGTTCACTTTAAACTGTCATAAAAAATTCAGATGCTTTTAAGATAAGGACAGAACCTCGGTAACTGAATTCATTATTAACCTTTTCCTATTAAATCCCTGTTTTTTACGTCCCTGTGATTTTATACTTGAGAAAACATTGAGGGAAGAGAAGAAATTGCTTGTCACAAGCAATTTCATCTTTTCTCACAATATTACCTATCCCATAGGTTGGTTACTTTTCAAATTACACTCATTTATGATAGTTGTCTGCACCTTCTTTCAAATAGGACTAGACCAAAACTTTGAAAAACAGGAAAGGGTTAAGGTATTGCTGTAAGGAGATACTTCACTTCATCTTGGGAAGGTATAATCCAATTTCTCCTATGGACAAAATTTGTTTTTATGGTAATGCTAAAATCATATTAGCAAGACATGAAGTATTTACTCCTATGCTTGTTTTACAGGCTATCACTGTAAGAGGTCACATTTTTGTAACAAGCAATTTCTTCTTTTCCAACAATATTTTCTACCCTGTAGGTTGTTACTTATCAAATTACTCTCTTTTTACATTGTCTTCTGCAACATCTTTCAAATCGGACAAGATTAAAATTTTGAAAAACAGAATAAACAAAGAATTAATAGTTCATTCATTTAGACCGGAGGTTAACTTTGTTGACATTGCCAAACATTTATGTTAAGCATTTTTATTGGTTTGGCAACTCATTTAAGCTGCAGTTACGATGTTTAGGTCACCAACTATTTTACTTTGTCAATACATGTTACTGGTGATAAATTTTGCAAAATTATGCAGTTTGATATTGAAGTGGAATCCCATTGAGCAAGGCTAGTATACCATTAACCATTTACGAGAAGACAAAACTTTAGACTGGTCCAAATCTAAAGAAGTTGCAGATTACAATTTAAAGTTTATGAAATTTTAGATTTTTTCAATTCTCTGGGTAACAAGCAATTTCTTCATTTTCGACAAGATTTTTTTGGGAGCGTCTAAAAGCGTTATTGTGTGGTAATGGGTTAATATGGTTTGTAGGGCTGTACCCTTTTAACCTATTCCAACTCAATTCCTCCTTTTTACGCCCCTCAATAAAATAGCTTTAGAAAACATTGTGGAAAATGAAGAAATTGCTTGTTACAAGCAATTTCTTTATTATCCACAATGTTTTCTATCCAAAAAGATGAAAATATTTAAAATTCCATCAAACTGAAATTGTCGTCTGCAGATTCTTTCAATTTGGACCAGTCTAAAATTTGGTTGTGTGGGAATGGGTTAATGAGCACTATGGGTCAAATTATCATCTCTTATCCCATCCCACATTTTCACGTTTCATAGACATAAAGCAATGGAAAACATCACGAAAATAAAGAAGAAATTGCTTGTAACAAGTAATTCTTTCTTTTCTCACAATATTTTCTACCTCATTTAACCCTCATTTTTCAATTTAAACCAAATGTGTTTTGTGGACTGCAACCTCTTTGAATTTGAACCAGTTTAAGATTTTATTGTTTGAGAATGGGTTGACCTCATACCTTATCTTAACTTTTTTTCTGAAAATCATTTCATCAAGAGTATATTTCAAAAAAGGCATTTCAAAAAAGGAATTTCAAAAAAGGCATATTAACTATCAAAATGAATTTGTGTCCACTGAATTCTGGCCTCACAACAAAATTTTAGACTGGTCCAAATTGAAAGAAGTTGCAGACGACAATTTCAAGTTGATGAAATTTGAAATCATTTTGGAGAGAAACATTGTGGAAAGGAAGAAATTGCTTGATACAAGCAATTTCTTCATTTTCCACATAGTTTTCTAAAGCTTGTTTCTTTAGGGGCATAAAAAGAAGGGATTGTGTGGGAATGTGTTAAAGGGACCATTTCTGAGGCATGCTTGTAAATTTCGAATAATTTTCCTTTGATGTTTTATGATTTAAAATTGACATGGTCATATTATTATGAGGAAATACCAATATCTATCTAATTTCATGGATGGATGTCTGTATCTCACTTGATCATTTGTATCTTCTTTGTTTCTTTTTTTGACAAACACTTGTTGGGAAAGGAATCATTGACAGCTCTTTTTTTTCTTTAACACGTGCCTTTTTTAGATTTGTCCAAATTCAAAGGTATTACAGGCAAAAATTTAAAGTGGAATTTATTTGTAAAACTATCATTCAGCAGGGTAGAGAATATTGTGGAAAAAGAAGAAATTGTTTGTTCCAGGCAATTTCTTCTTTTTCTACAATGTTTTCTTTATTATAAAATCACAGGAAAAGGGTTAACCTATTTTCAAAAGACCAAATTTTAGGCTGATGGAAATTGAAAAAGATCGCAGACGACTAAAGGGAATTGGTTTAAATTGGAAAACAAAGGCCATATGAGGTAGAAAACATTGTGTGAAATGAATAAATTGCTAGTTGCAAGCAATTTCTTCTTTTCTCAATATTTTTTGAAGCTAAAAATCTGCAGGTTGTAATAATACAGGATTGTGTGGTAATCAGATGTCTAGATAAGAGGGGGTTACAGCATTCTAAAATACTTACTTCTCAAAAAAAACTATGTTGTGGGTACTCATTTAAATCATCTAGTTGAGACAATTCAAATGAGTACCTACAATATAGGGTGTATGGCAGTATTGTTGAAATATTTAAATCTAAAATATAAATTACGCCCTCAATCTGTACCTCTGGTGGTAATGGATTTTAAATTTTGCCTGAAGTTGATTCTAATGGCTTTGATAAAATCTATGATCATATGATGGATGATTTAGGTTAGCCCTTTGCTGTACAAGCCTGGTTATTATGTTCCTATGAAATTATAATTGAAAAAACATTGTTATAAAAGAAGAAATTGCTTGTAACAAGCTATTTCTTCTTTTTTCCACAATATTATCTACCCTTCTGAATAGTGATTTCTCAAATAAAATCTACTTTAAATTGTCTGCAAAGCCTTTGAATTGGGGCAGGTATAAAAATTTGCTAGACAGGAAATGGTTAATGTCATAGAAAAGAATACTCAACTAGTCCTTATTAGAGAAATGTTTCTGTAAGCTTCATTACGGACCAGAAGTGAGTAATTAGAGGGTGGTATACAACATTTAATTATTTCTTGTCCTGTAATTTGGTTATAATTTCTACTGAAGACGTGCTAATGACGGAATAAAAAACATTCCAGAAAATTGTAGTCTTAACCCATTTCCAGATGGCAAAGTTAGACTGACCCATATTGAAAGAAGTTGCAGAAGACAATTTAAAGTTTATGAAATTTTGGATTTTTCAACTTTCTGTGTAAAAAAATGTAGTAAATGAAGAAATTGATTGTAACAAGTGATTTCTTCATTTTCCACAATGTTTTCCAACCCTTTTTTTTGGGGGGGGGGCGTCTAAAAGCGTCACTGTGTGGGAATGGAGTAACCCTTGTCATGGTGAAGTAGGAAAATGCGTTTTTTGGCAGGAGATATAGACAAAGATCAGTCTGCAGGTATGTGCGGTCTGATCTTTTTCTACACCACCTGCTTGTCTCTCTTGTTTCACCCATTTCCACTCAGTGACGCCTTTAGATGCCCCTAGGGAAAAAAAGCTTTGGAAAACAATGTGGAAAATGAAGAAATTGCTTGTTACACATTGTTCCTACCCAGAGTGTCGAAAAAATCAAAAATTTCATTCACTTTGAATTGTCATCTGTAACTTCTTTCAATTTGGGCAAGGTTAAAATTTTGCCGTCTGGTAATGGGTTAAAAATTAAATTTTCAAAAAGATTATTAACCAATGATCAGCGCATCCAGCACTGTCAGCCCTTTGAAATTTATGCACTTCTGTCAAGGATTTAATTCAGCATGACAAGGGGTAAGGTGATAATCCCTTACCAATTACTCATTGCTTTGGCAAAGAATGTGAACTTTTTTGGGTATATCTTTGAAATATCATGGAAAAAAGGAAGATATTGTGCGGAACATTAACAGTGTCTTTCAGCTTTTATCCCTTTCCTGTACAATTCCGGGTTTTTACGTCCCTGTGATTTTATATTTGAGAAAATATTGTGGAAAAAGGAGAAATTGCTGTTAAATAGCAATTTCTTCTTTTTCCACAATATTTTTACTCTACTGAATTGTTATTTTTCAAATTAAAGCCACTTCAATTTTAGTCCTCAAAACCTTTGAATTTGGACAGGTCTTAAATTTTGCAAAACAGGAAAGGGTTAAAACATTGTATTAACCTTTACACTATAATATTTATTTGTGAAATACTCTTTAAATTAGACACCTTTAATTAAAAAAAATTCCTCATTTTGTTAAGGATTGATGAATTGTTTCCCAGTTTTAAGGCATCTCATCTGAATGTCAGAGTTAACATTTCAAGACAAGCGTGCTTTGATATATGAGAGAAAGAAACAAAAAGAAAAACAACAGAGAAGAACTTAAATTGTTTGGAAAAACAATGAAGATATTGTCATATTCCTGTTGTCACCTATGTCATTAACCCATTACCGGACAGCAACATTTTAGACTTGTCCAAATTCAAAGAAGTTGCAGACAACAAATTTCAAAATCATGGAATTTTAAAAATCTTTGTATTTTAGGGTTAGAAAATATTGTGGATGATGAAGACAAGCAATTTCTTCATGTTCCACAATATTTTCTAAAGCACATTTCTTGTGTGTATGTGTGTGTCCAATCCACCACTGCAGCACTCATCCTTTCCGACTGTTTGTCTCTCACCAATGAGTCGATAACCGTAGACCTTTGTGGGATAGCAGCTGGAGGCTAGGAAAGGATATAATGGTAGTACTGGTATGAGAAATACCAGGATTCCATTGTTAGGTGCTCAAGCCACAGCGATATAACTGAAAGGTTGTTGAAAGCAGCGTAAAACCCCATTCAAACTAATGCTGTTCTCACACCTTTGCGTATCTGCGGCGTTTGGGCCAAAAATGCTTTACGTGGATCAAACGCCGATGACCAAGGCGTATTTTGTTCGATCTCAATGGTATGGCGTATGTACTATGTTCCTGCGGCGTTTCCACGTCGTTCCTGCTGCGTTCCCGTGTTTGTATGGAGATCCAGCGGCGTAAGTACCACGTTCTGAGGCGTAAGCGTGGCGTATAAGGCGTTGTCGCGGCGTAACCGCTACGTAAGCACGGCGTTCCATTTGTTCGCGCGGCGTTGCTGCTGCGTAATCACGACGTTTACTGTTTACTTTGGGGTATAAAACTGTTTATTTCACGTCGTTGTAGTCATTCATCAGAAAGCAGCCGAAGATGCCACCTAATAGCTGTTTCAGTTTGTTTTTTGTAAGCAAAATGTCCAGGCAAGTCCGACAACAGCAATATCATAATCTTCTTGGTCCATGACTTTGGAAATAATGAGAGCAGACCAAGGATACTGGTACTATGCCGCTATTCAGACACAAACTCTTTGAACGCCATAGAAACTCCGACAACGCAACACCAACGCAGCTGCAACGAAATAGAAACGAAACATACGTAACACGTACGTAGCATGAACACGAGAAAACGTAGTGACAACGCGTTTAACGTCGCACATACGCCGCATATACGCCATGCATACGCGGGCTTACGCCGTGGTTACGCGGCATGATCAGCTTTTCATTCGTGCCACGTACAAGGCGTAAGAGCTACGTTCCTGCTACGTAACTGCTACGTTATTTTCGTTTCTACGGCGTATATACTACGTAAGCGCGGCACTTAAGTGCACACTTAAAAATACGTCGACCCTCGGCGTACGAGGAGATCATGCTACGTATCGAGGTGTATGCGCTACGTAAACTCGCGTTCCTGCTACGTTGTCACGGCGTTCCTTTCTTATCGTGATACGCCACGCTTACGCGGGTTGATACGCAAAGGTGTGAGAGACGTATAACAAAACTTTGTCATTGACTGGCTGTTCATTTGTCAAAATTTTTAACATGGAACTAAATATAGTTCTGAGAGCAAGAAACAATGGACAGATCATTTCTTTATTTTCCACAATGTTTTCTAAAGCTTCTTGAGGGGCATAAAAAGGGAAGTTTCAGTTGAAAGGGACAGGGTTAATTGACCCATTCCCACACAATTATGCTTTTAAACACCCCTCGATATGAAAGCTTTGGAAAACATTGTGGAAAATGAAGAAATTGCTTGTTACATGCAATTTCTTCTTTTTCCACAATGTTTTTTACCCAATAAAGATTTCAAAGATCTGACTAACTTCAAATTGCGATCTGCAACGTCTATATATTTGAAAAAGTTCAAAAATGAGTGGAAATGGGTTTAGTTATGAATATTTTTATTTTCAGTGATATTTTGGGTTTAAGTTATAAATATTTTTATTTTCAGTGATATTTTCAGGTTAAGGTTATAAATATTTTTATTTTCAGTGATATTTTCGATGCCATGTTTCCAGTCCACAGACATGCAGGGGAAGTTATCATACTACAGGGTAAATTTTATTTCTCTTCTATTTTTGCATGATTTTAGATGCAACAATTATAAAACTATTTCTTGTTTAGGTAATTGTAGGATTCTTTTGATGTTGAGCCTATTCCTAGAAAACAAAATTTAAGACTGTTTGAGATTCAAAGGAGTTGCAGACAACTTATTCAATATGATAGAACTTTTTAATGTGTTGGTATTTCTGGTTAGAAATGATGAGGAGCAAGTGATTTCTTTATTTTTACTTTGTTTGTCCAAGCTGTTTTCTTAGCATCATTATAAGGCAGGGGGTATTCTATTAGGTTAAGGGTTTCAGAACTAAGAATTCAGAACTATTCCTAGCTTAGGGCGCCTTGGTATTTAGAAATGGGAAATTTTAGTAAAAAATCATTTTTTCCCCCAGAAACTACAAGGCCAAGGTCATTCATATTCTATATAAAGCATAACAAGATGGCTGTCTACCAAGTTTGTTAAAAAACAAAGGTGAAAATGGCCCACCCTGGAGATCCAAAGTTAAAAAAAGTCACAAATCTTCTCCTCCTAAACTATAAGGATGGGCTAAATTTTTTTTATTTCACATGCTGTATAACTAGATATTGTACTATTTTCCTGCTCTTTCTAAAGGTTTCAATGTTTGAAAAAATCCTCACTTCAAGTATGATGAAAAATCTTCCCCTCCCAAAACATTAGGCCAAGAGCATTCATATTTTGTGTATAGCAAAACCAGATGGTTCTCTAGAAAGTTTGTTAAAAAGTTAAAAATAGACTGCCCCAGAGGTCCAACGTTTTGAAAAGACTCATTTATAGCATGTTCAAAAGTCTTCTCCCTAAACTATCAGACCTAGTCTAAGCTCCCTCCATACAGAACAGTTCTTTGTTGAGGCTCAACCAAAAAAGCTAAAAACTGAATTACATAAAAACTCGTGCTTGCATGGCAACAGACAGGCTAAAAGTTGAAGATATCTTAAAATATTTTCTTAGAACAAACTTGAGGCCTAGTCAGGTTTCACAATTTGCATGATTTGATAAGGCTTCCACTGTCCCATTAGTCTCTGCCTGTGCACAAACTGTTTTAAAAAGAAACAAAGAAAAATGTTCTAAGGTTAACTGGGTTCCCTAACTTTGCATGTGGCATCATTCTTTTGACCATTTACGAACTTTGGTAAAATAATGCTCCTGGGGTGCTTTTTGACTTTGACCCAGGAACACCCTATTTTGCCTGCAAACATTTTAAGTAAGATTTTAAGAATCTCCTTGCCATAATTCATAAGGCCAGGAGCTTTCATATTTTGAATGTTGCACCATCCTATGACCCTCTCCAAATTTTTTAGAGTTGATCCTTCTTGGGTTTCATTTGGTTCCATCTTTGCGCATCCTAATTACTTGCAAAATTTAAAAATCTTCTCAGAACAAACCATTAGTTTCTAATCACTTAAATGCAAATGATATCAAGGATCTGTTAAAATGAACTTTAATGGATGCAAGAGTTTCTAATCAATTATTTCAATTATCAGGAAATTGCTGTCTGAATTGTTTGCTGTCATGAAATAGCAATAAGCATTGTTCTTCTTTTAAGTTAATATTTGTGTAATCCAGACATGCAATGAAAGATTGAAACAATAAAGAGCAATAAAAAACCTAATGGGAGTTTCTGTGACATTCTAAGGTTAAACTGTTTTGACATTCACTTTACCAAGGAGACTTTTTGTCAGATAGAATTTTGGGTTCTTTTCTTGTTGATTAAGTTCTGGTCTTTGATCTTCTGACCCAAGAGATTAACTGAAGTGATGCCTGTAGTACACTTAACCCAATACTGGACATCAAAATTTTAGACTGGTCCAAATTGAAAGAAGTCCATGAAGAGCATGTTCTTTTTAACTAACATGTTTAGACCAAAAAAGTACACTGCTATATACACCAGGCTGGCTTTTGATACACACCTATCATATGTTTTTCCCATTTCTGAATCAACTTGTTCCCACACAATGACGACTAATGATGCACCTCTAGAAAAAAAGCTTTAGAAAACATTCTTCATCATCCATAATGTTTTCTACCAAAAAGATACAGATTTTTAATATTTCTTGAACTTTCAATTGTTGTCTGCCACTCCTTTCAATTTGGACCAGACTAAAAGTTTATCATCTGGTAATGGGTTAAAAGACAGTGTAAACCAGATTTTTATTGACAATAAAGCCACCCTTAGAAATAACCCATTACCAGATCACAGAATTTTAGATTGTTCCAAAATGATGTCAGAAGCAGTTTGCCTTTTCCTGCAATGTTTTTCCTCATATTAATTCTTCTGGAGTTTAAATCATTACCTGACGGGAAAATTTTAGACTTGTCCATTGAAAGGAGTTGCAGACGACAATTAAAAGTTTGTGAAATTTCAGATTTTTCAACATTTTGGGTAGAAAATATTGTGTAGAATGAAGTAATTGCTTGTTATGAGTAACAAACAATTTCTTCATTTTACAAAATGTTTTCCCAATTGTTTTTAGCTCACCTGAGCACGTAGTGCTCAAGTGAGCTATTGTGATCCCCTTTTGTCCGGCGTCCGTCCGTTTTCCGTCGTGCGTCGTGCGTCAATTTGAACCAAATTTGGCAGAAATGTTCCTTAGGTGGTCCCCTTCAAAAATAGCTAAAAGAATTGAAATCTATTAAAAACTCTGGTTGCCATGGCAACAAAAGTGAAATTTTAAAAAAATCTTTAAAAATCTTCTCCTCCTGACCCAGAAGGCGTAGATCCTTGATATTTTGCATGAAGCATCAGTATATTGACCTCTTTCAAAATAGCTAAAATCATGATCCTCGGGTCCCCAGGGGCGAAGCCCCAGGGGGGTGGGGTTTATATAGAAATAAAGAACGATTTTTTAAATGACATCTCCTCCCAAACCACTGGGCCAATTTGAACCAAATTTGGCAGAAATGTTCCTTAGGTGGTCCCCTTCAAAAATAGCTAAAAGAATTGAAATCCGTTAAAAACTCTGGTTGCCATGGCAACAAAAGTAAAAATTTTAAAAAATCTTTAAAAATCTTCTCCTCCTGACCCAGAAGGCGTAGAGCATTGATATTTTGCATGAAGCATCAGTTTATTGACCTCTTTCAAGATAGCTTAAATCATGATCCTCGGGTCCCCAGGGGGGAAACCGAGGGGGGGGGGTTGTAATATAGAAATAAAGAACGATTTTTTAAATGACATCTCCTCCCAAACCACTGGGCCAATTTGAACCAAATTTTGCAGAAATGTTCCTTAGGTGGTCCCCCTTAAAATGAGCTAAAAGAATTGAAATCCGTTTAAAACTCTGGTTGCCATGGCAACAAAAGTGAAATTTCAAAATAATCTTTAAGAATCTTCTCCTCCTGACCCAAAAGGCATAGAGCCTTAATATTTTGCATGAAGCCTCAGTTTATTGATCTCTTACAAAATAGCTCAAATTATGATCTTTGGGTCTCCTTTGGGCGGACCCAGTGGGGGGGGTATAGGCATGAAGCATCAGTTCACAGACTTCTTTCTTATTTCTGAAATTGTAACCCATGGAAAAGTTTTTTCCCTCTTTCAAATCAGCACTAAAGACTTGGAATTTGTAATTTAGACTTTTGGATCCCCGGGTTCATAGTCTTTATAATTATGTAATTGTGGCCCACTTGTTTCATAATCCTAACCTTAACATGAAATTAGACTGTTGAAAGGAAAAGAGCCTTTATCTCAGGTGAGCGCCCCAGGGCCAACGGCCCTCTTGTTTCTTGGGGGCATCCAAAAGTGTCACTGTGTGAGAATGAATTGAGTTATTGTATGGGAATGGGTTCAGCAACCACTTTCAGCATGTCAAAAAACAAAGTGTTATTGTCTTAACCCATTACCAGGCAACAAAATTTTAAACTGGTCCAATTTCATAAAAGTTGCAGAGGATAATTTTTAGTTGATAGAATTCATAAATCTTGACTTTTGGGGTAGAAATATTGTTGATAACTAAGAAATGGCTTGTAACAAGTGTGCTTCTGTTTGTCTGTTTGTAAAATGTTTTCAAAAAGATATTTTCCCCAAAAAACTACTGGATGAATTTTACCCAAATAAAATGTGAATTATCCTTGGATGACCCTTAATTAGACTCCTCCAAGAAACCTTGGTATGGTGAAAACTGGATGATGCTTATTTCCACAGAGATATTAATTTTGAAAATTGAGAAAATCTTTTTGTTTGAAATTTCTGGAGGGATTTCAGCCAAATTTGTTAGGAATGGTGCTTTATTTGTCTGTATTCATATGCCTTTGAAGAAAAATCTAACCCAATTAAAAACACAGCTCTTATTCCAATTATCTTATTAGTGAAAATTATTGTGATGTGACCTTTATTGCATATTTGGTTATTTTGTTTATAACACCAGTTCTTTGCAGGTGGATTATCCAGAAAAAAGAATTTGCAAAATATTTACTGTCATACATATACATGAATTTCAATCATAATTTCATAGGAATTACCCTTGGATAACCCTTTATCAGATTTCTTCGACCATATTCTGTTCCATCCCTGCTGTGATTTTACAATTGAGAAAACATTGTAGAAAAAGTAGAAACTGCTTGTAACAACCAATTTCTTCTTATTCTACAATATTTTCTACCCTACTGAATGGTTATTTTTCAAATTAAATCCACTTTCAAATGTCGTTTGCAAAACCTTTGAATTTGGACAGGTCTAGAAACTGCTGTATGGATTTCAACCAAATTTCACAAAAATAATCCTTGTGTGACCCTTTGTCAGATTCCTAAATATATTCGCACACAATCCTGCTTTATAACACCAACTTGAAAAAACTTGGGGAAAACATTGATGACAAATCAGAAATTGCTTGTAAAGTTGCTTCTTACTCATAAGGCAAATTTTCACCTATTCAAGAATGTATACTGCAACATCTTTAAATTTAGACTAGTGTAAACATTTGTTTTATGTCAAAGAGTTGAAGAGGTTTTCAGAATCTCCTTTTCAGAAATTGTGAGACTGCTGTTACTAATTTCTCTTTAATGTCCCAGTGCTGATAAAAGTTGTAACCTATTGAATTTAAAGTTTCTTGTAACTTATAACCCATTATAAGATGACGAAGTAGTAGACTGATCTATGTTTAACCCATTCCAACACAGCAAAATTTTAGACTGGTCCAAATTGAAAGAAGCTGCAGACAACAATTTCAAGTTGATGGAATTTTAAATTTTTTCGTCTTTTAGGATAGAAAACATTGTGGATAATGAAGAAATTGCTTGATACAAGCAATTTCTTCATTTTCCACAATGTTTTCCAAAGTTTTTTTCTTGAGGGTCGTAAAAAGGAGGGGTTGAGTTGGAATGGGTTAAGAAATTGCAAACAACAATTTGTACAGTGTGTTGAAACTGAAAAATAAATATTAAATATGGAATAAAATATTTCTAGAAAAGGAAGAAATGCTTGTTACAAGCAATTTGTCAAAATCTTTTCATCTGTTATTTTCTTCAATGTGTCAAAATGCAAGATGAATGGTAAATGGGATGAGCACTTAGACATTGTCTTGTTGTGTAGTGCTCTTTCATAAAATATTGACAGTTAACAGAGGTCTAGACAAGAGGGGGTAATAGCATTCTAAAAACCCTTACATCTAATTGAAACCCTATGTTGTGGGTACACATTTGAATTGTCTCATTGAGACGATTAAAACGAGTACCTACAACATAGGGTTTTTGGCAGTATTGGTGAAATATTTAAATCTAAAATACGAATTGCCCCCTCTATCTGTAGCTCTGAGTTTACAATTGTATTTTCAGGTGATGAAGGAGATAATTTCTATGTAATAGATCAAGGAGAAGTTGATGTAAGTATAGAACTGTTTCTCCAATGATTTTCAGTGGATTATCGAGAATTCTTTGTGAATTATCACTTCAAAATTCCACCTACAAACCATGCAGTGAATTATTATCAAATGATAAATTCACGGTTTTGATAGATTCAGCCCTGCTTTCTATAATTTCACAATACTTAGCAATGTCTCAGCTGGACCAATAATCCAGGTCACATGTTCACATTCCAAGAAATTTGTAAGTTGTTGAGTGTAACGCACATGCCTATACATACTAGTAGTTTTTTCTCATGAACCCGTGTCTGTATGATCACAAGCTTAAACACATTTCACTTTTGTCCAGTCTAAAATTCTAACTTAACCCTTGTCAGGCATTTTTGCAGGAGGTATATAGAAAGATTAGACTGCACATATGTGCAGTCTGATCTTTGTATATACTATCTGCATGTCAAAGTTGTTTATAAATTCATTAGTCAATAGAAATATTGACCTACAATTAAAACTTTTCATTGCTTTCAGTCCTATGATTTTCATGTAATTCCCAATAAATATTTTTTTCAGCATTACAAGGGTTAAGATAAAGAGAAAAAAAGAGCTTATGGGTGAAATTTCCATCTATTAGGCAGTCTGATCAGAGTCTTCACTACACACTCTGTAGATAGCTTCAGAGTTAAGTTTCGTGATGACAATCAGTGAATATTGTATATACTCAGTGATGTCATGGGTTCGATCAACGGCTGCAGCACATTATCATTTCCGACATTTGTCTCGCACCAATAGGTGGATAATCGTAAACCTAAGTGGGATAGCAGCTGGAGGCTAGGAAAGGATGTAGTCGTAGTACTGGTGTGAGAAATACCAGGAATCCATTGTCATGTACTCCAGCTGCCGTGATATGACTGAAATACTGTTAAAAGTGGCGTTAAACCCCATTCAATCAATCAAATCAATGTACTCAGTGGTGTGGGCATAGAGATTTTCTTCTCTTGTAGGAAATGATTTTGTGATTGCCTAGAATAAAAGTGAACTTGTCTGCAAAAATGGGAAGAAATAAATTTTGAGAAAACATAATTACTGGAACTAAGCATTTTTAGGTCACCTGACAGAAGGTCATGGTGACCTATTGCGATCATGTTTTGTCCGTCATCGTGTGTTAACATTTTACATTTTCGACTTCTTCTTAAGAACCTTGGATGGATTTCAACCAAACTTGGCAGGAAGCATCCTTATGGGAAGGTGCTTCAGATTTGTACATGTCATTGAGTTATCTCCCCTTGGGGCTCCATAAGGGGCCAAAAAGGGTACATCTTTAAAAATCTTCTTGTTATGAACCAGTTGTCAGATTAGATTCACATTTGGTATTTAAAGTCTTTAGGGCAAGGATAATCAAGTTTGTACAAGAAAAAAAATCTGTCAAGAAATGGCCATGCTAGGGGGGGGGGGGAGGGGGAGGGGGGGGCAAAGGTGGATGGGGTACATAAGCTTATATAGTGACAACTTTGAAAATCTTTTTCTACCAAACCAAAAGACCTACAGCTCTGATATTTGGTATGTGTCATCATCTAGTGGACCTCTATCAATATTGTTTAAATTATAACCCCAGGGTCAAAATTAGCCCATTCCCGGATGTCACAAGTTTAACATAGGCTTATATAGTGAAAATTTCACAAAGATTCTTCTCTAAAACTAGAGGGCCTAGAGCTTTTATACTTGGTATGTAGCATCATGTGGTGGATTTCTATCAAGATTGTATAAATCATAACCCCAGGGTCAAAATTAGCCCATTCCCGGATGTCACAAATTTTACAAAGGGCTTATATAGTGAAATTTGTAAAAATCTTCTTCTTCCAAACAGGAGGGCCTAGAACTTTTATACTTGGTATACTGCATCATCTGTTAAACCTCTATCAAGATTGTAAAAAGTATTGCCTCAGGATTAAAATTAGCCCATTCCAGGATGTCACAAATTTTACATAGGCTTATATAGTGACAACTTTAAAAATCTTCTTCTCCCAAACAGGAGGGCCTAGAACTTTGATATTTGGTATACAACATTGTCTTGTGGACCTCTATCAAGATTGTAAAAAGTATTGTCTCATGATTAAAATTAGCCCTTTCCCGGATGTCACAAATTTAACATAGGCTTATATAGTGAAAACTTTAAAAATCTTCTTCTCTCAAACAGATAGGCTTAGAGCTTTGATATTTTGTATGCAGCATCATCTGGTGGATCTCTATCAATATGGTATGAATTATTGCATAGGGTCATAATTAGCCCTTTCCCGGACGTCACAAATTTTACATATGGCTTATATAACGAATTTTAAAACTCTTCTTCTCCCAAACTAAAAGGCTTAGAGCTGTGATTTTTAGTATGTAGCATAATCTGGTTGGCTTTTATTTGTTTTGTGCTCTTTGGACTCATGTGACCGATAAGGCCCTAGTATTTTCTATCCATCTGTATAAACATTATGTTAATTTCCAATATACAATGAGATATCTTTGAGATCTTTTTTGTACTCTTCCAAGAATTTCTCTGATTATTACAGTACTTACTTGTCGTTGTACATAAGTTGCCTAAATAATATACACATAGTACAGCCCATGTCCATGACAATGGGGCAGTAGGAATTCCACACCCCTGACAACCACTTTGTGAGATATCTTTAAGATCTTTTTTGTACCCTTCCAAGAATTTCTCTAGTAATTATGGCATTTTCTTATGTTGTACATAACTGGACTTGAAAAATATACATGTAGAACAGCCCATGTCTATGACAGTTGGGCAGTAGGTATTCAACACCCCTACAACCACTTTGTGAGATATCTTTGAGATCTTTTTTGTACCATTCCAAGAACTTCTCTGGAAATTACAGTATTTAAATGTTGTACATTAACTCTTTCCAGCACAATACCTTGTTTTTATGTCCCTGAGATTTGATACTTAAGAAAACATTGTGGGAAAAGAAGAAATTGCTTGTTACAAACAATTTCTTCTTTTCCCACAATATTTTCGTAACCTGTAGGTTGCTTACATGTTAAATTTCCTTCACTTTTAATTGTTGTCTGCAACTTCTTTGAAATCAGACCAGTCTAAAATTTTTAAAAGCTTGAAAGGGTTAATGGCCTTGAAAAATATACTTGTCCACATGTAGAAAAGCCTATGTGAGACAGTTGGGCAGTAGGAATTCCACACCCTTGACAACTACTGTGTGGACATCCGAGGTGCTGCATGTATGCATGTAAATCATTGGAAATGTCAAATGAAGCCTAAATTATCTTGCATAAATGATGCACTTTTCAAGGAATAAATTTTGTCTTCTTATCAATTTCATCTTTAGACAGTCACAATATTTGCATAAGCTTTCCAGAAATAGCCTATATTTCTTGAAAATTCCATTCACAAATTGGCTATATTAGGAAAGTCTTAAGAGATAACTGTTTGTCTAGATTCTTTAAGATTACCCACTGGCACAAGGTTTGACATTCTTCTGAATTCAAATGGTGGAGAAATAAGTTATTGTCTGAATTAACCCTTTACCAGATAACAAAACTATTTTAGACTGGTTCAAACTTAAAGATGTTGCTGAAGAAACTTTCCAGTTGATAAAATTTCAAAAGAAATCTTTTAGGTGGAAAACATTGAGGAAAATGAAGGAATTACTTGTTAATATTTTTCAGTTGTATTTGTAGTTGAGCCCTACAGAGTCCATAGGACTTGCATCAGAAAGTTTTGAGGGGCCTGTCTCCCTTTGAGTCTCAGACTCACAAAACTTCCATCACTTACTCATTATCAAACTATGACACCCTCTGATGCCTTGAAGAAACACAATCATGAAAAATTTTGGGGAAAATGAAAAAATGCTTGTAACAAGCAGTTTCTCCTTTTCTCACAATATTTTCTACACTAATTGGCACTTATTTTCCAATTTTAGCACCATTTGAAATGTCATCTGCAGCTCCTTTCAATTTGGACCAGTCTAAGAATTTGTTGCCGGTAATCGGTGAAATCGGCGAAGAATGGCTGAATTTGTTCTTGTCTGATTGATTGTCTGTCATGTCTTTTGGAGATCTGATGCAAAATTGATCAATTGTTACATAAAACAATAGGGCAAGGAGTAGACCAATTACTTTAATATCTGATTTATTGTCCATCATGATGTCCTAGTGCCAGATTTGCCAGCTTTGAAGGGAAATCATTGTGACTCTAAGTGGAATTGTTTTATAAAAGTAGGACAATATAGACTGGCCAGGTATATTTGATGATGATTAGCCCATTTGCACACAATCCTGCTTTTTGATATCCCTTAACAAGCAATTTCTTCATTTCACATAATGTTTTCTACCTAGAAAGTTCAAAAAAACTTTTTTTGAGAAGTGCTGATATTGAGAAGCAGATACAGTATATACAATTATTCTGTAGAACAAGTAAAAAGGCTAATCCTAGGAAGTAGAGTTTGTAACTGATTTTCTCTCCGAGCATGTTTCCCACGCGGTGATCAGGGCTTGTCATGCAATGTAGCAATTGTCTTTGTATGTTAACATCAGGAGTGCAGACAATTGTCTCTCTGTCTATGTCATGATTCTTCGATGATATTTCAACCTATAAACCTATTACCACACACTCCTGCCTTTTGACTCTGAACATTACAGTTATGGAAAACTTTGTGGGAAAAGGAGAAATTTAGCCATTTTGTGTCCCTGTCATGTCGTTACCTATGTCCTTGTGAGGGAGTGGGTGGGTGACCGAGTTGGATGGTTTGTGTAGGTGCTCATTTCTACTATTTCTTCTACATTGATTGATGAATTTTAAAATAACCTGTGGCAGTTGTTCCCTTGATGAGTACTACAGTAAAACCCCTCTAATACGACCACTTGCGGTACTTTCAAAAAGTGGTCGTAATTGAGGGGTGGTCGTATTACCGAGGTTTGGTCGTTTGTTGTCAAGTAATGCATGTTTATTTTGTTTTTTGTTCTTTGAATATACTAATACTATACAAACAAAAATGAAACTATAAGAACATGTATTACAGCGGAATCTTATGTCATTTTCAAATTTACGGTCTTCGATAAGTTCTTCTTTCTCTATTCTCCGTTTGTTACTCCGACCTCAGATTATTTATTCGTAAGTACAGGTTCAAAGTGTCAAACTGTCGATATCATATCTTCTAAAATGGGAATTCCAAGCATCAATTACGTTGAAGTCAAAATTTAATTGCTTATTAACTAAACAAACTAACCGCAATTTCTCGGATACGTTTACACTTTGGAATTTATTACTCGAGTCAAAACATGTGAAACATTCAAATAATAATTAAAAATAATACAAACTATAATTTCTTAATGTGATCGGCCACTTTAATCGTAACACATATTATAATAAGGGTTCGATATCACATAATCAAAAATCCGATAATGTATTTACAATGTATTCGTACCCAATTAGTGTCGCTCTTATCAAGTGTGAAATTCGGGTGATCGGTCTCAATGTGTGAAAACTGGTCGTTTTAGTGGGGTTCAAAATAGTGTATCAGCTATGGTTGGTACTGAATTTAGTGGTCGTAATTCGGAATAGCGGGGTGCCCGTTTTAGAGGGGTTCGCGACCATTGAAATAAAGAACAAAAAATTCCGTTCTGTAAAAATCCGGTCGTAATAGAGGGGTGCCCGTATTTCCGGGGTGGTCGTAAGGAGGGGTTTTACTGTACTTTCAAACATACTGTTGGATACGTCCAAGTTCAAGGTCACAGCTTAAGGTCATAAGACAAGAACTCAAGAGGCAGTAGCTGTTTACGCCAATTTACTAGTCTAAAAATGTTTTCTACCTTATTTGGCATTTGTTTTCAAATTCTAGGATACTTTGAAATCATTTGCAACTTATTTTATGTCTGACTAGTATAAAATTTGGTTGTCTGGTAATAGGTCAAAGGATGAAGTTTTTTAGACTTTAAAGAAATTGCAGAAGACAACAACAATATCTCCATTTTCTCCAATATACTATGAGCAACAGTAAATGACCAATAAATGCATTTAAGGGACCATGATTAAAATCCCTTTTATGAAAGAACGCTGTCCTCCACAAGAAATATTAGCTATTGTAAAAATAAGTTTTAGCAAAATTAACACTAACTTAACACTATGTTGTTAGTACTTATGTAAAATTGCCTTATTGAGACAATTCTAATAAGTTAAAACTATTTACTTCCTGCAGCTGAGAATACACCAGTATTCTTGCCGATTATGTTTGCCAATAACCAAACCAAGATTAAAAGCTGCTCCCAGGAATCTTAACTCAGGATCTCTTCATTGGGAAGCTCACACTCTACTTCTCAATCACATCCACCACGGACAAGTTTAATGATATCAATAACATAGAGATTACAGTTTGTTTTGAATTTTGCATTTTAAAAAGATGTGGAGCCTTCTACTTGTCGTTTTTTAAGGTAGATGAAGTGTAATGTGAATTTTTCAAATTGACCCAACATATGAACTTCTTGGGTGACTAAACTTTTTGTAAACTTTTGATTTGCTCTCTGAATTTAAGCTAATAATGTACTCAAGTTGTCATAACACCAAAAAAGGCAATGTTTCGGCAAAACAGGTGTAACAACATCACTCGGAGAATCCCCATGTTGTGTTGATTTTAAAATGCACATTACACATCCTTTACAAGCCTTCACTCCTTTTTCCACAATATTTCCTTTGTAAGTATTTACAGAGGCATTAAAAGGCATTACTTAGTGGTAATAGGTTGAATGAAACAACCAATATATACTTTCAAAATTGATAACATTTTTTAGAGCTTATAGATAACATTGTACCCCTCAAAGGAGTCATCTTGTAGTTTGATTGGTCAGTCTGTCGGTCAGTTTGAAGGTTTTTTCTTGTCTGCTTATTTTTTCCTAAACTAGGGGTTGGATTTTATTCAATTTTTAGCTAGCAAAGCGTCAGGTTTGATAGCTTAAGTTAACACACAAAATTTTGAGGTCTTCTCAAAGTTTAACGAGTGCAAACTGCCACTGGAGGCTTAACTACTTAATCCATTGAATGCATAAGCCATAAAAAGTACACATGTAGTTCTTATGTATTTAAGAAATATTGCAACTTCTGCTTGCAAGTTCATCTCCTAGGTATTTTTAGGTCAATTAAGCACATTGTTTCAAAATGACTCTGATCAGAGTCTTCATAGCAGTTGTAGATGACCATTTCAAATTGTTGAAAATTCTAAAAGAATTTTGATTGCTTGAAAAACATGGCTCTAATGGGGGTGCATAATTCAAAATATGGTAAAAACTTTAAAATTCTTCTTCTGAGAAACCCATTTTTACAGGAATGATCCTTGAATTACTCTAAATCAGATTCCTTCAAGGAATATTGATCAGATGAAAAGCATAGTTTTAGTGGGTGGAGATTATTCCAAATATAAGGCAAAAGCTTTGAAAATCTTCTCAGAAACCAATGGATGGATTTGAACCAAATTTCTCAAGAATGATCCTTAAGGAACCCTCCATCAGATTCCTTCAAAAAAATGATTTTGGGTGAAAAACATGGCTTTTATGGGCGGGGCTATAACTAGTTGATTGATTTCAATCAAATTCTACTGGACTGATCATCAGATTATTTAAAAGAATTTTAATTGGATGAAAAAATTGTCTGACAGGAGGGGCTTATTTCCATATAATTGGCATATGGAGAAAACTTTAGAAAAATTTAATCTCAGAAACCAGTTCATTGATTTCAACAAAATTTCATGTGGATTATCCTTTGGAGACCCTTTATCAGATTTTTTCAATGAATTTGATTAGATAAAAAACATGACTTTGTGGGGGGATGCTCATTTCCATATATGGAATATACTCTGAAAACTTGTGAAATCTTCCTGTAGATAGATTTCAAACAAAATTTTGAAGGATGAATCTTTGTCAGATTCCTTTGTATAATTTTGATTGGTAAAAAACATGGCTTTTATTGTTATGGCTTATGGTCATACATGGTTTACAATGAAAATTTTGTTAATACCTTTCCATCTGACTTAGTAAATGAATTTTACATAACTCGATTTAACTTTTGGTAAACAGAGAAAAAATTGAAATGCTTTTTAGAAATATTTTAAAGATTTCAGTGACTAGATTTATTTGGCAGAGTTGGCAAAGATGATTCAGTTTATATGAAATTTCTAAAAACAGGCTTTGCTCAATCAGTACATTCAGGCCTGTGGAGCAATACAGGCTCTCAAGCACCTCTAGTTCCATCATTTTTACTTGGAGTTATGGCCCTTTTGTTTAAAAATCTTGTCTGCTCATTATCTTTTCACCAAATGTATATCACATGTGCACTCTGTATTGACCAAATGTGTGCATGTTGTATTTTAGTCAATTTCCGTTTACTTTCCTTGGAGTTATGGCCCAATTTGTTGAAAAAATGCTTATTCCAGAGACAACTTTTTTTCTGTGACAGTGAGCCATGGGGAAGTATTCACCATCATTAGTGATAATCTAGTTTTCAACAGTTTCTATGTTTGTCAATCTAAAATTATCATGGATAAAAATGATCTCCTTGCCATGGATACAGGTATTGATTCCTTTCCGAAGCTGTCATCAAGTTAGATTGTTATGGAAATGAAATTACTTTTAATGGGCAACAGAATAGTGATGGAGTTGACACTTGATTATCATCTGTCATGAACATTCTTACTTTCTGTGATAGCATTTTTAATAAAAACTGAGAAAAGTATGGCTTTGTTTTCATTATATGATTAGATACTGCTGGAATATTTCGAGCAAAAAATACATTACTGTTGGACTATTTCAAGTACAAAATACATTCAATTTTCTTTGAAATTTAACCCATTATCAATGGATAAAATTTTAACCTAATACAAGACTACAAAATTTTAGACTGGTCAAAATGGAAAGGAGTAGCAGACAACGATTCAAAGTTTATGAAATTTTAGTATTTTTCAACTTTTTAGCTCACCTGAGCACGTAGTGACATCTCCTCCCAAACCACTCGGCCAATTTGAACCAAAATTTGGCAGAAATGTTCCTTAGGTGGTCCCCTTCAAAAATAGCTAAAAGAATTGAATTCCGTTAAAAACTCTGGTTGCTATGGCAACAAAGGTAAAATTTTAAAAAAATCTTTAAAAATCTTCTCCTTCTGACCCAGAAGGCGTAGAGCCTTGATAATTTTGCATGAAGCATCAGTATATTGACCTCTTTCAAAATAGCTAAAATCATGATCCTCCAGCCCCAAGGGGGGGAGCCCCAGGAGGAAGGGGTTAATATAGAAATAAAGAATGATTTTTAAATAACATCTCCTCCCAAACCACTGGGCCGATTTGAACCAAATTTGGCAGAAATGTTTCTTAGGTGGTCCCCTTCAAAAATAGCTAAAAGAATTGAAATCCGTTAAAAACTCTGGTTGCCATGGCAACAAAAGTGAAATTTCAAAATAATCTTTAAAAATCTTCTCCTCCTGACCCAGAAGGCGTAGAACCTTGATATTTTGCATGAAACATCAGTATATTGATCTCTTACAAAAAAGCTAAAATCATGATCCTAGGGTTTCCAGGGGCAGACCCGGGGGGGGGGGGGGGTATAGACATGAAGCATCAGTTCACAGACGTCTTTCTTATTTCTGAAATTATAACCCATGGAAAAAGTTTTTTTCCTTCTTTCAAATCAGCACTAAGGCCTTAGAATTTATTATTTAGACTTTTGGATCCCCAGGTTCATAGTCTTTATATGTAATTGTGGCCCACTTGTTTCATAATCCTAACCTTAACATGAAATTAGACTGTTGAAAGAAAAAGAGCCTTTATCTCAGGTGAGCGCCCCAGGGCCAACGGCCCTCTTGTTATGTAATTGTGGCCCACTTGTTTCATAATCCTAACCTTAACATGAAATTAGACTGTTGAAAGAAAAAGAGCCTTTATCCCAGGTGAGCGCCCCAGGGCCAACGACCCTCTTGTTAGAAAGAAAACATTGTGGAAATGGAGAAATTGCTTGTTTTCCAAAGCTTTTTTCCTAAGGGGCATTTAAAAGCATCATTGTGTGGGAATAGGTTTAGCAGGTCCAATATAGCAAAATGTTACAGACTATAATCTATAGAAAATGAAACTCAGAAATCTTCTTCCATTTTCCTCAAAGTTTTTTAAAACTTTTCGGGGGAGGGAGGGGGGGGGGGGTGTAATGAAATGCAAAATGAAGACATGCATCTCAATCTGACAAAATTTAATATCTGCAATACCATGTAATGAGAATCATTTAACCCTTGTTATGCTGAACATGGAATATTCCTGTTTTGGCAGGAGGAAGAGGTATAGATAAAGATCAGCCTGCACATAAGTACAGTCTGATCTAAATCTACATCTCCTGTCTGTCTCCTTCAACCAAGAGTTGTGTATAAAATTAATTTCCAAAATAAATTTTGGTCCTTAAGTAGTATTTATAGTGCTATAAGGCCTTTAGTTTTAATACTAATTCGATCAAGATTTAATTTAGCATGACAATGTGTTAAGACGATGAGGAGAAGTTTTTATATAGATTTGCCTTTGTCTGTCTGTCCGTACTTCTGTCCTTCCGTCCGTCCCGAAATTGTCCAGGGCATATCTCTGAAAGTATAATAGCTATCAACTTGAAACTTCATAGATGGATAGACCTCATTGAGGAGAAGTGCAGTGCACAAGAAACACAATTCTTGCTTGCATAATTTTGGAGTTATTGCCCTTTGTTATTTTAAAGACTTACATTTTGTCCAGAGCATATCTCTGAAAGTATAAAAGCTATCAAATTGAAACTTCACAGATGGATAAACCTCATTGAGGAGAAGTGCAGTGCACAAGAACCACAACTCTTGCTTGCATAACTTTAGAGTTATTGCCCTTTGTTATTTAAAAAAAACTAACATTCTGTCCTGAGCATATCTCTGAAAGTATAATAGCTATCAACTTGAAACTTTATAGATGGATAGACCTCATTGAGGAGAAGTGCGTTGCACAAGAAACACAACTCTTGCTTGCATAATTTTGGAGTTATTGCCCTTTGTTATTTTAAAGACTAACATTTTGTCCGGAGCATATCTCTGAAAGTATAATAGCTATCAACTTGAAACTTCACAGGTGGATAGACCTCATTGAGGAGAGGTGCAGTTCAAAAGAACCACAACTCTTAATTGCATAATTTTGGAGTTATTGCCCTTTGTTATTATCAAAGCTACCGGTGGGGGCATCTGTGTCCTGTGGACAAAGCTCTTGTTTTGATTTCATTGTGGTGTGAACCTAAAAAAGTTAATCACACTTTATGAATACATGCATAAGTGTGATTACATATTTAGGTTCATACCATAATGAAGTAAAAAGTATTCTTCGCCTTATGATTTTTTGCCATCATGTTAAACGAAGCAAATATTTTACTAGTTTTGTATAAAAGTTTAATTTATCTGCTTTGTGCACAAGCATACAAAATAGTTGTGTGCTCCATACTTAACACATGTGTGTTCAAAAATTCTGTTCATAGAAATTTGAAAAGAATTTTCAACCAATCGAAATGCTTGGATCATGATAGACAAAAAAAAATAAAAAAATTTAAGTGTGTGGGTCTTTATTGTGATTAGATTGTGTCTAGACAGTCTTTTTAATCTGTTTTACCATTTTTAATCACAGAAATTCTTCTCTGGAAAACATTGCAACTGTTTAAAACTTTGATTAATGACATTTTGATGTGACCTTTAAAACTAATTCATTCCGATGTGAAGCTAGCTTTGATGAGCTCTCAAAAAATTGCTGTTACAACATTTTTCTTTTAACCCTTGTCATGCTGTATAAATTACCTTACTGAATTGTTGTAAAATCAAGGGGCTGAAAGCACTTCTAGAACTTGCTGTTAAATAATCAATATTTCTATTAATGACATTTTGATGTGACCTTTAAAACTAATTCATTCTGATGTGAAGCTAGCTTTGATGAGCTCTCAAAAAATTGCTGTTACAACATTTTTCTTTTAACCCTTGTCATGCTGTATAAATTACCTTACTGAATTGTTGTAAAATCAAGGGGCTGAAAGCACTTCTAGAACTTGCTGTTAAATAATCAATATTTCCTTAAGAAATCATTTTCATAAACAACCCTGGCAGGAAGAGTACAAGCAGAAGGTGTTGACCAAGATCAGACTGCACTTATGTGCAGGCTGATCTTGGTCAATACCTCCTGCCAAAACAGGAATAGTCCGGGTTTGGCATGACAAGGGTTAATGTATTAGAATACTGTCTTCTTCCATCTTCTCAGTGTCCTGCACTGTCACACATTTATCCCATTTCCACACGACAAAATTTTAGACAGGATCAAATTCAAAGAATTGAGTTGCAGATGATAATTTTAATTTGATGAAAGTTTGATATTATTTATCTCTTTTGGTAGAAAACATTAAAGATAATGAAGAAAGTGCTTGTAACAAGCAATTTCTTCATTTTTCACAATGTTTGCCAAAGCTTTCATATTCAGGGGCGTTTAAAAGCATCAATGTGAGGGAATGGGTTATAGATATGCAACACTAACAACTTGACCTTGACTTTAATCCATTGCCTCACACTCCCACTTTATTATGATACCCCAAAAGAAAACATGTAATTTCTCTAATTCCACAATGTTCTCCTAGGAATAAAGACTTCTGAATCTTTATACACTTGAAATATCCTCTACAATCAACTTCTTTCAAATCGGACCAGTCTTAAACTTTGTCCTCCGGTCATGAATTTAAAGTTGATGAAAGTTGATGAAATTTTCAATTTTTTCAACTTTCTGGGTAGAATTATCTCCGTTGACATTGCTACGAGAAATCCTTTTAGATGGCAATTAACAACACAGGTGCTGGGGATATATCTGCAGTTCAGGTTCTCTCATTAAACAGCCAAGAGAGTAAATACTGATTAACCCATTACCGGTCTTAATTGAAAGTTTATGAAATTTTAGATTTTTTCAAGGTTCTTGATAGAAATTATAGTGTTAAATGCAAGCAATTTTTTTTTTATTTTCACAATGTTTTCCTAATTATTCTTCTAGAGGGGTGTGGGCATGGGTTAAGGAAATTTATCTTTTTCCTCTAAGTTTTTGGAAACAAAGTATATTAGAACTGTAAAAAAGCAGGGATTGTTTGTGAAAGTGTTTATTAAGGAGAGATGTTTAATTATATAGTAGATAATTATACACAATACCAAATAAGGACATATTCAGATCTTAGAGGTGGCACAAATTTCATTGTAATTATACGAGTCTTACCCTGCAATTTTGACATAGCAAAGTAACACTGTTATTATATATCTTCTAACAAATATTGAGCCCACATGTGCGTGACATTTCCAACAATTTTACATGTATGCAATGTAAAGACTTTGATCAGCCAGTGCATTTGTCTAATCATAGTATAGACTGACTCAAAGCCACAGCAATAGCGCAGTTGGTGTCACATCAGACTTTCAATGACGAGGTCCAGGGTTAAATCCAAGGTTGAGGCTAATATCCTCTCTGAAAAATATCTTCCACAAATGGGTTGATAATGAGTTTACCCCTTGTCATGCTGCATAAATTACTTTACTGAATTTCTGTCAAATCAAAGGGCTGAAAGCGCTGATAAAACTTGTTGTTAAAAAAGCAATAATATTTTTTTCTGTCAAATCAAAGGGCTGAAAGTGCTGATAAAACTTGTTGTTCAAAAATCAATATTTTTTTTAGAAATCAACTTCATAAACAACTCTGGCAGGAAAAGCACAAGCAGGAGGTGTAGACTTAGATCAGCCTGCACATAAGTGCAGTCTGATCTTAGTCTACACCTCCTGCCAAAACCGGAATATTCTTGGTTCAGCATGACAAGGGTTAATAAGCAGGAGGCTTGGAAAGGAGGTAGTGGTAGTACTCATATGACAAATACCAGGAATCCATGGTTAGTTGCTCAAGCCACTGCAATTTGACTGAAATAATGTTAAAAATGGTATAAGTCCCATTCAACCAACTTCACTTTCTCAAAGTTTATTCAGGCAATCAGCAGATATTCTTAGCAATGATGATTTTTGACATACCTAAGAAAAAAGTTTTGGAAATCATTGTTGAAAATCAAGAAATTGCTTGTAAGAAGCCATTTCTTCACTGTCCATAATGTTTTCTACCCCAAAAGACTAAGATTTTAAAAATTCTATCAAACATATCATCTGCAACTTCTTGAATTTGGACAAGTCTGAAAGTTTGTTGTTTTGTAATGGGGAATGGGAAGTCTGGCTGTTCAAGCTGCTCAATTGTTTGAAAGGTTAACCCATTCCCACACAGTGACGCTTTTGGACGCCCCTAAAGGAAAACATTAGGGAAAACTTAGTGTAAAATGTAGAAATTGCTTATTACAAGCAATTTCTTCATTTTACACGTTTTCTACTAAGTAAGTGGAAAAAATCTGAAATTCCACAAACTGTTAATTGTCTCCTGCAACTCCTTTCAATTTGGGCCAGTCTAAAAAATTTGCTGTCTGGGAATGGGTTAAATCATCCTTATGTGGCTTAACCCTTTCCAGTTTTTTTTTAAATTTTAGACTGGTCCAAATTCAAAGGTTTTGCAGACGACAATTTGAAGTTGTACTTATTTTAAAAATAATCATTCAGTAGGGGAGAAAACATTGTGGAAAAAGAAGAAATTGCTTTTAACAAGCAATTTCTTCTTTTTCCACAATGTTTTTCAAATATAAAAACACAGGGACATAAAAACCAGTTATTATACAGGAAAGGGTTAACCTATTGCCTCTCCAAAATTTTTTAGACTGGTAAAACTATATGAAGTTGCAGACAACAATTTTTTAGTTAATGAAAATTTGAAATTCTTTATGCTAGAAAACATTGTGGATAATGAAGAAATTGTTAGTGACAAGCAATTTCTTCATATTCCACAATGTTAACAGTTTTCACAATTGCTTTCCTCTTGAAGGGCGTCACAAAGCATCAGTGTGTGGAATTTGGTTAACCCATTCCCACACAAGCCCTCGTTTTTACGCCCCTCAAGAAAAAAGCTTTGGAAAACATTGTGGACATAGAAGAAATTGCTTGTTTCAAGCAATTCTTCTACGTCCACAATATTTTCTACCCCAAAAGATGAAGAATTGTAGAATTTCAACAACCTAAAATTGTTGTCTGCATCTTCTTTCAATTTGGACCAGTCTAAAAGTTTCTAGTGTGGGAATGGATTAATACTTAACCATTTCAGGATGACAAATTTTAGACAGTACTCATTAGCCATTTGACCTAGAACCTTCAAACTTCATACAAATGATATACATGACCCAAGGAGATGCCGTATTATTTTGGGGCAACATAGGTCAAACATCATTTGTGCTACTTTAGTGACAAAACGCTGGGGCGCGTAGATTTCAACTTTGTCACAATTCTAGCTTATAACTGAAGTTAACTTGGACATTTGTTGTTAGCGACGATTTGCCTTTATTCTATGTCCCTGACCACATGGTGTACAAAATAATGTCATTTGTGACCTCAATTTAATCCATTACCAGACGGCAGAATTTTAGACTGGTCGAAATTCAAAGGAGTAGCAGACGACAATTCAATGTTGATGAAATTTTAGATTTTTTCAACTTTCTGGGTAGAAAACGTTGTGCAAAATCAAGAAATTGCTTGTGACAAGCAATTTCTTCATTTTCCACAATGTTTTCCAAAGCTTTATTTCTTTTGGGGGCGTCTAAAAGCGTCACTGTGTGGGAATGGGTTAAGTGCCATACAAGACACTAGTGATCATTTACTAATGATCTGTAGATTAGGGAGCATTCATAATGTTTCAAACATCTCTTTTTCATTTCAGGTATTTGTAAATAACGATCATGTAACAACTATTGGAGAGGGTGGCAGTTTTGGAGAGTTGGCACTTATCTATGGTACACCTAGGGCAGCTACTGTAAAGGTAATGTAGATTCAGTTGGTTCCAAAACCTTATAACTACGTGTACTTCTTGTTGAATCTCTACTTATGACATCTTGGTCTCCCATCAGCTATAGTCAACGTAACTGAAAAGAAACTATTGTACTCTTTATGCCCCAGATCAATAAGATCAGATGCATATTGTTATACTTGTGTCTATCTGTCCGTCTGTCTGCACTTGTACAAATACTGTTACAGATACGTGGCTCATATTTTATACCTGTAGGTCTTTCATTGACTGGCATCAGTTAGTTGTAAGATCAGAGTCATCCATCAAAGTCACTTATCAAGGTCACAAATTTTCAAAAACTTCAATTTTGACCAATCTAAAATTTTGATGTCTGGTACTGGATAAATTTAATAGAATGGTGTAGATCAGGAGAAGCAGCTATCAAACTCTATGTGATATGAAATTGTATAGAAGTAAAGATTGTGACCATTGTCAACTGTAATTGTAGTATGGGCTCAGTGAATTGTAAAAGCCTATTATTTCCTCCATCCTGCTATGTAGTTAATATAGAAAATAATAAGCTTTCATACAACCTTTATCCAGATATGATAACTGTATGATCCCTTGTTTTCACCCGAATTCTTGTTGTCTGCATCTTCTTTGAATTTAGAACAGTCTAAAGGGTTATCGTCTTATTATGAGTTAACCCATTCCCAGGCAATGATGCTTTTTGATTTCCCTCAAGAAAAACAATTGGGAAAACATTGTGTAAGATGAAGAAATTGCTTCTTACAAGCATTTTCTTCATTTTACACAATGTTTCCAACCCAGAAAGCTGAAAAATTTGAAATTTTATCAACTTTAAATTGTCGTCTGCAACATATTTGAATTTGGACTAGTCTAAAATTTTACTGTCCTGTAGTGGCATTGAATTTTGAATTGCCTAATTAAGTTAGAATAATAATGACAATAATAATAATGATAAAGACTTTATTTAATGAGACAGCACAGTTGGGATAACCCAGTCTTTCCTGTTGGCCTCTAAAAATTTGTACAGAGATTTTACATGTGAAAATAAAATCATACATAAAGACATCAATGAGAGGAAAAACATATAAATGAAACATGGTTATTTGAAGTTTTGTAGACTTTCCTTTGTTGATGTAGTTAAACAAAATCTTGAAGTTTTACACTTCGATTGGTCAGTATTAATGAAGAGTTTTAATCCATGACAACACAATGATGCTCTCTGTTGCCTTGAAGAAAAACTATCTTGGAAAACTTTGAGAGAAGAGGACAGTCACTCATAACAAGCAGATTTTCCTTTTCTCACAATTTTTACTACCCTATTTGGCACAATTTGAACTATTATCTGCAACTTCTTTCAATTGGACATCTGGAAGGGTTGATCATGTGAAACAATAATTGTACTAGTCAAGTTAAGTTATTGGTATTCAATGATGATGGAGCTGAATGATTAACCTATTCCCACAATCTTACTTTTTATGACCCCTCTCCAAGAAAAGAGCTTTAAAAACATTGTAGAAAATGAAGAAATTAGTTTGTTACATGAAATTTCTTCATTTTCCGCAATATCTTCTACCTAGAAAGACCAAAATTTTGAAATTTAATCAACTTGAAATTTTTGTCTACAATTTTTTTTAATTTAGACCAGTCTAGAATTTTGTCATCAGGTAATGGGTCAAAAGGCAAAGATACTAGGCAGATTTAACCCATTCCCACACAACCAATCCTTAGACTGGTCCAAATTGAAAGAAGCTGCAGACAACAATTTAAACTGATGGAATTTTAAATTGTTTTTGTCTTTTGGGATAGAAAACATTGTGGGTAATGAAGAAATTGCCTGATACAAGCAATTTCATCATTTTCCACAATCTTTTCAAAAACTCTTTTTTTTTTTCTTTTTTTTTTTTTTTTGAGGGGTGTAAAAAGGAGGGCTTGTGTAGGAATTTGTTAACCCTTTCCTGTTTCTCAAATTTTAGACTTATCCAATTTCTAAGAAGATGCAGACAACAATTAAAAAGTAGTGCAATTTGAAAAGTAACCAACCTATGGAGTAGAAAATATTGTGGGATAAGAAGAAATTGCTTGTTACAAGCAATTACTTCTTATCCCACAATATTTTCTCAAGTATAAAAACTCAGGGACGTAAAATCCAGGGATTAACCAGGAAAGGGTTAAAGATCCAATCGTACTACCTAGGAGGTTATGTAGAGCAAATTTATTGTAAGTATACCCACAATAATGCGCTTACAATAGACATGTAGTAATCGCCTGATTATAGAAACAGTATCAGTATCAGTATCAGTATCAGTAACAGTGTTTGTTGTTGTGTGTTTTCAGGCCAAAGGTGATGTTAAACTCTGGGGTATTGACAGGGACAGCTATAGACGTATACTTATGGTAAGTTCTCCTGCCACTTTAGGTAATCTAGCGACAGTTTTGTGAAATGATATTTTCAAAGCGCTAAACATTCAACTTTTACTAACAAGGGTAACTTACCAATAATCTTTCTCTGTCAAAACCACTTGCATAGAAAATTGGTGCATCACAGTCTCTTCATTTTCTGAGGGGCTTAAAAAAGTGAGATTTTGTTGGAATAGGTTCCCAAAATGAAGCACTTTTTGAGACCCAAAGAAAAAAAAGCACTTGAAAACAAAGAAATTGCTTAGAAGATGCAATTTCTTTATTATCCACAATCTTTTCTACCTCAAAAAAAAAAAAAAACAGAACAATTGAAAGTTTCTTCAAATAACAATTGTTTTCTGCAACATCTTTAAATTTGGGCAATTTTAGAATTTGAACTCTGTTAATTAGTAAAGTGCCTTGAGTGCATAGGTTATAGCAGCTGAAGACTAGGAAAGGATGTAATGATTGTACTGGTGTGAAATTTACCAGGAATCTTTTGTTAGGTGCTCCAGTCGCAGTGATATGACTGACAAATTGTTAAAAGCAACATTTATCCCCATTCAAACAAACAAATCCAGCAGTGAATACAAAGAGAAGCAAGGTATTTCAATTTTCATGTACATTTTACATGTTGTCATCTGCAAGCTCTGTCAGTTATTCTGTTGTCTGGTAAAGTGTTTGGCCTGAATACCAAGACAAGCAGACAATGCTGAGAAGAACTTTTTATTATGCATAGGTAAGACTATTATATAGAGACATTTTGTCCTAGTATGTCTGCGGTAAAATGAATATGGTAATTATTTGTATGTGCACAGAACTCGTTATGCAGTGGAATCAGTTTGATAACATCAGTCTGGCCTCAAACAGGGATGATTCCAATCCTTCACCTCTTACCACATGACAAAATTTTACATCAATCCGAATCTTCACCCATTCCCACAGTGACACTTTTGAATGCCCCTCAAGAAAAATGCTATAGAAAACATCGTGGTAAATGAAGAAATTGCTTGTTACAAGAAATTTCTTCATTTTCAACATGGTTTTCTTTCCAAAAAGTTGAAAAAATCCAAAATTTTATAAACTTTCAATTGTCGTGTGCAACTTCATTCAATTTGGGCAAGTCTAAAATTTTGCCATCTGGTAATGGGTTAATGAGTTGCAGTCCACAATTTTAGTAAATTAAGTTTTAAAAAATCTTGTTCTTTTTGGGTCAGTTTGTGCATGTGCCTTTTCACTTTCTTCTTAAAATGTTTTCTCCTCGGAAACTGCTGGATCCTTGGGTGATCTTTTATCAGATTTCTTGATGAATTGTGATCTGATAAAAAAAAGCAAGGCTTAACCGATTACCAGATGGCAGAATTTCAGACTGGTCAAAATTGAAAGGAGATGCAGACGACAGTTTAAAGTTTATGGAATTTGGATTTTTTTGGACCTTTTGGGTAGAAAACAGTTTGGATAATGAAGAAATTGCTTGTAACAAGCAATTTCTTCCTTTTCCACAATTTTTTCCAAAGGCTTTGTCTTTGGGGCAAATTCAGCCCTGTAGAGTGATAAAGAGCTTAAGTGCCTCTAGTGATTCTGTGTATCCCTATATTCTACACAGAATTTCAGACTGGTCTAAAATGAAATCAGTTTCTGGTTACATTTCAAAACAGATATTTTTACACAACAATATAAACATAGCCATATGACACAATTTTAGACAAGTCAAAATTCAAAGATGATTCAGACAACATTAACAAGTGCGCTTGAATTTAAAAATAAGTACCATTTAGGCCAAAATCCTCTTTGGAGAACGAGAAATTGCTTTTAACAAGCAATTTCTCCTTTTCTCATAATGTTTTTCAAATATTAATTTCAGGAGAGTAAAACAAGGAGTAATGTGATGATGGGAAAAAAGACAGAAAATGGTTAAAATGAAAAAAAGGAAATTGCTTGTTACAAGCAACTGTTTTACCATTTGAAAATAACCACTGAGTCTTGAAAAGTTTACACAACAACTTTACCTATTCCAAGCTAATCTTGGAATATTCCTGCTTTGACAATAGCTTTGGCAGGTGAGTAGACTAAGATCAGCCTGCACAGAGGTGCAGTCTGATCTTAGCCTACACTACCTGCTTCTTCTTCTTGTGTGAGGAAAATCCTTGAACACAACATCAATTCAATTATGTCATCTTTTTAAGATAAAGTAAAAATTCAGCAGGACAGGGGTTAAATTTTCCTTTTTCATTCTGAACCCTGAATATTTCTGTACTGTAGCGAGGTATATACAAAGATTAGCCTACTCTTATGTGCAGTCTGGTCTTAGTTGACACCACCTGTTTGTCACTTTTTATGCCAGTGTTGTTTATGAAAATGATTTTGAATAAAAGTACGATACTGAGCAAAATAAAAAGCCCCTTTAGTGCTTTTGGCCCTTTGATTTTTACCGCAACTTTGAAACAATTAATTTATCCAGCATTAAATATTAATGATATGTTTTATTTCAGGGTAGTACTATTAGAAAGAGAAAGATGTATGAAGAATTCTTAACAAAAGTATCAATTCTTGGTAAGTTGATAACTTTGATGGTAAGTTCATGGAACTTACAGGAAATATATTTATTTGAAAAAATAAATGCTAAAATAAAATCTGCAAGCCTTGGGTTAAAAATGATTAACCTTTTCCTGCGCGATTACCCTTATCAACAGCTCTAAGGATAAAAGCTTTTAAAAAACATTGTGGAAAATGAAAGAAATTCCTTTTTACAAGCAATTTCTTCATTATCAACAAAGTTTTCTATCTCAAAAGACATAAAAAATCTTTCAACTAAAATTTGTTCTTTAAAACACCTTTGAATTTGGACCAGTTTAAATTTTTGTCATTCTGGTAGTGGGTAAAAACGAGACTTCTTTTTAGATCTTCCATATAAACAGCTCTAGTTTATAATATTCTAGCCTGTGGCAGTTTTGAGGCTTTCCAGGAAATAGACCTAACATCCACTCCCATTCTCTTATCACTCTGTAATTATAAGGTAATGGTTTTCTCCTCTTTCTAGGGACTTATTCGTTGTCTCACTCCTATAGATAATGGATATGAAAGTTACAGCTCACTATTGGTCATCAAACTTGGCAACATATATAACTTTATAGAACCCTGACAAAATAAAATTTAATGTGTAGGGGAGGATGTATTTAAAGTTTCTTAGGGTTGTAAAAAGTGAGCTTTTGAAGGAAAAGGTGAATCTTAACACAATAACTTATATACCCCCACATACATCAAAAGACCGTGTGCATATTGTTTTACTGTTATCTGTCTGTCTGTCTGTCTGTCTGCAAAACTTAACTGAGAAACATTTAAAGTTACTTTTGTGTACAGAAACCATTTTGAAAAATGAGAAAAAAATACTTATTTCTTTAATTTCTTCATTTTCCACAATGTTTTCTTGAGAGTGTCAAAAAGCAGGATTATGTAAGAATGAGTTTAGCCTTTTTAAGATACAAGCTCTTTTTTCCAGGTGGGCTATTGTCATGACTTTGCAGTTGTGCATCTGTTTGTCTGTTAACTTTTACTTTAAAAAAAACTTCTTCTGCGATAGTACTGAACAGAATTCAACCAAATTTCACAGAAATGATCTTTTGGTGACCCTTTATCAGATTTCTTCAAATAATTTTAATCTGATGAAAAACATGGCTTTAATGGGTGGGGCTTATTTAAATTTATAGTAAAAGCTTTGAAAATCTCTTCTCCTGATCACATTTTTTTCAAAGAAGTGCAAATGACATTTAAGTCATGAACTTTGTCAGATTTCAGTTATCATGACCCTCTACCCTCTTGTAACAAGTAATTTCTCCATTTTCCAAATTTTTTTCTTATCTTTTTTCCTTGAGGGGGTGTAAAAAAAGTGGATTGTGTTGGATTGGGTTACAGTACAAATTAAGATTTTCTATAAACTTAATCAACTTCATTTTCAAGGAATTTGTCAGCTAAATGAATTGGATTTTCTTCAAGAATTCTCAATTGATTCCTTGAGTGCTTGATAGACTTTGTAACAATTAAATTGGTTATTTTCCCCTGTGTTGTCAGCTAAGAAAAAAAGTATTTAGGTAGGACTGCCTTGTCAGCATTTTCTTTAATTCTTTTTTCAATGATGATTAAAAGAAATGTTATTAGAAAGAGATTACTAAAGAATTTTTTTATCTTTAAATACTGGAAAACTTTTTGCTTGTTATTTTCTAGGAAAAAAACATAATAAATTATTCCTTCAATATACTTTAACCAATTCCCATTCACTTTTAAACCCTAAAAAAGCTTTGGAAAACTTTGTGGAGAATTACTAAATTGCTTGTCACAAGCAATTTATACATTTACCACAATGTTTTCCACCCTGAAAGACAAAGATCTTAAAAACTCAATCAACTTGAAATTGTCGTCTGCATGTTATTTGAATTTGGACCAGTCTATTATTTTGTCGTCTGAGAATGTGTTAGAAAGACAAGAAAATGGAGTTGTCAACAGTTCAACAGCACATACAGAAAATAATTCATATTGGCTCTAATTATCTACATGTTAACCCTTGTCATGCTGTTTAAATCATCTTACTGAATTGCTGTCAAATCAAAGGGCTGAAAGAAGATAGACTGATAGAACTAGTTGTTAAAAATTCAACATTTCTTTTAGAAAACAAATTCATACACAACTATGGCAGGAAAAGTACAATCAGGAGGTATAGACTAAGATCAGCCTGCACATAAGTGCAGTCTGATCTTAGTCTACACCTCCTGCCAAAACCAGAATATTCCGGATTCAGCATGACAAGGGTTAAAAACATAAATAAAATCTCCTTTTTCTCTGCTAAATTTCTACTCTCCTTTGTCAATTTCATTTTAAACTTGTATGTTTCATAGTTTCATTCTGTATTCAGTGATCTTTTTTATGACAATCTATGAAACAATTTTTAGATTGATCCAAATTGAAAGAACTTGCAGGTGAAATTTCAAATTGTGCTAAAATTGGGAAACAAGTTCCAAAATAGGGTAGAAAATATGTAAACTAGAATTTAATGAACACAATGTCTTTCTTTATTGTGGTAGTCACATATGCTTCAAGACTTCATAATTTTTTTGTTATTGTTGTTAAAATAGGATTTAATGCAACCTTATCATAATGGGATGTAACACCACTTTCAACTGTAAAATCAGTTGTATGACACAGATGGACACCTAACCATGGCTTCCTTTTGTTTTTCCCACCACAACATTCTATTCAAGTTGCTCATCTCATGATTGCCCAGCCTGGGATGTAGCTCTCAGCCAAGCCACTGCATGTTGGGGATTGAGCTGACCAGGATTGAATGAAAAAAGAGTTAAATTAGATGTAACATGTCAGCCAGGGTATTATCAGTTATTATTGATAATCAATTGATTTCCTGTTAAAGGCAGAATCAATGTCTCAAGCCCATGATGAAACCTATCGTATATTGATGCGGAAAACTCATTAACCCTTGTGAAGTTGAACATGGAATATTCTGGTTATAGCAGGAGGCATAGACAAGATCAGTCTGCACATAAGTGCAGTCTGATCTTAGTCTACATCTCCTGCGTTTCCTTTTCAAACCAGAGTTGTTCATGAAATTAAATTTTAAAAGATGTATTGACCATTGAACTTGCACTACCAGTGCTTTCAGCCCTTTGATTTCAATGAAATTCAGCATGACAACTGTTAACTTGTTTCAGTGGGGGAAACATTTTGAACTGATCCAAGATGAAAGAATGTGTGGAACACTAGTATATTATCCAGTTTATGAAATTTACAAGGATAGAACCTAGGTTATTAGCTTTTGAAAAGGCTTTTTGAAGAAGGTGGCATCTTTTGTGCTATCCAATTATCATCTAATCCATTGCCAGACAATGGAATTTTAGACTGTTCTGAAATTGAAAAAAAGTTGCAAAATACAACTCAAAAGAGTATAGAAAAAAATTTCAAATAGGGAAGTAAATATCGTAAAACGAAAAAAATTTGCTTGTTTCTTAAATGTTTTCTAGTCATTTTTTCTTTGATGTTTGTACCAATGGTCAACCATTTGTCATCACCATACTATTCTATTTTTTTTACTTCCTTTAACCCATTACTAGACTTCAAAATTTTAGACTAATTGAAAAAAATTGCTATAAACTGTATGAAATAGTAGATATTTTCAAGCAGTTTCTTCTTTTAACACAATATTTTCCCAAAGAGTTTCTTGTTTGGTATCTAAAAGCATCATTGTGTGGGAATGGGTTAAGAAATAGCATTGAAAAAAATGTGGAAATTGAAGAAATTTCATATGAAAAGCAATTATCCGTAATGTTTTCTACACCAAAAGAACAAAAAATGATAAAATTCCATCAACTATGAATTGTTGTCTGCAACTTATTTGATTTTGGACCAGCCTGAATTTGGTCATATAGTAACATAGCCACAAAAGAAAAATTTAGAGTAGTCAAAATTGAAAGGAGTTGCAGACATCATTTTAAAGTTAATGAAATTTTACATTTTTTCAACTGTCTGGGTAGAAAACATCATGTTAAATGAAGAAATTGCTTGTGATAAGCAATTTCTTCATTTTACACAATGTTTTTTTATTTGTTTTTCTTGAGGTGTGTCAACAGTGTGGGAATGGGTTAAATATTTCTCTGTTGAACACCCAGGATTGAAGCCCCTTTCTGTCCTCTATTCCTATGAGGAAATGTGTGGCGAATTAAATCGTCTGGAACTTTTCAGTAGTGTAATCTGTTATTATTGATAATGAATCGATTTTTGTTCCAAGACAAATGTCTCTGGCCCACCATGAAACCTTATAAAGTAGTCTGACCTTTATGGTTTTATTGAACACTTACTGAACCTTTGTTCATAATGAAAGAAATTTCTTGAGATAACAGGGGCATGCTGAGTGCATTTTTTAACCCATTACCAGACAAGAAAAATTTAGACTGGTCCAAATTGAAAGGAGTTGCAGACTGCAATTTAAAGTTTATGAAACTTTACAGTTTTTCAACTTTTTGGAAAGAAAACAAAGTGTAAAATGAAGAAATTGCTTGCAACAAGCGATTTCTTTATCTTATACAATTTTCCAAATTGCTTTTCTATAGGGGCATCAAAAAGCGTCATTGTGTTGGAATGGGCAAAAGTTTTGTTTTATCACTTATAAATATATAAACAAGATAATAAAAATCCATCGATCAGGTGAAATGAAATTTTGAATGGATTTTCTGTTTGGGCTTGATTGTATGAATAATTACACCAGAACCAGACAGGAAATCATTTAGAGAAGCAACTTTAACCCACTCCCACAGGATTAAGTTTTAGACCAGTCCAAATTCAAAGAAGTTGCATATGATAATTTGAAGTTGATGGAATCTTTAAAATCTTTTTCTTTGGGGGTAGAAAACATTGTGAATAATGAAGAAATTGCCTGTAACAAGCAATTTCTTCATTTTCCAAAATGTTTTTTCAAAGCTTTCATATTAAGGGGCGTGTAAAAGCATCAGTGTGTGGGAATAGGTCAAAGGACTTTTAAGAATCTTTAATAGAAATCCTTGAAAAACAATTTTGATTTCCATTTTCAGAGTCTCAACATTTTCATCTGCATCTTACAAATGTTTGATTAGTAACCCTTGTCATGCTGAATAAAATCCTCTTCAGAATTACATCTACGAGTTGTAGACTAAGATCAGACTGCATATATATGCAGTGTGATCGCTGTCTTTACCTCCTGCAAAAACAGAAATATTCTGGGTTCAGCTTGACAAGGTTTGACCTTTTTCTTTCATTGTCAAAGTATTAGAAATTAGAAATTTATTTTCAATATGCACATTTTATCTTTTCCACACTTTTTCCTGTTTTGTAGGGTGAATATTTAAAGCTCTTTTTAGCCTCAGGAAATTGGCTTATGGCATGGAATTGTTATTTTTAAATTTCACTGAAATGTTCTTATGTTGACTCTATATCAGATTCATTTTAAAAATTTTGTTTGGGTGAAAAAATGGTTTTTATCAATGGCACCAATTTCCATATGTGGTAAAACTGAAATACTCTCCTCAGAAAGTATATAGTGGATTTTAAAGCCATATAAAACATTTTAAACAGTCTATCATTTATTTGGTCAGCATAGCAAAGAAGAGCTTTCACAATGTCAATATGCGAAAGAAGAGTATGAGTGAAGTGCTCTGGAAAGAGTATTTAGTGTTTTTCTTATTGATTTCAAACATTTGTTTACATTTTGAGATAGAGACGTATGCACCTGATTCTTTCCGGGAATTGTTTGCTAATCTTCTGCATTGACTGTTGCTGATGGCTTAAGTTTACAGATGATTTCGTTAAATTCTGTGACTGAGTGGATTGTGTGAATGACTAGGAAGAGTTAAAATATCATACCTGACATTATAATTTTATGTAACCAAACCTAAAATTTAAAATATCGAAACTTCTTTCATGACTTGCAGGCGTACTGCCAAGAATTATTTCGATTTGGTAATTTCAATTGTCAATTTTATTTTATGCTTTTTATGGTTTTCTTATAAACTTTATTTTGTGTTTTGTGGGAAGATATGGCTTTAACATTTTTCACATATATATTCCATGGATGACCTCTGGTAAGATTCCTCAAAAACTTGAGTTGAAAATTTAGGGCCTAACTGGAAATATTTATTCTGGAATGGAAAGAGGGATAATTACCCATTCCTACAAAATGATTTCATATTGAAGCTCCTTTAAGGAAAAAAAAAATCGGGAAGACAATGTGTAAAATGAAGAAATTACTTGCAATAAGCAATTTCTTCATTCTACACAATGTTTTCTACCCATAGAGTTGAAAAATTTAAAATTTCATAAATTCTAAATTGTCCTCTGCATCTCCTTTCAAATTGGACCAGTCTAAAATTTTATATTGTGGAAATAGGTTAATGCTGCTGGACTGAGTAACTTTTGTTTCACCTCATAAGTACAAGGGTTGTAACTTATTCTTGACTGAGTCATTGTTACATTTGAGTAACTTCCCTTGTTTAACCTATTACCAGACGGCTAAATTTTAGACTGGTCCAAATTGAAAGAAGTTGTTGACGACAACTTCAAGTGTTAACCCATTCTCACTCAGAAAGAATTTAAATACAAAGATCTAGCAGACAACAATTTCAAGTTGTTAAAATTCCAAAACTCTTTGTTTTCTTGGGTAGAAATCATTGTGGATAATGAAGAAATTGCTTGTAATAAGCAATTTCTTAATTTTCAAAAATGATTTCATAATATTTTTCTGGAAGCATGTAAAAAAGCATGATTGAGTGGTAATAAGGTTTAATATACCCCTATCATGGTACTTAAGTAAAATCAAGCCAGTGGAGCCAGCGCCTCTACATATTTAGACCAGTGTAAAAGAACGTCCTTGATAGATGATTTATAAGGTGACTGCTGCTGTTTGCACTTTTCACTAGTTTAAAATACTGTCACCTGGTTTTGTTTTCAACATCTATTCTTAACTATATTTCCAGAAAACTTGGATAAATGGGAGAGATTAACAGTTGCTGATGCTCTTGAGCCAGTCCAGTTTGAAGAAGGTCAGGAAATTGTCCGACAGGGAGAACCAGGGGATGACTTCTTTATTATTGTTGAGGTAATTCATTAGAGAATACTATAATTTTAGTGTGACTCATCAAAATTGACAAAATCTGATTGGCTGAAAAAAATATTTTTATGCCTACATGAAAATTGGTGTCTGGAACTTTTTTGTATATTTACCCATAAAGCAGTTTCTTCAAAAGTCCTCTCCAGTCATAAATTCTTAAAAGTCCCCTACTGGCAAAGTCAAGAGTGCTTTAGGTTTGCAATCTGAAAGTTTGTCTTTTTAGTCACCAAGTTTCTGGACCTTTTTTTCCCAGAAGCTTGTAGATTATGAGCCAATTATTGGTCTGTCTAAAATTGTAAGTTATAGGTCAAGTGTGTGTTTGGTCATTTTGTTTTATATGAAGAGTGCAGTTGTTGGCCTAAGAATTTTTTAAATTCACCAAAAAGTAAGAAGAATGCATATGTTTGGCAAGTAGAGGTCCACAAATACAATTGACATTTAAATAATTATTATTATTTTGAATAACTGTCAGTCATCGTATGTGGAAATTAGATTTGTTTTTGCCAGTAAGACCTTTCACATTGTTTTTGCAAGTATGGCATTTCACATTGCATCTTTGCCAGCAAGATATCAGATTGACTTTGCCAGGATGACATTTCACATTGTCTTTGTCAGTATGACATTCCACATTGTCTTAGTCAGTATGACATTTCACATTGTCTTTACCAGTATGACATTAGATTGAATTTAAGTTTGACATTTCACATTGTCTTTGCAAGTATGACATTTCACATTGTGTCTTTGCCAGTATGACATTTCACATTGTCTTTGCATGTTTTACATTTTACACTGTGTTAGGGAGGATGAACTTTCACATTGTCTTTGCCAGTATTAAATTTCACATTGTCTTTGCCAGTATGACATCAGATTGACTTGGCAAGTGTGACATATCACACTGTCTTTGCCATTATGACATTTCATATTGTCTTTTCCAGCAAGACATTAGATGGACTTGTATGACCAGTATGACATTTCACACTGTCTTTGCCAGTATGACATTTTACAAAGTCTTTGCCAGTAGACATATCACAGACTCTTTGTTGGTAGACTTATCACAGAGTCTTTGCCAGTAGACATATTAGATTGTCTTTTGAAGACAGACAAATCACATTGTCTTTTCCAGCAAGAAATCACGACAGATTGTCTTTGGCAGTGAGACATATCACATTGTCTTTTTCAGCATGACACATCAGATTCTCTTTGCCAGAACTACATGTCTATGTTTATATGTTTAGAGATTTTACCCTTTGAAGCTCACTTGAGCACACAGTGTATAGAGCTTTTTTGATTGATTATTGTCTTTCCATCTGTCTATCCACCAATAATTTCTGTGAAAATCTTCCCCTCCTAATTCATTCAGTTTGGCATGTTGAAAGTTGAGAGGAATGTTCATTGGGTGAGGTTCTATACAATTTTGTAAGAATTTAATTCTGTGAAAAACTCTGGTTGCAATAGCATTTGAAAATTGGAAGTTTGAGTAAATCTTTGAAAATCTATTTTTAGAAACTACTAGGCCAAGGGCATTCAAATCTCAATTATATCATAACCAGGTGGTTTTCTACCAAATTTGCTGAAATTATACCCCTTAAAAAAGCCTCACTTGAGAGGTCCAAAGTTTGGATAAATGCCTATTTAGAGAAAGTTTGAAAGACTAATCTGCCCATAAACTGTAAAGCCTAGAACATTTTTGGAATGTAGCATTACTAGATGGTTTTGTACTTTTTTACCTAAGATTGTGCCCCTAGGATAATAAATAGCCCTGCCCCAGGTGTGGGAAATAGACAAAAACACTCAATTTGAGCAAGTTATAAAATTTCTTCTTGTTCACTTTAAGACCTAAATCATTTATATTTGGAATTAAGCATAAATTTATATGTACCTATCAAATTTAATGATAATACCCCCTTTGAGTAAAAAATGCACTTCCTTGGGTGTCCTGAATTTGGAAAAACACTCTAATATGGACAAGAATTGTCACCTCCCAATTTATAAGGTCTAAGGCATTCATACATAGTATATAGCATAGCCAAGTGGTTCTCTTTCAAGTATGCTAAAAGTATACTTATAGGGTCAAAAATAGCCCTGCCCCAGAGGTCCAAAGTTTGGACCCAGAGGTCCAAAGTTTGGACCCAGAGGTCCAAAGTTTGGACCAAGTTCAAAAGTCTTCTCCTCCTAAACTTTAAGGCTCAGGTCATTTATATATATTTGTTATGTGGCATTACCATATACATGTAGTTTTTATACTTAGTTTCAAAAAATTATACCTGTAGGGTCAAAAGCAGTCCTGCCAAGGGGTCCAAAGTCTGGAAAAGCACTCAATTAGAGCAAGTAAAAAAATCCCCACACCCTGCATATCTCCTAAAGTATAAAAGCGATCAAAATGAAACTTCATGGGTGGATAGATCTCATTCAGGAGAGGTGCAGTGCCCTTTCTTATTTTAAAGACTTAGATTTTATCTTGGGCATATCTCTAAAAGTATAATAGCTATCGACCTGAAACTTCATAGGTGGATTGATCTTTTTGAGAAGTGCAGTGCACAAGAACCACAACTCTTACTTGCATAATTTTGGAGTTATTGCCCTTTGTTGTTTTTAAGACTTAGATTTTGTCCAGGGCATATCTCTGAAAGTGTAATAGCTATTATCAAACTTATTGACAAGAAATACGATGCACAAGAAGCCTAAATCTAACTGGCTTCAGTTTAATATCAAGCTTTTAGGGTGGGCAATGGTCATGTCTGATGGGGCTCTTGCAGTCTAAGGCATTCATGTTTTTTAGCATAACCAGATTATTCCTCTTACTGTTTTAATTATTTGCCTCCAATTGCATCTATTAAAACCAAAAATCATTTTAACAGGTGACTCAAGTGACCAATTAAGGTCTATGATGGTTCTCTTGTTATTTGACTATAAGGAGTGGAGTTGGTCTAGTAGTTTTGCGCTAGATGCCAGTGGCAGATGTCCCTATTTTCATACTCTACTTCTCCAGTCCTATGTATGAGACTTTTAACTGAAGCCACATCTCCATGTGACCTTAGTGATTGAGTGATTGAGTGGGACATAAAACACCATAAAAATCAATCTACATGCATTTGACTATTGAATTAGACTAATTACTTTCCATTAATGTTACAGATTTTTCAATCATTTGATTGTTAATTATTGAATATAAATACTTTAGAGACAAAGGTAATTAAATTGTCATTTCTATTATTATTAGTTAGAAATTTATGATTAAACACAGAATTGAATGGAAAATTTTGTACATTTAGAATTTTAATCCCATTTCTTTGAAAGTAATTCAAACTCAGATGAAGTACAGTAAGGGGAAGTACAATGATGCTCTACTGTGATTTAAATTCTTGATAATGCCCCTTTGTTATTTTAAGTAAATGGCATTTTGAATTGTACTTGTTATGTAGTTTAAATATTTCTGGTAGCTTACTGCTGATGTATTAAAACTTGTCATGCTGAATAAAAATCCTGTTTAGAATTGCATCAAAATCAAAGGACTGAAATTGCTGGAAGCACAATATGCAGGTCAATTTTTCTTTTAAAAACTGATTTTATAAATGATTCTGGCTTGAAAGGGACAAGCAGGTGTTGTAGACTAAGATCAGATTGAACATATGTGCAGGCTGATCTTTGTCTATACCTTCTGCTCAAACAGGAACATTCCCGGTTCACTATGCTAAGGGTTAAACATTGAACAAGATCTTTATCTGTGTGTATTCATTATTGTGTCTTGAAATCCTTTTACCAAACTTTTTTCCTGTTTTCTTTATCTTGAGGTGTTACTTTGAAAAAGACATTGCTTCAAAGAATTTTTTGTGCTTCATTGACCAAAGGACAGCTGACCATTGTCATCACATTTTGTCCGTTGTCTAGGTGTTCGTCTATCTGTAAATTCTTTTTTTTAAATATCAGAAACTGACTAGATCCCAGCCAAATTTCATAGAAATTAACCTTTGAGGGTAACCGGACAATAGCCCTTCCGAACAATATCCCCATCTATGTTTTTTGACAAAGCAGACATTGTCCCTCCCCTAAATTTAACAGGGCTGACAAAATCCCCTTCCTAATATTTATAGGACAGACATTATCCCCTTTGTCGTTATACTTCTGTAGACAAAAACCCCTTACTAAAAATATATCAAAGACAATTCATGGTTTCTTGAATTGTTAGAATTCTGGTATTTCACCTGAACACCAGTCAGAGTTTTTGTTATGTAAATAGTAAATCCCAACAATCAACATTAATCTGTTTGAAAATGTACAAGGCATGCTGCGTCCATTGCTTTCAATTATGCAGAGTTAATGAAATTGGCACCAGTATCCCATTATTAATTTTTACTGGCCAGAAAAGAGTCTGTTGATGTATATGAACTTTGAAGCAGTAAACTCATAACCACAATCAACACTTATGTTACATAACGGTTTATGCAGTTGGATTTCGTATCTCTAAAAACACGCAACTGTCCACCCCAGATGATCACCATCGTTACCTTAGGCAGCCGTGTAAACTCTTACACTGTCTAGAAAAGATTGTGTAAAAATGTGTGTAAGGAAACATGAAAATAATCTACTTCAATATACGTAGAAAGATAGTAAAGATGATAATAAATGACACACTCTAATTCTACTGGCATTTACCATGACATTTACTAGAATACAAATTTTATTGAGTCGCTCACAAGAAAACATGCAAAAATATTTCAATAAAAGTTGGGCACCTGTTTATTATTCAATAAAAAAAGTGAAATTAATGTTTATCTTATGAATGGAAGGGGTTATTGTCCGTTTCGTCCGAAGAAACTTAGTACAATTTTAGGGAGGGGATAATGTCCGCTCATCTAGGGGATATCGTCCGCCCTGTTAATATTAGGAAGGGGTTACGTCTGCCCTGTCAGAATGATGAAGGGGCTAATGTTTGCCCTGTTAAATATAGGAAGGGGATAATGTCCGCCTTGTCAAAAACATGGAAGGGGATATTGTCTGTAGGGGCTATTGTCCCAGATTCACCTTTGAGTGACCCTTTATCAGATATGTTCAGGATATTTTAACCCTTTCCTGTTCAAACACGGGATTTAACGTTCCTGTAATTTTATTCGTGAGAAAACATTGTGGAAAAAGAAGAAATTGCTTGTATCAAGCAATTTCTCCTTTTTCCACAATATTTTCTACCACATAGGATGGTTTCATTTCAAATGGCATCCAGTTTTCATTGTCGTCTGCAACCTCTTTCAATTTGGACTAGTCTAAAATTTTCAAAAACGGGAAAGGGTTAATCAGGTGAGATCATTGAAGTGCAACATCTGTTGTAAGCAATAAGCAAAAGAATATTGAATCAAAACAGTCGCTTGGAACATCTAGTTGACTGAAAGGGAAAAGTAACAAGTTTTAATCAGCAAATAAGTCATGAACAGTTCATGAAAAAAATCATTGAAAATTAATCCATTACCAGACAATAAAAATTTAGACTGGTCCACATTCAAAGGATTTGCAGATGACAATTTTCAGTTGATGAATTCTTAAATTTTTTTGTCTTTTAAGGTAGAAAACATTGTGGACATTGTCCTCAAGGATTTCCAAAGCTTTTTTACTTGGGGTTGTAAAAAAGTATTTTTGTGTGGGAATGGTTAAAATATCTTCATGGCTTAAAAATGTATTTCACAATGTGTTTAAGTGACCATTTTCTTTAGCAACCATCTTTTGGTTGTTCCATGAGTGTTTGCTTAACCCTTTCCCGTTTTTGAAAATTTTAGACTGGTCCAAATTGAAATAGGTTGCAGACGACAATTACAACTGGATGCTATTTGAAATGAGCCCATCCTATGTGGTAGAAAATATTGTGGAAAAAGGAGAAATTGCTTGTTACAAGCAATTTCTTCTTTTTCCACAATGTTTTCTCAAGTATAAAATCACAGGAACGTAAAATCCCGTATTTGAACGGGAAAGGGTTAATACAAGATTTACTTTACATCTGTTTGCAGGGTACTGCTGCTGTTTTACAGAGACGATCTGAGAATGATGAGCCTGTAGAAGTGGGTAGATTAGGTGTATCCGATTACTTTGGTGAGTGGAAATATGTATAGGCATGAGATTTTTGAAAATTATTAAGTGGATCTTATCCCAAATAATACCATTTACAGATTCTTTTTATCCCATAACCTTCAAAAACATTCTTCATCCCTTTAGTTGTTGTTGTTTTTTCAACTTTTAGACTTCTCCAATTTCAAAGTGCTAGCAGATGACAATGTAAAGTCAGATCAACATTCTGTATGATAGAAGATATAGTGGGTAAAAGAAGAAATTACTTGTTATGAGCAGTTTCTTCTTTCTCAACAATGTTTTCTCAAGTATAATATCACAGGAACATAAAAATCAGGGATTGTATGGAAAGGGTCAAAGATTGGTTCTTCACATGCGTAAGACAAGGTTATTCTTGGTTGCTGTTCCCTATAATGAAAAAAGAAGTGTTGTTATAGGAGAAGTTTTTAGCTCACCTGAGCACAATGTGCTGAAGGTGAGCTATAGTGATCGGTAAATATACAGAATCCGTCCGTAAACAATTATTAAAAAATCTTCTCCTCCTAAACCATATGATATTTGCTATGTGTCATCACCTAATGACCCTCTACCAAAATACTTCAAAGAATTATCATACTCTAAAAAAAACTCTGTTCTGTGCTATTCCTGATTTTACGAAGGAATACAGAAGGAAATCTTTAAAAATCTTCTTCTCCCAAATAATATGGCCTATAGCTTTTATATTTGCTATCTATCATCACCTATTTACCCTCTACCAAAATACATCAAAGTATAACTGTAATCTGAAAATTAGCCCTTTTCTGTGGGATCCCTGATTATACAGAGGAATAAACAAGGAAATCTTTGCAAATCTTCTCCTCCAAAACAATAAGGCCTAGAGCTTTTATATTTGGTATGTATCATCACCTATTGACCCTCTACTTTAAAGAATTATTGTATTCTGAAAATAAGCCCTTCTTTGTGAGATCCCTGATTTTACAAAGGGATTAAAGAAGGAAATCTTTGAAAATCTTCTCCTCCTAAACTATTAGGCCTAGCCCTTTGATATTTGGTATGTATCATCACCTATTGACTCTCTACCAAAATACATAAAATAATAACTGTATTCTAAAAATTAGCCCTTTTCTGTGCAATACCTGATTTTACAAAGGAATACAGAAGGAAATCTTTGAAAATTTTCTTCTCCAAAACAATAAGGCCTAGAGCTTTTATATTTGGTATGTATCATCTGCTATTGACCCTCTACCAAAATGCTTCAAAGAATTACCGATTTCTGAAAATTAGCCCTTTTCTGTGCAATCCCTAACGTTTCAAAGGAATAAAAAGGAAATCTTTGAAAATCTTCTCCTCCCTAATGATAAGGCCTAGAGCTTTTATAGTTGGGATAAATCATCAACTATTGACCCTCTATCAAAATACAAAAAAGAATAAACATATCTGAAAATTAGCATTGTGGGCAATCCCTAATTTTACAAAGGAATAAAGATGGAAATCTTTGAAAATCTTCTTCTCCAAAACCATAATGCCTAGAGCTTTGATATTTGGTACACATCATCTGCTATTGACCCTCTACCAAAATACATCAAAGATTTACCGTATTCTGAAATTAGCCCTTTTCTGTGCAATACCTGATTTTACAAAGGAATAGAGAAGGAAATCTTTGAAAATCTTCTTCTCCAAAACAATAAGGCCTAGAGCTTTGATATTTGGTACACATCATCTGCTATTGACCCTCTACCAAAATACATCAAAGATTTACCGTATTCTGAAATTAGCCCTTTTCTGTGCAATACCTGATTTTACAAAGGAATAGAGAAGGAAATCTTTGAAAATCTTCTTCTCCAAAACAATAAGGCCTAGAGCTTTGATATTTGGTATGCATCATCAGCTATTTACCCTCTAAGAAAATACTTCAAAGAATTACCCTTTTCTGAAAATTAGCCCTTTTCTGTGCAATTCCTGATTTTACAAAGGATTCAATAAAGAAGGAAATCTTTGAAATTCTTCTTCTCCCAGGCGATATATATTTGGTATGTATTATCAGCTATTGACCCTCTACCAAAATGCATCAAAGAATTACCATGTTCTGAAATGAGCCCTTTTCTGTGCGAGCCCTGGTTTTTTGGAAGGAATAAAGAAGGAAATCTTTTAAAGTCTTCTTCTCTAAAACGATACAAAGGAAAAGAGATGGAAATCTTTGAAAATCTTTTTTCCCAAATGATAAGTCTAAAGCTTTGATAATTGGTAAATATCATCAGCTATTGACCCTCTACCAAAATACTTCAAAGAATTACAGTATTCTGAAAATTAGCCTTTTTCTGTGCAATCCCTGATTTTACAAAGGAATAAAGAAGGAAATCTTTGAAAATCGTTTTCTCCAAAACGATAAGGCCTAGAGCTTTGATATTTGGTATGCATCATCAGCTATTGACCCTTCTATGAAAATACTTCAAAGAATTACCCTATTCTGAAAATTAGCCCTTTTCTGTGTGATCCCTATTTAAGATAGGAATAAAGAAGGAAATCTTTGAAAATCTTCTCCTCCTAAACTATTAGGCCTAGCGCTTTGATATTTGGTATGTTTTGATGTGTATTGACCCTCTAACAAAATACTTCAAAGAATTACCGTATTCAGGTAATTAGTGCTATTTGTTGGTTCATCAATATACCTAGGATTAAAAGAGAAAATCCTTAAACATCTTCTCCAAAATAATTAGACATTGGGCTTTGCTATTTTGTATATATCATAAAGCCATGAACCATCATACTCTAGGGAGCCATTTAGGACCATCATGGTCCTCTTGTTTCACATACATATCACATCATATCCTATGCCTCCAGATAAGGGGTATGTCAAAAAGTGATTTTTTGGCTTTCGCAGTTTGGCAGATGACAAAGTCTTGCCTTTGCTAGTAAAAGTACAAAATAGCATTGATAAAATCTTTATTTAAATGCTGCTTGATGCAGGAAGTCTCGGCCTAAAGTGGCTCAGGCTCTGAGTGTATCTGAAACTTTCTTGAGTATCCTATGTGGAAGGTTAGTAATGTTGAGCCTCTGTCATTGAGGAACAATCTGTAACCCCAGTATGTCGAATAAAGAGATATTTGTTTGTCTTTTTCAGGTGAGATTGCACTGCTGCTAGACAGACCTCGAGCTGCCACCGTCATTGCTAGAAGTCCGCTAAAATGTGTTAAATTAGACCGCAGTAGATTTGAACGTGTACTTGGGCCATGTGGTGACATTCTCAAACGAAATATCTCGCAATATAATAGTTATGTTTCTCTAACTGTGTAATGAGAGCTTTGTTTTGTTTAATTAGACACAAGAAATGCGTTGTTTTAATAAAAATTGGATAGAGAGTGAAAAGTGTCCAGGGTTTCGAAATTCATACTGGCAGACATACTAGTCAGTTTCGGTCGTGCCAGTCAATCTACAAAATTTATGATCTGGCAAAACTATCAACAGTTACTCATCAACAATTCATATCATTCAGTTTCAAATCATTGCTTCATTTCTAAACATTGAAACTATAGCTTTTGAACCCATTCCAATGCAGTCGCTTTTTTTACACCCCTCAGGAAAAAAGCTTGGTAAAACATTGTTGAAAATAAAAAAAATGGTTTGTTATCAAAATTATTTCATTATCCAGAATGTTTTCTACCCAGAAAGACAAAGATTATCAAAATCAAACCTACTTGAAATTGTTGTCTGCCACTTCTGTTAACCCATTCCTACACAATGGTGCTTTTTGAATCCCTTCATGAAAACAATAGGGAAAACATTGTGGAAAATGAAGAAATTGCTTATTACAAGCAATTTCTTCATTTTACACAATGTTTTCTACCCAGAAATTTGAAAAAATCCAAAGTTTCATAAACTTGAAATTTTCGTCTAAAATTTCTTTCAATTTGGACCTGTGCAAAATTTTGCTGTCTGGTAATGGGTTAATTTGGATCAGTCCAAAATTTTGTCATCTGGTAATGGGTTAAGGGCTTTAGCGATGGCGTTTTTCGAAATAAACCAGTAATCTTTACCTTTTTGCCACAATCAATGTCAAAATCAAACATACTTAGTACTTTATAGAGAATTAATCCATTTCCAAACAAAAACGCTTTTTGATCCTCCCACCAAAAATGCTTTTGAAAACATAGTTGAAAATGAAGAAACTGCTTGTGACAAACAGCTTTTGAATTATACATAATGTTTTCTACCCAAAGACAAAAAAATAAAGATCTGAATTTCCATCAACTAAATACTGTTGTCTACAAATTCTTTAAATCTGGACCAGTCTAAGATTTTGTCATCTGGAAATGGGTTAAGCCATTTTTAATATTTTAGAAAAATGTCAATAGTAAGATGTATGCCAGATATGATTAAATGTAAAGAATGAAAATGTGCATGTATATTGCAAGAGCAAATTTCGCCAGTAAATGTAAAAGAAGAAATTCTGATCCTGTCTATTTGGACTTTGTTTCAAGAGGCTCGTGAAACACTGTCCTAAGTGCATATCAATATAGGTACTTACAGCAGTGTTGCACTAAGCTTAGTTAACAATATGAATTCAAAGAGCAATAATGGATAAGATTGAATCTTGAAAAGACAATTATGGATCGCTGGCCATGCCTACTGACAGTGTTATAAAGGAGATTATTTTGTTAAATATGTAGTAAACAACATAAGATAAAAGGCAAATTGTTTGTTGTTGACCCAATTGTCATAACTATAGCTTAATCAAGCTGTAGTTATCACATAATTCTCTAAACCAATAAAAATGCTTAACTTAGAATTCGAGTTCACTTCAGACTATATTGTTTACTAAAGTCTTTTGTTTGCTGCACTGACCTGTCTTATATTTTATTGAAATACAGTTTATCCGTAGTATCAGATGTATATCGCATGTCAACAGATAAAACCACAATCTTAATAACACAGGATATAGTTTAGCATGAATTTGTCATTGATAGAGTGCTCAGAACTTGCAAGCTGAAAATCTTTTTATTTGGTTGACTATTTGTAAAATCCAGCTCCATCTGTCAATGTACTGGGCCTTTGATTTCAATGTCTTGATTTCTGTGTAATATTTACTCAAACTGAAAAAATTAATACTACCAAAATGCTACTGTTGAGACAACATTTTAAAAGAATACATTGTCAGTAATCTTTAATTATACACATTTGGCTGTATTTTGGCTGAAATCAATCTAATTATAGAAGAAAACTTATTATACCTGAATTTTTCTGTCTATACTTTCATAGCTTTTATAAAAGTTTGTGATTGTTTGTGACGTTATAAACCAGAGAGTCCTTTGTAAGTATGATAAGTATTAAATGAGGTTGAAAATGGATGGATTTTGGCTGTCAATCAAAAAGCTTAGATATCAATCCCAAATTGACAGATTGCTTGTTCTGCCCACTGACTCCAACAGGAAGTACCACTTCGATATTAACCCTTTCCCGTTTTAGGAAATTTTAGACTAGTCCAAATTGAAAGAGGTTGCAGACGACAATGAAAAGTTGATGCCATTTGAAACGAAACAATCCTATGTGGTAGAAAATATTGTGGAAAAAGGAGAAATTGCTTGTTACAAGCAATTTCTTCTTTTTCCACAATGTTTTCTTGTGTAAAAAGCCACAGGAACATGAAATCCCGTATTTGAACGGGAAAGGGTTAAAAAGCATCATTTTGCAAAATTAATGGCCAGTAACATGTATCAAATGGTTGGCTGGTTAATTAAATGTAGAACAAGCTGTAGATACCATTTTTATGTTGCCAGACCGACAAAAATGCATCACATAAATGTCACATAAATGTTAATCAGTATTGGAGTTCAAAGTTCACTTCCAGTTTAACTGAATTAATTGACTTGTTTGACAGCCGCAATTGTTCTATTGACCCCTGCTGGATGTGAAGTCTATTTCAAATATTTGTTTCACAAATACTGGATCATCCATTTTAATGTAACTTGTCATGTTTTATGTTTTGATTTGCTTTTCTGTTCATGATAACTAACATTTTAGACGGATATTGCTGTATAAAATTGTATTTAATCGAATTAGGGTATTACCTTACCTCAAATTTTGTATTGAGTTTTAATTTTGAAGCTATATCATGAGAAAAAAAAAGATGGACAATTACTATTCAATTCCATGGTTGAAGAAAGTAAGAAAATCAACATTTCTAGCACTTTTTTTCTTTTTGCAGACAATAAAATGTTAGATTCATGAATCAATTTTTTTCCATGATGTTTTATCCAAATTACTTATAATTAAGAATTGTAAAAAGTCTTGAAGTACAAAGGAAAATGAAAACTTGAAATGGTCTCTCCTCCTTTTCAGGTGCAATTTTCTGTATTGAATTCTCAAAAATTTAACCCATTCACTTGCAGTTATGCTTTTTGACTCTCAAGGAAATAAAGGTTCTCAAATTTTGTGGAAAATGAAGAAATTGCTTGTTACAAGCAATTTCTTCATTATCCACAATTTTTTCAACCTCAAAAGACAAAAAAAAAAATGTAAAACTTCAAAATTCCATCAACTTAAAAATGTCATCTGCAACATCTTTGAATTTAGACCAGTTTAAATTTTGGTTGTCTGCTAATGGGTTAAAGACCAATTACTTTAGAACATAACTCCCTGTCACAATGGATTATCCTTTTCTCACAATGTTTTTCTTACAATTTAAACACACTTTGAATTGTTGTCTGCCCTTTCCTTGAGTTTTTGGCCAGTCTAAAATGTTGCTGTCTTGTAATTGGATAGACTAAGATCAGGCTCTAATGAAAAGCAGTTTGATATTTCTTGACTATTCCTGTAAGTCGTATGATCTTTACAAAAAATTTAGAAAATGGCTGATAGTAGATATAGTGATATGGTGATATTCTGGCTGGGAATGGTAGTTGCTTCAGTTGGACATGGTCAAAGATTTTCAACATCTTACAAAACAGAATTAGTATAGACTGGTGTGAATTCCATAAAGAAAGTGGCAGACAACACATAAAATAAAGTAAAGCATTTCAGAGAGTAAATCAATGTCTAAAAAGGGGGAAACAAAAGAAATTTCTCCTTTTCCTGAATAACATCATTACTCTGAACCCATAAGGTTGAGAAAAGGTGAATATTTATTGTGGAAAGGTTGATCTGCAATGCCATGTTTAATTAAGTGGTTATATTTTGATAAAAAAAGAAAGGCAGTGCCTTTTGATAATTTGCCAAGCATTATGTTGTAATTACGTAGATCCATTACGTTCAAAATATCATGTGTGTTGGAGTTTTAAACGAGCTGTAGTAAGGTAGAGAAAATAAACATTTAAACAAGTTTCAGTACTCTTCTGTTGTCCTTCTGCATTCCCCGTTTGATTGACGAATTCGAAAAGGTGAAATCTCGTTCTCGTTTACCGCGAGATTTTGAGCTCTGGGGAATTAACCCCCGAGATCGTTCTTTACTCTATGCAAAGTTTTTAGTTGATATTGAAAAAACTATAACTGAATAAAATTCAGAAAAATACGATTAATTTCGGGATCGATCAGAAGAATAATATTGACCATGATTTTTAATTTTTTTGCATGTTTTATCACAGTTTTTACCTTTTAACTACGCACGGTACCTGAGCTATCGAAAACGTATTTGAAGTCCGTAAATCAAGTAATTCAAAGTGACTTTTACAAATCAAAGTCACATATGATAGAATTAATAATTTTATTCATTTTCGTATTGTTATTGGACGATCTTTATTTTAAAGTCCTGGGAAAACGCTGACTACGGTTTCGTCCCAAAAAGTTTCGCTACCGACATTTTCCGCTACTGCTGCTGCGATCAATGTTGTGTGTACATGAAATGATCTTACATAAAGTCCAAAAATATTTTTTCAATTCTGAGTCAAAAAAGTGTTATTATTTCTTCAATAACCATGTTATATTAATTCAAAGACACTGTTTGGGAAATTACTTTGTATTAGCTTTAATTAACCCACACCATTCTCACTTTGATACCCCTCAGGAAAATATAGTTAGGAAAGTGTTGCGAATATGAAGAAATTGCTGGTGACAAAGAATAAAATAAACAATATTTTATCAACTTAAGATTGTTGTCTGCAACTTCTTCAATTTTAACAAGTCTAGAATTTTGCCATTTGGTAGTTGGTTAAAACACTTTCTTTAACTGTTTTACAAATCATTTCAGTCTTAATTACAAGTTTATTTTTTATCATTTTTTATCTTTTTATTTTAAATTTGCAATTTCAGATTTTCTTTCACTTAACCTCTAAATGTTCATTTTGCTAATTGATGTTCTCTCATCTGATTACAAATCTAGAGTCACAATGCTCAAATATTAATTCATATTTGGTAACACACCTGGCTGTCAACCAGCTTTGATTGGTTACATTTTTTTTTCCATGTGCCAAAAGCTTATGAAACAGGTAAAAATATACTCTCACTACTGACTATGATCAAGCCCGGTGAGCTCAGTCTGTTACAGACCATGCTCTTGATTCTGGTGTTAGTGACTTTGACCCATTTTTCTGTCTAACATATGAAAAGAGTCATTTGTCTATAACTCATTTGTATTACACCAGTAATAACTAATTGGCATTTCACCAGTGATAACTGTGCTCAAGTTTGATAACCAGCCCTAAGATTAGATTGAATGTTGGGGTGGAACTGTTTTAGAAACCATCATAACAATGTTTAGGTGCACCAAACACATTTATAAGTAACTGAAAATGTTTGGTTTAGTTTTGCAAAAGTTTAACAAAGACCCTTATATCTGCAGATTTGAATCGCTTAGATCTATCATCATGTCAAATATCAGCATGTTATCTTTCGCAAAAATTTGACCTTGACAAATGACCTTGACATTTGTAGACCTTCATTGATTAGATTTATCATCATGCCAAATAAGAGCATTGTGTCTTGAATATGCTTAAAGTACTTGTAAATGTCTAGTCTTTTTGTTATTGTTTTAAAAGCTTGACCTTGGAAATGACATTCACCTTGTCATATGATCTGGACCTTTATATATGAAGATAGGTATCAATGTGATCTAACATCATGCCAAATATGAGCTTTGTATCTTGAATTGGTTAAAAGTAATTATAAATGTAAAGTTTTGACAGACAGAGACCCACAGAATAATAGACATAATTGCTCACAGTAAGAAGGCTAATCGAAAATCATTCTCTAAGCTTAACTACTGAGAATTACGTTACAACAACAGGAGTGTCTGAAGGACATCATTGTTCTTTTGTTATAGAGAGTTCTCTTGTAGAAGCTATAACCAAATTACCTCTGTATAGGTATACCACACTTTATTGATGTAATATGGCAAACAATTTGTGAGAATATTGATGAATTAGTAAAATCTTAATGACAAGTATCTTTTGCTACATTAATTTCTTAGATAATTCAGTTAACCCTTGTCAAGCTGAACCTGAAATATTCCTGCATATTTTATGTTATCTTACTCTACAGCATCTATATGTTCTTTTAAAGTTTGAGCTACTTATAAGATTTATTTTCAAAAGAAATATTAGCCCATATATATGCATTCTAGCACTTTCAGCCCTTTAATTTTGATGTAGTTCTAAAGGTTGTATTTAGCATGACAAAGGTTAATAGTTCATTTATCATGGCTTAGCTGAATGAAGCATATAGAACCTTTTTACTCTCATATTGCCAATGAAAAATATGGAAACATTAAGCACATGAGCATTTTCAAATCATATTCTTTATGTAAATGAATTGTGTAAAAAATACAACTTCACCATTTCCCATTCTTTATTGTAATGTTTCAGGAGACATTAAATAGAACTAACTGTTGTATGTAAACCAATGTTGAATTATCTCCTAAAACCTCTTTCAATTTTGCATTTTTGTAATAGACTTGAGAATAAAAATCTAGTTGTACAAATTAACAAAATGTGTTTTACACTGAAGCTGCCACATCTGCAGCTATTTCAACTTTAAATGACCTCAAAATGACCTTCAGGTAAATGCAAACAGATAGGTCCTACCACAAAAATATTCTAAATGTGCATTTACCCATCACCAGCTGACTGGTGCATATATTGAAAGAAGTTGCAACTACAAAATAAACAGTGCTTTAGTCATAAAATAGGGTAGAAATGATGTGAGAAAAGGAGAAATTGCTTGTTTCAAGAAATTCTCCATTTCCCATAAAGTTTACCATTATTGTATTTTTTCAGGGTGTCAGAAAGTGTCATTATGCGATAATGGGTAAAGGCCCATTACTTATTTTGAAGAGTTCATAAAACATTGCACAGTGTCAATGCTTTGGCATTGAGTTCTATCTCTGACTTGCTGACAAATTAACTTAATTTATTGTCTCTAAATGGGTTGGATATGATAAGTAGTAGCCTCAATCTTGATGAGCAGCTTGAATCTGCTGATAATACAGTTGTGAAAAAATTGCTGAATGCAGAAGACGCTGTATGAAATCCTGATAGTTGCTGTAATTTTATATTACAGGGGGGGTTTAACCCTTTCCCGTTTTTAAAAATTTTAGACTGATCCAATTTGAAGGAAGTTGCAGGCGACAATAAAAGTGGGTGCAGTTTGAAAAGTAACCAACCCACTGGTTAGAAAATAATGTGGAAAAAGGGGAAATTGCTTGTCACAATCAATTTCTTCTTTTTCCACAATGTTTCTCAAGTATAAATCACAGGGACGTGAAAACAAGGGTTTGTACAGGAAAGGGTTAAATAATTAACTGTAATATGATGGGTTGAGAAACTGATTTGGTCTAGTTGATCATTTCTGCCTTTACCACAATGTCTTCAGTATATTATATAGGTCTGCTGTATGTTGAAAACTCTCACCTAAATTCACATTTCTCTATGTAGTTCTTTCTGTCATGAAATTTTTACATAATTATTATGAACAGATTTGTGTTAACTCTTGTCTTGTTTAACCTGGAAAATTCCTGTTTAGTATGAGGTATAGACAAAGATCAGCCTGCAGATAAGTGCTGTGTGATCTTTGTCTACACCACCTGTTTGTATCATTCAAGTAATTATATCTATCACATTGATTTTCAAAAGAAAAAATGATCAATAAATTTTGCTTCCAGTGCTTTCAGCCCCTTTGACTTTAACGCAATTCGGAAAGGATTCTATTAAGCATGACAAGGGTTAACACTCATGATTCGCTGACCAACATAGATCAATAAGGCAACAGGACAACATATCCTGGGCAATACATGTATAAGATCCACCGATTGCTAAAACTCAGTCTGATCAAAGTCTTCACTGTGCTCTCTGTAGAAAAAGAAGATTAGCAAATATGCTCAAGTCATTCCCAAACAACTCAACTTTTGAGGCCCTTCAAGACAAAAGCTTCTTAAAACATTGTGGAAAATGAGAAATTTACTTATCATGAACAATTTCTTCATTATCCACAATGTTTTCTATCTAATAAGATGAAAGGGTTTTTTAAAATTTCATCAACTAAAACCTGCCATATGCAACTTTTGTGAATTTGGACCAGTCTAAACTTTTGTCTTCTGGTAATGGGTTTAGGCAATGTTTGTATGTCCAGGCTGTCCATATCACTTTCAATCATAGTCACAAGTGAATTTTTTGCAAACATGTTTTGTGAAGGCTTTTTATAATATCCTGCCCAAATATAAATCTTAAACTAATAACAGATTGAGCAAGGTTGAACAAGAGGCAGGGCTCAGGAAAACACTCCTTCAATATCCAACAATTTTTCCATCTCAAAACACAAAACAATTTAAAATTTCATCAACCAAACATTATAATCAACATCTGCATGATCTTTAAATTTGGAAAAAAATGAACTTTTTTGTCATTTTGGTATTTGGTTAACCTATTTAACAACACAAAATTTGGAATGGCTCAAATTCAAAGAAGTTGCAGCCAAAAGGTTTAGGTTGGTGAAATTTGAAAAATAATTGTCTTTTGAGGTTGAAAATATTGTGGGAAAAAATGTTTTTAACATGCAATTTCTTTATTTTCATCAAAATTGTCTAAAGCCTTTTCCTTGAAAGGTGTTAAACGTGGAATTGTGTGGGAAATGGTGAGTACTAGTGACTAATTGGTGGTTGAATATTCATGCATCAAAGGCATTCACAACAATGAGGGAGAATTAAGGGTCTACTAACATCATATTGTCTTTGTTCTTTATTGTTATGTATATTGGTAATAAATCAAGGGATCACATAGGGAGTTACCGTGGTGATTATATATAGTGCAACAATCTTAAATTTCAGACCACTGTCTAATTAAACAGATACTTGTATAAATAATGTTAACCCTTCAACCAATGAAATATCAATTACATTTAGTACCAAATATTAAACACATAGGGATTCCCCATGTATCAAGACTCAAAGAAACATAATGGTCTTAACCGATAACCAAACTACAAAATTCTATGTGAAGAGTTGCAGACAACAAGTAATTAAAGAATAAAGATCAAATCAAAAAGGGTTTGTGATTTTTTGATATGGGACAGAAATGATTGTGAGAGAAAGAGAAATGATTGTGAGAGAAGGAGAAATTGCTTGCAACATGTAATTTCTTCTTTTCGTCAATACGTTTTTCCCAAATATGATTCCTTGATTGGAAAAAAAGTTGGAATTGTGAGGTATTGGTTTAACCCATTCCCACCTTTTTGTGTCTCTCAAAAAAATAGTTAGGAAAAAAAAAGTTAGGAAAACTTAGAAATTGTATGTTACGAGTACTTTTTTGCATTTTCCACATTGTTTTCTACCCAAAAGTATTTATCTTTCAAAAGAAATCTTTGAAATCATTGTGATAAGAGGGAACAACACTTACTAGAGCTTGAAATACTGCCTGAATAGATTTCTTACACAAATTTGGAATGTCATTTTGAAATTGTGGTAACTTTGAAAGATTTGGGACAGTCCTGCTCCACAATGGGCAAGTCAGAGAAATTTAACTATGGAGTAAAATTTTATAAGTGGACGGGTTCTCCATTGCCGAACTGAAGATAAATCTAGAAGTAATTTAGATTTCAACTTGATGTAGGCAGGAATTTTATGTGGAAGGGTTGGCTAGTTACTGGAGTTGTTAATGATTATTCTCGAAACCAGATAAAGATAACCAGACAAAGAAGTCTTTTGCAAAATCTTCGATATTTTTTGTTAAAGCATTTGCTGATGAAAAATGCAATTCTCGGCATCATTTTCTCCATTCTGCCACGCATTTGTTTCAAACACCTCACAATGGCCAAGAACGAGGCTAGCTCTAGACGCAATAGCACATATAACTTGAAACATTTTTTTTTTTTTTTCATCATAAACAGTCAATTTTACTGACAATTCTAGTATCAGACCGGATCGGCAAAACAGATCGTCCCGGTTAAATGGACGATGTCTAACTACCGTAATGTTTCAAATCTCGTAGTACAAGTCATCATCTAACTAAAATTATTTATTCTGAAAAGTGTCAACGAATTCTTTTGCAGTAAATATCGCTTATTTCTTTCAATTTTCGGGCTAGTTTTCGGAACGAGATGCCAGAAGTAAACAAAAGTCTGGTTCCTAAAACCGGGAAAAGAGCTGGAAACCAACTGACCCCAGAGATCGATTCTCGTGATCTCGTTTTTGGCGAGAATTGAGGATGTCAAATAGGTCAATGGATCACTGCGGTCAATCCAAAGTTTCGTGGATCAATCAGATGACGTATTTATACCAAAAGTGAAATGTTGATCTTCAATAATTATGCCTACCATTTTCAATTGTTAGTGACTTAAACTACTACCAGATGGCAACATTGTAGACTTGTCCATATTGAAGGAGTTTTAGACGACAATGTAATGTAAATGAAAATTTAGAATTTTTTTTTATCTCTGCTGCTTTCGGAGAAAACCCGAGGTATTGTGATAGCCTCTGTGTCGTCGTCGTTGTTGTTGTCATGGTCATGCGAAAAATTCGACATTTTGTGATATCTCTGTTTCTACTGAAGGCATTCACTTGCAACTTGGCACTCATGTTCACTTTTAAAAGATGAATCTTTACTATCAAGGGGGATAACTCTAGATGCATTTTGTGCAAATTATGCCCCTTTTTCGACTTAGATTTTTTATCCACTATCCTGCATCCAACAGCCGAGTGTAGGCACCCGTAGGCGGTGCTCTTGTTCAACTTTCTGGGTTGTAAACTTTGTGTCAAATTAGGAAATGGCTTGTAACAAACAATATATTTACTTTACAAAATATTTCCCAGTTGTTTTTCTTGGGGGGGGGGGGGAGGCATCAATTGTCATCGCTGTGTGGGAACCCATTACAACACTACAAAATTTTAGACTGTTCCAAATTCAAAGAAATTGCAGACGACAATTTAAACTAAATGGAATCTTGAAAATTATGTCTCTTTTGGTCGAAAACATTGCTAAAAATTTAGAAATTGCTTATTGAAAATAAAGAAATTGATTGTAACAAGCAATTTTTTCATTCTTCCAAACACAATTGTTTCCAAAGCTTTTTGGTATATGAAAATGGGAAATTTTAGTTATTCTTTGTTGTTGTTGTTTTTGTGTTTTTTTCATAGAGTACAAGGCCAAAGGCATTTATATTTCATATAGGGCTTAAATATATGGTTCTCTACCGAGTTTTAAAATATTTAATCTCTTGGGTAAAAAATGGCCCCGCCCCTAAGGTCCGAAGTTTGGAAAAATGATTAATTAGAGCAATTTCAAAAGACTTCTCCTCGTATACTATAAGGTGTAGGATATTCATATTTGGTAAGTAGCATTACTAGATAGTTTTGTACTATACCACTTAAAGTTGTCCTCCTTGGGTCAAAAACGGCCCTGAACTAGGGATCGAAAATTGGGGAAAACGCAGAATTTGAGTATTTTAAAAAAAAACCATTTTAAGGTGGAGGGTATTTATATTTTGAGTGTAGCATAGTCTGGCTGTTATATGTCAATTTTTATTAATTATGCCGGTTGGTTAAAAAACGCCCCTTCTCTGGGTGTCCAAAGTTCGTGAAAACGCTCAACAGTCTTTTCCTCCAAATCTACGAAGTCTAAGGCATTCATATTTGGTATATAGCATAACCAGATAGTTCTCTACCATGTTAGCTAAAATCCTAGCCCTGGGATAATACACGGCACTGCCCCAGAGGTCCAAAATTTTGGGAAAAAGAACAATTAGAGCAACTTCAAAAGTCTCTCCTTCTGAAATATAAGGCGAAGGACATTTATATTTGGTATGTAGAATTACTAAATAATTGTGTACTATGTTACAGGAAAATATGCACTTGGGATAAAAAACGTCACCGCTCCTGGGGTCGAAAATTGCGTAAATCGCATTGAAAGAGTTCTTCTTAAATGTAGGTCCTAGAGCATTTTTATTAAAAACATAGGATAACATAATTGTTATCTTAAATGTTTATATCCTTTGGAAAAAAATAGCCCTTCTCAAGACATCCAAAGTTATGAAAAACGCTCAATAAGAGCATGTTCAAATACCTTCCTCTCCCCATGTATAAGTTGTAATGCATTCATATTTGGTTTATAGTATATCCATATTGTTCTTCACCAAGGTCGCTCAAATTATACCCATTGGGTCAAAATGGCCCCAGCCCAGAGGCCCCAAGTTTGATAAAATGCTCAATTAGAGCAATATCAAATTCTCCTCTTAACATTGGTCCACAATAAAAGAAGTCGCAGATGGTAATTAAAGTTTCATTGAAATCTAAATACAAAGAATTTCTAGGGTAGAAATCATTGTGAGCAACTACTAAGTTCTTCCTTTCTCACAATTCTTTTTTTTAAAACTATTTTCCATAGGGGCTTCAAAATGTGGGATAGTTTGGTAATTGATTAACTATAAAGCCATAGGCATTATTTTTTATTATAAAGCATTACTGGATAGTTTTGTACCATCCCAAAATCTTATATTTGTTTTATCTTTTTTGCTCAAGTTGTGTCTTTTTATACAAAAAAGTACCGTAATTTGCAGATGCCTCAGGTGAACGATTTAGGACCATCATGGTCCTCTTGTTTCAGTATAGCTAACTATTTTCAAAGAGTAAACGTCTTCAGAAATATGTCAGTTGTGGATTTAGACGCGATTCGGTTACTACCTCCACCCCACTCCCCTCTATTTTCGTTGGGAAATTCAATGAAAAATGCATCAATAGGGAAACGAATCCCACTAACCCATACAATTAGAGAGTTTGGACACCCATATACAAAACTCCTGGGTCCGCCAATTGATACCAAAAATATTACAAAGTATCAATGTCTTGGCATTACGCCACGCTAAAAAAAAAAATAGCGTGAAGTTCCTTGTTAAAAACTCTTCTCAATGAGATATAACCATGAAACACTTTTAAAGTTGGTGCATACGAGGGACAGTTAAAAACTCCGTGACCTAGGGCAGAAACAGGTCTCGTATGAACATATGTAGATACAGTATTATTATCACTTTGAATTGCAGGACTTTTCTCTCTGTGGTTTGGCAGAATTTAGTAGTCCTCCAACCTATCCAGTATGAATTCTTCTAAACAAATACCCCATGTTAAAGCATATTGAAGAAATATGCGAATGAACGTCCTGGCACGCCACATGATTGATTGCTTGTTGGGGTTCAACGCCACTTTTTAAAGTATTTCAGTCATATCGCGGTGGCTGGAGCACCTAACAATGAATTCCTGGTATTTTTCACACCAGTACTATAACTAGTTCCCTTCCTAGCCTCAAGTTGCTATCCCACTTATGTTTACGATTATCTACCCATTGGTAAGAGACAAAGGATATGTGCCGCCGCCGGGAATCGAACTCATGGCATCCCATGATTGAAGATTGGGAGTCCGATGCGCTATGACGGCGGCTGGCAGGCCACAGGAACGAGTCTATTGAATTTGTAAACTTTTCTACCAGATGGGTCCCGAGACTTCTAAGTTTTGGCGAAAAGAGTGTGGTACATCATGTCTAAGGAAAACATTACCATGTTTCAGCAGGATCTAGAGAAATTTGTTAAATAGTTTGTTACTGTTGACGACACAATGGTTCACTACTTCGTACCTAAGCCAAAACAACAGTCAAACCAGTAGTTTAAATATCTAGGATTACTACCCCTAAAAAGGTCAAGTCAACAACATCCACTAGCAAGGTGATGACCGCCGTTTTCTGGGATGCAAACGATGTGCTGCTTAAAAAGAACACACTAACGACGAATCTTAAGACAGCAGAAATACACAATTTTAATTCAAGTCGGCGACTGTGTGTACCACACCTCTTCTGTGAAAGTTTACACACACAAGAAAAAAGAGAAAGATTTGCTATTTGTAATTAAGACGAACACTCTATTCAAGCCCTGTAATCCCTGGCCCCGTCTCTCTTTTGGAGTACTGTTGCAATAATACTTCCGGCGAAGTGTCAAGGGCTGGAATAGGTTGGCGAAACGATGAACCTCGTTTAAATTTGGACTTCTGACTTCTTATTGAATATCCATTAAGCATTTTCCTCATTGTTGGCTAATGATTTTGCAAAAGAACGCCGTTTAAAATCGAAACGAACTTCCTGTCGGGGTCAGTTGGAAGGGTCATAGGAGTCAGTAGGCGGAGCTAGCGATTGATCACTGATGACTAAACTCTATCTAGAAACGATGTGCACATGTGTCCTTGATGAGAACAGCTTAAAAATCATAGGCAGGCGCTACGGAAGTAACAGCATATATCAAAGCCACCCTGGTCTTACTAGGTCACCTGACCGAAGGTAAATATGATCTATTACGATCGTGTTTCGTCCGAGTCGTGCGCCGTGCGTCAACTTTTAACATTGTCGACTTTTTCTTAAGAACCCTTGAACGAATTTCAACCAAACTTAGCAGGAAGCATCCCCATGAGAAGGTGCTCAAGATTTGAACAAGTCACAGTGTTAGCTCCCTTGTGGGCCCCATAAGAGACGAAAAAGGTGACAAAAGGGCATATCTTTAAAAATCTTCTTGTCTTGAACCAGCTGTTAGATTAGATTCACATTTTGGTATTTAGAGTCTTTGGGCCAAGGACTGTATAGTTTGTACAAAAAAAAAAAAAAAAAAAAAAAATACCAAGAAATAACCCGGGGGGCAAAGGTGGAGGCATAAGTTTAAATTGTGACAAGTTTGAAATCTTTACTAGCCTCAAGCTGCTATCCGACTTGGGTTAACGATTATCTACCCATTGGTGAGAGACAAAAGATGTGTGCCGCCGCCGGGGATCGAACCCATGGCATCCCATGATTGAAGGTGGGGGCATAAGCTTAAATAGTGATAAGTTTGAAAATCTTTTTCTACCAAACCAAAAGACCTACAGCTCTGATATTTGGTATGTGGCATCATCTTGTGGACCTCTATTAAGATCGTATAAATTATGGCTCCAGGGTCAGAATTAGCCCGTCCCTATAGAGTGAACATTTTAAAATTCTTCATCTCCCAAACAGAAAGACAAAGATCTTTGATATTTGGTACACAGCATCATCTGGTGGACCTTTATCAAGACTGTATAAATTTAGGCTCCAGGGTCAGAATTAGCCCATCCCTGAACGTCACAAATTTAGGGTTTATACAGTGAACCTTTAAAAAAATCTCTTTCTCCCAAATAGGAGGGCTTAGAGCTTTGGTATTTGGAATACATCATCAGCTGGTGGACCTCTATCAAGTTTGTAAAAATCATGGCTTCTGAGTCAGAATTAGCCCGTTTCCTTACATCACAAGTTTAGCAAAGGCTTATATTATGAAATCTTCTGCTCTAAAACAGAGAGGCCTAGAGCCTTGATATTTGGTATGCAGCAGCATCTGATGGACCTCTTTCAAAATTGCATAAATTTTTGCCCCATGGTCATAATTAGCCGATCCCCGGATGTCACATAGTTTACATAGTTCTTATATAGTGATTTTTTTAAAATCTGCCAAACAGGAGGGCCTAGAGCTTTGATATTTGGTATACAACATCATCTTGTGGATTTCTACCAAGATTGTATAAATTATGGGAACATGGTTAACATTAGCCTGTTCCCGAACATCGCAAGTCTAACATAGGCCGTTGTATAGTGAAAACTTTAAAACCTTCTTCTCCAATACAGAAAGGCCCAGTGCTTTGATATTTGGTATGTAGCATCATCTGGTTGACATTAATCTGTTTCTTGCTCTTTAGACTCAGGTGACCGATAAGGCCCAATGTGCCTTTTGTATTTCTTTACAGCAAGCTTTTTTTTCAGTTCTGTAAACAAATAAAAGTCACATGGGGACGAGGTCTGGGCTATGAGGAGGGTGAGAAAAATTGCCATTTGTAAGAGTTGATAACCTCCACTGTAGCTGAAGCGGTAGGGGGACCGGGGCTATCCGTTACATTTTTTCGATTTTCGTAAATAGAAAATTCAAACCGCTGTATAGTCAAACCATATTTATTTTCAAATAAACCCCATCAACAGGAGCAGATGATGAACGTTCGAATTCAAACAGATCTTGAAAACTTTTCTTATAAAATCGATTTTTGCCATCGTAATTTTCAGTAACAGTTTTCCCCGCGCTCGGGGGCATTGTGTGTTACAAGGAGCGGGATAAACTGTTACATGAACTACCTTGAATAACAGACAATTCAAATCTCGTGATTAAAATTCAAGGAAATTATTAAACACGCAAGGTAAGGTAATTTCCTTGAAAAACAATAGATATCAGAACGGTAAAAACCCTCGGCTGAAGCGAGTGGCCGAAATTCTCGAGATATGGAGCGAACGCATGCTCGTGTTAGTGCAGTAATAACGAGTAAGAAATTAGAAAATGACAGTTCTAGCCGAAAGATGAGCTCGAGCCGCCGCATGAACTAGAGTAAGCGCCAGCCCGAGGGAACCTGAGACCATATGTAGTGTAAGATACGAGAAAATACGTTACTTTTAATATCCGACTCGATAGTCACAGTGTGAGCTCATACGTTAATTCTTGTTCCCGTTTGCAATTGTGATCGGTCACCCTGGAGTGATCAAATCACTGGTTTGGGACTATGAAACGTCCAAACAACGTTGTATGAGCGCAAATAGAGTTCTGATCATACAAGTGTACTTTTAACACATAGAGTTAGAATTTGTTTATTGAACATAAAATGATTTTTTAGAACTTCGGAGATATATTTCCAAGATTATAATAGCAGGTTGCTTTGGGGCGACAGCGACGCTGGCGGAGGCAATGTTGCAAAGAGCATTTCGTTGTAAATGGCCGAACTTAAACAATGTACCATATGAAATAATTGGCGGGGCACACTGTTACAGTGTAACAATATGTCCCATCGCTTTGTAACATTTTACCCCAAACGCCTTTTGGGACTTTGTGTAAACCCCTGATATTTAACATTTAGGCAGCGGACCAAATAAGTATATTAGATAAACTACAAATCACTTCTTAACAGGGAGATGTCAAAATTTCCAAAATATCTAAACGGGTTGCTGTACTAGAAGATTTTTTCATAAGACTGTCAAAATTTACTTTTTTGTGCCGTATTTTTTCATCGTTGAATGTCTTTTCCCCGAGGTCTTTCAAAAATTATCTAAAAATGTGTTTTTCACTACATCATTAAAGTTTTGACGTCACCAATGACTCCATCTTCGAGCAATCTCTCTTGCAGCAGATTGTCCCGCTTATCATTTAGCCCCGGTCTCCCATAGGGGAGGGGGCGTTATCGTGAAGAAGGCGGACATTTTTCTGAGCTAACATGTGACACATTTGCTTGAACTTTTCTCTGAGATTCTTCAGACTTACTTTAGAGTATTACTTGGCAGTGACAGTTTGACTTTTGGCATGAAATGAGTAAGTGTCATTCCTCGTGAATCCCATAAGGCAACAATCGTGACTTTGCCAGCCGAAGGAGACAGCTTAAACTTTTCAGGGGTCGGGGAACCAGCTCGTTTCCACTGCTTTGACTGAGCTTTTGTCTCAGGTTCGGAAAAATGAACCCACATCTCATCCCTAGTGATAATGCGATTAAAAATCATATCTCCTTCACGATTTAAACGCAGTGTGAAAATGCTTGCCGCGATTACTTGTTTGGTTTTTTTTTTGTGTGTGTGTATACGTCCGCATATCAAAGCGTTTATATCGATCGTCGTGTTCCAACAATTCAAAATCATAAATTTTCGTTTATCTTTGTTTATTTTTGGGGGGCGGCGGTTTGACCTGTATAAAATCGTCAATTGGGCCGGTTTGACCAATTTCGGACCGGTTTGACCGGGGGCCGGTTGGACTAGAGGCCTGTTTGACAGAAAGCGCAAGGATGCCGTAAGTCCTAAAACCAACAAATGTGCTTCACACAAATTTCGGTCAATGTTGGAGTTCTTAGTTATAATCAAGTATAAAAGAATGATTTTATAGGTCGAGTAATTGTTTGGTTGACATGAGAACGGAGGTGGGTTTAAAGCTTCCAGACTAAGAATGTTTCAGCCTATACCGGTGAAATTACCAGAGGGCGCTGTTTCTTACGGAAGTGGAGTTTGCTTATGATAATAAATTGATCGCAGAATTAAAACAGAAATTTGAGTGGAATTAAGAATACTCGATTGTCATACAATGCTTAAAAGGTATGCATGATGAATGTATACACTTGTATTAAACTCAAATACCTTTGTCCAACTGAGTTCTCACAGTTTTATCTGGAAACAAAGTATCCCCAAGGCTGTCAGAGATGAATCTTTAGCTCTGTCAAAGCAGAACCGTCATGACCCGAATATGTCTACCACCCATTATCTTATTGCCCCTAATTCAATTTTTAAGTTTCTATGTTGAAAGCAATAAAGATGTGTGTAATTGTAAATGAGCTTTGATTGCCAATAAGTGCCCCCCCCATTTGATGGTAGCCTATTTCAGAAGTCTTCAAATTCAATTAGCTGGTACCTCAAGTTAACCTAACCAAGGATTGCTGTACACGAACTTTTCAACATTCAGACTGTTGTTAGTGTTGTACCTTAAAGTGCATTGCTAATATGCATGTTAACCCTTTTCTGTTCAATCCCTTGTTTTTACTTCCCTGTAATTTTATAATTAAGAAAGAATTGTAGAAAAAAGAGACTGCTTGTTACAAGCAATTCCTTCTTTTCCCACAATATTTTATACCCTACTGAATGGTTCTTTCTCAAATTAAATCCCACTTTAAATTTTTGTCTGCAAAACCTTTGAATTTGGACAGGTCTAAAACTATTGCAAAACAGGAAAGGGTTAAATTTGTGCAACATAAAACAATATTACTTTAACACATTTTGTCACTTCACTTCCCAATTTTTTCTTTTTTTGAAATCAGTATAATTAAATCAAAAGAATGTATCATACATGTTTTTCTTTAATCACAACAGACAAGTACATTTTTCAAGGGTATTTGTTCAAGGACAAGTAAATACATGGACAAATCTTGGCATGGTACAGAATAGATTTCAAAGATAATCATCATATATCAGAAAACCATCACAATGTATATTTTGAAAGGTTGGTCTAGGAAAACCTGCTGAAAATGACCCTCAGGAAAGATTCAGAGGATATGATGTGCAAAAATAATTCATAAGCTGCTTCTAACAAGCAGTCTGTTTTCTCATTATTATGCCCCCCTAAGGGCAAGCATTTTGATTTGTTCTGTAAATCCTTCTGTTTTCGGTCCGTCAGTCCTGATATCTCCACAACCCTTGGGCCTACTTGGATAAAATTTTAACGTGAATTTCTTGCGATAAAGTATTTTTCCTGGTTTTTGGATAGCGTCAAGGTCACAGTTCAAGGTCAAAATGACCTTGTCCACAGCATAGCTCCTTCAATTGTGGATGGATCTTATAATTACTTGGCTCAATTGTTCTCCATCATGAATAGATGAATAATTTGAGAAAAAATCAGATAAGGTCAAGGTCACAGCTCAAGGTCAAACATTGAAATTAAGCATTTCCTGTGTATAGCCCCTTCAATTAGGGATTTCGAAATAACTTTGCACAATTGTTCACCAGCATGAGTAAATTTGCAATTTGAAACAAATCTTCAGATAGCTCCAAGGTCTAGGTCACATCCCAAGGTCAAAAGTTAAATTAAGCATGTTCAGAGAATAGCTCCTTTAGTTGTCAAAGGATTTCAGTATAACTTGGCACAATTGTTCTCAGTCATGAGAACATGTGCCATTTGGAGAGAAAAAAACCCAAAACAAAGCATTAAGGTCAGAGGTCAAGTTTGTGGATTTCCAAATAACTTTGTTCAATTGTTCTCTGTTGTATAGAGAGGTGCCACTTTCAACAAATTTTCAGATAGCTGCTAGGTCAAGGTCACAGCTCAAGGAAGTACATTTAAATTTAGCATAGCTGGAATATAGCAAGCATATACCTGCATTGCCCTTTTCCCAGTTTATTTTATACTTTTTGGGAAAGGGCTATATTCAGGGAGCATAATCCGTCTCTGGTGGCTCTTGTTTTCCATGTAAAGACAGAGATTTTTAGAATTTTATCACCTTGAGTCGTATTAATCTAATTTTTCATCAACTGGTAATTGTTTGATTTGCACTAATTTATAAAGTGTAGTTTGATAATGATATGGAAATACTACTGAATACTTTACTATCATATAGAACAAAAGATACTCTTTCTCTTCAATTAATACATGTTCTTGTAAAGAAAGTATTGAGTGCCTTTTGTTTGTTTCACTGTTGTAGGTGGGATTAAATGGCTTTATTTCACTCATTACCTCACAATGTTACCTTTAACACCCCTTTACCTATTACTACTTAACCCATTGCCACACAACAACTTTTTTGACTTGTCCAAATTGGAAGGAGTTGCAGACGACAATATCACATGTATGAAATTTTTTTATTTTTTCAACTTTCTGGGTAGAAAATATTGTGGTAAATGAAAAAATTGCTTGTTATAAGCAATTTCTTCATTTTACACAATGTTTTCCCAATTGTTTTTCTTCGGGGGCATCTAAAAGCGTCACTGTGTGAGAATGGGTTAATTTCCAAAGAAATATGGATTTTTCAATTAACATGCAAATCATTTTGTTGTCTTAAGCCTCTTTCAATATAGACCAGTCTAGAATTTTGATGTGTTGGAATGGATTGAGATCAAAACTGCAATGTCTTCTTTCAAGAAAGTTCCCTCAACACCCCAAAACAAAATAAATAAATCTCACCATATAATTTAATTGTTGTCAGTTTTCAATTTGTACCAATTTAACAACCGACACTGCACTCCATTAACACAGACAGCACTGTATAGTCCTCCCTGCATTTGATGTAAGGAATAAGATAAGATCAGAAAACTTTGAGAGAAAAGGATAAATCACTTGTAACAATCAATTACTACATTTTCCACAATGTGTTTTACCATGACAGACAACAATTTTACAACTTTAATACACTTAAATAAACTTGAATTTGTCGTCTGCAACCTCTTTTTGTTTGGGGAAGTCTCAAATTATGTTGTGCAAGCGCTTAAGTTATTGCTTAGTGCAGATTGTCACATAGAAGTCTAGACAAGGGAGAAGGAGTTAAATCAATTTTCAATGAAACCCTATGTTGTTCGTAACCCTATGTTGTTTGTACTCATTTGAATAATTTTGGAGGAGACAATTCTACCATGTAACCAAAATATTCGTATGAAATATAAAAGAACTACAACTTTAACTACTGCCTCAATGGCCATGTGGTTAAAGCGTCACAAGTCAGACTATCACTTGGTGTATTCATGGGCAAGAAACTTAACCCTTTTCATTCTGAATTAAAAAACCACAACGAAATTGCATTAGAATCAAAGGGCTGAAAGTACTGGAAGCATTAAATTTTGGCCAATATTATATTAATAATTTATCTTATAACCAATTCTGGCTAAAAAGACAAGCAGGCATTGTATACTTAGATCAAACTGCGCAAATGTGCAGACTGATCTTTGTCTTTACCTCCTGCAAAAGAATCAGGAATATTCTGGGTTCAGCTTGACATTGAAGGGTAAATAGCCAGCCACAGTGTATCAATTGCAATATTTGGAAGCAGTGGGTTTAACACATTTGCACACTCCTGCATTTTTACAAACCTTACTGTAAAGAGTTCACAAAAATAATGAAGGAAATGCTTGTTACGATCTATGTCTTCATATTTGACTATTTTTCCACCAATAAAAACAGAGATATTGAAATTCTGTATACTTGGAATTGGTGTTTGTGACTTCTTTGAATTTGGACCGGTTTAAATATTTTTCATCTGGTGATAGGTAATGCTACAGCTGCTCTCTCAGGTAAATAAATACATATTGAGGGACTCTATAGAGTAAAAGCTTCTGTCACAATTGAACTAAATCATACCTCTGTCATGCAATCCAGGTTGATTGTACATACTGTACATCGGATAACGATGCTGGATTATTGACTTGTGGTCTGTGATCTGCTCTCAGATCTTTATTTAAACTCTTGTCATGCTGAATAAAATCTGCTTTTAAGTACTGGAAGCGCTTGTAGAGGGTATTTATTTCTCTTGAAAATTAATTTCAGAAACAATTGCCTCTTAACCTTTCCTGTTTCTTAAAATTTTAGACTGGTCCAAATTGAAAGAGGTTGCAGACAACAATGAAAATTGGATGTAATTTGAAATGAAACAATCCAATGTTATAGAAAATCAATCAATTTCTTCTTTTTCCACAATGTTTTCTCGAGTATTCAAACACAGAGATGTAAAATCCCAGGTCTGTACAGGAAAGAGTTAAAAGGTTCCAGGTTCAGCATAACAAGGGTTAACTTCCTTCATAGGTTATCTTTACCAACTGCCAAACAGCAAAATTCTAGACTGGTCAAAATTGAAAGAAGTTGTAGCTTACAATTTCAGGTTTTTTTGTTTGTCTCTCAGGGAAGAAATGAAGAAATTACTTACTGTAGGCAAATTCTATATTTCCAGCAATGTTGTCTTAACCTTTTCTTGAGGTAGTATAAATGCTTGATTGTGTGGGAATGGATTATTTAGTGAACAATAATGTCATGATAAAGTGGGATGATTAGCTGGAGGCTCAGGATGTTGTGGTATATTTAGGGTGTGAAATACTAGGAATCAATGGTTAGGTGTTTCATTAGCACTATAAAGAACTTAGATAAAGTTGAAACTGGTGTTAAATAAGATAAAGATTTGAAAATTGTTTCAATTCAAATTCCATAAGATAAAATGCAAGCCATAGCCATGAAAAAAATGTGGGAAAAGAGAAACTGAGCTGAGCAATTCTTTTTTTCTCTTAATGCTTCTTAGCCTATTTGAACATTATTTTTTAATTCAAATTCTCTTTTGAACTATTGTAATCAATATTTTTTACTTGGAACCATTATAACTTGGCAATATGTGAAGCAGTACAAGGGTTAAGTGTAAATTTGTTGACAGACTCTTTCTTAGACATGTTGACAAGAATTTTCCTGGAGAACAGAGATTTTTCTGTTGATTGCTTCATTGACAATTGAAATATATGTAGATTTATTCATGAATTATTTCTTCTGACAGGAGGGTTGGCAAACAATATAGAATGTCAGTAAGTCTGCAGTAATATTCCTTACCATTTTCCAGGTGACTATTTTTTATAAGCGGCAAGTGTTCTTAGAGTACCAGTCAATGTATGTCAGATCATAACAATTAACCCATTACCAGACAGCAAAGTTTTAGACTGGCCAAAATTGAAAGAAGTTGCTTACTACAAATTAAAGTTAATCAAATTTTGGATTTTTCAACTTTCTGGGAAGAAAACATTGTGGTAAATGAAGAAATTGCTTATGACAAGCAATTTCTTCATTTTCCACAATGTTTTCCAAAGCTCTTTTTCTTGGGGGCATCTTAAAAGCATCACTGAGTGGGAATAGGTTAACGGATCACAGCTCTCTTGTTTGATTGAATTGGCAAATTTAGTTTTGAGGTTGCTTGGTATATTTAGCTTTACCAGATTGAATAATCTACCTAAGGTATTCCTTTTCTTCTAGGAGCCTCTCAATTACATGTATGCAGGGCTATTCTTAGCATCTGAAATCGTCTCCTTGACCATGAAAATTGATCTTGAAGGGGTCAAAAGAACAATCATGAGTATAGATTTGAAGGTTTAAGTGCCAATAGACCTTTCCTTGTAAAGATATGAATTAAACAATAAATCTGTACAATTTTCAATTTTATTTAAGATGCATCGTTGAAAATCGAGGGATAAAACCCGGTTAAGACCCTTTGAAATTTCTCCCCAGGGGGTGAAAATGACCCTTTTGGGATTCCAAAGGATCAAAATAGGAAATTTCTAGATTTTTGAGGGTCAAAACCCTTGTTTATGCTTCATAGCAAGCCCTGAACAAATATGTTTACATTCACAAATTCCAGTGCTAGCATCTGTAAAGCAGATCAATCCATGAAAATTATCATGAGAATATGATTCACTGATGTAGTGATATTTGATGATGTCAACTAGTACTAATGTTCTTTTTGTTTTAACCAATTATCAAAACCTGCAAAATTTTAGACTAGTGCAAATTGAAAGGTGTTGCAGATGACAAATTCAAGCTTATAAATCTTTTTATTTTTACCTTTTGGGTAGAAAGCATTTTAGATAATAAAGAAAATGCTTGTAATAAGAAATTTCTACATTGTCCACAATGTTTTCCAAAGCTTTTTTTCTTGGGGGAGTCGAAAAGTGTCACTGAGTGGAAATGGGGTAATAAATGAACAATAAAGATAAGGATGTCTGTGCAATTCAAAGTTGCCGATAGAAAAATAAACATTGAAAACTCCTTGCTGTCTTCAAGCTTCAATTGTTTGAAAATGATGTTGCACAAATGTTCTCTTTGATGTCACGAATAAAGTTTGTTCGGCTTTACCAAAGATCAAGGTTACAGCTGAAGGTCACATGACAAGATTGACTTTAGCATGAGCATGTTCTATATTTATGGATGGATTTCAATATAACTTGGCAGAGTTGTTCCCATTAATCAATGCTAGTGCAATGTAAGAAGTTTTTTTCATATTCTCAAGGTCAGTGTCACAACTTAGGGTCAGGTGACAAAATTTACTTTTCTTGGAGCAAATCTTCTACATTTACTATTGGATCTGAAAATACATTTGTAAATTGGCAAAGCTGATACTCTTGATGAGTGTTTGTGTCTTGTGAAAGGTCTTAATAGATATACACAAGGTCAAGGTCACAACTTACAGTTAAGTGGAAAATTGACTTTGTGTCTTTTTTCCAAAGTGAGTATAAGCCCTTCACAAATTTTGTTTTGTTTCTTTAAGGACAAAGACCATTTTGTAAAAATCAAATGACAATATTTTCCATGATGTTCAGAGGTTACAAGAGGACATGTCATGCTGAATAAAAATCCTGTTTAAAATTTGAATCATAGGACTGAAACAAATGTAAGCAATAGTTGCAGGTCAATATTTAATTTGAACACTAATTTTATGAATAATTCTGCTTTGAAAGGAGTGGTTGAAGTGAAAAGTGCATGTTACAGAGATAAAATATACAGATAAAAGTGAACATGTCTTTAACATATTTTTGCTCTTTTTCAACAAAGTTGAACTGAAAATTATTTTAAAATATAAAACCTTTTGATGCTTATCATCATATCTTAGTTTTCATCTATTTTCATGATTATAGAAAATTGTGGTTTTACTCAAGATCTTAACAAGGTGAACTACTTTTACATAGGGAGTTAACTAAAAAAATAACAACAAATTCTCTCTGAGTTTCTACTTCATCATGTTCAAATCTTTAAAACCTAGTGGTTAATTTACCCATTCTAACCAAATCCTGTTTTGATGCCCCTCAAGAAAAAAGCAATTTCTACATTGTCCATAATGTTTTAGTATATAGACATATAGCATATAGACTTATAGAATTTGGACCAGTCTCGGATTATGTCGTCTGGTAATGGGTTAACCCTTTCCTTTTTTTCAAAATATGAGATGTGTCCAATTTTAAGAAGTTGCAAACAACTGAAAGTGAAAGCAATTTGAAAAGTAACCAACCTACAGAGTAGAATATACTGTGGGAAAAGAAGAAATTGCTTGTTACAAGTAATTGCTTCTTTTTTCACAATGTTTTTTGAAATATTAACCCATTCCAACACAAAGACACCTTTAAACGCCCTTCAATATGAATACTTTGGAAAACATTGTGGAAAATGAAGAAATTGCTTATTACAAGCAATTTCTTCATTATCCACAATGTTTTCCTCTCCAATAGTCAAAGATTTTAGAAATTTCATCTACTTTTAAATGTTGTCTACAACTTCTTTGAATTTGGACTGGTCTAAAATTTCATCATGTGGGAATGGGTAAAATCACAAGAATGTAAAAACTAGGGATTGAACTGGAAACGGTTAATATAGATAATAGGTGGTTGCTAAAGAAAGATTGTGACATTGAAATCAGGAATTTTCCCAATATATCTATTGATGTATATCTATTGATCTTGTTAATGTCAAAGGTAAGTGCCTGGTCAAGTCTCTCAGTTTGTTGTATAAAATATAACCAATTAGCATTGTCATTGTCATTAAGTGCATCCACTAGCTTGATCTCATGATAGTTATTAGCTGTTTTATGGATCTATTTTGTGGAATAAATGTGCCTTTAAAGTTGCTATGAGATTTTCCGATCCTATCCAACTTCCAGCAGGTTGTACAGCGTCAGGAGTCGGTTATTCAGATTTAGAAAGTAAAGAGGTTGTACTAGCCATACAGCTGATCTGTGTCTTTGTTTTTTCAAATACGCATGGTTGGTTTTCTCATTGCATGGTTCAAATGTGTCTTTGTATAGAAAATTAGGTATTTATAGGGAATAAGTACGTAGTCATTTTCAATTTACATACTTTTAACCAATTTAAAAAAACAAACAAAATTTTGTATTGGTCCAATTTGAAAGAAGTTGTAGATAGTATTTAAAGTGGATGATTTTTTTTTCACTTTTTGGACAAAAACATTCTGGAAAATGAAGAATTTGCTTTTTACAAGCAATTTCTTTATTTTCCACAATAGATTCCGCTGTATTTTCAGTTAGGGGTGTCAAAAAGTAGTTTTGTGTTGGAATGGGTTAACAAATTTCTACAGTCCTGCTTATTTACTCCCTGAGGAAGAAAACTGTTGAAAACAAGGTGGAAAATGAAGAAATAGCATTGTATTCATTAGCCACACTGTCTTCTACATAGCCACAGTGTCTTCTACCTCAAAAGACTTCATCAAATTGAAATCTTGGTCTGCAGCTTCTTTCAATTTGAACTAGTCTAGAAGTTTGTCCTTTGGAAATGGGTTAAACGAAATGTATGGAATATCTATAAAAATTTGGACCAGTCTTAACTCCTGACATCAGCCTGATTACGTATTGAAATTCTCTCTGGGTCACAAAATCTTACTAGTAGAATTTAATCTGCACAGACCCTCCTTTTTATGCCCTTCAAGAAAATAGTTCTGGAAAAGAACGTAAAATGAAGAAATTGCTTGTTAAAAGCAATTTCTGCATTTTCAACATTGTTTTCTACCCAGAGAGACAAAAATTTCAACAATTGAAATTGTCCTCTGCAACTCATTTAAATTTTGACCTGTCTAAAATTTCAGTGTGTGAGAATGGGTTAGCAGGACATTTTCAGTTTGATACTTTTCACCAGTTGAGAAGATGAAGATCTACTGCAAGCTTTCATTACATGTAGTGGAGACATAGTTGACATACACATGAAGTGCTTGAAGTGAAAATGGAGTTCTATATATGTTACGTTTTGTGACGAAAAGGAAAAATTGATGGAATTCTAATAAAATCTTTGGCTTTCTGGGTAGAAATCATTTTGGAAATTAAAAAAAAAATGCTTGTTATAAGCAATTTCTTCATTTACCAAAATATTTTCTTAGGCTTTTTTTCTAAAGGAGCAGGATTGGGTGGGAATGGGTTAAATGTAAAATTGACATTGTGAAATGTAAATTATTCCCTACTCTTCATTCAAGTGTTGTTGATAATAACATAATAGGCTAATTTAGATAGATTTGCACTTGTTAAGAAGTTTTATTATCTCTTTTCAGGAAGGTAGCCATCTAGATAGATGAGTTTTATGAAGAGGCTGGTTGGCAAGGGGGGCGGGGCCTCTAATCAGCCAGAGGCCTCGTCCAAACCCCAGGACAATGCTCTAGGATTGATGCATCTGAGAAAATTGTTCACTGAATTCCGCCACCCATCTGCCAATGCCACACAGAAAGAACAGGAAGATAAACTGTATAATATGCTGCCATTGTTCTGTAAGGTTAGTAATACTATGTCATTTTAACCCTTTTCATGCTGAACCCAGAATATTCCTGTTTTGGCAGGAGGTATAGACAAAGATCAGACTGCACATAAGTGCTGTCTGATCTTTGTCCACACCTTCTGTTTGACTCCTTCAACCCAGAGTTGTTTATAAAATTAATTTTCCACATAAATTTTAATTGTCAGCAAGTGTATCCATTGCTTTCAGGCCTTTGGTTTGAATGCAAATTTAAATAAGGATTTTATTTAGCATGACAAGTTAGTTTTGATAAAAAACCCGTCACAATCCCTTATTTTCATGTACTGAAGAAAAAAAATCAGAAAAATGTAGTGGTGAAATGAGAAATTACTCGTTATTGCCCCTTTTACCGAAGCTTATCTTACACCATCTGACACTTAAATGTCATCTACAATGTCCATCAATTTGGACCAGTCTAAAATTTTGTTATCTTGTAATAGGTAAAGTTTTTTTTCTCTCAAAGGTATAAAAGGTTTTACCAGGTATACTCTTATTTACTTTGGAATTCTTTGGACTCTAATGGAACTTTACTGGATTGTTTACTCCCTTTAGAGGTTAAGGTTTTGGTGAAGGCCAAAAGTAGAGTTCATAGAGTTGACATGGAAGGCTAACTCTAAGTGGCATAAGAATGTAAGAAACATTGAAATTAAAAGGATTGTATTTTACCTGTTACCAGACAGCAAAATTGTTGATTAATCTGCAAATAAATTGCAGACGACAACTCAAAGGGTACTTAAATTTTGAATTACTAGCATTTGCAGTTGGAAACCTTTAGAGAAAAGGGGAAATTACTGTTAAGAATCAATTTCTCCTTTACCTACAAAGTATTTTCAATGTTGATCTTAAAACGCATTTAAACAAGAAATTGTGTGTTAGTTGGTTAAAAGTTTAAAATGTCATCATGTAAACAATAAAATTTGATGATTTACCATAGCACTGAAAACACTGATGGTTGACATTTAGCTGTTTTGAGTGTGTTTGTCATAATTATATCTACAAACTTTCCCAAAAACATTTATCCTGTAAATAGAAAAATAAAGTGACACAGTTTCAAGATATTGTGGATTGAAAAAAAAATTTTCAGGGTGGGAAGCAATGTAAAATAAAGAAATTGCTTGTTACGAGCAGTTTCTTCATCGTCCACAATTTTTTCCCAACCTTTTTCATGGGATGGTGAAAAGTATAATTGTGTTTGAATAGATTAACATTGATTGATTGATTGAATGGGGTTTAACACTATTTTTAGCAGTATTTCAGTCATATCGTGGCGACTGGAGCACCTAATTATTTCTCACACCAGTACTACCACTACATCCTTTCCTAGTCTCCAGCTGCAATCCCTTTTAGGTTCACGATTATCCAGCCATTGGTGAGGAATGGGTTATCAAGTAAACTTGCACATGGAACTACAAAAAGTTCTTGTCAAATATCTTTTGTTTATACACCCTCTATGAAAATAAATCCTGATGACATTTTACATTTTAGCTTAACCCATTCTTGTTCAATGGCTGGTTTTTACACCCCTTTGATTTTATACATAAAACAGTATGGGAAAAGAAAAAATTGCTTGTTACAAGCAATTTCGTCTTTCCCCACAATATTTTCTTCCCAGTAGCTTGGTTACTTTTCAAATTGCACTCATTTTTAGTTATCATCTGCAGCTTCTTGCTAATTGAACAAGTCTAATTTTGAAAAACAGAATAGGGTTAAACTGTAAAGAGCAACAGTAACTTGCAGATTTAGCCATGAAAGAAGTCTATACTTTGTATAGACCCTTAAGGTATTTATACACTAAGCCACTACTATGTTTATTTCAGACCTTTGGAAATGTACCAGCCAGCTCCATGACAGAAAAATTTGGTGACATTTTACAATTTTGTTCTCACGTGTCAAAATTGATGGTGACAGAAGTCAGAAGAAGAGCGTCCAATCAGTCTACAGGTATGACTTGGCAGACAACAAAATGCAGCCTCATATGTAGTTTGACCCTTTACAAGACAACAAGTTGTTGACTGGTCCAACTGAAAAATAGTTGCAGATGACAATTTCAAGTGGATGAAATTTGTATTGGGTAGAAAAGGTCCCATACAAATTGGATTGAAAATTAAACATAATAAGCTTTTAGGGGAGAAAACAATGTGAAAACATTGTGAAATTGAGAAATTACTTGTAACAAGCTAGTTCTCCTTTTCTCACTGTGTTTTCCATACCTATTTTCCTTCAGGGCGCAAATGTAGGTTTGTTAACGGATTAAACTTCAAAGCCTAAGGCATTCATATTTGGTATGGGTCATTACTCAATGGTTTTGTACTATGCTCCAAATCTTGTATTTGGTATGTTTATTTTGCTCCAGCTTACACGAAACAGTACTGTAATTAGCAGATGATTCAGGTGATTGATTTTGGAGCATCATGATCCTCTTGTTTCTTAACCCTTGTCATGCTGTATAAAATCCATTTAAAATTGCATTAAAATCAAAGAGCTGAAAGCACTGGTAGTACTTGTCATTCAATCATCAATATTTCTTTTAAAAATTAGTTTCATAAACGACTCTGGCAGGAAAATGACAAACAGGGGGTGTAGACTAAGATCAGACTGCACTTATGAGGCCCTTACACATTAATGCACAGTTCTGCATTTTGACATGTAAAACATTGCAGTTAATGGAGAAATTGTGTTTTTCCAACGATGTTTTCTACTTCACACAATACTAGTTTTTGACACCCCTCCTGGAAAAAGATTTTAAAAACATTATGGACAATGAAGAAATTAATTGTAACAAACAATTTCTTCAATGTCCTCAATGTTTTCTATCCTAAAAGGCAAATATTTTCTGAATTTTATCAACTTGAAATTGTTTTTTGTAACTTCTTTCAATTTGGACCAGTCTAGCAGGGCTCTGCAGACTCCCAGAATTTGGGGAGAAGTCACTTCTCACTAGTCTGAGAATTGGAAGAAGTTTTTTAAAATGGGGAGAAGTGGTGAGACTTTCAGGAGAAGTGGATAGTGTTAAAAATTAAGTTTTTGCGCGTGTTCCTCATATCTATCAGAAAATAAAATAGCTTTACAACCAAGTAGTTGCATTTTATATTATGTATCATGCAATAAACATAGAAAATACTGCTTATCCTTTCAGTCCTCAATAAAGATCTTATTCCTGTGAACAAATACTTTTGTATTTTTCTTTTTTTTTTGTTTTAGAATTCAAGAGTTTTATTCTGAATTTATTTTTCTTTTAATATTTCATAATAGATTCATATATGATAAAAAAAGTCAACTAATAAAAAAAATGCAAATAGTGTATAGGCAGTCTGAATGAAATGAGTAGTGTTTCTATTTGAAGCAGAAAATGAGAAAATATTTTATTGTAACAACATGTATTTAATCAAACTATTACCAGAAGAAAAAAATTCAGACTGGTACAAATTGATAGAAGCTAAATAAGACATTTCACAGTGAGCTTAAATAAGAAAGAAGGTGCCAAAGAGGGTAGAAACATGTGGGGAAAGGATAAATTGCTTGCTGCAAACATATCCTCCTTTTTCCACAGTTTCCCATAAAAACATTTCAAGATGTCAAAATGGGGGATTGTGTTGTAATGAGTTAAAGTCTGTGCACTTTACCTTATAACAAATAAATGGATAAAAATTGTCATTAATTGGTCAAAAAAGGTCCTCTGTGATTAAGTCAGTTTTAGTGTGTAAAGGGTAAGGGTTACTGCTCAGTACACAAAACCAGACTCTGTACATGCAGAGGTTTAAAGTTAACACAGGATAATTTGCCCCATTTTATAGATTACATGTTATTTAAAGGAATTATTACCAACTCAAGTAAGTGAAATTTTGTTTTTGGATAGAATGTATCATAAGAAAAATCTCAGGAAAAGACCGTAGCAGCCTTTAAATTGTTTGCCATAATTTTCTTCATTTGTTACAATTAAAGCAGATAACTCAAATCGGCGGATTCTAATGAAATGAATTTAATCTACGCAGATTTTCGGCAGAATTATTTTTCATCAAGATTTCAAATTTTTAAAAATATATTGACTTCTAGTAAATGACACGGCGTCCGTAAATGTCGGCCATTATTCTCATTATGTGAAAGTAAGCAACAAATTTCATAGACTGATGATAACTTAATTTACAGAAATAATTAAAACTTAAGAAGGGAAAGGATTTTAAATAAAGATTTCTAGTGCCGAGAGTATACACAGCATTGCCGAAATCAATCAGCGTAGGTGTGAATGAAGCAAGCATGTTGGCTATTAGCTGCCAGAACATACCCCCATTTCTGATAATCTGCTGGCCTCGCGACTACAGTATCGATACATGCTTGATTTACGATCAAAGGGCTTCCGACCGACAGTTGTATAATTGCACATTGTCCCCTACTTTTATAGCCACTGGTTCAGATTTGGTTATCACCTATCGTATCCAGGCGACTCACGAAAATTCCAGGCGACTTCGACTTCACTTTGATCAGCAAATCAGGCGAAGTTTTATGAAACCAGGCGACTTTTTCGCCTGAGTCGCCCACTCTGCAGAGCCCTGGTCTAGAATTTTGACTTATGGTAAAGGGTTAATTATATTGAACTTTCATATTAGTCTCTTCTGATCCCAAGCTTAACCCATTCCCACATAATGACACATTTGTATCTGCCCCCCCCCCCCCCCTCCCTTCCCAAGAAAAAAGCTTGTGAAAACATTGTGGAAATGAGAAAATTGCTTGTTACAAGCAATTTCTTCATTATCCGCAATATTTTCTACTCCAAAAGACAAAGAAAATGTTGTCTGCAACTTCTTTCAAATTGGACCAGTCAAAAAAAATCCATCTAGTAATGGGTTATTATGGAATTTATGACGAATATAACCTGTTACAGAATCATATTGTAATGACAGGATTGTGAATAATTTGCAGGCAATATTGCACACAGCTGTTGTACGGTTAAACCTGTGTTAGAAAAATCCATGAAATGAAACATCACCATTACCCTTTTTAGCTCCACTGGCAAAAGGCTACTGGGGCTATTGTCATGGAATTGAGTCATTTGTGCATCATTCAGTCTGTTTGTCTGTCAGTCTATAAACCTTTTTTAGCTCACTCATGGTGAGCTTTTTTGATACTTCACTCGGTTGTGCCGTGAGCATCATGTGTCAAAAATTCAGTGTTGCAACTGAACTCTAGGTCACAATTTTGACCCAATCATCACAAGGAGGAACCCTATTGAATATGGTGACATTCCAACCACTATGACACAATATCAAGGGGTCTTAATTACTTTTTCCTTGTTACCACTCTACAGGTAACAATTTTGGCTCAGTCTTGCTAAAACTTTGCTGAAATGGTTGTATAGTCATGGAGAAGACCAATTTTAATATGATGTTATTTTAATCAATAACAAGAAATTCCTTGTTAGCATTCTACAGTTCACAAATTTGACTCAATCTTCCTCAAACTCACGGACAATGTTTGTATGGTCATTAGGAAGAAACCTATTGAATATGAAAACATTCTGACTTATATCTCAAATATTGTCTATTTCTTATAAAATACATTCACTGATACTGTGCACTCCATTGTGCTGTGTTGATTGTTTATAATACATTTGCATTTGATTAGAATTTTACTTGACTTGACTTGCAAAATAATGAAAAGTTTGAAATTCTTGAACTATTTCAAAGATTTTGGTGACAAAGATTCACATGCCAGAAATGGCTAAACTGATTCAGAATGGATTGAATTCCTGAAAGCATTCTTCTCTAAATAAATTCATTCAGATCTGTGGAGTGATACAGGGGCCCAAGTGCCTCTTGTTCCTGATGGTGACACATATTTGCACAGCCTTACCTTAGTTTAACCCATTTCTGGACAATGAAATTTTAAACTGGTTCTTATTGAAAGAAGTTCCAGAAGATATTTGAAAGTATGTTAAAAAATAAGATATAAAGAATTTTGTGAAAAGGAGGAATTGTTTGTTACAAGTAATATTTCCTTTTCCCAAAATGCTCTACATAATCTTATTTCCTCAAGGTGTCAAAAAAGTGGGAATGTATTGTAATGGGTTAAACATTTATACATCAGATGACTGGAAAAACGATAGTATTCAGAAAAACAAGAGTTTGATTTCTATTTGTTTAGAAGAACAATTACTGACCTTTTTAATGAGCCATTGTGTCTACAATAGTGTTATTGCTTGAAATGCAAGGTCAAATTTGCTAAATAATTTTCAATTTCTTTACAAACAGAGGACCTGTCAATATTAATGCCCTTAATTACATTTGGTTTGCATTTACCTCATACTGGCTTATTTGAACCTTCAACCAGTTTCTAGATGAAAAAATTGTAGACAGGTCCAAATTAACCCATACCTACACAGGGACGCCTTTAGACACCCCTCTAGAAAAAAGCTATGGAGGACATTGTGGATAATGAAGAAATTGCTTGTAACAAGCAATTTCTTCATTATCCACAATGTTTTCTATCCCAAAAGGTAAAGATTTTTAAAATTTCATAAACTTTAAATTTTCGTCTGCAACTCCTTTCTATTTGGACCAGTCTAAAATTTTGTTGTGTGGGAATAGGTTAAAGAAATTGCAAACTAGATATATTTCAAGCTTATAAGACAAAAGCAGTAATCTAGACAATGCAGAGCTGTAAATGGACAGAAACATCCCATCCGTTTTTAGATAAGCTTGTAACAACAATTTTATTAAGCATCACAAGGGTTAACCTATCACCTAATGACAAAGTTTTAGACTGGTCCCAATTGTAAGGAAATGCAGACATCAATTTAAGTTTTATGACATTTTACATTTTTTCATCTTTCTGGGTAGAATATATAGTGGAAAATGAAGAAATTGCTTGTTCCAAGCTAGTTTTTCATTTTCCACAAAGTTTTTCTTGTGGGGCGTCAGAAAGCATCACTGTGTGGATATGGGTTAAGTCTTGACTTGTCATATGTGTTATTTTCCAGAGGAAGCTAGTTGTGCAATAGTCAAATTCCTTGAGATAGAATCAACAGAAGAGTCTAGCCAAGGATGGATGTTGTTGACTGCTATTAACCTGCTGTCTATGGGTACACAAGCACTGATTGACTGTATGACTGCAGCCTCTCTGCCCTCCACACTGGTCAAATGTCTATATCTCTTCTTTGATTTACCGGAGGTGGCCAACCCTGATATGCTGGAGTCAGGATGTGAATTCTCACCAAAAGAAAGACGGGTGCTATTACAGAAAATATTTGTGCAAGTATGTGGGTTTTGTACAATGTGTTATTGAGAATGATAACCTATATCATGATAATAAAATTCTCTAAAATCACATAAAATCAAAGGACTTAAAGCACTGGAATAACTAATTGTGGGTTTAATTTATTTTTAAATTCATCTTGTAAATAATTATGTCTAAATAGGGACAAGCAGGTAGTGTAGACTAAGCAGGTGGTGTAGACTAAGATCAGACTGCACATTTGTGCAGGCTGATCTTTGTATGTGCCTCCTGCCAACACAAAACTATTCCACATTCACCACAACAAGGGTTAAGAAATTTGATGAACCAAGTTATGAAAGAAGTAAAAGATCTGTTAAAAGATTTTCTTTAAGACCAGCTGATTTTTGCCAAGTCAAAAGTAGTAAAGTTATTAAGCAAGACATAGCAAGCTCTGTAAGTTTCCAATTTAGACAAGGTTAAGATCAGCCTGTCTTTAACCCATTTCCTCATAGTGACGCTTTTGGACACCCCTCAATAAAAAACAATTGGGAAAACATTGGGGAAAATGAGGAAATTGCTTGTGACAAGCACTTTCTTCATTTTCCACAATGTTTTCTACCCAGAAAATTGAAAACATCTAAAATTCATCAACTTTATATTGTCGTCTGCAGATCCTTTGAATTTGAACCAGTCTAAAATTTTGCCATCTGGTAATGGGTTACGGGATTGGATAACAGATTCACTTTCTCACATAAATAACAAGTCTGTACTTTGAACAGATTCTTGGAATCAAACAATCAAAGAAATACCATAATGTTGTGTGCCTCAGTGACACCATTGAAAGACTGTGATACCAATTTTGTCTATTTATGTCGTTTACCCTATCATGTTGCCAATTGCTGTATATGTGGTAATTTCTATTTGTCAAAAATTATATAGATTCTTGATTTTAGACATTTTGCTTGTGATAGGATTGGTCTATTCAAAATCATAGAATGTAATAGAATATAATGCAAGGTTGAGTATGAGTGAAAAAAGTTGAAGAAAATAAAAGTGGCAAAAAAAACAAATTCCATGTCACAAACATTTACCCTTACACAACAATCAGTGTTTGATTCAAACACTGGACAGCGTTCAATTGGAACAAATCATCTTTTATTTGCATTAATATATGTTAGGATACAATTCCATTTTTACGACCATCATGAAATTAGCTGAAAGAAACATTGTGGAAAATTGAGAAATTGCTGGTTGTATCATTTGCTGATTTGTCATAATATATTGTTTTCTACCCTGAAAGACAAAAGATTTTTATTAACCAACTTTAGTTTTAGTCTAAATCTGAATGTTTTACCCATGCCAAGCCTAATGAGCAGAGTTAGTTATGGGCTGTGCTCTCAATCCACTGATTATGAGTTGAAACCCGGGCTTGATTTTATCCAATATTTGATAAGCTATTGCAACTAGCTACTTGTCTTTCACCAATTGGTTAACAGTGAAATATCAAGAAAATATTCAGTGAACTTATTAACCCATTCCCACATGATAGAATTTTCGACTGATCCAAATTCAGATAAGTTGCAGACAACAATTTTAAGTGATGAAATCTTTAAGTTCTTTGTCTTTGGGAGGAGAAAACATTGTGGATAATGAAAAAATTGCTTGTAATAAGCAATTTCTTCATTTTCCACAATGTTTTCCAAAGCTTTTATATTTAGGGGTGTTTAAAAGCGTCATTGTGTGGGAATAGGTTAAAGGTTTCATTGAAAACGAGGTCTATTCTTACCAATTAGACAATGTGTTTGCAGGTTTTGGTGCGATTGTGTAACCATGTATCCCCAGCAGAAGAACTTGCCAGGAAAGATGATCTCAGTCTATTATTTAGTGCAATAACTAGTTGGTGTCCTTCACATAACATTATCTGGAGGAAAAGTGCGGGAGAAGTCTTGGTGACATTGTCACGGCATGGTCTTACATCTAGTGTTACCAAGTATATACACGGTGAGCTGTTTGATATAGAAATAGTTGTGTTTACCCAAGTGATGCAAGAGTGATCATAAATAAATGCTTGCGAAATGAAAAAGCTGGTGTTTTGGTAGATTCTTTATAAAGAAGGTCATGCCTTCAGCTATGCTTGAAAGTTTCTGTATATAAATGTACCATAAACAAGCTATAAACCTGATTGTATACATGAATAGGATACTTTAACTCATTATGATTATATATTCAGATTTTGCACTGATATGATTTGTGTATGAATTAAGGAATAAATGGATCTAACATCTAGAATAACTTGAAGTCGACAAACAAAAGTTGATGCTTCTTACTCTGATTTGATACAAAAACAAGAATACACACTGCACAAAAAAGAAAAAGAAAACTTTTCAATGTTAATATAAATTTGATTTCCACTGCTTGTTCTTGTTTTTAAAAGATTGTATAAGTACTTATTTCTTTTTTCATATGTACAGATAAAGGATGTGTCAGACACTGCGTAGAGAACATGCAGCGAGCTCAAGATTTATCTCCCCTTGACTTGGTAGAGATGTTTGTGACTGTTTTCTGTTTTCTAAAAGACTCCAGTGAAGTGTCCCATGTATTACTGGATGATTTTAAATCATGTCAGGGCTACTCCTACTTGTCAGAGTTCATACTCCGGTATGTGATGTTGGGTCTATGTTTGGCCTTCCATGGTTCAATAATTTAATTTTTAGTTTCTTCTATCAAAAGCGAGCGTTCTAATTGATCGAAAAAATTTATTCATAACTCCATGAACAAAATTTTGAGCATGCAGCGATTTTGTAAGCTTCTGCACAAAATAGTCTAATACAAATAAGGTTTCAAAATTTGTAAAGCTTTTGGTTTTCTTGCTCGATACTATTAAATTATAAGAAATGAAGAGAATATTTTTTGTTTTCATGGAGGTATGAACCGAAAAATCTAATCACACAATGTATGAATCCACGTAGCGAATTCATACACTGGATTAGGTTTTTCGGTTTATACCTCAATGAAAACAAAAAATGTTCTCTTCATCTCTTAATTATTTAACCCTTTCCTGTTCAAACCCGGGATTTTACGCTGCCATGATTTATTACTTGAGAAAACATTGTGGAAAAAGAAGAAATTGCTTGTGACAAGCAATGTCTCCTTTTTACACAATATTTTCTACCCCATAGGATGGTTTTCAAATCAAATTGCATCCAATTTTCATTGTTGTCTAAACTTCTTTCGATTAGGACTAGTCTAAAATTTCAAAAAACGGGAAAGGGTTAACCCATTCATAAAGAACAAAATTTTAGACTTGTCCAAATTGGGAGAAGTTTCAGACTATTTTGTACCAATGAAATTTTGAAACCCATCGTCTTTTTAGGTAGAAATAAACAAAAGCATCTTGATACTGTTTATGCCTTGGTTGGGAATATAAGATGAAACCTTGTTATAAACTTTAGCCAAATGAAAACGGCAACAATTGATTAAAAAGTTACAATAACTACAATTCTAGAAAATTATCACCCTTAACAAAAAAATGTACTGACATATTGTGTTTTTATATCACTTGTGCTTCCAATTACTATTTCAAATTTAAAAAAAGAACTAGAAACCAACTAGATCTTTCATTGCAGTAAAAGATATGAATAATAATTTTTGTTATAAGAATGTATGTTTTGATTGCCTTTATACAAAAAAACTGTACCATGTGCTTTCAGACTGGAGAAAGACCTGACAGAAGAGAGTGTTCAAGCCCTCAGGAATCTTGTATTATTGGTTGGTTCCCTTACTACGTGTGGATACAATGAGATGAAACCAAGCACAGCCAGCACTGGTTCCCTTTATCAAATACCAGGATTTAACCTACCACAACCTGCAGGAAAAGGTAACATTCTATAAGGATATAAACTTTTGGAGAAAAATAAAAAACAATCAGTCAATGTTGCATTGTTAACCCATTCCCACACATTCCTGCTTTTTTATCACCTGCGAGAAGAGTTTTGAGAAAACTATGTAGAAAAAATTCAAGAATTTGCTTGTTGCCAGCAGTTCTTTGAATTTTTATATTTTTTTGACCTAGAAAAAGAGATATTTTAAATTCTATCAACTTGAAATTGTCTTGTCTTGTCTGCAAGTTCTTCAAATTTGGACTACTCAAAAATTTGGTCGTCAGGTAATGGGTTAAAGATTTTTACATAGTTTCATTCTTTTTAAACAAATATGTAATATCCATAGTGTGTAAATAAATTTGCACAAGTTTCTACTTCTAGAAACTTGAGTTTGGTTTGTGTGTTAAACCCTTTTGCATGTCTTTTCAATATCATTCGTCTCTATTTTGTGACTCTTTTTCGAAATTGAATTCTCCATATTAGAATACTTAGAAGGATGATAGACCTTCCTCAATACATTGTTTAAGTTTTGCATGCTGCATTGGTGAGAAATTCTTTGTATTTATTTAATTTCTTAAAGAGAATTGACAGATGTTTCATAACTACAGTTTATTCAAGCTTTAGTTACAATGTTTAGGTCACCAAAAATTCTATTTTTTGTGACATGATGTTATTTTCCATAACAAAATAACACCGTTTGATATCTTAGTAGAACTCTGTCCTGAGCTCAATGCAGTCCAATTATGATTTTCATTTGAGCCTATGCATGACATTTCCAACCATTTCGCATGTGCGTGACTTGCACACATTGAGCACCCTGGACAGCCATTCGGGGCAATTAGAACATTCACTGATTGTTAAAAGAATCTTTGGGTCAGTATCTATCTACAGATAGCAGAGTGAAGACTTTGATCAGACTGCGGATGCACAGGCTGATCTGAGTCTTTACTTGGCACACATGTGTAATTGTTGGAAATGTCACGCATGCACTCATTTAAGTTAGGTACATTTCAGTAATGATTCTTTCAAAGGTATTTGGCTAGAAGTTAAACCTTGTACTAATGCCAGAGTCATCTACCAGGGCTAAGGGAAGATGTGAAAATCTCTTTGATGGAAAGAATATAAGATTTGCATGTTTGACAACCCTTTCACTTCTAGATTTTTATTTTGTTCTACAAAGGCCATAGCGCAGTGGTAGCGCATAGGGCTCCTAGTCAAAGGGTCCCGGCTTCAATCCCAGAACACAGCAAATATCCTTTCCGCCATTAGTATTTCACTATGGCCCTTTCCGAAAACGTGGTTTACTTCCCTTTGACCCAAAGTCGTTAGAGTGATTTCCCTTCGTACGGGTAGCAAATTTTGATAGAATTCCGTGAACCACGGAGGATGACGGCTTTCTACCAGACGATAACCTCGACTTTTCAATTTTAAATTTGCTATTTGAAGAAATACTTGCGTGCCAGTAATTCAAAAAGAAAACTGAGAACTAAGGTGTTTTTAGACCGACAGCTTAATTTCAAATTATGTGTTTCAACCAATATTGCATTAAAAATAACCTTGACAGATGCATATTATGTCAAAGTTATATTAGAATGAAGTCTTATGTGGAAAGATTTTTTATTTTTTTACCAGCCATTTTCCTCAAGATCTTTTCCTTAACATAAGTAATATTTATCTATAACATAGAAAAAGGAATGGATAAAGAATTATACTGTAGAAAAAAAACACAAAAAAACTCTCCTATCTGAAACAGGGATATTATCATCATATTTACATGTAAAAATATGTCCAGCATCATCAAATACACGTACTTGAAATAGATTAACCTATAAATATGTTACTGTTTTGCCAAATTTTAGACCCGTCTAAAAATCAAAGGCCTTGCAGACGACAATTCAATTTTATCTTAAAAATAATCATTCAGTAGGATAGAAAATATTGTGGAAAAGGAAGAAAGGAAGAACGTAAAAACACAGGGACGTAAAAACCAGGGATTGAACAGGAAATTGTTAAGGGGTTGCAAATTAAAACCATTATATATCATTGTGAAGCATTGTCGTGTGTCCTATCAGCATGTCATGTGTGTACTTTACTTTGATTATAAGAAGTCATCTCTTTGTCACATCTGCTGTATTTAAGTTTTCTTGGTAAATAATCCTTGCAAACCCTTTAATATTTTCTTGTTTCAGTTTTGTTTAACTTTTTTGGAAACTTGAATGAGAAGTTCATTTTTTTCAAAAATATTTCCATCAAAACTGTATTTATACATTTTTTCTCTTTATCGAAAATAACTTATTTTGACAAAGGTCTAAATTACATCTCTCATTTCTTTCCGTTTACTTTGATGGATTATGTTATAAATTTCTCTGGAATAACTTTGTGCTCATAATTTTTGAAACAATTTTAAAGAAATAACATGATGTATATTATTTAAAGGGGTATTCAAAAGAAAGTCATCATTAGACTTTGACAACATTTTGATCAAGTTTAATGTGCAATAATTTCTACATCTCTGCAATGACTTAAGATTTGTTTCGAACATTCACTCATTCATAATGGGCCTCACAATGTAAGTCAACCTTTAAACCCCTTACCAGGCAAAATCTTAGACCGGTCTTAAATGAAAGTTGTAGAAGGCGATTAATTTCGAGGTTTAAAAGGAATTCCTTGCTACAAGTAATTTCTCCTTTTCTCATTATGTTTTCGCCAGTTTATGTTCTCTAGTGTGTAGAAAAAAAGAGATAAGGAGGTAATGGGTAAACCAATTCCCACACAATTGCTGCCTTTTGACACCCTTCAAGAAAAGCGATTTTGAGACATTTTGCATAATGAAGAAATTGTTACAAGGTTGGAGCAATTCCTTCATTGTCCATAATGTTTTCTGCCATAAATTTAGAATTACTTAATTTAATCAGCTTACACTTGTCATCTGCATCTCTTTTTAATTGGGACAAGCATATCAATATTTTGTTGTCTGAGAATGGGTTAACCCATTCCCTCACCATCCTGCTTTTGTTATGTGGGGATGTTTTAACTAGCTTCCGCTTATTTACGCCCCTAAAGGAAACAACTTTGGAAAACATCGTAGAAAATGGAGAAATTGCTTGAAACAAGCAATTTCTTCATTTTCAACAATGTTTCCTACCCTATACGTGAGATATTTAAATTCTATCAACTTAAAGTTGTTATTTGTAACTTCTTTCAATTTGTACCAATTATATTGTTATGTAAAGATAAGCAAGGATTTATTACCCGCTTTTTTTTAGCGGCAAGCTTTAGTGATGGTGCCGTGTCCATCGTCTGTCATGGTAGATTGGCCATCAACTATTTTCCGTCGATAATCAAAGTATACGGAACAATAAACTCGTTTCTTCTGAGTCGATTTAATTAATGCCTTTTTATCTGCCATTTCTTTTATCTAAATTTGCTACCCGGAAGTAGGATTGGGACCGTTTTGTAGTTTCACCACGTGGGAGAGTATTCAAGCGCAATAACTCTTTCAACGTATTTTCGGAATGGGCCATTGGGTGAATAATTGTTAACCTAAGTTTGATTAGCAGCTTGAGGCTTGGATAGGATGTACTGGTGTGAGAAATACCAGGAATCCAAAGTTAGGTGCTCCAGCCACTGTGGTATAATTGACATACTGTTAAAGTGGAGTTAAACCCCATTCAATCAATCAATGTTCGAAAAAGGATGGGCATATAGCATCAGCTTTGTCTGCATATTCTACTGTCCATCTATCTGCCATTTGTTCTATATGTCTAAATGTCTAAAGCAACAACCCTTTGACCAAATTTTTGACTTCATTTATCAATATCAGTTTCGGCCCTGTGGCATTTTCGTGGAAGAAGGGTTCTTTTTCAATTTCAAATTCCATTATACATTTATTTCTCTTATTTAAGATCAAAACTTGTTGAATTTCATAAATTTGTTGTATATCAATAACTTCAAACAAAATAGCATCATTATTAAACAACAAAATAAATTAAAACTGTAGCAGACAACACTTCTAACACTTTTAGAATTGAAAAGCAAACAGGGTAGTGAAAATTGTGACAAAAGGAGAAATTGCTTGTTACAAGCAAAATCTCCTTTTCTATCATTGTTTTCCTTTTTCTCAGAGCGTCTAAATGTAGTATTCTTCTGTAATTTGTTAATTCAATTAAACCTTGTTATGTGAAAAGGGTTTGTCTTGTTTTGACAATCATTTGTTTAGGGAGCCTATTATTTATCCAATGGATCTTTTTCTATAAGCTTCCACAACTGTTACAAATATTAAAGTTATCAGACAAATTTCAATGACTTTACTTTCACTGTGGTATCCTTTATGTTTTACAAAGCATATAGAAGATAATTGCTTGTATCAGTTTATCAAGACCAATTTATCTTTCATAGATTGAAAGCAACAAAAAGTATACTAGCTACACTCAGAAATATAGTTCTTCTTGTTGGAGAAATGAAAGATATATTGATCTTACACAAAAAACTTACAATTATTCTATTTCCTTAATGCCAAAAAAAGACACAATTTGATTTTTCTCAGATAAATGTTCAAAAGAGTTTCATTTCCCGTGCGATTTACATGACAATTTTATGATGTCATCAGTGTCTGGTGCCACGTTCAGTAGCATAGGGGAACAAAAGCAGGGCTAAATCTACCAAAGTAGTGAGTTTATCATTTTGAAAAACTCACTGCTTTTTCAGTGAAATTATCTAGTGATAATCCAGAAATCTTGATAATTCACCGAAAAGCATTAATCCATATCCAGACAATGAAATTTTAGACTGGTCTGAATTCAAAGCAGTTGCAGACGAAAATTTTTAGTCGACAGTATTTCAAATTTGTGTATCAATCAGGGTCAAAAACAATGTGAAAAATGCAGAAATTGCTTGTAATAGGCAATATCTTCATTTTCCACATTGTTTTCATGAACCCTTTCCTTAAAAGGGTCATTTAAATGTATGATAATTCACATTAGATATTTTGCTATTGATGTTGTTTTGTGGTTTTCTACAGATATTATACATGTGAATGCAAGTCCAAGTTCCAGTTGAGTCTATTTTAGTTTATTACTTGGGTTTTCACTCTGGTTTGCTTGATGGTTGTGGAAATAATTCACAAGCTGTTACTGGTAACCTATTGTCAGACAACAAAATTTTAGACTGGTCCAAATTCAAAGAAAATGCAGACGATAACTTTTAGTTGATGAAATTTTGGAAATCTTTGTAGTTATTTGCAGCAAACATAGTTGATAATGAAGAAATTGCTTGTTACAAGCAATTTCTTAATATCTTGCAATGTTTTTCCAAACTGTTTGCTCAAGGAGCATAAAAAAGAGGGATTTTGGGGAAGTGGTTAAAATATCAATTTGGAAAAACAAACTTTTATTATCTTTCTAACCAAGAAACAAAATGATTAACCCATTTGCTTGTCTGAATTGAAGAGAGGTTGCATTCAACAAATCAAAATTGATTCAGACTGAAAATAATTGCCAAATGTGACATGAAACATCTTGAGAACATGCTATGAAAGCAATTTTTCATTACGTTTGTATTTCACAATGTCTACAAACATCATTTTTCTACAGTGCAAGGTTTTCCATTATTGATTGTGATAAAATGAACGATAATGGTGGTTATATTTGTCCTTCAATAGCATCATGAACATAACTTTTGAAGTATGTTAACCTATTAACAGACTCCAAATTTTGGACTGGTCCAAATTTAAAGAAAATACAGATGATAAATCAAATTTGATGGAATTTTAAATATCTTTGTCTCTCTGGGGGGTAGTAAATATTGTAGGAATTTAAGAAATTGTCTAAAATAAGAAATTTCTTTATTTTCAATTATGTCTTCCAACACCTTTACTTTTAGGGGCATAAAGGTGACATTGTGTTGGAATGGGTTAACATTTTGATGAATGTTTGCTTGTTGTGTATGTGGGAAATTTGCTACTACTAATGCATGGCTTTGTTTGCGAAAGAAACTGTTTTATCTGATACTTGTTTTACAGTTGTACCACTTTACCCAAATCTATCAGGTATTTAACCCTTACCACACAACAAAATTTTAGACCAGTCCAAATTGAAAAAAAGTTGCTGACAATGATTTTAAGTTGATGAAATTTAAGAAATCTTTGTCTATTGGGGTAGAAAATATTGTGGATAATACAGAAATTGTTTGTTAAAAGCAATTTTTTCATTTTCCACAATGTTTTCTGAAATTATTTTCATAAGAGGCGTAAAAACGGCATCATAGTGTGGCAATGGATTGATTTCTTTGTAATCTAGTAGTTTTAGACCCAATTATTATAGATATTTTGGCTCTAACATTTAAGGCTCAGAGTATTATACATATATAAGCTATTACTAGTTTTATGTGCTATTATTTATCTTGGGAATTTAAAGGTTTGGTCCTTTCTTTTAACCCATTTACAGACAACAAAATTTTAGTCTGGTCAAAATTGAAAGAAGTTGCAGACAACAATTCAAAATTTATGAATTTAAATTTTTTCAAATTTCTTGGTAGAAAACTTTGTTGAAAAAATAAAGAAATTGCTTCTTGCAAGCAATTTTTTCTTTTTGAAAATATTTTGCCACAAGCAATTTCTTCATTATCCACAATGTTTTCCAAGTCATTTTTTCTGGGGGGGGGGGGGGCGTCTAAAAATGTCACTATGTGGGAATCGGTTAGTATCTTTATAGGTTCCTGGTTGTATAATATTAACTTCACCAATTCCTAAACCTTAAAGTTTACATGCAAGTCTTTCAGACTGTTTGATTGAACTTCACACATAATAAAGAATGAATTTTCAACTCACAGGCAACATATTCATTACTCTGACATTCACTTTAGTGGAGTTGACTTAAGATTTTAAGTGCAAGATTTTTATCTATTACTTCTTAAATTAATGGTTTGAAACATTAGATATGTGTTGAGAGTCAACAAACACTCATAATTCTGATATTTATTTAGTGGAATTTATCCAATGCTAACATTGAATTGCTATTATTTTCCAGCACTCAGAATAGTTGAGTGTTGCTATCTGTTGACTGCTCTTGTTATGACCCCCCCAAAACTATTTTCTCCTAAATTACCGGTTGGATTTGATTCGAATTTCATACAAGCATTCAGTTTCAAGCAAAGATATTCTCATGCTAATTTGGTTGTATTCCATTAATGCTCTACTATTCTGAGTGCTGGATAATAATAGCAATTCAATGTTAACATGGGCTTTTCAAATTAGAAACAAATTCTTTTCGAAAAACATTTATACATTTCCAAATAGAGCTTAGAGTTTGGTGTGTGCATTAAGATATTAATTACTTTACCCATTGGCCCAAACTTATAGGAGACATAACTTCTACAATCATGGAAAGATTTCAATCATTTTTTACTTTAACAGGATTTGAACACATATGAGTACCCTCCTTATCTACATTGGTTCAAATCCCATTAAAGTAAAAAGTAATATTAATTTTCTATTACAGTTGAAAAAAGACATTTTTCACTGCTGTTGTTGAGAGAGCCAATATATAAATAGATAGATTTCAAAATAACTTTGTGAACTTGTTCCCTGTCATGAACAGATTTATCTTTTGAACCTTTTGTTCAGTTGGGATCGGTGTCAAGGATTTGAGAGCAATTCTAGAATAAATCCTCTATAGTGGGTACTGATTTGAAATGTATTCAAATGAGTACAAACATCATAGAGTTTGTTGTGAGACAATAATTAATAGTGTAGATAATCTTTTAACTTTAACCCTTTTTAGCTCACCTGAGCACGTAGTGCTCAAGTGAGCTATTGTGATCCCCTTTCGTCCGGCGTCCGTGGTGCAAAGTGCGTCGTCCGTCAACAATTTCTTTAAATGACATCTCCTCCAAAACCACTGGGCCAATTTAAACCAATTTGTTAGAAATGTTCCTTAGGTGGTCCCCTTCAAAAAAAGCAAAAAGAATTGAAATCTTTTGTTCAGTTGGGATAGTTGTCAAGGAATTGAGAGCAATTCTAGAATTAATCCTCTATAGTGGGTACTGATTTGAAATGTATTCAAATGAGTACAAACATCATAGAGTTTGTTGTGAGACAATAATTAGTAGTGTAGATAATCTTTTAACTTTAACCCTTTTTAGCTCACCTGAGCACGTAGTGCTCAAGTGAGCTATTGTGATCCCCTTTCGTCCGGCGTCCGTGGTGCAAAGTGCGTCGTCCGTCAACAATTTCTTTAAATGACATCTCCTCCAAAACCACTAGGCCAATTTAAACCAAATTTGGCAGAAATGTTCCTTAGGTGGTCCCCTTCAAAAATAGCAAAAAGAATTGAAATCCGTTAAAAATCTGGTTGCCATGGCAACAAAAGTGAAATTTTAAAATAATCTTTAAAAATCTCCTCCTGACCCAGAAGGCGTAGAGCTTAATATTTTGCATGAAATATCAGTATATTGATCTCTTACAAAATAGCTAAAATCATGATCCTCGGGTCTCCAGGGGCGGAGCAGGGGGAGGGGGGGTATAGGCATGAAGCATCAGTTCACAGACTTCTTTCTTATTCCTGAAATTATAACCCATGGATCCAGAGGGAGGAAAAAGTTTTTCTTTCTCTCAAATCAGCACTAAAGCCTTGTAATTTGTAATTTAGACTTTTGATCCCCAGTTTCATAGTCTTTATATGTAAGTGTGGCCCACTTGTTTCATAATCCTAACCTTAACATGAAATTAGACTGTTGGAAGAAAAAGAGCCTTTATCTCAGGTGAGCACCCCAGGCCCAATGGCCCTCTTGTCATGCTGAACCCGGAAATATTCTGGTTTTGGCAGGAGTTGTAGACCAAGATCAGCCTGCACATAAGTGCAGTCTGATCTTGATCTACACTTCCTGCTTGTACTTTTCCAGCCAGAGTTGTTTATGAAATTGATTTCTAAAACAAATATTGATTTTTCAACAACAGGTTCTATCAGTGCTTTCAGCACTTTGATTATACAGCAATTCAGTAAGGTAATTTATACAGCATGACAAGGGTTAATTATTTGGAAGTTATGATAAGCATGTACAGTCAAACTTCATTTACTCGAACACTTATACCCAAATAAGTACAACATGATTTTCTATTTGTCCAGAATCAAAATGAACTTGTCCACAAAAAAGTGAAGAGATAAATTCTGAGCAAAGAGTTGTGGTTAATGAAGAAAATCCTGGAACCCAGCTTTTTCTTCGTTAACCACAATATTTTCTACCCTTCTATATAAACATTATGATTATTTTCCAATGTTTAATGAGTTATCTTTGAGATATATTTTGACCAATCCAAGATTTGCCCTGGTATTTACTTGTTTTCTGACAAGTGACCTTTAAAAATGTATATAAATGTATGGACATATCATCAATGGGTGAGAAAATGTATATACAACTTTATTAACCCTTTCCTGTTTTTCAAAATTTTAGACTGGTCCAATTTGATAGAAGTTGCAGACAACACTTAAAAGTGGGTGCAATTCAAAAAATAACCAACCTATAGGTTAGAAAACATTGTGGGAAAAGAAGAAATAGCTTGTTACAAGCAATTTCTTCTTTTCCAATAATATTTTCTAAAATAAAATCAAAGGGATGTAAAAACAAGTGATTGTACAGGAAAGGGTTAAAGCTGTATTCACTACTTTTTGCTTGCCTATTCAATCTGTATTATCAACATTTTGCTCACCAACCGAGGATATGTTTGTAAGGCTGTCACAAATAAGTAATGGAGTTATCTTTTCTTTATCCACTAGGTGTCAGTGTAAGGAATATCCAAGCCTTCCAGGTTTTACAGAATGTTTTTCTTAGAGTAAGTATGGTTTAGAAATATTTAAATTCCTCTTAACCTGTAACCTGTTAGACTAGTCCAAATTCAAGGACAATGCAGAATACATTTCAAATTGCCCTAAATTGGAAAATAAGTGCCAAATAGGGTAGAAAACATTCTGAGTAAAGGAGAAATTGCTTATTACAAGCAACTTTTCCCACAAAGTTGGCCATGATCATATTTCTTCAGAGGGTCAGAAAGCATTCTTGTGTGGTAATGCGTTAAATGAAAAAAGACATTGTTTTAAAGATAAGACCCTATATTGCAGAAAAAAGGAGTATTGTTGGAAAAAATGGTTCATATTTTCAATAGATGTTGTGAAAATGGTCAAAACCAATGACTATTCAAGAAAGGGTTATATTAGTACACAGCTTGAAGTCATTATGTATCACAATTCCTAATGACCAAATTCACTGAAAAAAACTTAATGAAGAAGTTTTATTTAACCCTTTCCTGTTCAAATACGGGATTTTACGTTCCTGTGATTTTATACTTGAGAAAACATTGTGGAAAAAGAAGAAATTGCTTGTAACAAGCAATTTCTCCTTTTTCCACAATATTTTCTACCACATAGGATGGTTCATTTCAAATAGCATCCAATTGTCATTGTTGTCTGCAAACTCTTTCAATTTAGACTAATCTAAAATTTCCCAAACGGGAAAGGGTTAATAAGTATTTTTTAACCACTTTATCTGAATTTACAGTAATTTCAAAGGATTCATACAACAAAATGCCACAGAAATTGCCTTTCCTAAGGTTTGGCAGTATGTGTTGAAAAAAGCAATTCCCCTTTTTCTCACGATGTTCTCTATCCTATGTGTACTTGTTTTCTAAGTTAAACACTCTTAGTTCTTGTCTCTAACCTTCTTTCAATTTGGACCATTTAAAAATGTCTAGTCTGGTAATAGACTTGGTTGACTCTTGCTTTCTTTTATCCCTCTTGAAATATTTGTTATGTGGAATTATCACCTTCAAGTGTATGTATGAATAGTACAGGTGTACTTAAAAATTCAGGCATAAGTGCTAAATCTTAGGAAGAGCAAGTTTAAATATGCGAGTGTGCATATAATTAACTGGCGAATGCATAAAATGAAGGTCCTTCTTTCTGAGTGTGTAAAGAATGGGCAAAAGCATGCGTAAGATATATTTGTTGGCCTGTAATATTCATACAGGTTCACATTCTGCCTATAGTACATAAAGCAGACTGCAGACCTAAACTGAACACTTAACATATATTTACAATCTATATTACAGGCTGAGTCTAGTCACTTGTGTAACACCATTCTTGATGTGATGAGCAGTATATACCATCAGGACAATGCCAACTATTTCATCCTAGAGCCTCAACATACACTCTCTCAGTTTGCTGAAAAAATTCATCTCAAGTCACCTGATGTTCAGGTAGAGTGTAATACTTTATGGTTGAAAATGTTCCTTGTATAATTATCTCAGCTGTTTTTGGAGAAAATCTAAGGTATTGCTATAGCACTAATGCCGTCTGTGTCGCTGTCATCTAAAAACTTTGACAATAAGTAATACTGAACACATTCACTGGAAACTCTGAATATTCATTTAAGAGATGAAGAGAATATTTTTTGTTTTCATGGAGGTATGAACCGAAAAACCTAATCACACTGTATGAATACGCGAAGCGGATTCATACATTGTGTGATTAGGTTTTTCGGTTCATACCTCCATGAAAACAAAAAATAATATCTTCATTTCTTATAATTTAATAGCATCGAGCGAAAAAAAAACAAAGCTTTATAAATTTTGTAATATTTTTGTTTGGGACTATTTTGTGCGGAAGCGTACAAAATTGCTGCGTGCTCAAAATTTTGTTCATGGAGTTATGAATAATTTTTTTCGACCAATCAGAACGCCCGTTTTTGATAGACGAAACTAAAAATTAAATTATTGTATAGACACTTACAACACTATCACAATTAACCCTCAATATGTTCACTATCAAAAGAGCAATCTTTACCAATGATGCCCCTTTTTTGACGAAGAAGTTTGACCCACTATCAATCAGTTCAACAGCTGACTTTTTGCATCCACGTGAGGTGCTCTTGTCGAAAAGATGGCATGATGACCAGAGTTTGATAATTGAACCCATTGTCACATAGGAAGCATATGAATAACTGATCTTAGTCGTGATACAAATCCTGGATTGTTCAAAAGGCTTAGAACTCAATCTATCAATCAATCAATCAAATGTTGACAAACTTTGAAAAAAGATATTGTAATTCTATATGATTCTATGGCTTGTTTCTTATTGCAGGAGAAGTTTTTTGAGTTACTGGAGTTTATTGTGTTCAACCTAAATTTCGTTCCTTGTAAAGAGTTGATCAGTCTGAGTCTTCTTCTTAAACAACAACAGTAAGTTTCTTTGTCTCTTACAGTATATGTTTTTGTTTCACCTTACTGTCTATAAATTTTGCAAAATAACGCTGTTTAACCCAATACCAGATGGTAAAATTTTAGACTGGCCCAAATTGGAAGGATCGAGACAATATCTAAAGTGTGAAATTTTTGATTTTTCAACTCTCTGGCTAGAAAACATTGTTAAAAATCAAAATTGCTTGTTTTTCTTGAGGGGCGTCCAAAATGTGTCATTTTGTGGGAATGGTTTAATATCAAAGTCTAACTTTCTGTTAGAGGCAGTGGGAGGGGCCTCATGGTCCATAATCCAAATTTTTTTTTCTTTTTACATTTTCTGATATTATTATTTTTCCTTTACAAAATGGTTGAAAAGCATTAACCCATTCCCACACAATCCTGTTTTATACGCCCCTCAAGAAAGAAGCTTGTGAAAACATTGTAGAAAATGATATTAGTATTCTAATTATTCTCATTATCTACAATGTTTTTACCCTAAAAGTCAAATATTTTTAAAATCCTATCAACTTAAAATTGTCGTCTGCAACTTCTTTCAATTTAGATCCGTCTAAGATTTTGTCAAGCAGATAATGGGTGAAGAGGGCTTAGTAATTTTTTTTAATACATGATGTCTTCTGCATAGCTTTAATTCTACTACTATATGGAGGATGATTGTTTCTGTTTAATATTGGTTCATTTTCATTGAATGAATAAGAAAATTTATGCTTTTCATGAGTGACAGTGCCAAAAGTGAAAAGATAAATTTGTTTTTTATCGAGCCCGCTTGCTGTGAGCAGGACATAGTAGTCACTATGACAAGTCGGTGTATGTGCATTAGTCCGTCGGTCCGAATTTGTCCGGACAATTACTCCTACATTTATGTATGGATTTCAAAATAACTTGGCACAATTATTCCCCATCGTAAGTAGATGGCACAATTATTCTCCATCATGAGTAGATGTGCCATTTGAAAGAATTTTTTTTATGGCTTCAAGTTCAAGGTCACAGCTAAGGTCAAACACTTAAACTGTGCTTGTCCCAAGCATCTCTCCTACAATTATGGATGGATTTCAAAATAAATTGGCACAATTATTCTTCATCATGAGTAGATGTGCCATTTGAAAGAATTTTTTGGATAGCTTCAATTTAAGGTCAAAGCTCAAGGTCAAACACTAAAATTGTGCTTATCTGGAGCATGATACCTACAAAACTCTGCGGGCTCGACAGCAGTTGTCCTGGGACAACCATCTAAATTAAGGATAAATGATCTAACATAAAAACAATTTATAATTCTATTCTAGTAACTTCAAAAAATGCCATGAATTTGTTACCAGCTACAATGAAAGCACAATGATTTACGCCATTAATAGGAATCTTTCATACAGCACAAAGGTTTTATCCCATTCCCACACATTGACCCCTTCGGCACCTCTCAAGAAGAATTATAGAGAAAAAATTGTGGAAAATGGAGAAATTGCTTGATTCTAAATAGAAAGTTGAAAAAATCTGCAATTTCATGAACTTTGAATTGTCACATGCGACTTCTTTCAATTTGGACAAGTCTAAAATTTTGTCGTCTGGTGATGGGTTATTACATTTTAAGCTCGGCTGTTTTTGTAGAAAACTCAAGGTATTTCTATAGCCTTGTTGTCGGTATTGTTGTCGTTGTTGTGTGAAAACTATGACATTTTGTGATATCTCTGGTTCTACTAAAGGCATTCACTTGAAACTTGGAACACTTGTTCAATATCAAAAGAGTAACCTATACTATCAAGGGGGATAACTCTGGATGCATTTTGTCCACTTTTCAGCACCACACAGATGAGCGTAGGCACCTTTAGGCTGTGCTCTTGTTTTTTCAGATACAGTGTCAAATTTTTTGTAAATTTATTTGATATTTTAAATAGTCCCTTTTTTGTTTTCATTCTGGTCTCTTACTTTCTGTTATTTCATTTCAGTTCCATTCCAAACTGTATTCTGTGTATAAAAAGTCTCCAAAAGATCCTTACCTTTCACCCTGTGTTCAAAGATGTATATAGAGAAGTTGGTATGTTAGAGGTGCTGGTAACATGTTTACATAGATTTGCTGCTTTGTTGAAGGATCCACAAGCAGATGGAGGTAAATATTCAATTTAATCTGACATCTGTAAATGATTTTAGATTTATCGATCAAGCTACATTTATTTTGATTGGCTCAAAAGGTTTAGATTTTGTATGTCTGATATTCAGAATAAATTTAATTTTAGTTTTGTTGATCATGATTCAAGTGTTTTAAATAGCTGAATTTCTCTTTTCATGCTTTCATGAAATTCTTTTGAGCACTTGTCTATCTTTTATGCTATCATGCAATGTAGGTCCATAGTTAACCCATGTCTTGCTGAACCCAGAATATTCCCATTCCCATAAGTGCAGTCTGATCTTAGTCTTAACTGCCCGCTTGTCCTCTTTATACCAAACTTTTTTATGGAAAAAAATAATTTTGAAAATGAACATTTCCCCACATTCAAGCCAACCCGTGCCTGCAGTCCTTTTATTTAAATGAAATTTTGAGCAAAGATTTTATTTAGTATGACAAGGGTTAATATAACATATATATGTAGCTAAACAGGTGATAAATAATTGATCCCATGCATTAATTTTCTGTCAAACTTCACATGTGTGTTAAGCTCAGACACTGAGTAGCCTGGTCAGTCACTCAGTGAATTTTGATGATTCATTGACAGTCTAAAGAAACTTCAAGTCAAATGAAGACACTGAGTAGACTGTGGATTGTTTGAAACGTCACAATCAGGCTCAATTCAGAATTACTTAGTCACATAATTTTATTGAAAAGCTGTAAATATTATAAAAAAATCTAATTAAGTAGTTAATTTCAAGAATTTGTATTAACACATTACAAATTTAGGTGATACGGTTCTTTGAACCGAAACTCAAAATTGATCTAAATGAAAAGACCAAACTTTTTAACTCATTTACTGGTAAAATAAAAAATTTGTAGACAATGTTCAGTGTGGCTTGAAATTGAATGATAAGTGTTGCATAGGGTAAAAATGAAAGAAGTATTTCTCCTTTTCCAACAATATTTTTAAGGGATGTGTGTGACTAATGGCCCTTTGTTGAAAAAAGGCTTAATTCTAGTGACAAAGTGCTTTTTCTGTGACTTGGAGCCGTGTATGAGGGTATTATTCACATTTAATTATAGTCTAGTTAATTCTAAATGAAACTTCAATTCATTGAGCTGTTTCACCACCCATAAAAACATTGACACTGTTATTATTCCTATGCAATAGAGAGAGGTATATTGGTTTCACAATGTCTATCTGTCCTTCTGAAGACTTATTCGTTTCCATGCTCTAGCTCTGGAACTAACTGACCTACAACAATTAAACTTCATACAATGGTTGCCAATGATCGAAGGGTCACATAGCTCAAAGGTCAACTGTGCTACTTGAGTGACAAAATGCTGGTGGAAGGGTATAAGTCCACTTTGTGACAGTTCTAGTCTTTTCTACTGGTATAAGATTTTCACATTTAAGGCTAACAGTTTCTCTTGTAGATACGACAAGAATGACCAAAGAACAGAGAGCTCTCGGGTTCCAAGTGATGGAAATATTGTCTGTTTTACTCAGCAGCAGCAATCAAAATTCTAGTAAGTCTTTAACCCTTTATCAATCAAACCTATTTTTTTACACCCCTGAAGAAAAAATATTGGGAAAACATTGTGGGTAATGAAGAAATTGCTTGTTACAAAGCAATTTCTTCATTATCGACAATGATTTCTACCCAAAAAGACAACATTTTTCATAATTTTATGAACCTATGATTGTTTGTAACATCTGCTATTGGACAATCAAAAAACTTAACTCATAATTGGTGGAATTTTGTCTATCCTTTTGACCTCATTCCAGTTACAAAAGACTAGTGTATTTGCTTGAAAATCATTAAAATTATTATCATACTTTAACTTCTATACCAGACAAAAGAATGGACTTGTCAAAATTAAACAGAATGGCAGACAACAAATCCAATTTACAATCAGACTCCTAATCTTTAATCATGGGGGTGTCATGGGTTTGATCCCCGGCGATGGCACATATCCTTTCCAACATTTGTCTCACTTATGAATGGATTATTGTAAACATAGGTGGGATAGCAGCTGAGGGTTAGGAAAGGATCTAATGGTGGTACTTATGCAATAAATACCAGGAATCCATTGTTAGGTGCTCCAGCCAATGTGATATGACTGAAAAATTGTTAAAAGCTGCATTTAACCCCATACAAACAAACAAATGAAGATTTTTATCAAAATTTTGAAGAGACTTTGTATCTAGCTAAAATTGCTGCAATGAATATAGGATCTACATGGATTAGTCGTGAAATAATGTATTTGTTGAACTGGTCATCCACAAATAATTGAAAATAAATTTTTTGATAGATTTATGACATCATTTCATAAGTTCAAAGCACAGATAGATTCAGTATTTCATGACCTGAACTTGTATCTATTTTAGACAATGGAGTTTAACAACTTTTGTATTTCAAAAATACAAATTGTTTGGATTCTCATTACAAGATAACATACATTTTGCCATATTTTGATAACAGTTTTGAAATTTATCTGAGGATAAAATACTTTGAAAATTGTAAAATGCCATCATTACATACATTGTTTTTGGAGAAAACTCATGGTATTGCCACATTTTTGAGGTCTGCAACATCAACATGATTATTGTCTACAAAAAACTTTGCATTTTGTAATCTCTCTGGTTTTAATGAAGGTTAACTATTTGAAACTAGATATATGTGCACTACCAAAAGAGCATAAAATACTATCAAGGGAAGTAATTCTTGAAATACTTTTATAAGAAATCTGGCCCACGGCTCTTTTGCGACTATATTTCATATGTCAACTATCTAGAGCCCAACAGCTGAACATCAGGTACTGGCAGGTGATGAAGTTGGTTTTCTAATGCATGGAAAATCTATAGAATAAGAAACATAGGTAGACTAAAGATGGATGTTTTCTTTTGTTAGGTGTGTTTAGAGAGTGTGGGGGTGCTAGGTGTGCCCATAATATGGTTCCCTTTGTTGAGTGTAGAAAGTATGCACTGGATATTGTACAACAACTGGTGCTGTCCCCTGGTGGAGATGATGATATGGGGACTTTGTTAGGGTTGATGCATACAGCAGAAATAACCAATCTGGATTTGAAAACTGGGATACTGAAGGTATAGTGGAAGCTGCTTAACCAATTACCAAAAGATGTCCCTAAAGATAAAAGCTTTGGAATACATAGTGGATAATATAGTGGAAAATGAAGAAATTACTTTGAACAAGCAATTTCTTCAGTTTGTTACAGGCAACTTCCTCATTATACGCCCCCCCCCCCCCCCCACAAATAAAGTTTAAGAGGTTTACTGGGATCAGTTGGTCGTTCTGTCTGAAAAATCTTGTCCGGACAACTCCTCCTACAGTTTCAGTCTGATTTGCTTTATACTTGGCAGAAGTATTTATTAGGAGCTGTAGATGTTCAAGATGCAATTTTTATGAAAATTCCATCAAGAATTATTGTGTTATTGCCCCTAATTTGACTTAGAAATGCACAACAACTCCTACATTTTCTGTCTGATTCACTTCAAACTTGGCAGAAGTGTTCATAAGGAGTTGTAGATGTGCAAGATGCAACTTTTGTGTAAATTTCATGAAGAATAAATGAGTTATTTCTTTGATTGGAAATTGGTAAAGTGTACGTCACATTATTTTCAAGTTATGCAGCATCATATTATTAGTACTTATGTCCCTATAACAAAGTGCTATAGAGGGGTATATGAGCCATGACAAATGGCAGCCAAGTCTAAATTACCATAAGGTTTTGTACCAAAAAAGATTTCATCAACTATAAATTGATGTCTGTAATTTCATACAATTTGGACCAGTCTAAAATTTGGTTGTCAGGTAATTGGTGCAATTTGAAGTCAATAGACTAGTCTTTAAAAACAAATTTCTTAAAGCTATTTTTGAATGTTTGACTTGATATTCATGGACAACAATTATGTTAATACTTTTTATTTCAGTCTCTATTAAACGTGTTACGAGAGAGCCATCGAACAAGAACAGTGTTCAGAAAAGTTGGGGGGTTTGTGTATGTAATGTCAGTTCTTGTATCCATGGAAGGATGTTTGGCAACTCCACCCAGGGCTCCCTGGGATAAAGGTTAGATACTCTAATGATATATTTTATATAGGCCTTGTTTATGTAATATTTTGGAATTGATTTTGAAAGAAATTATACTGTACAATTGTCATACATCTTGTGATAAATCTATGCCCAGTTATTGGACAGAGTCTGTTCATTCTCAGTTGCAGGTTCTCTACTTTCCTAAATATTCTTACCCATTTTGACAAATTAGAATGCCCTGGCAGGGCACATGATCAAGATTCATTAGCTGAAGGCAGATTCAAGGCGGTCTTAGTAGATCAGAGTGATTCAAGAAGATATCGACTGTTATCATTGCATCCATGTTTTATGAAAGCTTATTGTTACAACAACTGAGTGTTGAACCTTTCAAATAATGTTTACAAAACTAACATAGCTTCTTCTTTTATGATAACCCATTGTGATTATTATACAGTTAGTAGACAAGAGATTTTGACCATGTTGAAGACAGTATTCAGTACACTAACGGTAGCCATGAGATATGAACCAGCTAATGCCAAATTCTTCTCCACTGATGTAAGTAATTTATTCCATGTGTTCAACTTAGCAAAGTGCATAGATAATAACTTTCTTAGCCTATTCCCACACAATCCCACTATTTTCAACTATCAAGAAAAGAAAAAAATGCAGACAATAAAGAAAATTTCTGTTTCAAAAAAACTGGTCCAAGTTGAAATGTTACAACTATTCTAAAGGTTTTAGAATTGAGAAATAAGTTCTTATACTGGAAGAAAAAGTTGTTAAAATTAATTTTTCTTCTCCTCACAATTTCTATACATATATATTCTTCAGGGTGTCAAAGTGGAAAACTTTATTATAAAACAAAAATTTCTTACATCTGTGATATACAAATCGTCATTTCAATTTTGATCGATCTAGATTTATGTAGTTTTCTAAGGCTCTGTTGACATATTATCTTTGTTTATTTTTGTATCCTAGGTGAGATATGACAGTTTAACAGAGGCTGTGCGCTTATTGGGATGTTTTTCTACTGAATTAGACATAGGACCTGATGAAAACCTGCCACAATCTGATGGATCTACACTGTTTGAGGATTTCTTTCAACATTTGAAAGAAGCAAGGTTAGTTTTAACCCTTTCACGTTTTTTGAAATTTAAGACTGTTCTGATTTGAAAGAGGTTGAAAACAAATATGAAAAGTGGATGCAATTTGAAATGAAACCATCTAATGTGGTATGAAATGTTGTGGGGAGAGGAGAAATTGCTGGTTATAAGCAATTTCTTTTTTTTTTCCTTAATGTTTTCTGTGTATTAAATCACAGAAACATTGAGTTTACTATAACTTAGGTATGTGTGTGTGTTTGCTATCGTCTCTAAATCCATTAACGCACAACAGAATTATAGACAGGTCCAATTCGAAAGAAATGGAAGACAACAGTTTTTTGTTGGCAAAATTTAAAAAGTCTTTGTCTTTTAGGGAAGGAAATTTTGTGGAAAATGACAAAAGTACTCCCTTCAAGCAATTTCTTTATTTCCAACAATTTTTTTCAAAGATTTTTCTTGAGGGTCTTAAAAAAGCATGATTGTATGGGAATGGGTTTAAGTACTTTAGAATTTACTGATCTTTAAATGAAAATTATTCATATTTATGTAATTTCAAACTTGTAAATTAATTTAGGCAATCAACTTAAATTTCTAATCATTACATTGATTCTGATAACTTTGATCTAAATTATTTATTTTGTAGGTTAAAGGAGCAAGTACCTGTGTTGTTATTGTCAGCCTGTCAGATGATACGATATCTGTATGATATGGCTTTAGATGCATTTGACAAGTAAGTTCACCAACAGGAATTCTTTGCATTTTTATGCTCCCGCATCGATAAGATCGGGGGAATATTGTTTTACCGATGTCCGTCTGTCTGTCTGTCTGTCTGCAAAAGTTAACCTGCCAACTAAACATTTTCCTATAACTTCAACGCTGATTAAGTTACAGTGCTATTATTTAGTATGTAGATAGGTCTCAACAAGGCACAACTGGGGAAGGTCATTTCATCAAGGTCAAGGTAATTTTTTTAACCCTTTTCTCTAAAAGAAAGAAAAAAGACACAATTAAAATCACCCGTCTCTAAAGAATTCCTGTTTCGGGGGATTAGTGTTTCACAAACACATCTTGTTGTAAATTGCATTCTTTAAATAGATGAACAGAGAGTAAAGTTCTCTGTTAGAATATAACTGACAGGATTCCTCTGTTGCCGTCATAGCGCAGTCAGTAGCGCATCAGACTCCCAAACTTCAATCGTAGGAATTCATGGGTTCGATCCCTGGTGGCGGAACATATCCTTTCCAACATTTGTCTCTCAACAAAGGATGGATAATCGTAACCTAAGTGGGATAGCAGCTGGATGCTAGGAAAGGATGTAGTGGTAGTACTGGTGAGAGAAATAACTAATCTATTGTAAGGTGCTCCAGCCGATGCAATATGACTGAAATACTGTTAAAAGTGGTGTTAAACCCCATTCAATCAATCAATCTGCCACTGTCAGTAAAAAAATGATATACTAATAAAAATATTTATTTAGACTGATAGTGTACTTAGAACTCTGACATTTTTGTTAAGCTTTTTTGTTGGTGTAGCACCATAAACATTGTAACTGCAGAGTATTTGAGCTGTAATTACGATGTTTAGGTTGCCAACAACCAATTTGCCCTTTATTTTAAGTCCCTGAACATATCTCTTACAATATAATTTCATTTATTACCTCTGTAAAACTGCCTTGTTAGAAGTCAGGGGCATTGCTAGCAATATGCCAATTATCTGATATATCATATAAACATCTTGGTCATCAAGGGTGCCTTCAGCTATATCTTGATGTTTGCATACTTGAAAAATTGCTCATTATTAAATATTAATTTAAAATTTGCTTCTTATTTAAATCTTTTAAATCTTTTGATATTTTCTGTTGTTCATCACAATGAAGAAAAAATGTCTTAATGTAAGTGTTTGTTTGTTAATTTTTGTAGTGATAAATGCAAAAGTATTAAGTCTGCTTGATGAATAAGGCAAAATTTTCAGATAATGTGTTAACCTTTATCATGCTGAACAAGGACTAAACCATGTTTTGGTAGGAGATACAAAATCAGCCTGCACATATGTACAGTCTGAACTGAGTTTAAAACACCTTTTTGTCCAATTTAAGCAAAATCAAGAAAATATTGATCTACAACCAATCCTTCCAGTCCTTTGATATCAATGCAATTCTCAAAAGGACTTTGTTCAATATTTCCAGAGTTAAAACAGTTTTCTCTTTTTATGCCCTGCCTCTGTCCATTGTTTGTCCAGAGTATATCTACTACATTTATTTACAAATTTAGTAATAAATCGGCTCGGTTATTCTGCTTGATGAGTGCTAATATCTTGTATAGCTTTGTTTGATACTCCAAACTTCATGGTCACAACTGAATGACAAGTACTTAACAAATACCGACTCATTGACGCTTTTGGACACCCCTAAAAGAAAACAATAGGAAAAAATTGTGTAAAATGAAGAAATTACTTTAATCAAGCAGTTTCTTCATATTACACAATGTTTTCTACTCTGAAAGTTGGAAAAACTTTAAATTGTCGGTGGGTTAAGTGGGTGCAAATGTGTATGTGAAACATTTCTTCTTAAATACATGACCCTAGGTTTATCGTAAGTCTGCCTTTGCATGATAAGGACCTTATGATGACATTTATTTCAGGCCTTATGTTATAAGTGTACCAAAGAAGAGTGATTCTCCATCCATGAAGCGGTTCACTGTTGTTCATGAATCTGGGAGTTCCCCGACATCTTCACCAAAACCAAAGAGAGCTAGTACGGGCAGTCTGTCTCTACCACTAAACACATCCAGTCCGGATCACATCATTCACGCTGGCGCTGTCATGTCAATATTCCATCTTTTACCTGCGATATACTGTGAAAATGACTCATTGTCTCAAGATTTGAAAGTGTTTATAGCAGACTTGTTAAAGAATTTGTTACGAAAGGAGTATAATCAACAAGTGATGTGTGATGCAGGATTTCCGCATGAGTTATTGTGTCATGGTAACATTGCCCTAGCTGATGAATCTCACCATATCCATCAATACCTACAGTATATATTTGAACGGCTTGCTTCTCAATCATTGACACCTAGAGATCTAAGGTAATAAAATAAGTGGGCTCTGGCTCTATATTTATGGTGTTCTGAAAAACAGTTTTGAATTAACCCTTTACCGTTTCTATTTTTTTTTTTTTCAATTTTAGACTGGTCCAATTCAAAGAGGTTGAAAATTGTATGTAATTTGAAATGAATTTGAAATGAGTGGATGTCATGGGTTTGATCCCTGGTGGCAGCGCATATTCTTTCCAACATTTGCCAAATGGGTGGATAATCGTAAACCAAAAAGCTTTGGAAAACATTGTGGAAAATGATCGATCTCTTTATCATCCACAATCTTTTCTAACAATATAGGTAAAGTTTGTAGAATTTCATTAACTAAAAATTGTCATCTGCAAGATCTTTGAATTTAGACCAATCTAGAAAAATTTCATCTGATAATATGAAATAATAATCCAGAGTGGCTTTGTGAAAGGATGGACATTGATACGGCTAAGAAACTGTGTTTGTTTTCCAATGGGCAGAACCATGATAGCTCGGTTGATAACATTCTGTGTAGTCAATCTTTGTCATGAATTCAAATTCCAGATAAGCGTACATTCTTATGATATTTAACAAAAGATGTAATGACATGAGTCATTTAACTCTAACCAATGGGCAAATGATAATTAGTACACTTATTGTAATAAGAAGCTAATGGATGAGATAAAATGACTGGTTGTAAAAGTGTGTAAAATTACATGAAACAGTGCTTAGGTTCAAAAGCTACCATGACATTAACCGTAACTTTTTTATCCTGCATTAAGCCCAACATAGTATATCAATTGTTGTCTCAACGTAAATTTTCCATCATTTTTATGCCCACGCATCGATAGATTGGGGGCAAATTGTTTTACCAGTGTCAGTCTGTCTGTCCGTCTGTCTGTCTGTCTGTCTGCAAAACTGCCAACTAAACATTTTCCTATAACTTCATCCCTAATTGAGTTACAATGCTAATATTTGGTATGTAGATAGGTCTCAACAAGACGCAACTTGGGAAGGTCATTTCATCAAGGACAAAATTTTAACCCTTTTCCCTAAAACGTTACTCAAAAACTTAACCTGCCGACTAAACATTTTCCTATAACTTCATCCCCAATTAAGTTACAATGCGATTATTTGGTATGTAGATAGGTCTCAACAAGGGGCAACTGGGGAAGGTCATTTCATCAAGGTCAAGGTCAAAATTTTAACCCTTTTCCCTATAACAAAGAAAAAAAAAACCAAGAAAAATCACCCGTTTCTAAAGAATTCCTGTTTAGGGGGCATGGTGTTTCACAAACACATCTTGTTTTACTTGCTCTGTTTACTTGTATGGAATTGCCATTTGGTATACTTAGTTATAGATGAAAGAAAAAAAGTATTTTATAAGTCGATTATGTTTTCTTCTTATCACATTCATATAAAGTAGCAGATCAAGAATTTAAACTGATTGCATTGTCAATACCAAGAGATTTCTATCTTCACTTTTAATAATTTTTACATTTCAGAGATTTCCTTCGCCTTGGATCGCCATTAAACTGCAGACCAGCGGATGAGGATATAGAACATTCTGCCAAAATGAACAAAAGTTGGCCTCTATCTCGACATTCCAGTGTTGATGAAAAACGGACTCCTTTTGAAGTAGAGAAAAAACTCAAATCTACTGGTTGTCCAGTGCCATTGACTCGTGTCAAATGTTTAGTTTCTATGACAACTCCTAAAGATGCAAGGATGCACGGATCTAGTGTGACGCCAGCATTTGTGGAGTTTAACATGAATTCAGAAGGATTTGGTTGTTTGTATTTACCAAGTATTGCTCCTCAAGGTCCTCCAACTCCCTCTGTTGTTAGTGGTGTAGTGGGCGTGTCAGACCCATCAGTCATTGGTGGTATTGGAACAGGTAGGAAAAGCTGTCTGTGGATCAGTTAGTGGTTTAAAATAACTACTTAACCCATTCCTACTTGAAAAAAATAAGCTCATCCTAATGAAAGAAGTTGCAGAAGATAATATTTTACTTGGGTAAAATTTGAAAAATGTTTGTCTTTTTTGGGTAGACATCAATTTCTTCTTTTTCCGCAATGGTTTCCAAATCTTTTTCTTGCAAGGTGTAAAAAAGTGTGATTGTGTAGGAATTGGTTAAAATAATACAGATTAATAAAGATTTGTAACATAAAGATTTGTAAAGTGTTTTAGGTATAAATGTACTCTTGACAGTCTACCATGTAGACAAAGGTTGCAGTCATAGTGCAGTTGTAGCGCATAGGACTCCTAATCTCCGGGTCCTGGGTTCGATACTCGGCCACGGTGGATATACTTTCCGACATTTGTCTCCCACCAACAGGTGGATAATCGTAAATCTAAGTGGGATGAGCAGCTCGGGCTGGGAAAGGATGTTGTGGTAGTACTAGTGTGAGAAATACCAGGAATCCATGGTTAGGTGCTCCAGCCGCAGTGATAAAACTGAAATACTGTTAAAAGTGGCATTAAACCCCATTCAATCAATCAATCTACCATGTAAACTATTTTATTTTTGTCTGTAGTTGTCTTTTGAAAATGTTTCAGGTGAGAGGGTTTTTCCCCCACAAGCTGGTCTGACCTATTCAACATGGTTCTGTGTAGACAAGTTTAGTACTCCCAACCAAGACCCCCATCCTGTAAGACTATTTACCATCGTACGTAACTTACAAGGAAGAGAAGAGAACCTCATCTGTTTGAGTATAGTGCTGTCACCTAAAGACAAGTGTTTGTATGTCTGTACACAAGAGTCTCTCATGCCACAGTCAGGTGAGTTTGGTATTAACCCATTTACAAGAAGATAAAATGCTAGACTGCTCCCACTTCAAAGAAGTTGCTGACAATAATTTTTCGTGGATGAAATTTTAACCCATTCCCACTCAATGACGCTTTTAAACGCCCCCATGGAAAAAAGCTTTGGAAAACATTGTGGAAAATGAAGAAATTGCTTGTCTCAAGCATTTTTTTCATTTTCCACTATGTTTAATAACCAGAAAGTTGAAAAAAAATCCATTATCTCATTACCTTTAAACTGTCGTCTGCAACAACTTCAATTTGGGCCAGTCTAAAATTTTACCATCTGGTAATGGGTTAAGAACCTTTTTTGGGTAGAAAATACTTTCATGAAAATTTTAAAAAGCAATTTCTTTATTCTCCACAATTTTCCAAAACCTTTTCTTTGGGGTTGTGAATAAGCAAGATCATAGTGGAATGGGTTTATAATTAATACACAATTCTTTGTCAAGGTTCAATAAAAACAGTTATGGTTGCATTTTCAATAAAGGCAATTTGGATGATTATGCATGTAACATTGTGTCATGTATTAAGTTGAATTAGAAATTATCAATTAGGATAAGAGTCAAATAGAGCTTAGGTGAAAACTAATTTCTTTTGCATGTAATTTATATTCAACAGTTGTCATTCTAAATTTCTGCCATTCCTGTCTTGAAAGGAGGTATAGACAAAGAACAGCCTGTGCAAATGTACAATCTGAACTTGGTCTTCACCACCAGTTTGTTCAATTCATGCAAGAGTTGTTTACGAAACTCATTTTTAAAAGAAATGCTAGTCCACAGTCAGTGTTTCCAGTCCTTTGAATTTAATGTTATTCTGAAAAAAGGATTTTATTGAGAATGACAAGGGTTAATCTTGTACAAGAAGGTAATTAATCCTTGTCATGCTGAACCCGGAATATTCCGGTTTTGGCAGGAGGTGTAAACTAAGATCAGACTGCACTTATGTGCAGGCTGATCTTAGTCTACACCTCCTGCTTGTACTTTTCCTTCTAGAGTTGTTTATGAAGTTGATTTCTAAAAGAAATATTGATTTTTGAACATAAGGTTCTATCAGTGCTTTCAGCCCTTTGATTTTACAGCAATTTAGTAAGGTAATTTATACAGCATGACAAGGGTTAATCCCCTACTCTGGGACAGTGTCAAACACAGTTGTTTATATGGTAATGTCAGAGGACTTCACTTTCCTGTTAAATTACATCATATTTAGATATATTGCTTCCTGTTGATTCGGATAACTTAAACTTTTGTCACCCCATTTCTACAAAGAGACGCTTTACACAATGTTATCTATCCAGAAATTTTAAAAAATCTAAAATTTCATAAATTTTAAATTGTCGTCTGCAATGCCTTTCAATTTGAACCAGTCTAAAATTTTGTCATCTGATTATAGGTTAAAAATCCAAATTTCCCTGCAAAACAAGGTATCCTATCATCATTATTGCCGAAACCTCCTAAATATAGAATTCTTAGATTTTATCATGAGTTGTTTTTGTATTTCTTCCATACTGCTTGAAATTCTATAACTCATTATTTTCATGCAAGCCTTTATATCCATGTTACCTATAATACCTATCTGTTATCCAATTTAGGCCCACCAGATGACTCTGGAGCAGAACAAAAACTGAATGATAACCTGGTAAAATTCTGGCATCCAGACTTTGAACAAGAGGGACAGTGGCATCATCTTGTGCTGATATTTCATAGAGCTGGTATAATGAAGAACAGTAGTGTCAGTCTATTTTTAGATGGGGAGCATGTGAATACACAAAAGGTAATGGTTTTGTTTTTATGCCCCGCCATGTGATGGCAATGGTTATATACATTTACCTCTGTCTGTGTGTGCTGATATTTCATAGAGCTGGTATAATGAAGAACAGTTGTGCCAGACTATTTTTAGATATAGAGCATGTGAATACACAAAAGGTGTAAGTTTTGTTTTCTATTAAGCTGTACCCTTACAATCTCACTTTTTGATGTCCCTCAAGAAAAGGGCTTTGGAAACATTTGTTGAAAATGAAGAAATTGCTTTTCACAAGCAATTTCTGCATTCTCTACAATCTCTATAATCAAAAGTAGAAAGATTTTTAAAATTTTGTCATTTAAATATTGTTGTCTGCATCTTCTTTCGATTTGGACCAGTCTCAAATATTGTCTTCTAGTAACAGGTCTACCCATTACCAGATGCCAAATTTAAGAGTGGTCGAAATTGAAGAATTGCACACTTTAATTTCAAGTTAAACGGTTTAACATTTCTAAAACATTTATGACTTTACATAGCTCTGAAACATTTCTTATTTCTAAGAGACAATTTTGGTACAGAGGAAATTACTTTATCAAGACTTATCAATTCTAATAGAGGTCATTGTCTGTCAAGATCAAGCTGAATATTAATGGTTTATATTTGGGTAGTTCCATTTATGTCAGCATCAAAGCAGCGTCATATCTTAGTAATTATTTAACCCTTTCCTATTCAATCCCTGGTTTTAACGTCCATTTGATTTTATAAATGAGAAAACATTGTAGAAAAAGAAAAAAATTGCTTGTAACATGCAATTTCTTATTTTTCTACTATATTTTCTACCCTACGGAATGGCTATCTTTGAATTTAAATCAACCTTAAATTTTCGTCTGCAAAACCTTTTAATTTGGACAGGTCTAAAATTTCGCAAAACAGGAAAGAGTTAAGTATAGAAAAAAGGAAAAGATGGAATAGAAGGAAAGAACTATTATAATCTAATTCATCCATCGCCACACAACCCCTCTCATGACACCTTTGAAATATATTAAGGAATACATTGTGAGAACAGGACTTGCTTCTGACAAGCAATTTCTTCTTTTCTCCCATTTTTATGCCCCCGCATGGATAGATCGGGGGCATATTGTTTTACTGGTGTCCGCCTGTCTATCTGTCCATCTGTCTATCTGTCTGCAAAACTTAACCTGCCAACTAAACATTTTCCTATAACTTCAACCCTGATTAAGTTACAATGCTAATATTGGTATGTAGATAGGTCTCAACAAGGCGCAACTGGGGAAGGTCATTCATCAAGGTCAAGGTCAAAATTTTAACCCTTTTTCCTAAAATGTTACTCAAAAACTTAACCTGCCAACTAAACATTTTCTTATAACTTCATCCCTAATTAAGTTACAATGCTAAGATTTGGTATGTAGATAGGTCTCAACAGGGCGCAACTGGGGAAGGTCATTCATCAAGGTCAAGGTCAAAATTTTAACCCTTTTCCCTAAAACGTTACTCAAAAACTTAACCTACCAACCAAACATTTTCCTATAACTTCATCCCTAATTAAGTTACAATGCTAATATTTGGTATGTAGATAGGTCTCAACAGGGCGCAACTGGGGAAGGTCATTTCATCAAGGTCAAGGTCAAAAACTTAACCTGCCAACTAAACATTTTCCTGTAACTTCAACCCTGATTAAGTTACAATGCTAATATTTGGTATGTAGATAGGTCTCAACAAGGCGCAACTTGGGAAGGTCATTCATCAAGGTCAAGGTCAAAATTTCAACCCTTTTCCCTAAAATGTTACTCAAAAACCTCACCTGCCAACTAAACATTTTCTTATAACTTCATCCCTAATAAAGTTACAATGCTAAGATTTGGTATGTAGATAGGTCTCAACAGGGCGCAACTGGGGAAGGTCATTTCATCAAGGTCAAGGTCAAAATTTTAACCCTTTTCCCTAAAACGTTACTCAAAACCTTAACCTACCAACCAAACATTTTCCTATAACTTCATCCCTAATTAACTTACAATGCTAATATTTGGTATGTAGATAGTTCTCAACAGGGCGCAACTGGGGAAGGTCATTTCATCAAGGTCAAGGTCAAAATTTTAACCCTTTTCCCTTAACATAGAAAAAACACAATAAAAGTCACCTGTTTCTAAACAATTCCTATTTCGGGGGCATGGTGTTCACAAACACATCTTGTTTCTATCCTTTTTATTACTTGTTTTTCAATGTACACACATTTCAGAATTTTGTTTGTAACTGCTTTCAATTTGGACCCGTCTAAACATTTGTTTTCTGGTAATGGGTGAACTTCTAAAATATATATTTCCTTATGTTATAGCTCCACTATATATCTCCAAATCTTGGTGTTGGGGGGTCAGCTAGTCCCACTGCCTTTACTTCTGTGTTTGCATACATTGGTACACCTCCTCAACTAAGACGCCAATCCAAACTGACTTGGAGACAGGGACCATGTCATCTAATGGAAGACGTTGTCTCCTCTACAGCTGTCAAAAATGTCTACACACTAGGACCAACATATATTGGAAGTTTCCAGGCACCTTATCTGGGTATGTTGTCAAAAAGTATATCTTTGTTTGGCGAGCAAAATGTTGTAATTATACCCCCCCCCCCCCCATGGGGGATTTTGTTTTTGCCTCGTCTGTCCGTCCTTCTATCAGTCTGAATTTCATTTCAGCACTCTTTCTTGGAAACCATTTGCTGGATTTCAAGGAAACTTTGTGGAAAGCTTCACTACAAAGAGGAGATGCGAATATCGTTGGGGTAACCCGGTTCAACTATTAAATTAAGAGTTACTGCCCCTGATTGGTGAAGCCATATACATACACAGTAATATTCACACTATTTCTTGGAAACCATTGGCTGGATTTCAATTAAACTTTTCGGAAAGCATAACTACAAGAGGAGATGTGCATATCATAGGGGTTACCGGGTTCGGCTATTAAATTTAGAGTTACCGTCCCTCTTTGGTGAAGCCATATACATACAGAGTTTTATTTGTTTCTGCTCTTTTTTTTGAAAACTATTTGCTGTTTACTAGCTGTAAACCATGAACAGGATATACTCCATTGACAAACGAAATATTTTCAGCGGGGGATATCAATTCAACGAATTAGCTTATTACAGCTTATTATCCCCCACTGTTTCGGCGAAGGGGATATAGTAATAGTCTCTGTCATGCTGTCACTAAGCTTGTCCAGAGCATATCTCATAAAGTATAAATGCTATCAACTTGAAACTTAATAGGTGGATAGGTAGATAGATCTTATGGAGGAGAAGTGCAGTGCACAAGAACCACAACTCTTGATTGCATAATTTTGGAATTATTGCCCTTTGTTATTTGAAAGACTTGATTTTGTCAGGGTCATATCTCTGAAAGTGGATAGATCTCATAGAGGAGAGGTGCAGTGTACAAGAATCACAACTCGGTTTACTATCAAGATTTTACGGCGGGGGATGACCATGTCTGACATGGCTTCTGTTCAAGCTGTAGTCATGATGCTTTATTTAATAAAAAACAGCCATTTTACTTTTTAGCTCACCTGAGCACCAAGTGGTCTGGGTGAGATATTGTGATCAGTCATCATTCCAAATCCATCCATCTGTCTGTTCACAATGACAAAAAAATTTGCTCCTCCTAAACTAACCATGGACTTTCAACCAAACCTCACAGAAATGATCCTTTGATTATGCTCTTACAAAATACTTCAAAGAATTGGAAACATTGAACAATCATTAAACAATCTTCTCCTCCAAAATCAGAAGATCTAGAACTTTGATATTTTGTATAGATCATCATCTATTGACCCTCTACCAAAATACTTCATTTCTTTACAATCTCTTATTTTACTTAGGAATAAGGAAGGAAATCTTTGAAAATCTTCTTCTGCCAAACCGTACCGCCTAGAGCTTTGATATTTAGTATTAATACATATTGACTCTCCACCAAAACACTTTTAAAGAATTACCATACTCTGAAAGTTAGCCCTTTTTCTGTGCAATCTCTGATTTTAGAAAGAAATAAAGAAGGAAATCTTCAAAATTCTCTATCACCTTAACCGTATGGTTTAGAGCTTTAATAATTGGTGTGTTTCAATGCCTAATGGCCCTCTAAAGAAATACTTTAAGGAATTACTGTACTCTGACAATTTGCGCTATATTATAGGCTTGTCCATATACCTAGGATTAAAGGAGAAAATCTTTAAAAATCTTCTTCACCAAAATAATTAGGCATAGAGCTTTGATATTTTGTAAGTATCATTAAGCCTTGAGCCATCATTCTCAGGAGAGCGGTATAGTACCATCATGGTCCTCTTGTTACATTTTACTGGCCATTTATTTTGCAAAATAGCACCCGTTTAAGTGTCATAATTAGTAGACAATTTAACACAAAAAGTTACCGTAGTCCTATCTATGGTTTATCTGAGTGGCATGGCTCTTTCAGCTTTAGATTTTAGTTTGACCAGCCTTTTTGATTGAAAGAACTAGACAAAATTCTATTTGTCAATCTGGCATAGATTATGTGATATTTTCATGTTTTTACATTTTAAAAACGAAATTTTGGAAACATTTCGATTAAATGTTTTCAGTAAGACACAAAGAATCTGTAAAATTACTTAGTTGGAGACAAAGTGTTATTGTTGCTTTGACCAATGACAAAATTTTAGACTGTCCTAAATTCAAACAAGTTGCAGGCAACAGTTTTAAGTTATTGGAATCTTAAGAGTCTTTCTTCAATTTTGTTAAGGGGCATCAAAAATCATCATTTTGTGAAAATGGGTTAAATAGAAATCACTAGATTTAACCCATTCCCATACAATCCTGCCTTTTTACTACCTGAAAGAAAATAGTTCCAGAAATCAATAGAATTTTCAACTTTATTTTCTTTCAAGAAAAACAGAAATATTTTATATCCTATCATTTTTAAATTTATTGTCTATAACTTCTTTGAACTTGGATCAGTTGAAAATTTTGTTGTTTGGTAACAGGTAAATTTCTTTATAACTCTCGGTGACAGTCTATAGCAACTGCAAAGAAAAGTATTAGAATAAGAGAGCTTAAAAGTATAATATGAAATTATTTTATGTTGACAGAAGACAAGGATATGCAAGGTCCATTTCTACCAGAAGAGAAACTTGTATTCGGTGTACATGCACATTCCATGTCTCAACTAACCATTGCCAAAATGAGAAAAATATACAACAGAATAGACAGTAAATCCATTGCTAAACAGGTTGTACATATAGATCAGTTTGCTTGCTTGAATTTTTATCCCCCTGCATCGAAAGATCGGGGGCATATTGTTTCACAGATGTCCGTCTATCCGTGTTTCTGTCTGTCTGTCTGCAAAACTTAACAAAAAAACTTAACATTGCCAATGACTACCAGCTTATTCAAGATACAATGCTCATATTTGGCATGATGATAAGTCTCCATAATATGCATCTCTTCATGTCAAGGTCAAGGACATGTGATAAGGTCAAGGTCACATACTAAGGTCAAACGCCCAAAAAATTCCTTGTCGTTTTCACTAATATACTATATTAAATCTCATGTACAAGTCAACAACACTTTTTGCAGTTAAGTCCTGTTGTGGGGGAATTGTGTTTCACAAACACATCTTGTTTTTTTTATGTTGTTTGAATATGTCACAGGATCATTCCAATGCTACACAATAACAAATTTTTTACAAGCTTAAGAAAAACAATTTAGAAAAAATGTGACAAAAGTAGATATTTCTTGTTAAAAGCAGTTTCTCTTTTTGTCACAAAATAGTTTACCCCTTAGGATCTTTGATAATAATCCACCAAAAGTGGTTGTATATTGTTATTATCTTCTCCGTCCTTGCTGACGTCCTTCCATCTTATTTCATGTTAACATATTTCCTGGATAAATCTACAACCTCTTTGAAATTAGGCCAGTCTAAAAAAGATATTCTACTGAAATTGGATTAATTATCAGTTTGGATGTAGAGTCATACTGGTATGAAGTACTAATAGTTAATTACTGAAAATAAAATTGTATGTATCTTGTGTTAAATGGTAAAACTGTTACATGTAAATTAGTTCTGAAAGATTTGTGATAATATGGATGATGTATGTAGTGGGGTATACCATTTGTAACATATGATTTAGAATTTAGAAATGAAAATGTTGGAATAATTAAACGTTAGTACATTGTACAATACTATTGTTTTATAAACAAACCTGGAGACTAATAATGTGAAAGTACATTTTTGTATGTTTTACAATATTGTTGTAAAAATAGCTAAATAAGCTGTACTTGTGGTATTTTTCCCTTTCTGACAACCCTCAAGAAATAAGATTTGTAAAACATTGTGAAAAATGAAGAAATAGCTTGTCACAAGCAATTTCTTTATTATCCACAATGTTTTTTAACCCAAAAGATGAAGATTTTTTATATTCCATCAACTGAAAATTATTGTCTTCGACTTCTTTCAATTTGGAGGTCTAGTCTAAAGTTTTGTTGTTTTGGAATGGATTAAGTTGTCAAACCAACACAAATGCTTTAAATGAATATCAGAGTTTACAGTCACACTTCTAGTCTAAAAGAACTATTTGATTGGTCATTTGATTTTTGTACCAATGGGTGGATAATCATAAACCTAAGTAGGAAAGCAGCTTGAGGCTAGGAAAGGATGTAGTGGTAGTTCTGGTGTGAGAAATACCAGGAATCCATTGTTAGGTGCTCCAGCCTCCGCGATATGACTGAAATACTGTTAAAAGAGGCGTCAAACCCCATTCAATCAATCAATCAATTTGATTTTTGATTGACAGTGGTGATCCTAAAATAATGTCATCTTATTTCAGTTGGCAATGTCATCTCACGATAATGCCACACCTATCAGAATTCTCCATAACTCTGCAGGACATCTAGCTGGTTATGCAAGATGTCTGGGTGCTATACTCATGGGATATCTTGGTGAGTACGATTTATATAATTTATTATAAACCCCTCCCCCCCCCAAAAAAAAAAACAAAAAAAACAGCAGTGGTCTTGATTGTCAGTTGGTTGGCTTGTACGTCATTCTGTAGCTTTTTCTTGTACCCATCATTTTCTCTTAACTGTTTCCAACGCATTTCCTCCTTTTTATGCCCCTCCAGAAAAAAGCCTTGGTAAACATTAAGGAAAATGAAGAAATTGCTTGTTACAAGCAATTTCTTCATTTTCCATAATATTTTCTACCAAGAAAGTTGAAAAAAATAAAAATTGTCATTAACATGAAAATGACGTCTGCTGCTTCTTTCAATTTGGACCAGTCTGAAATTTTGTTGTGTGGGAATTGGTTATACTATTTTTTTAGGTTTGACTCAAAATTTAACCAGGCAGAGTATCAAGCAAAGATATGAGGATACTATCATAGTTTTATTCTATTAATTTATCTTGCGTTACAGGCTTTATTTAAAAATCTTGTCCACACATTTTCTCTTCAACTTTCAAATGAATTTTATCCAAATTTCGTATATGCACTCAATATCAACCAAAGATATGCATATTCTATTTGGTTACATTCATTTATCATTTGTTGGAGGTATGGCCCTTTGTTGAGAAATTGCTTTTCTTCAGTGACAAATGTTTCTTCTGTGACATGGATGTGTAATCACACTCAGTGCTTCTTTATTGAATGAAAATTCATTCCATACTTTATAGTTGGATGTCCTATGAATCTGTTTTCATTTTTATGTAAAGACTAAAGGTAATAAGCCGCCGTCATAGCGCAGTTGGTAGCGCGTCGGACTGTCAATCTAGAGGTCCCGGGTTCGATTCCCGACGGCGGCACTCATCCTTTCCGACTATTTGTCTCTCACCAATGGGTCGATAATCGTAGACCTATGTGGGATAGCAGCTGGAGGCTAGGAAAGGATGTAATGGTAGTACTGGTGTGAGAAATACCAGGAATCCATTGTTAGGTGCTCCAGCCGCCGCGATATGACTGAAAGATTGTTAAAAGCGGCGTAAAACCCCATACAAACAAACAAACAAACTAAAGGTAATGACTAAAACTGACTATTGACGACAGACTAAACCCATTCCCACACAACAAGGTATAAGACTGGTCTTAATTGAAAGGCGTTGCAGATGACAATTTCAAGATGATTTTAGATTCTTTTTAACTGGGTAGAAAACATTATGGAAACTGAAAAAAATGGTTGTTCATTTTCCAGAATGTTTTCTCAATCGATTTCCTTGAAGGGCGTCAAAAGGCATCATTGTGTGGAAATGGGTTAAATATAATTTCATGTTTTGATTGTTATTAGGTCACCTGACCGAATGGTCATGGTGACCTATTGCAATCATCGTTTGTCTGTCGTCGTGCGTCGTCCGTCGTCCATTAACTTTTAAACATTTTCATCTTCTTCTCAAGAACTACTGGGCGGATTTCAACCAAACTTGGTAGAAAGCATCATTGGGGGATGCCAATTCAAGTTTGTGAAAATAGGGGTTCTGGGGGTCATAGGGGCCCAAATAGGGGCCAAAAAGGGGTAATTGTTGGTACTTCTTTAAAAATCTTCTTCTAATAAACCGTTAATGCCAGAGCTTAAATATTTTGTGTGCATGACAACTAGGACAGGTATATTATAAATTGTGAAATTCATGCCCCTGGGGTCATGTATGGGGCCACACCCAGAGGTCAAAGTTCATCATGTTAAAAAATTCACATTTTCTTCTTCTTCTGATGAAGTACAAAGCCAATTTCAAACAAACTTGGTGAAAAGCATCATTTGGTAATGGTTATTCGGATTTGTGAAAATAAAAAGGCTGAGGGGGTCAGGGGGCCCTAAAATGGGGACCAAAAGGGGGTAATTTTTGGTAACTGTTAAATATTTCATCTTCTTCTCAAGAACTACTGGGCGGATTTCAACCAAACTTGGTAGAAAGCATCATTGGGGGATGCCAATTCAAGTTTGTGAAAAAAGGGGTTCTGGGGGTCATAGGGGCCCAAATAGGGGCCAAAAAGGGGTAATTTTTGGTACTTCTTTAAAAATCTTCTTCTAATAAACCATTAATGCCAGAGCTTAAATATTTTGTGTGCATGACAACTAGGACAGGTATATTATTAATTGTGAAATTCATGCCCCTGGGGTCATGTATGGGGCCACACCCAGAGGTCAAAGTTCATCATGTTAAAAAATTCACATTTTCATCTTCTTCTGATGAAGTACAAAGCCAATTTCAAACAAACTTGGTGAAAAGCATCATTTGGTAATGGTTATTCGGATTTGTGAAAATAAAAAGGCTGGGGGTCAGGGGGCCCTAAAATGGGGACAAAAGGGGGTAATTTTTGGTAACTGTTAAATATTTCATCTTCTTCTCAAGAACTACTGGGCGGATTTGAACCAAACTTGGTAGAAAGCATCATTGGGGGATGCCAATTCAAGTTTGTGAAAATAGGGGTTCTGGGGTCAAAGGGGCCCAAATAGGGGGAAAAAAGGGGTAATTTTTTGTACTTCTTTAAAAATCTTCTTCTAATAAACTGTTAATGCCTGAGCTTAAATATTCTGTGTGCATGACAACTAGGACAGGTATATTATTATTGTTAAATTCATGTCCCTGGGGTCATGTATGGGGCCACACCCAGAGGTCAAAGTTCATCATGTTAAAAAATTCACATTTTCACCTTCTTCTGATGAAGTACTAAGCCAATTTCAAACTAACTTGGTGAAAAGCATCATTGGGTACTGATTATACAGATTTGTGAAAATTAAAAGGCTGGAGGTCAGGGTTGCCTAAAATGGGGACCAAAAGTGGGTCATTTTTGGTAACTTTTAAACATTTTCATCTTCTTCTCAAGAACTACTGAGGGGATTTCAACCAAACCTTTTTCTAATTCTTTCAAACAAAATCACTTGTCTTGGTGCTCTTTTACTCAGGTGACCGTTAAGGCCCACTGGGCCTCTTGTTATTATTATTTTTCAAGAGAAATTAAAATGACTATAAAATAAAGATATACATTTATTTGTGTAGGTGTGAGAACATTCTGTCCTATGCCAGTTGCCAAGATGTTACAAAATGTTGGTGGAACATCAACTCTTCTGGGACTGGTTGCCATGGCAACAGATGTTGAGGGTCTCTATGCAGCTGTTAAGGCCCTGGTTTGTGTAGTGAAGAGCAGTAAACAAGCTCTGAATGACCTAGACAGAATTAGAGGATACCAGGTTAGTGTAGTGGAAATAAAGAATTGTCTCCACTTCTCAAGTAGTTCTACCTTTCTCCAAGCCATAGATTATGAAACATAAGGAACAGAAGCTGGAAAAGAAGAAATTGCCTATTTCTTATTTTCTGACCATGTTTTCTATCCATTAAGATAACAAGATTTTGATATATCTTCAATGCCACTTAAATTTTAACTCTTGTCATGCTGAACCTAACGGGTATTATATTCTGGTTTTGGCAAGAGGTGTAGATAAATATCAGCCTGTGCATACGCGCAGTCTAATCTTAGTCTATACAACCAGTTTGTCCAGCTAGAGTTGTTTATAAAAGTAATTTTGAAGGTGTTGAAGATGATTTGGGAAATATGCCAATCTTCAGTGTCTGCAATGTTTTTATGTCCTGCCATATGAAGATGACAGGCCTATAGAGTTAACCTCTGTCTGTGTGTGACTGTGTATGTGTTAGTGTGTATGTTAAGTGTATATGTCCAATACTTGTCTAGAGCATATTTTCTAAATTAATTGATGGATTTCAAAATAAATTTGCACAGCTGTTCCCCTTTAAGAGCACTAGTATTGGCTGTAATGTTCTATTGGATACACCCAAGTTCAAGGTCATAACTGAAATTCATATAACAAGTATTTATGCGGGTTCATCTGCATCTGACACATTTCTAGTTTTATGTAATTTTCTTGAAGGTCGAAAGAAAGATGATGTGAGTGGGAATCGGTTAAACCCATTAAATATTGTTTTTACAGATATTAGCAATGCTGTATAAGAAGAAACAACAGTTATTAAACAGTCATATATTACACCTGACTTTCTCTCTTGTGGGTACAGTTGATAGTGGGAAAGAAAGCTCAATTATACCCAATAAAAAGGCATTTGAGGATATACTCTGTGATCTTGAGGTAAGTTTAACCCATTACCAGACAGCAAAATTTTAGACTGGCCCAAATTGAAAGAAATTGCAGATGACATTTTAAAGTTAATGATTTTTATTTTTATTTTTTCAACTTTCTGGATAGAAAACAATGTGGAAAATGAAGAAACTGCTTGTTACAAGTAATTTTTTCATTTTCAACATTGTTTTCTAAGCTTTAGCCTTAGGGGCGTCTAAAGGTGTCACTGAGTGGAAATGGGTTAAAGGACTTTTACACAAGATTTATTGATTATCATTTGACTTTTACGAAGGTAAATACAGTTAATAGTGCACAGACAAGATCCATTATACACAATAATACATTTTATGGTATTCTTTTGTTGCCTTGATTTAGGCTTGTATGACAATACTTATTGTTACTGTTAAAAGCTCATTTGATTCATTACTTCAATCTATTAGGTTTATGTTTAATTGGTAAAGTTATTTTTGTAAAGCACCCTTGTGGGGAGGGGCACACAGTGAAGTTGGTTATGTCAGTCCGTCCATTTGTCCATATTTGTTCTGACCATAACTTATTCATTTATGGATGGATTTCAAATTGATGTTGGCCAATTGTTCTCCATCACGAGTAGATTTGCTATTTGAAATAATTGTTAAGCTAGGTCCAAGGTCAAGTTCACTGCAATGTTACTACTAGGACAGTTACTCCTACATTTATTGATTGATTTCAATAGAATTTGCACAACTGTTTGCCATCATAAGTGAATCATTAGTTCAGGTAGGCCAAAAGTCAAGGTCACAGTGCAAGGTTAAATTTAACAGTGAATGTGATATCTGAACCTATTTCTGGGCAGGTCAAAGATTAGGTCGTAAGTGAAGGTTGACACAAGTTGTCCTTGGACAACTATACCAGTCATTTGAATGATTGAAATTTTAAGATTTCAAGAACCTAGAGCTTCTTATGTGCAGGCTGATCCTTATCTATACCTTCTGCCAAAGCAGTAATATTCCAGTTTCAGCATGACAAGGGTTAAGATTGATTATCCCTATGCATCAGATTTCTTTTGATTTAATTTACAGGTTTGGCATGAGGCACCTGGAGACCTGCAGCGATCACTTTATGAACATTTTTATGAGCTACTCACAGATTCCAGGTAAAATATTACAAGCATCTTCCTTTGAAAAATGTTGTTCTTCACATCTAATTTTTAAAAACTACTGCCTTAATTCAATAATAGTTTTGCTCTAGAGTTATTGAAATTTTGTGCCAGATAGCATCTGCAAATTCAATTTTTTACTGTAGACCATCTGTAAGAAAGTGATTACATTTCCAATTTTTTCAGTGACCAAAGTAACAACCTAAAGTTGATGAAGGAAATTGGACTTGCAACCAGACTTCTACATGTAATGCGTGATCCTAGGCTTACTCCGTCCACAACAGAAGTCATGGCTAGTGTAATTGGACTGTTATTAGAGGGTCAGCCCGATTCTCAAGCTCTTCTCAAGTAAGTCATCACAGAGGCCAGTTGACATGGTTGTTGATCAATATTTGATCTACCTACCCAAAATCAATCCCACTAATTTAATTCCTTCTTTTGAATTCACTTTTGAAACACATTTCCTAATGGCTAGGTCATATAATAACAAGGTTAAACATTTAGGTAATACCCTTAAGAAATTTGAAGTTTATGATGCACTCATATTTCACAAACAAGTCCTATTTTCAATGGCATATTTCCTTAAATTCTCCCCTCTCAGAAAGGTTAAAAGATAAAATGTAGTTGTCCTTCATCAATAGTTCAAGATATCTGTACATACAACTACCCAACTTGATTATCATTTCCTTAAAGACTCTAAACTAAAAGAGACAACAATTTGTAAAAGTTTTCTTCTATTACACTAATCGTTCTTATAACAATTGGACATGGATACAGGTAAAAAAGATTTGCTTCATATTTTTATGTACCATATCCATGACATTAACCCATTTCTAGATGGCAAAGTTTTAGACAGGTCCAAATTAAAAGGAGTTGCATACAACAATTTAATGTTAATATCAATTTTTAGATTTCTTCAACTTTCTGTGTAGAAAACATTGGAAAATGAAGATATTGCTTATTGCAAACAATTTCTTCATTTTACACAATAATTTCCCGATTGTTTTTCTAGGGGTGTGTCAAAATCGTCATTGTGTGGGAATGGGTTAAGGGCATATTATTTTACCTATGTTCATCAGTTGATTTGTCTATTGAAAACTTAACCAGAGTTAAATTCTTTGTCACTTCAATATTTTGAAGATACAGTACTCCATTTTGGTATGCAAGTTCTTTTTATCCCTATATATCTGTTCATGGCAATATGGCAATATCAGGGTCATTTGAAAAGTCAAGGTGCCTTTCATGGAATATTAGCGTTTCACACATTTATATCTTGAATAATATGATTTCAGACTTGGTCAATTTCTGGTGTCCACAATTCCTGAATCCCAGTTCAGTGAACAAACACTGGTAGTTGAAAACCCTTCATCTCCCAGTGGAAACTATATCATTGTTGAAAGTGAGTTATATTATTATTATAGACTTCATATTTCAGTCTTATCTAATGATTTTTGTCGAGCTGGCTTGTGAGCTAGGTATAGCTGTTACTATGACAATTAGTTGTATGTGCATTAATATGTTAGTGCGTCAGTCTTTAAAAATTTGTCTGGAGAAAATTCATTGCAATTGTGCATGGATTTCAAATAACTTAACCTAATTTTTCTCCATTATGATTTAGATGTGCTATTTGAAACAGATTTTCAGATGGCCCCCACGGTCAAGGTCACTGTTCAAGTTCAAACATTCAAATTGAGAATGTCTGTAGCATATCTCATTCATTTGTGCATGACTTTCTAAGTGATTTTGTATATGTCATCTCCATCATGAGTAGATGTGTCATTTGAAACAAAGAAAATCTGAAGTATTGCTGTAGCCTAGATGCTGCCTGTGTTGTTTACATCTGAAAACTTTGACATTTTGTAATGTCTCTGGTATTACTAAACACATTCAGTTGAAACTCATCATTTTGTTTACATAGAGAAATAGAATAGGTTGGTTTGGGATTTTTAAATCATATATCAATAGATATATTGATCTTAAACTGAATTAAACACATATCCTTTAATGTCTACAGATTTCCTACAAACACATATCCTTTAATGTCTTTAGATTTCCTACAACTAATCAATTAAAAAAAGTACACTGTTCATATGAAAAAAAATCTTTGACAGAGCAAGGATTGATGATTCAAAATGATAACAAATTAAAGTATAATGTCTATCATCAAAACATGCAAAATGCTTAAATGAATGATCAGCCTTGGTCAAAAGATGCAGACTGCGCAGTAGTTTCCTTCATATTTTTGCAGGTAACTTCTTTTTGCACAACAACATAGTCATAATGATATATTTGCTACCATATTAACCCTTAACAAGATGGCAAAATTTTAGACTGGTCCAAATTAAAAGAAGTTGCAGACAACAATGAAAAATTGACAAAATTTTAGAGTTTATTAGCTTTCTGGGTAGAGAACATTGTGGAAAATTAAGAAATTGCTTGTTCCAAGCAATTTCTTCATTTTCCACAATGTTTTACAAATTATTTTTCTAGAGGGGTGACAGAAAGGGTCACTGAGTGGGAAGGGGTTAACCAGCCAGTATACTTGATGGAATTTACCAGTTAAATGTAATGAATCATTTTTTGTTTCCAGCGGAAGATAACAGAGGCTCTTCCATCCATAAAGTTAGATTGCGCAATACCCTGTTGAAATTGATTTATAGACTGTTGTGTCAGAATTCACATACACCAACTCACTTGAACAGGTAATTCTTTTTTAACTGGCAAAAAACTGTATTTCATACAATAATTCATTAAACTGAATCAAAGTTATAAAGCTGCACTTTAGGAAATTTTACTGTGTAGAAGGGCAAACATCCTTTAAAGTATTGATATATTAAGTCGTGGTGGTATCAATGGCACCAAAGGCATTTTTCTGTGTAGTATTCAGCATTTGATTTAATATTCAGCAGCAGTAAAGTAAACCAGCATTTCCACTGAAATAGTTTTGTTTTGGTACAAAAATTTATGCTCATGGGTTCAATCTCCGGCGTCGGCACATATCCTTTCCGACATTTGTCACTCACCAATAGGTGGATAATTGTAAACCTAAGTGGGATTGCAGCTGGAGCCTAGGAAAGGATTTAGTGGTAGTACAGGTGTGAGAAATACCAGGAATCCATTATTAGGTGCTCCAACCTCCGCGATATGACTGAAATACTGTTAAAAGTGGTGTTAAACCCCATTCAATCAATTAATCAAAACTACTGATACGTACAATAATTATGTATGAAGCATAAGATATTTGAAGATGGTTAATCATTGCACAGAGTTTCTCAAAGTTACCCTTTCTGTTTCAGTTTCTCAGAGGAGCTACAGAGAGTGTTGGGTTTTGACTGGGTGTTGATGTTCATGCAGGGACATATACACAGTACATCAGTGATCCTTGCCCTGAAAATACTGATGGTCATCTTTAAAAATCCCCAGGCTATCAACAGATTTAGGGATGGCATGTGTGGTGGGGGATGGCTGAAGGATACCGAGTCTATTCTTAAACAGAGTGGTGGTAGTATGTTAGGTAAGAATTGATTGTTGGCCCCATCCATTTACTCAATTTGCCACACCTATTTACTCCGACAGGAAGTTCTGCATCTATATTTACTGGAGCTCTTTTGAAAAATTTATGGCCAGTAGCATGTAAAAAAAATAGAATAGTTGGTTGGTGACCTGAATGTTGTAACTACAGCTTGAGTAATCTGTAGTAACGATGTTTAAGTCGCCAAACAAGCAAGAATGTCCCAATTGGTCTATTGTAGGTCTTAAAAAAGGGTGTAAGCCGCTACCAGGCAACAAAATTATAGAATTGGTCCTAATTTAAAGAAGATGCTGAAAACAATTTTAACTCATAATATTTTTTTTTCTGCTGCTGAATAGCAAATAAGACTTTGTCTGAAATAAAGAAATTGCATGTCATGAGTAATAACTTCACTGTCCACAATGTTTTTCTTTTTATCTCACCTGAGCACGTTGTGCTCAGGTGAGCTATTGTGATCCCCTTTTGTCCGGCGTCCGTCCGTCGTGTGTCAGCCGTCAACAATTTCTTTAAACGACATCTCCTCCCAAACCACTCGGCCAATTTGAACCAAATTTGGCAGAAATGTTCCTTAGGTGGTCCCCTTAAAAAATAGCTAAAAGAATTGAAATCCGTTAAAAACTCTGGTTGCCATGGCAACAAGAGTATAATTTTAAAATAATCTTTAAAAATCTTCTCCTCCTGACCCAGCAGGCGTAGAGCCTTGATATTTTGCATGAAGCATCAGTATATTGACCTCTTTCAAAATAGCTAAAATCATGATCCTCGGGTCCCCAGGGGCGGAGCCCCAGGGGGATGGGGTTTATATAGAAATAAAGAACGATTTTTTAAATGACATCTCCTCCCAAACCACTCGGCCAATTTGAACAAAATTTGGCAGAAATGTTCCTTAGGTGGTCCCCTTCAAAAATAACTAAAAGAATTGAAATCCGTTAAAAACTCTGGTTGCCATGGCAACAAAAGTAAAATTTTAAAATAATCTTTAAAAATCTTCTCTTCCTGACCCAGAAGGCGTAGAGCCTTGATATTTTGCATGAAGCATCAGTATATTGACCTCTTTCAAAATAGCTAAAATCATGATCCTTGGGTCCCCAGGGGCAGAGCCCGGGGGGGGGTGTGTGTGTGTGTGTGTGTATATAGAAATAAAGAACGATTTTTTAAATGACAACTCCTCCCAAACCACTGGGCCAATTTGAATCAAATTTGGCAGAAATGTTCCTTAGGTGGTCCCCCTGAAAATTAGCTAAAAGAATTGAAATCCGTTTAAAACTCTGGTTGCCATGGCAACAAAAATGAAATTTCAAAATAATCTTTAAGAATCTTCTCCTCCTGACCCAGAAGGCGTAGTGCCTTGATATTTTGCATGAAGCATCAGTATATTAATCTCTTACAAAATAGCTAAACTCATGATCCTTGGGTCTCCAGGGGCGGACCCAGGAGGGGGTGTATAGAACCCATGGAAAAAGTTTTTTCCTTCTTTCTAATCAGCACTAAAGCCTTGGAATTTGTAATTTAGACTTTTGGATCCCCAGGTTCATAGTCTTTATATGTAATTGTGGCCCATTTGTTTCATAATCCTAACCTTAACATGAAATTAGACTGTTGAAAGAAAAAGAGCCTTTATCTCAGGTGAGCGCTCCAGGGCCAACGGCCCTCTTGTTTTTATTGAGCATAGTGAAAAAGAGATATTGAGTTAGAATGGTTTAAAGTCAAAGATAGCTGATACCCATTGATAAAACCTACTGAAGAAAATTAGGTTGTGCTCAAAAGAAGTATTTTGACCTATTCTATATTCAAAATAAACAATCTATGGTCGAATAATACTACAAATTCTACCGATGTGGGAAGAAAGAGGACTACTCTTTTTTTTTCATAGGCAGAAAAGTTGATGTTGATTCTATTTGGATAAAATATCTACTTGTTATTCACTTAACATTCTGATATTTTTATGTTTAATGTCAGGGTTCAACCTTCATGCGGACCCAGGGAGTGATGGCAGGGTGTTGAATAAGGAGATATGTCAAGTACCTGGGTTTACAGTATTACAATGGCTATTGCCAAAACATACCAGTGTACCAGAAATCTATTTTCTACTGATGGCCATGTTGCTGGGACAGAATATTACAGATATTCCCCTTGATACTCAGGTATGTAGATATCAGAACTTTTCAAGTACCAGATTCTTCCAACAATTTTCATACACCACCAAAAGTGAACATATACATCATATTTGTATCATATTCTCCATTTGTCTGTCCTGATGTCTGTCTGTCTGTCTAACAGAGCTTACGTTCACATCTGGCCTACTTATCTCTTCATACATTTATGGACAAATTTCTATGAAATTTTCTCAGAATGATTCTAGTCACCTGACCTTGTGCATATTGTCGGGTTTTCACATTTTAGGCGGTGACATAGAAAAAGGCTTTATGTAAACTTGTTAACCCTTGTCATGCTGAACCCGGAATATTCCGGTTTTGGCAACAGGTGTAGACTAAGATCAGAATGCATGTATGTGCAGACTGATCTTAGTCACCACCTCTTGCTTGTACTTTTCCTGCCCGAGTTGTTTATGAACTTGATTTCTAAAGTAAATATTGATTTTTGAATAACAAGTTCTATCAGTGCTTTTAGCCCTTTGATTTGCCAGCAATTCAGAAAGGTGATTTATACAGCATGACAAGGGTTAACATAACTCCTCAAATTTCTTGTTAATGCAACTCCTCCTCCATTTCTGGTCAGTTTTGCATAAATTTTTAGCTTGGCTGTTTTAGGGAAATACCTGAGGTAATAGCTATGGCCAGGTTGTCGTCTGCATAGTTGTCTTAGTAACCATTATGGTCATCCAAAAACATTGACATTTTGTAATATCTCTTGGTGTATATGTTCATATAAATTTGGTATGTATGTTCACTAGCAAAAGAGCAATCTATGCCAACAAGGGTGATTAAGGTGTAGGTATGACATTTTGGCTCGCACATTGACAAGATTCTGTTATAGTCCAATTTTCCTTTTTCAGTTGAATTTAGATGCAGTATGGAGTGTAATATTCGGAGAACAAGTCAGTAAACCTGCAGTTGCTCTGACAAGAGACAAGGATATACAGATGTGTCCAGATGTGGCCATTATCCTACTGACTATGATACGGAGCATGCTAAATACTGTGAGTTTTGTACTTTGTTTTTTTAACCCATCACCAGATGATGAATATTTCGACCTATCCCAGTTGAAAGGATTCAAAGACGACAGTTTAAATGGCTATTGATTGGAAAATGTGTATCATGCAGTGAAGAATACATTGTAAGAAAAAAGGATAAATCTCCTGAAACAACCAATTTCTCGTTTTATAGATGTTTGCCTATGAAGAAATCTTTGAGGGGGGTGTAAAAAATGGGAATATTGTGGAAATTGATTAATTCATAAAACCTTTTTTATGTGCATAAATTTTCACAAAGAGACTTTCAGATGAAGTATGTCATTATTTTAACCTTTTCCGGTTTTAAGAAATTTTGGACTTGTCCAAATGAAAGAGGTTTCGGATGACAATGAAAATTGGATGCAATTTGAATTGAAACTATCCTATAAGGTAGAAAATATTGTGGGAAAAGAAGAAATTGCTTGTTTAAAGCAATTTCCTTTTAGCTCGGCCGTTTTGCTGAAAACCTGAGGTATTGTGATAGCCTCCGTGTTGTCGTCGTGCGAAAACTTTGACATTTAGTGATATCTATTGTTCTACTGAAGGCATTCACTTGAAACTAGGTAGACAAGTTCACTATCGAAAGATGAATCTATACTAACAAGGGGGATAACTCTAGATGCACTTTGTGCAATTTAAGCCCCTTTTTTACTTAGATTTTTTACGAAAACTTTGACATTTTGTGATATCTCTGGTTTTACTCAAGGCTTTCACTTGAAACTTGGCACACATGTTTACTATTAAAAGAGGAACCTATACTATCAAGGAGGATAACTCTAGATGCATTTTGTGCGAATTATGCCCCTTTTTCGACTTAGATTATTTATTCACTATCCAGCACCCAACATCCCAGTGTAAGCACCCGTAGGCGGTGCTCTTGTTTTTCCACAATGTTTTCTCAGGTTCAAAGTCACAGCAACCTAAAATCTCGGGTTTGTCCAGGAAAAGATTAAAATGTTATCAGGCATAGGATCAAACTGTTGTATTTTTACATGGCATTGTGCCTAACTTTAATCCATTACCAGATGACAAAATTTTATACTGGTCCAAATTTAAAGATGTTCCATACAAATTTTAGTCGATGGAATTTTCATATTATTTTTACTTTATGAGTAGAAGTAGAAAACATTGTGGTTAATGAAGAAATTGCTTGCAAATTGCTAGAATCAACTAGCATCATTGTGCTGGAATAGGCCAGAATTATTTGGTCAGATTTAAAAAAACACATCTGTGGTACTGTAACATTCAAACATAAATCTCATTATGCACTAGAAATACTGAAAATGCTGCTTGCTGGTTTACAACTACGAAGCTTCTATATTTACAAACCAGTGAAGAGGACCATGACAACTCATCTCTAAAATATGGTTTAACAATATAACAGTTTCAGTTGTTTGTATACTGTATTTACTTATATGTCTTTCTTTGTCACAGACCAGCGAACAAGACCAGGACAGCTCACCTTTAGAATAGCCCTTAACATTACTACAGATTCTGTTGTTTTTGTGCCACAACCGTATATACTTATATGTCTTTCTTTGTCACATACTAGTGAACAAGACCTTGACAACTCAACTCTAGAATATCCTGTAACATTACTTCAGTTTCCGTTGTTTTTGTACCACAACTGTATATACTTTTCTGTGTCTCTATTTTACAGAACAGTGAACAAGACCTGGACAACTCGACTCTAGAATATCCCGTAACTTTACTTCAGTTTCTGTTGTTTCTCTACCACAACCATATATACTTATCTGTGTCTCTATCTAACAGACCAGTGAACAAGACCTGCACAGCTAATCTCTAGAATATCCTTTAACATTACTACAGTTTCTGATGTTTCTATACCACAACGATATATACTTCTCTCTGTCTCTATTTTACAGACATGTGAACAAGACCTTGACAGTTCATCTCTAGAATATCCCTTAACATTACTTTAGTTTGTGTTGTTTTTCTACCACAATTGATTCTTATTTTTTTCTATTTTACAGACCAGTGAACAAGACCTGGACAACTCATCTCTAGAGTATCCTGTAACATTACTTCAGTTTCTGTTGTTTTTGTACCACAACCACACAGATTTTGTCCAACTATCTACTCAACCTGATTTTATATCAGCTTTATCTGCTACACTCTTTCCATACTTCACACCAGACTCCGAGGACTGTGTTACTACTCCAGAGGAAGAATTTAAGGTAGATTTAAAGAAAATTTAAATGAATGGGACTCAAGGAGGCATCTGTTTAACATAAGAAGGCTTCAAAGTTATCCTCTCTGTTGGAGAAATATTGTTTTTGGCAGAACAACCTGTCTCAAAAATTGATGTATAAATTATTGAAGTAAGTCTAACTTGAAGTATTTTTATTTGAAAACAAGTAGTATGTCTAATACACAAATACATATAGATCCTTATTGGTATTGACAGAGACTTTTCAGTCTTTTCAATTTATGCACCTGGTATGGTGGGCCTAGATTCCTAAAACTTTGACCCACCAATGTAGGAGGAGGTTTCTGGATCACAAGAAAAATATTCAGTCAGTGAACCTTTGCTAACATATCCTATAAAAAGGGATGCCTGCATACAAAGGGAAACTGCATTGTTCTTATTATGCTGATGTCTTTGCAATGGTGATTTTCTATTAAGCTTAGTTGCAATATTTTAAGGTGATCAGGGCTACATATTTTATGAAGGTCAGAATAACTAGATATTTTATAGTACAAGACTTGTTTTCATGAAGCCTAGTTTATTATAGCATTAGAAACTTAAGCCATTAAACGAAACTGAATATCAATATTTTGTCCTCGATTATGTTATTTCTGTACTTTCAGCCATTTCCTGAGAGTGATACCATGGTTTATGTAAGGTCTCCAGATAGAGAAAAGGCCTGTAAGTAATTCTCATTGCAAGATGATTTGTTCCATTAGGCCACTTCAGAAAAACTTTGAATGGTCACACTTTTGTAAAAGCATGACTATTTTCTGTTTGTGCTTATTGTAATGATTTAACAATTTTAAGGTAATTTACTTTTAAACAGGCTAGAAAGGGGCTTAAATTGTAAATACAAAGAAAAGTATTCAGTCCTCTGATGTACAGTCGACATTCGTTATGTTGATTTCTGTGGTGCATGGCAAAAAGCTTGAAATAACTGAAGGTTGAGGTAAAAAAAAAAAAAACAATGGAAGTTTTTAGTGGAAGTCGGGTTTGGGTAAACTACTGCAAACATCACGGGTTACATGCTGTTATTTCAGGCTTTTTACATGTAGGACAAATATCAACAAAAGTTTGTTAATCATGATTGCAGTTACCCAGTCAAACTATTTGTTTGTCATATTGTCTGCTTAACTGGTAAATTGAAACTTGCAATTTGGTAAACTACTTGAAAAAAAAACCCTCAACATAACAAGAATTGCTGGTTTTACTTGTTTGAAATAAACATGAAATAAAGAAGGGATAAAGCTGGGACTTGAATCTTACCTCGATTTCCGATTTTTAGATAAATGATGTTTACCATACATTTTTGCCCCAAGTAACCATATGCAAAAGATCTATCAGAGCTACATGTAATTTGGAGTTATATTAGAGATCCTAGAGATATTAGCAGATTGTTTTATCCAATTACCACACAACAAAATTTTAGACTTGTCCAAATTGAAAGAAGTTTTGGACGACAATTGAAATTGTTGAAAAGTTGATGAAATTTAAAAGATCTTTGTATTTTGGGTTAGAAAAAGGAATTCCTTATTTTCCACAATGTTTTCCTAAGCATTTTTCTTGAGGGGCGTCAAAAAGTGTCACTCTGGGAATGGTTTAATACAAAATGATGTTTCTTAGATGATTGATGAATGCTTTTGTTTCCCTTTAACAGATTTTCTCAGTGCTCATCCAGCCCGTAAATTTGTGATTGACTTCTTGCGGACTCTTGTCATCGACAGCTTCTCACAGCCAGTTGTTGCCAAATCAGCTACAGTCATAGATTTAATGCTAGAAGTAAGTATACAAAGATGTGAGACTAATTGTTTAGCAATATAAGAACTGGGTTATGCTTATGGGCATTTAGAACATTATGAAAGTTAACAGATCAATATCGAAGACCACTGACCTCTTATGTGGTGTTCAACTGAGGTATTAAACATATATATATGGCCAGGGACAAAAACAAAAGTCTTGTAGTTGATGGGAGGACCTTATTGCCATAACTACAACTTGGAAATTTTATTAAATGGGAATTGGTTAAGCAAATGCTTTCAAGTTCATTAACCCATTCCCTTTAGGTGATCCTTTTTAACACCCCCAAATAAAAAAGCTTCACAAAACATTGTGAAAAATGAAGAAATTGCTTGTTATAAGCAATTTTTTCATTTTCTACAATGTTTTCTGCCCCGAAAGTTGAAAAATTCCAAAATTCAAACTTCTTTCAATTTTGGGCCAGTCTAAAATTTTGCCATCTGGCCATGGGTTAATAAGATTTATCAATTTTAGGCTAGTCCTGATCATGCAAATAGAGCCCAGCAGAAGGAATATCAGACGGAGATGTTAAAGACAATAATGGACCATCTACTAGCTGCGGATGTTTTACTGGGTGATCAGGCTGCCCTACCCATCATGTCAGGGGGAAACTACTCAACTATGGCAAATAATGTGTTCTATTTTACCAGTAGAGTTGTGGACAAACTATGGCAAGGTCAGTACACTGCATATTTGTGAAAAATAAATTGAATAGGGGTTGTGTATACAATCTGTGACTTTAATTATTAAAAACATAAAACAAATTGCATGATGTGCACTTAGTATATGTAAGCAAGAGGCTCTCTTATTCATGCTGCAATTAAGTATTTCTATTTGCATTTAGACACACAATTGGGCGTTTCAATGCAATTGTAAAAAAATATTGGTCTCTGCCCTCCAGTTTTATACATATGCAAAGAAAGTTTCACTTTTTGTCTATTTGATGGATCCCTGGCCACGCCCACTAACCTCTGACAGGAAGTCTGACCTAGATATCAAACAGTGTTATTTTTAGCTTGACTGCTTTTGAAGAAAACCTCGAGGTATTGCCATGACCATCTGCTTCAGTTTCGTCGGAAAACATTGGCATTTTGTAATATATCTGGTATTACTGATTACATTCACATGAAACTCAAAATATCAGTTCACTATCAAAAGAGCAATCTAAACAAGCAAGGGGGATAACTCTAAAATCATTTTTGAATGAATTGTTCCCCCTTTTCAACTCAGAATTCTAAACACTATCAAGCACTTGCAAAGCCAAGCGTTGGCCTCCATATGCAGTACTCTTGTTCAGAATTTATTGTCAGTAAAATGAAACAGAAACAAAAGAATTGGATTGAATAAGATGTATTTATGAATTAAAGTCACCAAACTAACAAAAATTCCTAACATAAATGTTGGAGTTCAAAGTTCACTTGGTTTTATTGGTCAATCAATTGTTTGTCAATTGATAAATTTTCGCTGTCTATAAAAATCGATAGACAAGTCAAACCATGTTGCTTGACAGGAAGTGAACTTTGAACTCTGACATTGGTGGACATTTATGTGAAGCATTATTGTTTGGTTGTTGACTCAAAAGTGGTAACTATAGCTTATTCAAGATACAGTTATGAAATTTAGGCTGCCAACCAAGGAGTATACTCTTTTGTTTCATGTTAAACTTTGCAAAAAAAAAAAATCTTTTTGATATGTAAGCTGAACTTCCTGATTGAGTCAGTGGGCTAGGAATGAACTGAAACTTGCCACAATCAATCTCTTGATGACTTTTGTGCATGAGACAAAACTTATTTTGATCCCTCAACCATGCGTGACATTTCCAACCATTACACATGTGCGCCAAGTAAAGATTCAGATCAGCCTGTGCATCTGCACAGTCTGATCAGAGTCTTCACCCTGCGCTCTGTAGAATGATACTGTCCCAAAGCTCTTTAAACAATCAGCGAATATTCTAATTGCCCGAATGGCTGTCCAGGGTGCTAAATGTGTGCGAGTCAAGCACTTGCGAAATGGTTTGAAATGTCACGCACAGGTTCAATTATCTGCCCTAGACTTCCTGAAATAGTTTAAAATTGCAATGTTTTTTCACTTACAAGCTCTTTAGATGTGTATGCTCCAGTCTGCAAAGTTCTTGTTGGTACATACATTGAATCCTTTTATGTGTTCATATTCTAACCTTTAACCCTTTCCAGCTTTTCAAAATTTTTAGACTGGTCAAATTCAAAGGTTTTGCAGATGACAATTATAAGTGGAACTTATTTGTAAAATAATCATTCAGCAGGGTTGAAAATATTGTTGAAAAAGAAGAAATTGCTTAATGGAAATTCTTTTTTTCCACAATGTTTTTCTCAAGTATAAAAACACAGGGGCATAAAAAACAGGGATAAAACAGGAAAGGGTTAATATCCTTCACTATATTTCTGCCTCAATCATGTTATATTTCAGGTGTTTTCACAAGGGAGTCCAAAGAAATTTTTGATTTCATTAGCAATCTTATCCAGCAAGCAAAAAGAAAATGTAAGAGTTTACATTATTTCCCAATTCTTTGATTCTTATTTTCTCTCTCATGATAACTCTGCGTTTGAATTTAAATTCACGGTCTATCTAAAACTATAAATTGCCTGAACTGTACTTGGCTTCAAAAAATTTATCAACACGTTTGTTGCAATGAATCAAAAAGTGCTATTACAAGGAGCTATTTGTTCTTTAAATGTAATGTTTGTGCATCAAGTCATTTGCAATTAAGCAGTGAATTGCTAATATCAGGGTTGCAACTAAGAGGATTTCACTGTATCAGTGTATGATCAAAACTTAAGAAAAACTGTAAGGACAGATTAAAAGATTTCATAGCAAAACTGTTTCTATGTATATTTATTTCATTTTACAAATTTTCACAATCATAATCTATTGACAGCACTTAGTTAAAGTAAAGCTATCATTTATTGAACCTATTATTGACATGGAAACATTTTTGTCTATTTATAGCTTCAGGTGTCTCCCTAGACTCAGTGTATAAGTCTCTAAACAGGACAGTGCTATTCCAGTTATCAAGACCAGTAGACAGTGTCTCAGGTCAAACACATGTATTAGATGCCCTACATAAACTTACAAACAACAGGAGTCTTGTGTTTGGGCCAAACAATTATGATGCCGAGTTTCTCGGCTGTTTGTGTTACTGTCTCCTAAACCTGACAGATGACACGGCTAATAGTGCCAGTAACTTGAGGGAGAACCAGCCAATACAGACAACTTGGCATGTCAACTTAGAGACGGATGATTTGTCGATGACCGAGCCCACAGTTGTGTCTTCCATAGCTGCTAGAAAAAATCAAGCTGTCCAAGATGGCCTGAAACTTGTATCTAAAGCTGCTAGAAGAGTTTGGGAGGAGCTCTACCTCTGTAAAAAAAGGGTGAGTAATACAGTAAAACTTGTATTTACCCATACAACACAGATTTCTACTGGTTCCAATTAAAAGAAGTTCAAACAACAAATCTTAGTTTGTGAAATTTTAGAAAATAGGTAGAAAACTTTGTGGAAACTGAAGAAATTTGCTCATTATAAGTTTCCAAAAGATTTTTTAAGGTATTAAAAAAGCCAGAATTGGTAAAGAAACCATTCAAGGTATTGCCATGATGCTGTTGCTGAATAAAATTGTCTTTTTCTATAAGACATTTCTCCCTTTTTCACAATATTTTCCTCAGTACCCTTTTTCACAGGAACCTCAAAAAGCATTATTTAGTGGTAATGGGTTAAAATGAATTTGTCTAATCACATCATACTTTGAGATTTTGTTTTTTTCCAAAGAATGGTTTTGAAAAAAAATCTCCTTTGCTTATCTTATCCTAATCAAAAATAGAAAAGCAATCAACCCATTCCCACACAATGACACTTTTTTAACACCTCTCAATATGAAAGCTTTGGAAAACATTGTGGATAATAAAAGAAATTGCTTGTTACAAGCAATTTCTTCATTATCCACAACATTTTCTACCCTAAAAGGCAAAGGTATTACAGTTTTCATCATTTTTATATTTTCATCTGCAACTTCTTCTAATTTGGACTGGTCTAAAATTTTATCATGTGGGAATGGGTTATGCTTGCTAAGTATCACTAACTTTTACTATTCTATGCTTGGTGAAGATCAGCCTGTCTTAAATAAAATCTCATGGAGGACTCTGTATTTTATTACTTTAAAAACCTTTTTTCTTTGTAGGAACTTGAAGAAATCTTTAGAACTCAATTAAACAATGTAGATTTCAACAAAGTTGAGGATTACAAGGCTCCTGATTTGGGAGCTGTTAGGTCAGTATTCTTTTTGTGAACTCATGTATTATGCTTTGAAAAAAAAAGAAGTCATTAGTAGTTAGTAAAGAAACAGATAAAACTGAAGCAGGTGGTTTACTATTCTTGAGACATTTGTCTTCCACTAATGGGTGGATAATTGTAAACCTAAGTGGGATGAGCAAATGGAAAGGATGTAGTGGTAGAACTGCTAAAAGAAATACAAGGAATCCATAATTATTTTGTAAATATGTTACTTTCAAAAAAAAATGTTTGGTAATTATATGATCCTCACATCTTGTAAAGATTGTATTAATTCTCATCATGCTGAACTTAAAATGCTTCTGTGTTGGCAGGAGGCATAGACAAAGATCAACATGCACAAGAGCTAGTCTGACTTTAGTCTACACCACACACTTCTTTTTATAGCCAAAATTGTTAATGACTCTGTTGACTCTTAAAAGAAATATTTTACCTTTAGTCTTGCCTTCTAGTACTTTCAGCACCTTGATTTTAATGCTGTTCTAATAGGGATTATATTAAGCTTGACAAGGATTGATAATTCATAAGATGTTTTTTCCTACTTCCACAGAGGTTTGATCCAAGAACAAGCTTCTCGTATTTGGAATGCATATACTGACAACGAAAAGAAAGGCACATACACTTCACCAGAAAGATTTCCACCACAGATAAAGGTAAAATGCGACATAAATAAGATGATCCCGAACTTATTTTAAATCTAGCAAATAGAAATCACATTTAATAAAATAATAATATTTATGATATGTTGAATTTGATATAGTATTGTATTTACCTTAAGATTGGATGCCAGTTTGTTAATTCTTTACCAGACGACAAATTTTAGACTGCTTCAAGTTGAATTATTGCAGACAACAATTTAAAGCTAATGAATTGTCCACCTCCCACCCCCATCCCCCAAAAAATAAGTAAATAAAAAAATATTCTAAAAAATGTCATGCTCAGCATGATTTGACAGATTGCTGGCCTGGCCAACTGACTCCCCTGGCTATGCTCACTGACTCTAACAGGAAGTTTCACTTCAATATTAAATGGCATTGTTTTGCAAAGTTTATGACCAATAAGATGTAACAAAGAGGTAAAATGATTAGTTGGCAACCTAAACATCGTAACTACAAATTTAATAAACTGTTGTTATAATGTTTAATGTGCCATTTTGTAAAAATGTTTCACATAAATGTGTGGCAATGTCAGACTTCAAAGTTAAATGAATAATTTGATTGGTTGGATGATTAGCAGATGCTATCTGTCAAACCGCAGACTAGAATCACATCTGTTTTGTTGTTGTTTCTATTACTAAAACTTCAACCATGTATATCTGGTATATTTTACCTTCAATCAGACAGAAAAACTAGAACTAATAATACTCATTTGTAATTTATAGTTTATATGGAAAAGCTAGGCAGGGAACTTTGCTAATGGAAGGAATAATGGTATAAACTCATGACCCGATGGCCAAATTTTAGACTAATCCATATTGACAGGAGTTGCAGAAGACAATTTATAGTTTATGAAATTACAGATTTTTCAACTTTCTGGGTTTAAAACATTGTGTAAAATGAAGAAATTGCTTTAAACAAGCAAATTCTTCAATAAACTCAAAGTTTTCCCAACTACTTTTCTTAGGGGGCATCAAAAAGCATCACTGTGTGGGAATGGGTTAATGTCTTACACTCACACCTTTTGTTTATAGACTATACAGATGGTTGGTAGTAGGGTGCTCAGTTTTGCTACAAGAAAGGCCAAGAAAGAACTGCCTCTAAAATCATCTCCATCAACCACCTTCCATCCTCATGTAAGTGGCTTCTTTAACCCTTTACTGTTTTCAAAATTATGAACTTGTCCAAATTCAAAGGAGTAACAGACAACATTGTGAATTAAGTACAATTCAATTGTAACCTTCCTTTATGATGGAAAATATTGTGGGAGGAGATGAAAGTAATTTCTTCTTTTTTTCCACAATATTTGCTCAATTATAATATCAAAGGGATGTAAATATCAGGGATTGTTAGAAGTTTGATGAGAATATCTTAAGTTTTCATTGAGGTATGAAATTAAAATACCTAATCATACCTCATAAAGCTGGGAGGCTGATTCATACAAAAAGTGATTAGGTTTTTAGTTCCATACCTCAATGGAAACATAAAAAGTTCACCTCATTTCACTTTATTTATCACTAGGTTAAAAGGTAATGTCAAACAAGTAAAGATTTAACCAGTTTGAAGCAGGCATCTTCTTGTACTAATTTGTGTGCAAGTATTCAAAATAGTTCTGTACTCAATATTTGAGCTTGGCTGTTTCCAGAGAAAACCCAAGGTATTGCTTTTAGTTGGTTGTCGTCTGTGTCAGCATCCTCATCCAAAATCGTTAACAAATTATGTGATATCTCTGATATTACTGACTACATTCACTTGAAACTCTTATTGTATCTTCACTATCAAACAGCAATCTATACCAATAAGAAGATAACTATAAATGCATTTTTGAAAGAACAATGCCTCTTTTTCGATTTAAAAGTTTATACACTATCAAACACTTGAAGAACTGAGCGCTGACATCTGCATGTGCTCTTGTTTTCCATTGAGATATGGAGTGAATGTTTCAGTCAATCAGAATGTAGGAACTTTGATAGATGAAACTAATTTGAAGTTATTAGACTATGTTTTTATGCCCCACATCGAAAGATTGGGGCATATTGTTTTACCATTGTCTGTCTGTATGTCCGTCATTCGGTTTTTCCTTCTGTCTGTCTGTCTGCAAAACTTAACCAAAAAATTTACATTGCCAATTACTACCACTCTTTTCAAAATACAATGCTCATATTTGGCGTGATGACACATCTCCATAATACGCATCTCCTCATGTTAAGGTCATGTGATTAGGTCAAGGTCACATACCAAGGTCAAACATTTAGTCCTGTTGCGGGGGCATTGTGTTTCACAAACACATCTTGTTAATTTTTTAATAGTTAAACATAAATAAAAAAATTATGGCCTATGATGACAAATTTCTTCAATATATTTAATGCAAACTTATGGAGAGTTATTTATAGGTCTCTGCGTTCTACCTGAAAACATATTTCAGGACCAGATTATGTGGACATTTGACCATGTATTATTTGTGAAAGATTTGGTAGAAAAACAAAATAAACAGTGTCACATTGTATAAACCTATTTCAGGACTATGTGATGTGGACATTTGACCATGTGTTATTGGTGAAAGATTTAGTAGAATTACAGCATAAGCAATACTTACATAACCAAGACCACATGGACAAATATATGATAGAAGAATGGGCCCAAATGGAACATGAGTTACTGCGAGAAAGGGGTTTATGGGGCCCTATTGTGGGGTCAAGACTGGATAAATGGATGATGGATATGACTGAGGGTAAAGAGGACTGATATAAGTAATATTAACCAATATCCATACAACAAAGATGTTGGAGACAATAATTCAAAACTTGTGCATATTAATCCATTAGCGGACTTGCAAATGACATTTTGAAGTTTTTTGAATAGATTTTTTTTTAACTTTCTAGGTAGAAAACATTGTGGAAGATGAATAAATTTCTTGTTTGCAAACAAGCGATTTCTTCATTTCACACAATGTTTTCCCCATTGCTTTTCTTGAAAAATTGTTAAACCCCATTCTAACTAGCAAACTTCAGGAGCATCAAAAAGTGTCATTCTGTGGGAATGGATTAAAAACACCATTGAATAGCTGTCTGCAACCTCTCTAAATTTTGGCCAGTCTAAGATATTCTATCTTGTAATAGATAATGAAATAAGTACTAGTTAAGGTAGAAACATTTTGAAAAAAAAAGCTTGTAAAAAACTTTTTCTCCTTTTCTCACAGTTTATTTTTATGTCCCCCATCGAAAGATTGGGGCATATTGTTTTATAATTGTCCATCTGTCTGTCCGTCTTTCTGTCTGTCGGTCTGTCTATCTGTCTGCAATACTTAACCAGTGCAATCATCCTGCTTTTAATTAACTCATTGACTCAATATCTTAAGGTTTTTTTTTGGTTTTTTTGATAAACAGACAGACACATGATTTTATTGTTAGACTTATATAAAACAATACCATGTATTAGGTAAGATAAAAGGATCTTCCAGAAACCTAAAGGATAGTATCAGATCTCAATGGCAATTTACTTTCATAAGCCTTATATTAATGTTTCACATGATGTGTGTAAAACAGGATTAAGATCCTTAGCTGTTTTGTCTTGGTTTTTGTGTTAATTCCTGTTTTACCTTGACTGTTCTTTTCTGCCAGAATAACGGTTACCTGACACGACTATGTTCATGAGAGTACCAACCGTTAATTGTTTTGACACAATTTTCATAAGCCTGTAACCAGTTTCCATCTAATAAAGCTTTTTGACCCCTCCCCCACCTCAATGCTTTGGAGAACACTGGAAAATGAAGAAATTGTTTGTTACCAGCAATTTCTTCATTTTCCACAATTTTTTTTACCTCAAAAGACAAACCATGAATAAATAGATTTAATCAACTAAAAACTGCCATGTGCATCATCTTTGAATTTGACCTCTCTAAAATTTTGTTTATCTAGTATTTAGTAAATGGCATAGATATCCTCTGAATTATTTGTACTAGGGTTGACACGAAGGTTACTTTGATTTATCAACATTTTCAATAGCTAATATGCCTAACTATGTTCAGATCCAATTCCTTATTCTTCAGGTCCATTCCGCATGAGGAAGAAGATGGTGAAAAACAACATGTTTTATGTACATTATCCTTATAGACCAGATATGGATAATAGTGTAAGTATTATCACAGAATTGACAGATTGCTTGCAATACCCACTGACTTCTAACAATGCTTTTGACATAGATAACTAATGATGTCATTTTGCACAATTTCAGGACTGGAGCATAACTAAAAGCAAAGCCTTGGCTGGTGACGTAAATGTTGTTACTTCAGCTTGAATAAGTTGTAGTTACTACATTCAAGTATCTGAACCGACCAAAATCAATTAGTTACACTTACATTCTGAAATCGGAAGTTTATTAGTTTTCATTGTGTGTTTATAACTGTTCCAGTCTGTGCTTAAATATTTCAAAAAAAGAATTAATGTTTACCCATCATTTCAAAGTGTTCAAGTCAAATCTAAAATTGTCATCATTGACATGTTGGTATCTATGGTTGACATATTTTCTCTGAGGAAAAAAAAAATGTCCAACCTAGAAACGTGAGTTTCTGTCCCCAAAGGATCTCTTTTATAGTTCTTGTCAAAGTCAGCCATACGACAATGATGTAAATAATAGGGTTTCATTTTATTGCATTCCAACATGTTCTTCTTACTTTACAATGCTTTATAAAGCTTTCTGTTGTATAGCTGCTCAACATGTGAAAAGGTATTAAAGTTGTCAACATGATCCTATCCCAGTGTAAATCATTTCCAAAATGCCCAGTGTTAAGGATTAAATCACTGAGCTCAAACCCCTTGGCCCAGTGTTAGAGTTCAATTTACAGAGCCATCCTATAATGTGGATTGGCCACTAGCCCATTCCTTCCCCCGCCAAAATTAGATAAGATATTTGAAAATTTAGCTATTCATAAAATAGTCCTAATAAAATTGATATCCCTCTGGAATTTTCTGCCACAAGAAGCATGTTTGCCCCAAAATTCCTGCCATTATTACCCAGCATTTGTTCTAGATAGTGTTAGATAGATTGTTGAAATGAACTAATTGATTGTGGCTAGAAACTTCTTTGTTTTCAATGTTGTCTGAAATGTTCTATCCAAAAAGAAGAAGATATTCAAGAGTCTATTAATTTGAAATTGTCATCTGCAACTTCGTTGAATTTTGTCCAATCTGTAATTTTTGTGTGCGGTATAAGTTAAACTTAGATTTATGTCTATATTATATCAGCCATTGAAGTACAAGATTCCAATCAGTAATGACAGTAAGGAATACTACCTGCAGTATAGATCACAAACCCTGTTTGGAGAGGATGTTTTACCAATTAAACTGGGCACTGAGGAACTACCAGCTATTGAATCTGAGACAGAGGATAAGTCACCAGAAGGTAGGAATTATTTTACTTAAATGATTAAAACATGATCCTGCATTTTTACTCTCTCCAGAATGAAAAAAAAAAAAAACTGTTTAAAACATTGTAGGAAAAGGATATTGCTTGTGACAAGCAGTTTTTCCTTTTCTCACAATTGTTGGTACCCTATTTTGGCTCTTATTAATTTCAAAATTTTGAACTGTGGCCTGCAACTTCTTTCAATTTGGACGAGTTTAAAATGATGTTGACTGGTAATGTATAAAATTATTTATCATATACCTTTATTTTGAAACTGTGTTCATAGACACAGACATTGACTGGAGGGGTAATACTTAAAATGTTTCATATGGTATTATCATGATACTGTGTTCAAAGACACAGACGTTGACTGAGGAAAGTTTTCTTAACCCATTCCCACACAATGACACTTTATGACACCCTTTAAGAAAAAAAAGCTTTAGAAAACATTGTGAAATAAAAAGAAATTGCTTAAAACAAGCAATTTCTTCATTATTTACATTTTTCTACCCCAAAAGACCAAGATTTTTAAATGGAAATCATCAATTGAAAAAGTTGTCTGCAACTTGTTTGAATTTGATGTACAGTCAAAACTGTGTTAGCGGTCACCTGAGAATAGCGGCCAATCTGCGTATAACGGCCATCCCAGGTTCGCCCGTGCAATTTGCTCTTTAAAATTACTGTGAATAACGGTAATCTGTCGTATGTGGCCAGCGGTCACCTTTAATTGTCCAATTTGCACTTCATGTTTATCCCTTTAAACGGTCACGCGACCCGACTAACTGCTGACAGGTGTCGTGTAAAAAATCAATAATGCGTCTGGCTAATCTTGTGCATAAACTTTTCAACACGTGAGATAAACATGAACACGCCACTTAAAGGTGTATTCTATTAACATGTTTTGGTTGAATGCAATAAGTGCCGAGGTATTTTGATTAAAATTAATCGAATTTGATGGATTTAATTACGTATCCAGTTTGTAAGTTTACCACACAGCAAAATTTTAGACTGGTCCAAATTCAAAGAAATTGTAGACGATTTAATTTATAAATAATCGTCTTTTGCGGTAGAAATATTATGGATAATGCTACTTCTTCATTTCCGACAATGTTTTCCAAAGCTTTTTTTAGGGGCGTAAAAAAGCAGGATTGCGTTGGAATGGGTGCCGGTCTTGATCCGAATATTCTTTCCAAGCGGTTCATACACAATATATACCGGTATTTAGGAAACATACGGTCGTAATACAGTCTAAAATATATTTTTCGGCGAACTTTCGAAGAAAATAAATTCAACAGAACGTCGGTCTCGATCATAAGTCGTTCGACGTTTTATCAAGCAACGAATTACCGTACACCGACCGAAATGCGCCGTAAATGTTTAACTCTAGACGAACATGTCAATGTTCTTCATTTTCTTGATCGCGGTCGATCGTCGCTTCCGAGTCTGGGTAGTGCAAATTAAAAAATGAATGGAAATACTTTATTAAGAAGACATAAATATTGGTGTGTTTACTATTTTTTGTTAATTAAAACAATTGTCTTTCTTTATTTTGTACATTTTATGTGGCCATTCTGATTAAGAGACGCATCATTGTATCATGACTACCCTATGTCAACAGGGTCCCCCCCCCCAAAAAAAATGATCTGTGTTAAGCAGCCAACTGTCGTATGTGGCCAATTTTGATCTGTCCCTTGGCTGGCTGCATACGGCAGGTTCGACTGTATTTTGTGTTGGAATGGGTTAAACTGTTTACCATAGAATATTTTCCCCAAACTGTATTCATAGATACAAGCATTGATTGGATTGGGGGAAGGTGTTACTAAAACTATTTAACAGGATTTTAAACCCACTGAATTTTGTGCTGTGTAACTTACTAGTTATTTAGTCAGAGGTAGGGGATTAAACATCAGTGTAGAAGGTTCGGACCATATCTTATCTATTAGATGAAATACATGAAGTTTAAGGTTTCAGGAATAAATCTTAGCACAGAGCAGCTACATGTCCTTAACTTAAAGCCAAACCTTGTCACAAGTCTATATGCACATGTAACATTGCTTTAATTCTATCATGGTCCTTTTTTAAATCTAAAAGAAGACTGAAACAAAAAAATAATATTTACTGAACCCATTGACAACAATATTGCCTTTTCATTATCCAGAAGAAAAGAGTTCAGGAAAATAATGTGGAAAACGAAAAAACTACTTGTTGCAAGTAATTTCTTCACTTTCTACATTATTTTCTACTTAGATAGAGATATTTAGAATTCTATTGATGATATTTGATTCTGTTTGTAAGACATAATGAAGATTCCCAAGCTGTTACCACGTAAGATGATAAAACCATCTGGAGACACTGTTGATGATGACGATGATGTTGATGGTGAGAAAAATGAGACGGGGGACACGCAGGAAAACACGGACACTCCCACAGAAAATACACAGGACACAGGCAGTAAAAAGGCAGATAATCAAGCCATACTGAGATTGCTCGGGGAAGGAGAAAAGGTAAAATATGTTTTATATTAAGTCATTTCAAGATGGCAATGAAGAAATTGCTAAGGGTATTGTTTTCTACCTCTTTTGGCATTCTTTTTCAAATTAGATAAAGTATTACTATCCATTTATGCTTCTTCACGTTTGGCAGGTTGTCAGGTAATGTTTTCATTTAAGAGAAATCAAAATCATTTGTACAAGCAAATTCTTCATTATCAACAATATTTTCTACACAAAAAGACAAAGAATTTTCAAATTCTATCTATTAGATATTGTTGTCTGCAACTTCTTTCAATATGGACAAGTCTACAATAAAAAAAAAAAAAAAAAAAAAAACGCTTTAAAATTAACTACAGAGACTCATAACTGAAAACTGTGTTGAAATTTGTTCTTAAATTAGCTAAAGAGATCTATTGCAGAAAGCAGTCAAAATTTGTTCTAAAATTCCAGAATTCATGTTCAAAATGCACTGTAAATTATTTGCTCTAGAAGTTCTGTTATATTAACTGTATATGTTATGTGTATTTGTGTTGTAGATTTCCCACATGTTCCGTTGTGCCAGAATTCAAGGTTTGGAGACAGCGGAGGGATTGTTGTTGTTTGGAAAGGAACATTTCCATATTATAGACGGGTTTACTCTACTGGCTACAAAAGAAATCAAAGATATAGACAGTCTACCTCCAGAGTAATAATTATTTATGAATACTACCACTTTACCTGACAAAGTTAACGATGCTTTAACACTGGTACTCATACATAGACTGGAAAAAGAAAATGCTTTAACCCATTACCAGACTACAAGACAGGTCCAAATTGAAAGAATTTGTGAATGACTTTTCAAATTGTGCCAATTTTTCGAAAATAAGTACCAAAATTTCGCTGCCAGGTACTCATGTAAATATGAACAGATCTAAACTTTTGCAGACTGAAATAATGCTTATTGTTTAGGATATGATGTTGTATTTAAGCTCCACAGACTGTAAGCCAGCTTGCTATTGTAATGGTGTGATGTCTGTTGTGTGTCCATTGGTGGGTGCGTCCGTAATCTTTTACTTTATAGATCTTCTCCTCAGAAAGTACTGAATGGAATTCAACCAAATTTCACAGAAATGATCCTTGATTGACCCCTATCAGATTCCTTTAAAGAATTTTGATGGGATGGAAAACACAGCTTTGATGGGGGGTGCTTATTTCCATATATGGTGAAAGCTTTAAAAATCTTCTCCTCATTAACCAGTCGATGGATTTCAACCAAATTTTCTTATTAAAGATTATGTAAGGAATATTTATTTTTCAAAAAAACATGCTTTTATTAGGCGGGCTTATTTCCACATATGTTATAAAGCAAAAACCTTGAAAATCTTTTTCTCCGAAACCAATAGTTTGATTTCCTCAACACATAATTTGCTTAATCGGTACGTTCAGACCTGTGGAGTGACACAGGCACTCAAGCAATTTTTTCCCAATCAAAGGGCTAATTTTAGATGAAGTGATACAGATGTTAAGCATATATTAAGGCGGCATTGACTTAAAAATCTTCATTAATTGTTAAGAATTTTATTGTTATTTATGAAATTTATTTTTCAGATTGCATGATCCAATCATTCCAAAATCGTCTAAAAACCAAAAGAAGACGTAAGTTATTTTTAGTCTGTAAACAAATTTTCTAGTTGATCTTAACCATTTCCAAATTGACTAAATTTTAGACTGGGCAGAATTGAAGAAGTTGCAGACGACAATTTTTAGAAGAAAAAGTTATTTTTATTCGTCATTTTGGTTGAAAATACTGTAGATAATGAAGAAATTGCTTATAATAATTTTTTTATTTGTACACAATGTTTCCTGTGGTGAGCGAGACATAGAAGTCACTATGACAAGTCTGTGTATGTGTATTAGTCTGTTAGTCCGTCCGAAATTGTCTGAAATTGTCCGTACAAATACTCCTACATTTACGGATGGATTTCAAAATAACTTTGCAAAATTATTCTCCATCATGAGTAGATGTGCCATTTGAAAGAATTTTTTCAATAGCTGCAAGTAAAAGGTCAACAATAGTCCTTGTCCGGAGCATGATGCCTACAAAACTTGGGGGCTCAACAGCAGTGGTCCTGGGACAACCATCTAGTTTTTCTTGGGGGTGTAAAAAAGCTTTATTGTAATGGAAGGATTTAAATATCAAAATTGGCCATGTTTAAAGCCTTCAATTAGCACATCAAATTATTTGACCCTCCTGTTTTTCAAAATTTTAGACTGCTCCAATTGGGAAGAAGCAGCAGACAAAAATTAAAAGAGGGTGCAATGTGAAAAGTAACCATCCTATAGGTAAGAAAATATTGTAGGAAAAGAAGAAATTACTTGTTTCAAGCAATTTCATCTTTTTCCACAATAGTTTCTCAATGATAGAATCACAAGGACATAAAAACCAGGGATCAAACAGGAAAGGGTTACAGAGTCTGCAGGCAATAATTCAAGGCGTGTTTGAATTAGAATAGAAAAGCCAACATAGGGTTGAAAGTATTGAGCAAAGGAGAAATTGTTTGTGGTGTACTACCTTCTCTTTTCCCTCAATGATTTCAAAAGCTATTCTCAAAATGTGTCAAAGTGTCAGATTAATTAGTAATTGGTTAACCCATTACCAGACAACAACTTTCTAGACCAGCCCAAATTGAAAGAAGTTGCAGAGGATATTTAAAATTGTACTAAAATTATAAAATAAGTGCCAAACAATACATAAAACATTGTGATAAAAGGAGAAATTGCTTAAAATAAGGAATTTTCCCCTTTCCATACAAAGTTTTTTGCAAGGCGAAAGAGAGCGTCTTTGTGGTAATGGGCTTTTCGGAGCCCTTTCAGGCATTTTGAATAGTGCAACTTTATCATGTTACAGCGATTGAATTGTGTTACAAAACATGTAAAGAACAAGTTATAAAAAAAAGCCAACAGGTTTCGCACAGCCTTCAAATTGTGTTTTGAGTTCTGACAGTAATTCATTTAACCCCGTCACACACAATAATGCTTTTTACGACCCACAAGAAAAAGTCTTTAGAAAACATTGTTGAATATGTAGAAATTGCTTCCCATAAGCAATGTCTTCATTTTCCATGAAGTTTTCTTCCACAAAAGAAAAAAAGATTTTGAAATTTCAGGAATTAGAAATTGTTGTATGCAACTTCTCCAATTTGAACCAGTCCAAAAATTTTCTGTCTGGTTTTTGGGTTGATTAAATTTTATCTTCTGCAATGTATTATCTTACTAAGTTGAACATATTTATTACTATTGCTTCATTTAAGCTGTTAGTTATGACGAGTAATTTTCAGTATATTTTTTAGCCATTTCTTGTTCATACTTACATATCTACCTATTTTGACATTAGATTGAATGTTTATCCAGATACAACAGATTTGCATTTGAAGATATACGAGAAGTCCATAAAAGAAGATATCTACTACAACCAATAGCCATAGAAGTGTTTTCATCTGATGGGAGGAACTATCTATTGGCATTCCCTAGGAAAGTCAGGAATAAAGTGTATTCAAAGTAAGCAGTTTTTAAGCCTTTAGTGACGTTTCACATATTTAGGGCTTAAGGCAACACTGTAGTAGTGCTAATATAAATATAGGCACTTCAGACATTGTTGCACTAAGCCCATGATGTCCTCTTAGTAAGATTTGTATCAGCTCCCAAGGAAAGTAAGGAATGAAGTGTGCACATAGTAAAGACATCTGCAAAGCCTGATCTGAGTCTTTACTTTATCTGTAGATGGATGCTGACTCAAAGCTTCTTAGCCCACACCGCCATCACAGCGCAGTTGGTAGCCCGTCGGACTGTCAATCTAGAGGTCCAGGGTTCGATCCCTGACTGCGGCACTCATCCTTTCCGACTATTTGTCTCCCACCAATGGGTCGATAATCATAGACCTATGTGGGATAGCAGCTGGAGGCTAGGAAAGGATGTGATGTCAGTACTGGTGTGAGAAATACCAGGAATCCATTGTTAGGTGCTCCAACCGCCACGATATAACTGAAAGATTGTTGAAAGCAGTGTAGAAACCCCATTCAATCAATCAATCAATTCTATACCCATTTCAACACAATCCCTCCTTTTCACATGTCTAAAAGCTTTGGAAAGCATTTCTGGAAAATGAAGAAATTGCTTGTATCAATTTTTTCTATCCAAAAAGAATTCCATCAACTTGAAATTGTTGTCTGCAGCTTCTTTCAATTTGGACCAGTCTAAAACTTTATTGTGTGGGAATTGGTTAAGATGTACAGGGGATATTTTTGATGTACTGTGTGGCTGTCTAAGCTTCTGAATGTTTCCCCTCTCACAGATATTAGATTCTTTAAAAAGCCCTACACAGGCTCATTCTTTCATAATTTTATGGTCACATATTTTCATGGTCATCTGGGCAATTGATCTGTATCTAAATTACTAATTTATGGGACAACTACAGTAACTTGTGAACAATAGAACTTTTTCTGATGAAACATTTTCACCCAGCCATAAAGAATGTCATTGATAAGCTCTGCTGGTTTTGGAGAAAACCCGAGGTATTGCTATACCCAGGTCGTCATTTTGTCAATGTCATCTTCCAAAAACTTTCACATATGTTATATATCTGGTATTGCTGACCACATTCACTTGAGACTCAGAATATATGTTCACTATCAAAAGAGCAGTCATACCAACATGAAGGATAACTCTTAATGTGTTTTTGAATGATTATGCCCCTTTTTATCAACTTGGAAGTTTTACCCACTTCAAGGCACTTGAACAGTCGAGTGTTGGGAAATGCATGCCATGCTCTTGTTTTAATAAGATATGTTTGAATTAAAAAAGAATGAGTTAACCCATTCCCACAAAATGACGCTTTTTGATGCCCCTGAAGCAAAACATAAAAGAATAAACAGAAAGTTGAAATACTCTAAAATTTCATAAACTTAAAATTATCCCCGCAACTCCTTTCAATTTGCCGTCTATTAATGAGTTAAACAATGGGATCTATAGTATTACTATTCCTTTTCAGATTCATGTCTGTAGCTACTGCCATCACAGATAATGCCCAACAGTCAGTGTCAGGACAAAAACAAAGTGCCAGAATAGAAGCAGGGTAAATATTCTAAACTATTACCAAAAAATTTGTTCATTTTCACTCTCTCCAAAAGAGAATATGTAAAAAGGAGAACGTGCTTGAAGCAAGCAAAATCTCCTTTTCTCAAAATATTTCTAACACTTTATTTCTCACAATCTTCTACTCAACCTCTTTTGATTTTTAACAGTCTTTTTTTCATTTATTTCGGTAATGGTTTTAAATTTCCAAATTGTAAAATGTAAAAAAAATATTATAAATAACATTAAAGAAAATAATTAGAGAAAAACAAAATGATTCCTGGTTCAAGTATTGCCTTTGACAAGGAAATTTGAAAAAAAAAACTGGGTCATCCTGAACCAGGGAAGTTTTTAACCCATTCCCACAAATTGAAGCCACTATTGAAGCCACTAAGAAAAAAGCTTTGGAAAAGATTGTGGAAAATGAAGGAATTGCCTGTAACAAAACATTTCTTCAACATCTACAACATTTTCCACCCAAAGGATGACATGGATCAAAAAACAATAAAGAACTATAAATTATTGTCAGCAACTCTCTTAATTTGATGTGATCTAAATTTTTGTCAACTGGTAATACAGTAGCATTTACTTAATTACCAACAAAACTTTGCAGGCTCGACAGCAGTTGTACTGGGACAACCATCAAGTTCCAGAATATTTTTTACTAGTTATCAGAAGGGATTCTTTAGTAATATTAAGATAGTGAAATTCAACATTATATATGTGGATATATGATCTGAAAATGCCACAATTAACCACATTTAACAGCGGTTAAAAGCCTATTGTCTAAAGGTCCTTATCTTATATACAGATAACAAAATTTTAGACTGGTCCAAATTCAAAGATATTGCAGACAACATATTTTAGATTTTGAAATATTTCTTTTTCTTCTACGTTTAGGGTAGAAAACATTGTAGATTATGAAGAAATTGATTACAACAGCAATTTCTTCATTTGCCAGAGTGGTCTTTTTTAGAGCTTTTCTTATTGAGGGCATCAACAATCATTGTGTGGGAATGGGTTGTCTTATTTAAATAAACCAAAGTTTACACTGGTGTAAACTTAGAGATTGCAGACTACAATTAAATGTGAATTTGACTGAGAAGTAAGTGTAAACTAGAGTAGAAAACATTGTGTCAATAGGAGACCGTCTGTCTGTCTGTCTGCAAAACTTAACCTCCAACTAAACATTTCCTATAACTTCAACCCTGATTAAGTTACAATGCTAATATTTGGTATGTAGATAGGTCTCAACAAGGCGCAACTGGGGAAGGTCATTTCAACAAGGTCAAGGTCAAAAATTTAACCCTTTACCCGTTTCTAAAGAATTCCCGTTTCGGGGGCATAGTGTTTCACAAACACATCTTGTTCTTCTTAGCATAAACAAATCAGATTTTGTAGCAATAGGTTAATGAAGAAAAGAACAATAAATATATTTCAGATCTGGTTTAATCAGTAGTCTGATGGGAGAGAAGTCAGTCACCCAGAGATGGGAGGTAAGCTATTTTCAGTTTTCACATAGACTGGGGTAAATTGATCTGGGGATTGGGTTGTAAACATTTTTAAGAGATGAAGAGAATATTTTCATTTTTATTGAGGTATGGCATGTAAAACCTAATAACACTGTATGAATCTGCAATTTTTGCTTGAGGGGCATTAAAAAGTGTCATTGTTTGGGAATGGGTTAAATATTGTTGTATTTCTTTTTCAGAGGGGAGAGATTAACAACTTCCAGTACCTGATGCACCTAAATACTCTAGCTGGAAGGTCATATAATGACCTCATGCAATACCCTGTGTTTCCATGGATACTAGCAGATTATGATTCTCCAGTAAGAATTCGTCCATTTATATATATACCCTTTACCCAGACTAAATAGATAATTTATTATTGAAATATCTATGAAATGAGACATAAATTGAATATTTTGTGAAATTCTTTTGAAATTACATGTGTAAGACATAATGAAAATAACAAAATAATAAAAGAATTAACCTAGTGGAGAATGATTCTTCAGCCTTTAACTCACTCCCACATAGTGACACTTTTAAACACCCCTAAATATGAAAGCTTTTGAAAACATTGTGGAATATAAAGAAATTGCTTGTTGCAAGCAATTTCTTTACTATCCACAATGATTTCTGCCCCAAAAGGCAAAGATTTATCAACTTAAGTTCTCATCTGCAACATCTTTGAATTTGGACTGGTCTAAAATTTTATTGTGTGGGAACGGGTTTGAAAGATTTTTTTATTCCAATAGTGTTTTCTCAATTAGATGGTTATGTCTAATTTCACACTCTCTTTTACCAGAGTTTTTACAATTTAAAAGTTAAAATTTCAGTGTATCATTTGTCTTACAGTCAACATTTTTTTTAATTCTTATTGTCATGCTGTGTTAGAAAGAAAATGTCATCTAAAAACTACCATGTATGGAACTGTAAATAACACACTCGGATAATTTTATTTTTCTTATGTGTCAGATTCGGTACACATCCAATCTATCTTTTTTAAGAGGAATTTTTGTTAGGTATTTAATGAAATAAGATTATTTTTCAGGAGTTAGATCTAAATAAGACTGAAACATTCCGAGATTTGTCTAAGCCAATGGGAGCTCAAACCCCAGACAGACTCAAACACTTCAAAAAACGCTTCCAGGATTGGGATGATCCTCAAGGTAAATTGGAATAACTTTCATACTCTGTGCTTGCTCTGAATCATAACTTAGGGATCCTTGGCCCGGCCCTCTGATTCTGCCAACCCAGCCAACTGATCTCAAATAGAAAGTTCCATTACCCGACAGCAAAATTGTAGACTGGTCAAAATTGAAAGGAATTACAGAGGACAATTTAGGGTTTATGAAATTCTAGATTTTTCAACTTTCTGGATAGAAAACATTGTGCAAAATGAACAAATTGCTTGTTACAAGCAATTTCTTCATTTAACACAATGTTTCCCCCTACTGCTTTTATGAGAGTCGTCAAAAAGCATCACTATGTTGGAATGGGTTGAATGGTGTTATTTCGTAGAATTTATTGCCAGAATCATGTAACAAAAAAGTGAAAATGTTGGTTTGCAACTTAAATGTCGTAAGTACAGCTTGAGTTTATGTAGTTACTACACTAAAGTTGCCAAAGCAATAAAAAATCCTTATATACAGTCAAAACTGTGTTAGAGGTCACCTGTGAATAGCGGCCAATCGGCGTATAACGGCCATCCCAGGTCCGCCCGTGCAATTTGCTCTTTAAAATTACTGTGAATAGCGGTAATCTGTCGTATGTGGCCAGCGGTCACCTTTAATTGTTGAATTTGCACTTCATGTATATCCCTTTAAACGGTCATGCAACCCGACTAACTGCTGACAGGTGTCGTGTAAAAAATCAATAATGCGTCTGGCTAATCTTGTGCATAACTTTTCAACACGTGAGATAAACATTAACATGCCACTTAAAGGTGTACTCTATCAACATGTGTTTGGTTGAATGCAACAACTACCGAGTTATGTTGATTATAATTAATCGAATTTGATGGATTTGATCTGAATTCTAATTACGTATCCAGTTTGTAAGTTTACCACACAGCAAAATTTTAGACTGGTCCAAATTCAAAGAAGTTGTAGACGTTTTAACTTAATAATAATTGTCCTTTGCGGTAGAAATATTATGGATAATGCTACTTCTTCATTTCCGACAATGTTTTCCAAAGCCTTTTTTAGGGGCATAAAAAAGCGGGATCGCGTTGGAATGGGTGCGGGTCTGGATCCGAATATTCTTTCCAAGCGGTTCATAGACATTGTATACCGGTATTTAGGAAACATACGGTCGTAATAGCTAGTGTATCAGAAATATTTTTTTCGGCAAACCTTCGAAGACAGAACGTCTGTCTCGATCATAAGTCGTTCGACGTTTTATCATGCACGAATTATCGTACATCGACCGAAATGCGCCGTAAATGTTTAACTCTAGACGAACATGTCAATGTTCTTCAGTTTCTTGATCGCGGTCGGTCGTCGATTAGGATTTGGGGTTGTGCAAAAAAAAAAATGGAAATACTTTATTAAGAATTCATGTTTACTATTTTTGTTAATTAAAACAATTTTCTTTCTTTATTTTGTACATTTGATGTGGCCATTCTGATAAGGAGACGCATCATTGTACCATGACTACCTTATGTCAACAGGGTTGTAACCCCCCACCCAAAAAAAACCTGTGTTAAGCAGCCAACTGTCGTATGGGCCAGTTTTGATCTGTCCCTTGGCTGGCTGCATACGACAGGTTCGACTGTAAATGTCTGCCAATGTAAGAGACCAAACTTCACTTCCGGTCTAATTGAATGCTTTGATAAGCTGATTGATTCTTTGATTGACAGTCACAATCCATAAACTGATGGATCACTTACCAACCTCTCTGAACTCTGACAAGGCTGTTGGTCTGAGATTTCAAAAAAAAAAAAATATTTTTCATAGTACATGGTCTGGTATGACTTAACCCATTACCTTGACGACAAAATTTTAGACTTGTCCAAATTGAGAGAAGTTGAAGATGACATCTCAAATTGTGTTAGAATTAGAGAATAAGTGCCTAATTGGGTAGAAAACATTGTCAGAAAAAGAGAAATTGCTTGTTAAATGCAGTTTCTCCTTTTCCCACAAAGTTTCCAATGTTCATATTTCTAAATGGTGTCATTGTGTGTCTTTGGATTAAATTGAAAATCAAATCATTGTTGGGTTTTAAAAACAGGTATTGATTTGGCCTTTTGCACAAAATTTTGCATTTAAGCATGCTGAAAAGAAAAGGTTATTGAAAAAGCATTTTAATAAGCAATTTCACCATTTCTCACACAGTTTTTTCCTATCCCAGATTGCAGTTATGCCATAATAGTTACTTTGTTTTAACCCATTCCCACTCAATCCCTCCTTTTTACGCCCCTCAACGAAAAGGCTTTGGAAAACATTTTGGAAAATGAAGAAATTGTCCACATTGTTTTCAATCCAAAAAGACGAAAAAATTTAAAATTCAATCAACTTGAAATTGTTGTCTGCAGCTCCTTTCAATTTGGACCAGTCTAATATTCCACTGTGTTGGAATGGGTTAAACACTCTGTTCAATGATTTCAGGAGAGACCCCATCCTGTCACTATGGAACACACTATTCCAAAGCTATGAAAGTTGCTTTGGTTAAACGAATTTGATTTGACTAGTCTGTGTTTAATGATTTCAGGAGAGACCCCACCCTATCACTATGGTACACACTATTCCTCAGCTATGATAGTTGCTTCCTACCTTGTGAGATTAGAACCTTTTACTCAAACATTCCTTAATCTACAGGTATGCTTGTTTACATACAAAAGTTGATGTGTGAGTCTTGTGTTATTATTCACTTTGGAAAAAAATCTGTAGATAAAATAACTATGAAAAACATATTTGCAAAGTAGAGAGTAACTGTTTGTTTCAGTGTAGAATTGATAACCATTGAGTGTACAACAAAATTTACATTGGCATGAGTGAATATACATGCAGGTTAGTAATTAAAACAAAATGTATCGCAGTGTTAACCCTTTCCCGTTTTTGAAAATTTTAGACTAGTCCAAATTTAAAGAGTTTGCAGACCACAATGAAAACTGGATGCCATTTGAAATGAAACCATCCTATGTGGTAGAAAATTTTGTGGAAAAAGGAGAAATTGCTTGTTACAAGCAATTTCTTCTTTTTCCACAATGTTTTCTCCAGTATAAAATCACAGGAACGTAAAATTTCGTATTTGAAAGGGAAAGGGTTAAGAGGCTTGTATAAACACTGGTGTTAAACTATTACAAGATGACAAAATTTTGGACATGTCGAAATTCAACGATGCAGAGGATAATTCTAATTGCTTGAAAATTGAAAATATTAGGACCAGTTATGATAGAAAAGCTTGTGAGAAAAAGAGAAATTGCTTGTTCACGCTGATCTCAGATTGTATAACACTGGATGACAAAATCTTAGCATTATTTCTTCTTCATATTACAGGGAGGTCATTTTGACCTTGCAGACAGAATGTTCCACAGTATTAAAGAAAACTGGCTGTCTGCAGCTAAAAACAATATGGCTGATGTAAAAGAGCTGATTCCAGAGTTCTTCTATCTACCAGAGTTTCTCTCCAACTCAAATAACTTTGACCTAGGTTAGTACAATCTATTTTTTTATCCAAAAAGATATATCTTTATACAGACACTTTTACCATTTCCAGTGATTTAAAATTTTGGACTGGTCCAAATTGAAAAAGGTTGCATACAACAATGAATATTGGATGCAATTTGAAACGAAACTATTGGATGTGGTAGAAAATATTGTGGGAAAAGTAGAAATTGAATGTCACAAGCAAATTGTCTTTTTTCCACAATGTTTTCTCAAGTATGGAATAACAGCAACTTAAAATCCCAGGTTTGTACAGGAAAAGGTTAATATAACCTATTACTAACAACAAAATTGTGAGACTGGTTAATTCATTACCAGACAACAAAGTCATACATTGGTCTTAACCCATTCCAACACAATCCCTCTTCTTTACACAACTCAAGATAAAAGCTTTTGGAAAACATATTGGAAAATAAGACATTTGGATAACATTTTGAGTAAAGCTAAAAGCTATTGGGACTCCTGAATGATGTAGTTAACATTTAACAATTGTTTGATACACGGAGATAGGAAAGATTTCTCCTCTCAACCGTATTTTCTTTAACACTTTATTTCAAGGATATAAATTTCATAACATATTTAGTACAATAAGCAAACACCTTTTTTGAGGATAAAAACTTGTTATTTACAAGATTTAACATTTACAACAAATATATTTAATCTTGGTCTATCATTTTGTCTAGGTTGTAAGCAAAGTGGTGTACAGTTGGGTGATGTGGTGCTTCCACAGTGGGCTAGAGGAGATCCCAGAGAATTTATAAGAGCTCACAGAGAGGTAAAAAATTTGATATGAACAAGCTTCTGCCACTAAACTATAGTGAAAGAACCAAACTAATCTTTTGTAAATGCCTGCATGCAGTGAGCAAGACTTAGTTGTAACTATGAAACTTTAGTGTATGTACAGTATCTTTGCGGTAGTGGATATTTTAATACATTTTATGTTTCTATGCATAATTTCTTCAGTTGTGGATGGATTTCAAAATAATGTAGCACAAAAGTGATGTTGATAATGTGTGTGCTTTTTGAAGCATTTATTCAGATAGAATTAACCACTACCAGTCAACAAAACTTTGGACTAGTCCGATTTCAAAGAAATTCAACAATTTAAAGTGGATAGCAACTTCTAAAACAATTGTTTTTTGGGGTGAAAAACATTTTGGATGGTGAAAAAATTGCTTGTAATAAGCCATTTCTTCATATTCCACAATGTATTCCAAAGCCTTATTTTTTGATGGGTGGAAAAAATTGTTGTCAGTATCCAGCACCTGAGCATTGGCAACGGCATGAGATACTCTCATTGGAAATTTCATCTGGAGTCTCTGTCTGGACCAGTCTAATTATGTTGGATAAGGAATTTAGAGATGGATTCATAGAGTGAGATAAAATTTTTGTGTAGGTCACATTTGTGAATATTGATAAGGAGCAATCATCATTTTGAGTGTACATCTTCAGATATGAATGGTCCTAATTGAAAGAAATTGCATCTTACATCGCGAAATGAATCGGATGAAAAACATGGCTTTTATTGGCGGGTTGATTTTCATTAAAGGTGTATAGTGAAAAAAAATTCTCAGGAACTATTTGCTGGATTTCGACTATACTGGCTAGAATGATAATTTGGTGACACTATACTAAATTCCTTTGAGAAATTTTGATGACGTGACACACATAGCTTTCATGGCCAGGGATTATTTACAAATATGGTTAGCAAAGTAAGTTTCGAAAATTTATTTTTGAAATGAGTAAATTCAGGCCTGTGGAGCAATACAGGCTTTCAAGTGTCACTAGTATCTTCAAAACATTAGATTGTAACAAACAGAATTTACCTCAACAAACTTTAGTACAGGTTAAATTATCTTTTATTTGAGAAAGCTGTGTCATATTCATGCTCATGTATTTATTGCAGGCTTTAGAATGTGACTTTGTGAGTGCCCACCTCCATGAATGGATAGATCTGATATTTGGTTATAAACAACAAGGCCAGGCTGCTGTGGACAGTACCAATGTGTTCCATCATCTGTTCTATGAGGGCAATGTTGACATCTACAGTATTGAAGATCCACTGAAGAAAAATGCAACCATAGGATTTATTAATAACTTTGGACAAATACCAAAACAGGTTTGAGTCTTAATTTATTTTACTTAACTATCTGTGTTTCTGTCTGCCTTGTCAATGGATCTACTGTCACTTTATTTTTATTCATATAGTTTTCTGAAACACACTTTGCCTGTAAATTTAAGCTTACAAGACTTTTAGGAATGGAAGCTATGCTGGCATTTTCATCTATTTTGTCCATCCATTCTGGTAAAAATATCAATTTTTACTCCATATGAGCCTGTACATGACATTTCCAACAATTCCAAATATGTGCCAATTGACTAGTCGCGACTATCCATCATGGAATAAACCCACCAATCAAATCATTTATTTAGCCTTGACCTGAGCTTATCAACTCTGACATTGGCCGCCGATTTTGTTTACCTTTATTGTTGGTTTGGGACTTAAATATCATAACTACAGCTTAATCACGTTTATGTCACCAACCAACCATTTTGATTTTTTTTTACATGCTACTGGCCATACATATTGCAAAATAACACTGTTAAAAATCAAAGAGGAACTTCCTGTCAGAGTTGATGGACGGGGCCTAGGTAGTCAGTGGGCAGGGCCAGCGATTTTATCAATTGAAGATGCAGATCAGACTATGCATGCGCAGTCAGAAAAGATTTTTAGCTCACCTGAGCACATAGCGCTCAAGTGAGCTATTGTGATCCCCTTTTGTCCGGCGTCCGGCCATTGTGCGTCGTCCATCAACAATTTCTTTAAACGACATCTCCTCCCAAACCACTGGGCTAATTTGAACCAAATTTGACAGAAATGTTCCTTAGGTGGTCCCCTTCAAAAATAGCTAAAAGAATTGAAATCTGTTAAAAACTCTGGTTGCCATGGCAACAAAGTGGAATTTTAAAATAATCTTTAAAGATCTTCTCCTCCTGACCCAGATGGCGTAGAGCCAGAAATTTTGCATGAAGCATCAGTATATTGACCTCTTTCAGAATATCTAAAAACATGATCCTCTGGTTCCCAGGGTGCGGAGCCCTGGGGGGTGAGGTTTATATAGAAATAAAGAACAACTTTTTTAAATGACATCTCCTCCCAAACCACTGGGCCGATTTGAACCAAATTTGGCAGAAATGTTGTTTAGGTGGTCCCCTTCAAAGATAGCTAAAAGAATTGAAATCCGTAAGAAATTCTGGTTGCCATGGCAACAAAAGTGAAAATTTAGAATAATCTTTAAAAATCTTCTCCTCCTGACCCAGAAGGTGTAGAGCCCTGATATTTTGTATGAAGCATCAGTATATTGACCTCTTTCAGAATAGCTAAAATCATGATCCTCGGGTCCCCAGGGGCAGAGCCCCAGGAGGATGGGGTTTGTAAAGAAATAAAGAACGACTTTTTTTAAATGACATCTCCTCCCAAACCACTGTGCTAATTTAAACTAAATTTTTCAGAAATGTTGCTTAGGTGGTCCTCTTCAAAAAAAGCTAAATGAATTGAAATCTGTTAAAAACTCTGGTTGCCATGGCAACAAAAGTGAAATTTCAAAATAATCTTTAATAATCTTCTCCTCCTGACCTAGACGGCGTAGAGCCTTAATATTTTGCATGAAATATCAGTATATTGATCTTTTACAATATAGCCTAAATCATGATCCTCGGGTCTCCAGGGGCGGAGCTGGTGGAGGGGAGGTATAGGCATGAAGCATCAGTTCACAGACTTCTTTCTTATTTCTTAAATTATAACCCATGGATCCAGAGGAAGGAAAAAGTTTTTTTCTATCTTTCAAATCAGCACTGAAGCCTTGGAATTAGTAATTTAGACTTTTGGATCCCAAGGTTCATAGTCTTTATATGTAAGTGTGGCCAACTTGTTTCATAATCCTAAGCTTAACATGAAATTAGACTGTTGAAAGAAAAAGAGCCTTTATCTCAGGTGAGCGCCCCAGGGCCAACGGCCCTCTTGTTTATTATGCACTCAGTATATAGCTATTGACTCAAATATTCTGAAAATGCTCAGTGAATGTACGACAGTTACTATATAAATGTTTGCATTTCATGCGCATGGATATTGTTGGAAATATCCCTTATATGCTCATATTACTTACCATTGCAGGTCTTGGCCATAGATTTTGTTGTCTGGCTGGAAAAGGCTAATTTTGTTGTCTGGTTGGAAAAGGTTTTTCTATGTGTAAACAGAAAGCGACTGACCTCTCATGCAAAACCAGACCGATATTACTGTCAAAGGTTGTGATGCGTATATTGAAAACATTGTAATACTGACAGTCTCATAAGACACATTTAGTTAATCTGTTTTGGAACATATATAGGAGGGATTTTCATCACATCATCACCTTTGGTGTATGAGTAGTTGTAATTTTAGCTTGACAAACTTAAACATTGGTTACATCTGTATTATTATTGAATATGTTGACCTGAAACTTGGCATATTAGTACACTATCTATAGCTTAATCCTTTATATCAAGGAAAAAAAATCTAAACTCATTTTTGTAAAAATAATACCCCTTTTGAACGTATTCTTTTCATTATACAAGACCCACAGCTAGTATGGCATCCACATACAGTGTTCTGATTAAGTCCTTTCTATTTCTTGTTTACAGTTATTCCGAAAACCTCATCCTCAGAAGAAGCTCAATATGAGAGGCATGGATGTTGCATTCCCAGTAGCTGAAAGATTGTTTTTCCATAATGTTGACAACTTAAAACCATGTATGCAACCCATTAAAGGTAAAACTTTGATATCTTTAACAAGTAACAACTGTCCTGTTTTATAATAAATATTCATTAAAATTACATCAATCTATATGATATAATTTTTTTATGCCCCCACGATGTACTTGCTACATGCAAATAGAGGTACCTCTGTCCTTGTGTATGTGGGGGCGGATGGATGGGTTATAGTGTGCATGTGGGCGGATGAATGGGTAAGTGTGTGCGTGTGGGTGGAATGATAGGTTAGTGTGTGTGTGGGCAGATGGATAGGTTAGTGTGAGTGTGTCCATTTCTTGTACTGCATATCTTCTACATTGATTGATGGATTTCAAAATAACTTGGCACAGTTGTTCTCTTTGATGAGTACTAGTGTCATGCCACACAAAAAGGGGTGTCTGTAATACATTTGTTGTTCTTTTTATGCCCCGATATCGATAAGATCGGGGGCATGTTGATTTACCAGTGTCTGTCTGTCCGTCTATTTGTCCGTCTGTCTGTCTGCAAAACTTAACCTGCCAACTAAACATTTTCCTATAACTTCAACCCTGATTAAGTTACAATGCTAATATTTGGTATGTAGATAGGTCTCAACAAGGTGCAACTGGGGAAGGTCATTTCATCATGGTCAAGGTAAATTTTTTAACCCTTTTCCCTAAAACAAAGAAAAAAAAACACAATAAAAATCACCCGTTTCTAAAGAATTCCTGTTTAGGGGGCATAGTGTTTCACAAACACATCTTGTTAATTTCTGATGATTGAAAATCTTTTGGTACTGAATATTTTTTCATCTTTTCAGAGTTGAAGAGTGCAGTTGGGCAGATATTTCACAATGATAAACTTGTCCAGGCAGTAGAACAGAATAAAGTTCTCATACCACCTGCCTTCAATAAATACCTAGCCTGGGGCTTCTCAGATCTTAGTGTCCGCATTGGAAACTATGAATCTGAAAAGGTTGGTCAATAAAACTATTTCTAACATTCTTTTCAATAGTTAACTTTTGATATCATGTAAGGTGGTAGGTAATTTGTGTAAAAGCTACCATACTACAGATTTAGGGGAAATATTTTTATGCCCCCTTATCGATAAGATCGGGGGCATATTGTTTTACCGGTGTCCATCTGTTCGTCTGTCTGTCCGTCTGTCTGTATGTCTGCAAAACTTAACCTGCCAACTAAACATTTTCCTATAACTTCAACCCTGATTAAGTTACAATGCTAATTTTTGGTATGTAGATAGGTCTCAACAAGGCGCAACTGGGGAAGATCATTTCATCAAGGTCAAGGTCAAAATTTTAACCCTTTACCCGTTTCTAAAGAATTCCCGTTTCGGGGGCATAGTGTTTCACAAACACATCTTGTTGTTTTTCAAAGAGTCTCAAAGTTTCTACCTTCATTTGTCAAAGATTAATAGAATGACTTACACCATTACCAGAAAGCAAATTTAAGACTAGTCAAAATTGAAAGAGGTTACTGACAATATTTCAAAGTGCTTTTCAACAGAGGAAATTAGAATCATTTAGAGAAGAAAAATGTCTCATTTTCCCACAAAGATTTCCATAACAATATTTCTTCATTGCTTTAAAGCAAATTGTGTGGTAAAGGCCTAAGATTTTATGTGGCACTTGCCCTTGTCAAAGGAAGAGTTGAATAAGTACCTAGAAAATGGCTTTGAATCTATTGATGTTTTCGATGTCAATCAAAGATTGACTGACCTATCATATTGTTCATTTAAAGCGGAGAAAATGTTCACCTGTGGTATTTAGTAAAAAATTGTCTCAAGTACAGCTTACTCAAGCTGTAGTTATGCTGTTTAGACTGCAAGCGAATAACTTTCCTTTAGTTTTATGTTCCTGAAAGTTAACCCTTTCCCATTTTCTGAAGTTATAGACTGGTTGAAATTGAAAGAGGTTGCAGACGATACTGAAAATTGGATGCAATTTGAAGTCAAACCACCCCATCTGGTAGAAATTATTGTGAGAAAAGAAGAAATTGCTTGTTACAAGCAATTTCTTCTTTTTCCACAATGTTCTCTCAAGTATATTATCACAGGGACTTAAAATTCCGGTACAGGAAAGGGTTTATTATTCAAAGTAACATCGTTATGTGTGACATAAAAACTGCCTTATTGCAATCAGTAGGAATGTTAGTGAATAATCTTTAATACATACAAGTTTTTCTATGGTATGATAAAATTATTATTATGTAAGCTATAATCTATTTTGCAGGCCAACTATATTTATGAAGGATTAGATAATGGAGAGATCCTGTGTGCCGCCTGTCCTAACAGTAAAGTGTTTATTACTGGTGGAACAAGCTGTGTAAGACTTCTTTATACTTACACAATTTGCTAATACATAACTACAAAATTTAGACAATATCTAGGGCATAGAGCAAAAATATAGTATGGCTCTATACAATGTATAGAGCCATACTATGTTTTTGCTCCAAGCCATCAATATTATTAGATCACATACTAATGTTGCAAATAAAAAAATACTTCGGAAATTCCTTTTCAAAGAAAGCAGTGCTGCTATAGTGCATGTAATTTATATAGATTCCTCAACCCAATAATTCATCAACCTATTACCAGACAACCAAATTTTAGACTGGTACAAATTGAGGGAGTATGTAGAAGGTATGACTGTTCAAATTATTTTCAAAATAAAAAGATAAGATCTATATATAGGCTTGGAAACATCAATAGAAAAGATAAAATTCTTTTAACAAGCTTTTCTCTGAATGTTTTATCTAATTTTCTACAGCATGTTTAAATAAGAAATCATGTTTTTATGTGTTAAATAGACCACTGTTTGAAAGCAATAATGTGAGTTTCAATTACACCCACACAATAATCAAAATACTCTTTTCACCCCTTTTCATTCTGAATAAAAAATACTATACAGAGTTGCTTTAATATCAAAGGACTGACAGCACTGGAAGGTCTTAAGGAAGGTCAATATTTCTTTTGAAAATTGATTATTTAAACAACTCTGGCTGAAGGGGACAAGCAGGAGGTATTGACCAAGATCAGACTGCACTTATGTACAGGCTGATCTTTGTTTATACCTCCTATCAAAACAGGAATACTTTGGGTTCAGCATGACAAGGGTTAAAAAAAAAGATATATAAGCTATTCACACACAATCTCGCTTTTCTACACTTCCTAAGACAAAAGCTTGAGAAGATATTATGGAGAATGAAGAAATTGCTTATTATAAGCAATTTCTTAATTAGTCTCAATGTTTTCTACCCAAAGAGCTCCAAAATTTCATCAACTACAAATTATGGTCTGCAACTCCTTTCAGATTGGACCAGCCCAGATTTATTCTTGTTGAAATGGCTTAAAAATATTATCTCTTGACAAAATAGGTTGTAAATGTATGGAAGCAGAGCATCAAGGATAAAAAGGTTGTCTTAGAGCAACCATTGTATGGACACACAGAGCCCGTCACATGTGTGGCAGTATCACCAGCGTACAACATTATTGTCAGCGGATCACGTGATCGAACCTGTATCATCTGGGATCTCAGTCGACTCGTGTTCGTACGGCAAATGAGAGGACATACTGCCCCAGTGGCTGCTGTCTGCATTAATGAGCTTACTGTAAGTATTTTGCATTTATGAATTTGGACCGGCTTTAAAAGTAGCGAGTTAAAGCAGGTCAAACACCATGTGTACAAGCTGAAATGGAAATTTAGCTGCAAACAAAAGATTTGCTGTCTATTCCCAACTTTATATTTTGAAAACTAACAATTTATATCTCACTCAAACTGCCTTGCCAGTGATGTTTCAGTTAAGTTGGCTAACTTTAGTTACCTCAAATCTCCAGAATTTTTATGCCCCCAAAGAGAGGCATATAGTAATTGAACTGTCCGTCCGTCAGTCCGTCCGTCCGTCCCGCTATCGTGTCCACTCTGTAACTTCTACATGCATTAGTGGATTTCAATATAAGTTTGCACAAATGTTCACCACTATAAGACGACGTGTCGCGAAAAAAGACCCAGGTCCCTATCTCAAAGATCAAGGCCACAATCTGGGGTCAAAGGTCAAAAATGCGGACTTTTTCCCGTGTCCACTCTGTAACTTCTATAATCATGCACGCAGGAACAAATTTCTTTCATACAAATGTTCACCACCTTCAGACAACGTGTCGTAAAAAAGACCCAGGTTCCTATCTCAAAGGTCAAGGTCACTATCTGGGGGGGTCAAAGGTCAAAAATCAGCACTTTTTGCAGTATCCACTCTGTAACTTCTATAATCATGCACACAGGTACAAATTTCTTTCATACAAATCTTCACCACCTTCAGACAACATGTCGCGAAAAAGACCTAGGTTCCTATCTCAAAGGTCAAGGTCACTATCTTGGGGTCAAAGGTAAAAAATCGGCACTTTTTGCCATGTCCGCTCTGTATTTTCTATAATCATGCACGCAGGTACAAATTTCTTTCATACAAATGTCCACCGCCATCAGACGACTTGTCGCAAAAAATGCCCAGGTTCCTATCTCAAAGGTCAAGGTCACAATCTGGTGTCAAAAGGGCGTCCAGAATGGTTGAATCGCGTCCGGAATGGTTAAATTGTATTGACCTCTTATTCTTCAATGGATTGCTTTCATATTTGGACAGATGCTTAATTTGGTGGACCACTATACATGACCTTGACCTTGACCCAGTGACTTTGACCTTTGACCTATTTTTGACCTCAGAAAAATCCATCCATAATGCATTTCTCGATTTCATTCTGTATTTATAGAAATTATTATATGTATTAAAATTTCATTTATAAAAAACCCAGACATATAGATCACAAATGCATTTGGTTGTGTTTACAAAATAAATCAAAGTGCCACATGCTTGACCCTGTCCTTTTGGGGCATTTGTCACATGACTGTGATCAGCTCTTGTTTTTTGGGTTTTTTTTGTTTTTTTTTTGATATGTCATTGAAATGTTTTCTTTCAAAGAGAAGACATAAGGGTTAAAATTATCAGTAATTGACCAAATGTCATAACTACATCTTTATTTAGTTTGTAGCTACTTAATATGGATCGCCTGACAATTATGTCAGCACAAATCCCTCATTTTTAAGCACCAAAGAAATGTAGCAATTGGAAATATTTTGAGAAATACGTAATTGCTCGTAACAAGCAATTTCTTCTTTTTTTACAATATTTTTTACCTCATATGGCCCTTATTTCTTAATTATACCCCCCACAACAAAGTTATGGGTGGGTGGGTATACTGGAATCAGGTTGTCTATCTGTCCTTCCGTGGACATAATTTTGTGTCCTAATCTCCTCCCACAATTCCAGACCAATTTTGCGAATCTTTACCGAAATCTGCCATGCATTGGGAACTTGTGCACCTACAATTTTCATTATAATGAATCAACTGTTTCAGGAGTTATTCCCCTTTGATTTATTTTCTTATATACAATATATAGACAATAAATCATAACTCCTGAACAGGTTGACAGATTAATATTAAAGTGGTTCACATGTACAAAGTAATGGGGGGGTATACTGGAATTAGGTTGTCCGTATGTCCGTCCATTAGTCTGTCAGTCAGTGGACATAATTTTGTGTCCTCATCTCCTCACGCATTTCCAGACCAAATTTGCTGAAACTTTACCGAAACTCCATGCAATGGGAACTTGTGCAACCGCAATTTTCCAATTTTCATAACATTTATCAACTGTTTCAGGATTTATGCATTTTGCCATCTTGTAATGGGTTTAATGATTCTAAATACCTCTTGTTTGTATTATAACTAATGATATCAACTTGAATATTTATCCTACAGGGAGATATTGCATCATGTGCTGGGACGTACCTTCATATATGGTCGATCAATGGAGAGGAGCTAGCCTGTGTAAACACAGCATCGGTTAGAAATCATCAAATACTGTGTGTGGCCATGTCACAGGTTTGTAAGCCTATTTTTACACTGTAACCTCCATACTAAACAACCTCGCTTGTAAATTTAACCAAAGACTTCAATAATTCCGAGCTATCATTACCAGACAAGAACCTTTTAGACTGATCCAAATTGAAAGTTGCAGACAACAATGGAAAGTGTGTCAAATTATAGATTTTTCAATTATAGGTAGAGACATTGTATAAAATGAAGAAATTGCCTTTCATGAGCCATTGCTTCATTTTACACAATGTTTTCAGTTGTTTTTCTTGAGAGGATTCCAAAAGCACCATTGTGTAGGAATTGATTAAAGAAAACTGCTTTGGTACTAGTTTCAATAATATTACTACTTTCATATGAAAAATATTTGCTAGTGACTTAGTGAGCTGGAAGGTGATAGTTAAATATTCAAAATTCGATTTCCAAAAATTTTCTTTATAAGGATATCTTAGTTGATTAAATCTTTTGTCTAGTTGAATAAATCAAGGCCAATAGATCAAACGAAATATAAAACTAGTATTTATTCATATGTTTTATAAATTACACTTTAAACTTTGTAATTTCTTGATTTTTTTTTGTTTTAGATACTGGAGTGGGACAACAAGAATGTAATACTAACTGGTAGCAGTGATGGTGTTGTTCGGGTAAGTATATTCAAGTACAGATTCCTATACGATCTTTTGTGCTTATCCCTGGTCATGCTGTATAAATTACCTTACTGAATTGTTGTAAAATCAAAGGGTTGAAAGCACTGATAGAATTTGTTTTTGAAAAATCAATCTTTCTTTTAGGATTCAATTTCATGAACAACTCTGGCAGGAAAAGTACAAGCAGGAGGTGTAGACCAAGATCAGACTGCACTTATGTGCAGGCTGATCTTGTCTACACATCCTGCAAAACTCAGAATATTCCTGGTTCAGCATGACAAGGGTTAATATAGGTCAAAAGTGAATTTCTTTCATCAAGATGTGTTTGGTGTCCCTTAGATTACCGCAGTGTTCGACATTAACCCACGACCGACCGACTTTGTCTGCCTGTTGCTTGGTCCGGTCGGGTTGAACCTGCCAGATACAAGCCCGACTGGTCGTCCTAATGTCAAATCAACATTCGTCCTGTACAAATTCATTTGCTTACGATTGCAATTTGTCCTTTTCATTTATTGAAGGGATGGTTGTCCTCGATTATTTTTTTACTATTCTACCATATCCGCTATGGACGCGCATGCGTTACTAGCCCAGGAAATCCCACATGACTGGTTCCCGTTTTTTGTATGTAAGTCGAGAATCATTAATTCTGGAATCCCAACTTTTCCGCGAATGTCGTTATATACAAAAATGCAGCCGAAACCGCCGTTTTTACAGAAAACATAAAGGTTCTAATGTCTGGTATAACAATTCCAATTAATATCAAGCTATTTCGGCTGTTTTTCATAATTTAAAAACGAAATTTATCCGATGTTGGGTTTTACGACAATATAAGCAGAACGCTTTACGGCTGTTTACATTGACGACTTGACAAAATGTCACTGTTTAAGTTCGGCTTTACGTCGCAGTCTGACAAAGACGACGAAGAAGAAAAACAAACAAAAGGCAGGGCTGAAACAAAACAAAAACATGAAAAAGAAAAGCGAAAATGCCGTTTTCTTCCCAAATGGAAAGATGATTTAAAATGGCTTGAGTCTGATGAGTAGCTAGATAAAATGTACTGTGTCCCATGTCGTAAATACGAAAAAGAGGGGTGCTTTGTTGAAGGCACAGACGACTACAAAATTGATGCGCTGAAACAGCACAATGATTCAAGTCTGCATTATACTGCTCAAAATAAGTATGATTTTCAAACAATGAAAGACAAAAATGTCATTGTGCACTGTTCCTATACCGGGGAAGTCAGCACCTATGCAGCATCCAGCTGTGGGCTAATGCCACAGACAGTAGTTGGACCCTTGGATGTTGCTGAACGAAAACTCAATAAAGAGCAGAAGCTTAAATTAATCGCTTTTACTTTTACTTTTTTTGTTACCTAGTACCTACTACCTACAAGTTCTTTATTAATATTCTGTGCAAAACCAGTTGGTAAATGTTTATGGTAAATTAACTTTGGAATAGTTTGGTATTTGGTAAAGAAAACCATGTAATAATGCATTTCCTAACTTCGTATACAAACAATTGGTCAGGACCAGTGAACATTTGGTCAGGGCCAGCAGCATCTGGCAGCAGCAAGCCCGACTGTCTGGCAGTCAAAAAAATTAATGTTGAACCCTGTTACCGGAAACTACAAAGCGCTTTACTAATGAAGGACTGCTAAAAAGAAGTTGCTGTAATGGGGGGAATTACAGTTTAACTCATTACCATACGACATTTTAGAAAGGCCCAAATTGCAAGAAGTTGCAGATCATTTTTAGTTGGTGGTATTTAGAAATCTTTGCCATGTAGGATAGAAAACTTTGTGGGCATCAAAGAAATTGCTTCTTACAAACCCTTTCTTTATTGTCCACAATGTTTTCCAAAGCTTTTACCATGGAGCGTCAAAAAGTGGATTTGTTGAAGAATAGGTTAATCGATGACCAGATGACACCTTTTAATCCATTCCAACACAGTGGAATTTTAGATCTGTCCAAATTGAAAGGAGCTGCAGACAACAACTTCAAGTTGATGGAATTTTTAATTTTTTCGTCTTTTTGGATAGAAAACATTGTGGATAATGAAGAAATTTCTTCATTTTCCACAATGTTTTCCAAAGCTTTTTTCTCGAGGGGCGTAAAAAGGAGGGATTGAGTTGGATTGGGTTAACCTGGCCCAAATTCAAATAAGTAAAAGATGGCAATATTTCGTTCTTAAATTCGAACATTCTTTGTCTTTTAGAAAAGAAAACATTGTGGAAATAAAAAAATGGCTAATAATAAGTAATTTCTTCATTCCTCACTATTTTCAAAGCTTTCTTCTTGAGGAGCATAAATAAGCCGGATTTACTGGGATGTGGTTAGAACACATTTTGTTTAGTTTCGACATTTGTAAATTGTAGATGTGGAGTATAGAGTATGTTCAAGTACCAGATGAGACAACAATTCCAGTTCCCAGTTTGTCAGCTAATACAGGGCAGGGTACCACAGGGGCTGTTAATTCATCCAGAGTTGGTCAGTCGGAATCCAGTAAACCAGTCAACATTACAGACTCCAGCAATCAGAGACAGTCTCGCAATAGTCTTAGTGAGGAGGTGCAAAATGCAATGGATAGACTGAAAAACTTTAAAGATCCTGACAATATTACTTCAAAATTTGTTGAAATGGGATCATCTGTTGATAGTAATAGTCATTTTATGTCACAAGTGCGTGAAAAGTTAGAAGGGATTGACGGTTCAGGTCGGGAAACACAAGGTGCAATAAATTCTGAAGAGACAACGGGTAATATAAGTGGTAGTAGTAGTATCAGTGATCTATATAATGCTGATGATGTCGTTATGGATGGGGAAGTGAACAAGGATGTAGAATCACGGAGTCTGTCCGTAGATACTGCAGTGGATGCACTAGAAATTGGCAATGATGATACAGGAAATAGCGGTGTGCAAGGAGACAAGGTAAATGACGTTCATAGCTTGGCTGTTTTTGGAGAAATACCTTTGTCATGGCAGGGTCATCATTGTCTGAAAACGCTGACATTTTGTAATATCTCTGGCATTACTGAACACATTACCTTGAAACTTGGAATATAACCTTGGTTTTTATTCAAGATATTTTCTTGAAACCTAGTATATATGTCAACTTTCACAAGAGCAACCCCCTTACTATAAGTGAAAGTAACTCTACATGCTTTTTTAGGTCACCTCACCAAAGGTCATTTACATTTCCGACGTCTTCTTAAGAACCCTTGGATGGATTTCAATCAAACTTGGCAGGAAGCATCCTTATGGGAAGGCGCTTCAGATTTGTACATGTCATGGAGTTATCTCCCTTTGGGGCTCCATAAGGGGCCAATAAGGGTACATCTTTAAAAATCGTCTCGTCATCAACTGGCTGTCAGATTAGATTCACATTTGGTATTTAGAGTCTTTAGGGCAAGGACTATCAAGTTTGTAAAAGAAAAATAAAATCTGTCAAGAAATGGCCGTGCAAAGGGGGGCTTACATAGTGAAAATTTCAAAAATCTTCTTCCAAACCAGAGGGCCCAGAGCTTTTATTTTTGGTATGTAGCATCATCTGCTGAATTTCTATAAAGATTGTATAAATCATGGCCCCAGAGACAGAATTAGCCTATTCCCGGACGTCACAAGAGACAACTTTGAAAATCTTTTTCTACCAAACCAAAAGATCTACAGCTCTGATATTTGGTATGTGGCATCATCTAGTAGACTTCTATCATTATTGTATAAATCATAACACCAGGGTCAAAATTTGCCTGTTCCTGGACATCACAAGTTTAACAAAGGCTTACATAGTGAAAATTTAAAAAATCTTCTCCCTAACTAAAGGGCCTAGAGCTTTTATATTTGGTATGCAGCATCATCTGGTGGATTTTTATCAAGATTATTTAAATCATGGCCCCAGAGACAGAATTAGCCCATTCCCGGACATCACAAATTTAACAGTTTAAAATCTTCTACCAAACAAGAGGGCCTAGAGCTTTGATTCTTCGTATGTAACATCATCTGGTGGATTTTTATCAAGATTGTATAAATCATTGCCCCTGAGACAGAAATAGCCCATTCCCAGTCATCACAATATTTACAAAGGGCTTATATAGTGAAATTTTTAAAATCTTTTTCCCCAAACAGGTGGGCCTAAACTTTGATATTTGGTATACAGCATCATCTGGTGGACCTCTAATCAAGATTGTACAAATTCTTGCCTCAGGATTGAATTAGCCCATTCCTGTATGTCACAAATTTAACATAGGCTTATATAGTGAAATTTTGAAAATGTACTTCTCTCAAACAGATAGGCCTAGAGCTTTGGTATTTGGTATGTAGCATCACCTGGTGGATTTCTATCAATATTGTATGAATTATGGCCCTAGGGTCATAATTAGCCCATTCCCGGACATCACAAATAGGGCTTATATAGTGACAATTTACAACTCTTCTCCCAAACAGGAGGTCCTAGAGCTTTAATATTTTGTATGTAGCATCACCTGGTGGACCCCCATCAAGATTGTATGAATTATGGCCCCAGGGTCAGAATTAGCTCATTCAAAGATGTCCCAAGTTTAAAATAGGCTTGTTTAGTTTAGTGAAAATCTTCTTCTCCCAAACTAAAAGGCTTGGAGCTTTGATATTTAGTATGTAGCATAATCTGGTGGACTTTTATTTGTTTCTGTGCTCTTTGTACTCAGGTGACCGATGAGGCCCTATGGGCTTCTTGTTTTAACCCATTTCAACACAGCAAAATTTTAGACTGGTCCAAATTGAAAGAAGCTGCAGACGACAATTTCAAGTTGATTGAATTTTAATTTTTTTCGTCTTTTTGGATAGAAAATATTGTGGATAATGAAGAAATTGCTTGTTACAAGCAATTTCTTCATTTTCCACAATGTTTTCCAAAGCATTTTTCTTGTGGGGCGTAAAAAGGAGGGCTTGAGTTGGAATGTGTTAAAGGTTATACCCATTTTTAGCTCACCAAAGCACAATTTGCTCAAGGTGGGCTTTTATGATACTGTGATGTTCATCATGAGTTGTCCCTTCCTTGTGGGTAATTCAGAGGCCACATCAACCTGGAAAAAGGTCATAATGTTTGACTTGATTAAACAAGGTCCAATTACGGTGAATTGGATCAAAAACCTTGTAGACACTCTAGACATCGCATTTCGTGCTCAATCAGTGATAAAATCTTGGGTCACTTTGGGTCAAAAACTATGTCACTAGGTTGAATTTTAGAAAACCCTTCTTGGCACGATTGAGGCAACATTTCACACTCATTCAAACTGAAAAGTTGTCAGAAAGTTTGTCTGATAAAGTCGTGTATTAGTTTGAAAATAGGTATCTTGGGGTTATTCTAATGGGTCATTTGGTCAAATCTTAGAAAAACCATGTTGGCACAGTGCAGATACCACTTCATGCTTAATCAACATGAATTTTAATATAATGTTTATCTTGGTGAAATCTTGTACAGATTGGAGATTGGGTCACTTGTGGTCATAAACCAGGTCACTGAGCCCTTATAAATTTTAGAAAAACTAAATCAACATGAGTTTTAATATAATGTTTATCTTAGTGAAATCTTGAATAGTTTGGAAATTGGGTCACTTGTTGTCATTAACCAGGTCACTGAGCCCTTAGAAATCTGGGAAAAACTTTAATCAACATGTGTTTTAATATAATGTTTATCTTGGTGAAATCTTGAACAGTTTGGAAATTGGGTCACTTGTTGTCATTAACCAGGTCACTGAGCCCTTAGAAATCTTGGAAAAACTTTAATCATCATGAGTTTTAATATAATGTTTATCTTGGTGAAATCTTGAACAGTTTGGAAATTGAGTCACTTGTTGTCATTAACCAGGTCACTGAGCCCTTAGAAATCTTAGAAAAACTTTGTTGGGCTAAAGAATCAACATTTCTTCCTCAATCAACCTGAAATAGGTCAGATTATATGTCTTGATAAAACTTTGTATAGTTTGAAATTGGATAGCTTTAGCAAAAAATTAGATCATTAGGTCCTTTCTCAGAAAAACATTAAAGGAACTCTAAAGAGAGGCATCCAAAAGTGTCACTGTGTTGAAATGGGTTAAGCAATTAGGGAGTAGTTTTCTTTTCTTGTAATGGTATACAGTAAAACCCCTCTAATACGACCACTTGCGGTACTTTCTTAAAGTGGTCGTAATAGAGGGGTGGTCGTAATACTGAGGTTTGGTTGTTTGTTGTCAAGTAATTCATGTTTATTTCATTTTCGTTATTTGAATATATTAATACTATAAATACAAATTTCAAATTTACGATCTTCGATAAGTTCTACCTTCGCTATTCTCCATTTGATCCATCTGATTCAGATGTCCAACCTAAGATTATTTATGCGTAAGTACAGGTTCAAAGTGTCTAACCGTCGATATCATATCTTCTACAATGTAAATACCAAGCATCAATTACGTTGAAATCAAAATTTAATTGCTAATTAACTGTTTGGAACTGCGTAAACAAACTAATCGCAGCTTCTCGGATACGTTTTCACTTTCGAATTTATTACTCGAGTCAAACCTGTGACACATTCAAATAACAATTAAAAAATAATACGAGCTATAATTTCTAAAAGTGATCGGCTACTTTAATCATAACAGCTATTATAATCAGGGTTCGATGTCACATAATCAAAAATCCGATAATGTATTTACAACGTATTCGTACCCAATTAGTGTCGCTCTTATCAAGTGTGAAATTCGGGTGGTCAGTCTCAATGTGTGAAGTTACTGGTCGTTTTAGTGGGGTTCAAAATAGTGTATTAGCTATAGTTGGTACTGAATTTAGTGGTCGTAATTCGGAATAGCGGGGTGCCCGTTTTAGAGGGGTTCGCGACCATTGAAATAAAGAACAAAAAATTCCGATCTTTAAAAAATCGGTCGTAATAGCGGGGTGCCCGTATTTCCGGGGTGGTCGTAAGGAGGGGTTTTACTGTATTGTTTGAATTTATATCTTATCTTTCCTCATTCAGGTGGTTGAAATAGACCCAACCAAGTCACCTGAAGTTAGAGCTGACACAGACAGAGAGAGTATGAGATCAGCATCCTCAGACTTTGAAGTTATTGGTGAAGCTGAGATCAGTAATGTTAAAACTGCCGAGGATATTGTCAGGAAATATACTAGGAGAACAAAAAATACTCTTAGAGAAGGTATAATGGTTACTTTAACCCTTTCCTGTACAATCACTGGTTTTTACGTCCTTGTGATTTTATACTTGAGAAAGCATTGTGGAAAAAGAAGAAATAACATGAAAAGAAGAAATTGCTTGTAACAAGCAATTTCTTCTTTTTCCACAATATTTTCTACCCTACTGGATGGTTATTTCTCAAATCAAATCCACCCTGAATTTTCGTCTGCAAAACCTTTGAATTTGGTTAGGTCTAAAAAATTTTAGAACAGAAAGGGTTAAACTCATTACCAGACAAGAAAATTTTTGACTTGTCCAAATTGAAAGAAGTTGCAGATGACAATTGTAAGTTGATGAAAATTTAAGAATCTCTGTCTTTATGGACAGAAAACATTGTGTAAAATTAAGAAATTGCTTCATACAAGCAATTTCTTCACTTACCACAATTTTTTCCAAAGCCTTTTTCTTGAGTGGTATCAAAAAACGTCATTGTATTGTTGTGGGTTACCAGACAACACAAACTTAGACAAAGGATTTGCAGACAATTTTTGTTTGATGATGTTGTTTGACACCTTTTGGGGTAGAAAACATTTTGGCTGATGATGAAATTACTTGAAACAAACAACTTCTTAATTTTCAACTATATTTTCTAGCGCATTTTTCTTGGAGGAATAAAAAAGTAGGATTGTGTGAGATTGGATCCATGGGGGGGGGGGGAGAGGTGTATAAAAAAGCAAGATTGTGTTGGAATGTGTGAAAAGGACCCTTAATTGGTTAACCTGTTACCAGACGACAAAAATTTAGACTAGTCCAAGTTAAAAGAAGTTGCAGACGACAATTTTTTTGGTGATGAAATCTTATATTTTTTACCCTTTTGGGTAGAAAACATTGCTAAAAAATTAAGACATTACTTGTAGCAATTTCTTCATTTTCACCATGTTTTCCAAAGCTGTTACCTCGAGGGGTGTGAAAAGGCGGTATTATTTAGGAATGGGTTTAATTATTTGAGGCATAAGTTCATTGTATTCAATAGCTTGAATTTGGACAAGTGTTGTCATAGATGCATGTTTATTTACATGTAGGTTTCCGATGGCAGAGACAGCTAGTGTTCCGTAACAAACTAACCATGCATACTGCTTTTGAAAGAAAGGATAATAAGGAACCTGCTGCTGTCACATCCATAGCTATATCCAGGCAAGGATACTTGAAGTTTTTTTGTGCCTTTGTCATTATAGAATTTTGGCACATTGTTGAAGAGAAAACATTAGACTCATCCAAATTGGAAGAAAGTGTTGATGACAATTTTAAATAAAAGAAGTTAAAAGAAACAACATTTGTCTTGCAGGATAGAAAACTTTGTGGACAATAAAGAAAAGGCTTGTTACAAGCAATTTCTTCATTTTCCACACTGTTTCTCTAGATTATTTTCTTAGGGTTGTGAAAAAGCGGAATAATGAGGTAATGGAGTGATAGAATATATTTTGAAATTGATATTCTATGAATTGGAAAGCTTATTAACTTTCACCCCAAACTGTCTCTTATTACATGTTTGAGATATAATGGGGTAAAAAACTTTGTGAAAAGCAGTTTTCTCTTTTTAAACTTAAACTTCCTTTTAATATAAGTTTTCTTTATTGTAAGATTCTTTGTTACACCCCGAAAAATAAATATTTTTGGGAGTATACTGAAATCACCTTGTCTGTCTGTCCGTCTGTGTATAAAATTCAATCACAACTGTTTGCCTTTGTATCCATTTGACTTTGTAAAATACTTTGTCTTCAAGTTTGAGTTGATTGGTTAGCTTGAGAAAGTGAATTCAGGTGAACTAGCTAGGCCCATCTTAGCCCTCTTACTTCAAAAGCAAACACTAATTCTGTAATAGGCCGTCCAGACTGCTCAGTTGTTGCACTTTAGGCACATCGGAATGTCACACAAGGGCTCATTTAGTCTTTACAACCTGTTGCGGGCCGCCGTCATAGCGCAGTTGGTAGCGCGTCGGACTGTCAATCTAGAGGTCCCGGGTTCGATCCCCAAATGTGGCACTCATCCTTTCCGACTATTTGTCTCTCACCAATGTGTCGATAACTGTAGGCCTTTGTGGGATAGCTGCTGGAGGCTAGGAAAGGATGTAATGGTAGTACTGGTGTGAGAAATACCAGGATTCCATTGTTTGATGCTCCAGCCGCCGCGATATAACTGAAAAATTGTTGAAAGCAGCGTAAAACCCTATTCAAACAAACAAACGAACAACCTGTTGCCTATTGAATGAACAGATATTGGATACATCACAAGACAAATTAATTTTTTTTAAGACTGTTCCAGTTTGATAGAAGTTGCAGACACCATGTCAAAGTGGGCTAAAGGGGAAATAAGTGCATTAAGGGTATATGATTTGGGAAAAGGGGGATATTGTTTTGTTTTGTTTTTGAGAAAATTGTTACAAACAATATCTCATTTTCTCACAATGTTTACCCAAATGTAATTCTTTAGGAATGTAAAAGCTAGAGATTTTGTATTTATATTTGACAGTTATCACAAAATTTAAGTATATTTGACAGGGATCACAAGACAGTATATGTAGGTGATGCTAAAGGCCGAATATTTAGCTGGACAGTGACTGACCAACCAGGTCGTGTTGTAGCAGACCACTGGATGAAGGATGATGGAGTGGAGACATGTATACAGTGTGGTGTACGATTTTCATTTTCTGAGAGACGACATCATTGCCGCAATTGTGGGCGTCTCTTTTGTTCGAGGTGAGTAGTGATTGACAGATGGCTGGCTATATCCATTAACCCATTACCAAACGACAAAATTTTTAACTGGTTCAAATTGAGAGAAAAAGCAGATGACTTTTCAAGTTGTACTAAAAATAATCTAATTTTTAGTTTTGTCTATCAAAAGCAGGTGTTCTGATTGGTCGAAAAAAATATTCATACCTCCATGAACAAAATTTTGAGCATGCAGCCATTTTGTATGCTTCCACACAAAATAGTTCCATACAAAAATGTATCAAAATTTGTGAAGTTTTTCCTCTTTTCGCTGGATGCAATTAAATTATAAGAAATGAAGAGAATATTTTTTGTTTTCATGGAGGTACGAACTGAAAAACCTAATCACACTTAAATATGAATCCACTTCCAACATTTATAGTGTGATTAGTTTTTAGCTCACCTGAGCACAAGTTGCTCATAGTGAGCTTTTGTGATCGTTGAATGTCATTCGTCGTGCAGTGTCAACAATGGAAGTGTTTACACTCTAGAGGCCACAGTTTTAACCCAATCTTCATGAAACTTGGTGAGAATAATTGTTAGGTCATGAGGATGAGCCCTATTGATTATGGGAGGATTCTACTGGAAAACACAGGAAAAGGGGCCTTTATGACAATTTCTTTGTTTACACTCTAAAGGCTACAAATATGGCTCTATCTTAATGAAACTTTTCCAGAATAATTATTAGGTCATAAAGATGAACCCTATTGATTATTAGAAGGATCTTTGATAAAACACAGGAAAAGGGGCCTTAATGACAATTTCTTTGTTTACACTCTAGAGGCCTTAATTTTTGCTAAATCTTCATGAAACTTGGTCAGAATAATTGTTAGGTCATGAGGATGAACCCTTTTGTTTATTGGAGGATTCTATTGTGGAAAACACAGGAAAAGGGGCCTTAATGACAATTTGTTTGTTTACACTCTAGAGGCCACAATTTTGTCTCAATCTTCATGAAACTTGGTCAGAATAATTGTAGGTCACAAGGATGACCCCATTGATTATAGGAAGATATTTTTGGAAAACACAGGAAAAGGGGCCTTAATGACAATTTCTTTGTTTACACTCTAGAGACCACAATTTTGGCTCAATTTTCATGAAAATTAGCAAGAATAATTGTTTAATCACAAGGATGACCCTATTGATTATAGGAAGATATTTTTGGAAAACACAGGAAAAGGGGCCTTAATGACAATTTCTTTGTTTACACTCTAGAGACCACAATTTTGGCTCAATTTTCATGAAAATTAGCAAGAATAATTGTTTAATCACAAGGATGACCCTATTGATTATAGGAAGATATTTTTGGAAAACACAGGAAAAGGGGCCTTAATGACAATTTATTTGTTAATGCTCTAGAGTTTATCATTTTAGCTCAATTGTCATGTAACTTGGTCAGGGTACTTGTTAGGTCAAAAAGATGAACCTTATAGATTATGGGAAGGTTCTATAGGATAACACAGAAAAAGGGGTCATAATGACAATTTCTTTGTTTACAATATAGAAGTCATAGTTTTGCCTCAATCTTCATGAAACTGATTATAGTTATTTGTCTCTAGTTGCATTTTTTTTTTCAACAGCAGACAGGTCAGGTGAGTGATCTAACACCATCGGGGTCCTCTTGGTTTTTTTTTGTTTTTTTTGGGTTCATACTTCCATGAAAACAAAAAATATTCTTTTTATTTCTTAAATAGTAAAGAAGTGCCAATTAGGGTAGATAACTTTGTGAAAAAAGGAGAAATTGCTTTTAGCAAGTAATTTCTCCTTTTCCAACAAAGTTATCTATGATGGTATTTCTGTAGGATGACATAAAGATTCATTGTGTGAAAATGAGTTAAACTCTGCTAAGGTAGTTTGTGCGATATTTTTAGGTGACATCACTGAAAATATATGGTCTTGGTCATAAAACAAAAAGCAAAATGTGTGTGTAAACTTTGTAACTACAGTTTGGATAAGCTATAGTTATGATCCTGAAGTTGCTCGAAAAATAAAAAGTTTGATATAGATATAGGAGTCTAATATGACATTCACTTTTCCTGCATTATTATACCCCAGCAAAACAAATGTTTTCGGGGGTATACTGGAATCAGCCTGTCTGTCTGTGTGTCCGTCTGTCTGTACAAAATACTACCAATTTTGTGTGCCAAACTCCCCTCCTTCAGTTTTGCTTCAATACCATTGAAACTTTATATGACAATTAACCACATGTTGAAGTTTTGCAAGACGCAATTTTGAAGTCTTAATTCCCCCTGGTTCAAGAATTATATCCCCTTGAACTTAGACATTATTTAGGATTTGTAGACATATACAGCTAATTATACTACCAATTTTGTGTTGCAAACTCCTCCTTTCTAAAAAAGCAAAGCCAGCAGCTATGTCCTTGTATTGTTAAAGATCTCATTACACCGTAAGCACTTGCGGGGGTATTAAGTCACATACTGTGACAAGTTCTAGTTTTACCCAGCCATGTTTTAAAATTGAGTGGTAACGAGTGAAATATTGAAAAACTCCATTTTGTGTATTTGTTTTCATTCATGAACATTTGTTCCTCCTTGCATTCATGCTCCCTGTGATAGGGTATTACTTCTTACATAATAGATTGATTTTGAATTTATTTTGCCTAATGATTGTTCAAAGCATTATTTCTACATGATAAATGTATTCCAAATTAATTGGACTCAATAGTAGAATAAACATAAAAGTTAATCTAATGCAATTTTATTTTCTAGATGTAGTCGTTATGAGACTGAAATTCGACGATTAAGGATCATTAAACCAGTAAGGGTGTGCCAAGCCTGTTATAATACTCTTAGAGCAGAGCAAGCTGCAGAAAAGGAGAAGAAAATATCAAACATGAGATGAAAGAGATATATGTGTTCACTGTACATTAAACACCACATGTTGTTATTTATGCAAAAATCTAATGACTTGGGTCAACAAGCTATTACCATTATTCGGTTTCCTTGGAAGATAAATTGTTGGAATTCACTGATCACAACTGCCCATCAAATAATCAATTGACCAATAAATAACTAATTTGGACAGGGGATGAACTTTAAACTCCAAAGTTAGCCGACGTATATGTGATGGATTGTTGTTTATTTGGTTACTGAAATGCTATAAGCAAAGCTTAATTATTCTGTAATTACGACATTTAGGTCGCCTACAAGCAATTTTACGTTTTTGTTACATGTTAATGCCCATAACTTTTGCAAACTAACGCCTTGTAATATTGAAGTAAAACTTCCTGTCAGAATCGGTGTCTGTGACCCGCAGAGTCAGTAGTCAAGTCCAGCAATCTGTCTATTAAAAAAACAAAGTCATGATAGTAGTTCCTCAGGCCTTTTCTTTATTCTATCTCCTTTTTATTTAGGCTAATTAGCAATATCTCAGTTTTGTTATTTTCTTCTTTTTAACCCTTGTCATGCTGAACCCGGAATATTCCAGTTTTGGCGAGAGGTGTAGACCAAGATCAGCCTGCACATAAGTGCAGGCTGATCTTAGTCTTTACCTCCATTTTGTACTTTCCCTGAAATAGCTGTTTATGAAATTCATTTGTAAAAGAAATATTGATTTTTTGAACAAGTTCTATCAGTGCTTTCAGCCCTTGATTTTACAGCAATTAAGTAAGGTGATTTATATGGCATGATAAGGGTTAACCTGAAATATGAAATAACAGTGTTGTTTGTTTAACCAATTACCAGACAACAAAATGTTAGACCAGTTCAAATAGAAAAAGAGTTCCAGACGACAATTTCAAGAATATATGATTTTAGATTTTCTCAACTTCCTGATTTGAAAATTTTGTGGAAAATTAAGAAACTGCCTGATTCAAGCAATTTCTTCATTTTACACAGTATTTTCCCATTTGCTTTTTTTGAGGGGCATCATAAAGTGTCATTGTGTGGGAATGGGTTAAAACCAACAAGAGATATGAACAACTTCATTCAAAAGTAGAGTCTTCTATTGTTTTTTTATTCTGAAAATATACAGAAACACCCTATTTATATGTGAACTGATAATTCTTATTTGTTACGCTCATTCTCATATCATTTATTATATTAATGTACCTTTCATCTATACATTGTGTAGAGACATACTATGTTTTAGCTCTAAGCCCTCGATATGCTTTTGTCAAGGTCAAGGTCATCTACCAAGGTTAAAATCCTAAAAAAATAGCTATATTAGCCTAGCAATTTGGAGGTTTAGTTATTTACAAACACTTATTTCTTACAGTACTGAGATAATAGATTATTGTGAAATACCCTTTTAGGTTTAATAATCGCTGGCCCCACCTACTGACTCCGTAGGCCCTGCACATTAACTACGACATGAATTTCTGCCTCCATTTTTAACAGCGTTATTTTGCAAAATTTATGACCAGTAGCATGTAACAAAAAAGTAAAATGGTTGGTTGGTGACCTAAACGTCGTAACTAAAGCTTGAATTATAGCAAAACTATTGCAAGTGCATATATTTGTTCAGTTGTTTCAATAGTTTTGAAATGACCCGTTGATATATACCTGTTCTTCCTTGGAAATCAAATCATGGTAATAACTTGAAGGCTCCACTAATTGTGTTCATTGTTATGTAATTATGGCATTTATCCAATACCACACAGCAAAATTTTGGACTAGTCCAAGTTGAAAGAAATTGCAGACAACATTTAATGTTGCTTTAAAATTGTAAACTAGGAGCCAATCTGGGGTAGAAAAAAAGGGATTGTGTGGAAATGGTTGAAGTTGTTTGTTATTGTTATGTTTGTGATGAAATTTCTGAAAGTTAAGCTTAGTTTTGAAATGTATGATGTCAATATAAGACAGTATAGGCAATGTGAAGTGAGAAAATGTGGATAACCTAAACTCACATCCCAAAACTTTAGACTGGTCCAAATTCAAAGGATATGCAGAGATTTTTAAATTTCATCAATTTTATCTTGTCAGCTGCAACTTCTTTGAATGTGGGCCTGTCCAAAATTTGTCATCTTTAAACTGGATAATCCATTACCAGAAAACAAAAACTTAGACTTGTCCAAATTCATAGAAGTTGTAGATTACAGTCCATTACAGACAAAAAAGACAAAATTTTTAGACTGGTCCAAATTTAAAGAAGTTGCAGTTGACAATTTTTAGTCAATGAAATTTAAAAATCTTTGTCTTTTGGAGTAGAAAACAATGCTAGTAATGAAAAAAATACTTGATACAAGCATTTTTTTTTTTATTATTCACAATATTTTTCCAAAGCTTTTTTTGTGAGGGCATCCAAAAGTTGGATTGTGTTGGAAAAGCCTAACCAATTCCACCACAGTGATGCCATTTGTAGCCTTTGGAAAATACTGTGGAAAATGAAGAAATTGTTTGTAACAAGCAATTTCTTCATTATCCATAATTTTTTCAAAATTTTCAAAAGACAAATATTTTCAAAATTTCATTAACAAAAAATTGTCTTAAACTTCTTTGAATTTGGACCAGTCTTAATTGTTGATGTTTGGACATGGGTTAAATATAACAGTCTTTCTGAATAGAAAGCAATATGGAAGTTCTTTCTTTTTCCTTCATTTCAATATGTAGTCAATCAAGGTTTATCAGAGACAATTTTCAAGGTTGTTTTTTGTAGACGTTGGGGCATTGCATATGCAGATATCATGGGTTTACTCCTTATGGACTTGTGTAAACTTTTTCTGGAGGAGCAGGTTGTACACTGTTTTGAAAAATGATGTCTTGGCTTATTTTCCAGTAGAATCGTTGAAAAGGGTTTAAAATGCTCTAGATTTTCTGTATTTGATTCTATAACCTAAGACCAGATCACAAAATTTTAGACAGGTCCAAATAGAAAATGGTTATATACATTTATTTCAGGTTTATATTTTTTGTGAGCTATTGTGATAATCCTAAGTCCTGCATCTGTTCAAAAATTCCATTAGACAAAATCTCCTCAAACTACTGGACCCATTCTAATCAACTTGGGCAGAAATACTCCTTAGGTGGTCCTCTTTTAATATTACTAAAATAATTGAAATCAGTTGAAAACTCGGATTGCAATGGCAACAAAAGTGAAATTTCTAGAAAATCTTTAAAGATCCTCTCTTTCTGACCTAGAAGGCATAGAGCCATGGTATTTGCATGGGGTGTATATAGAAGTAAAGATGGATTGTATACATGATCTAAGTAAAGATAGATTGTATACATGATCTATCCTGTAAAACTACCAAGCCAAATTCAACCAATGTTCCTAAGGTGGTCTTCTTTCAAAAAAGTTAAAAGAAATGAAATCTCTGGTTGTTTGACATCAAGTTAAATATGGAAAAAGTATCCTCAGGCCTGATTGGCCTTTATATTTTGGATAAGGCACCAGTTCATTGGTTTCTTTCAAATTTGTTAAAATTGTTACCCTTGGATCAAGTCCTAGAACGTTGAAATTTGTCATTGAAAATCTGCTTATTGAATTCTATGAACAATGCTAAAATCTTGACTTTTGGATCTCAAAGCACAGAGCCTATATTTGTATTAAGTATGGTTGGGCTTGTATCATAATCCTAACCTTGATATTGAATTTGACTGTTGAAGAAAAAGAGCCTTTGTCTCTGCACAGCAGGGCCAATAGTCCTCCTTTTTTGTTTGTGTGTGTGTCTTTTAGGGAAGAAATATCATGAGAAATGGCATAATTGCCTGTTTCAAGCAGTTTCTTCATTTCAAAAATGATTTCCAAGGCAATTTGAGTGATGGTGACAAAAAAGCAGGATTGAGAGGGATTTGGTTAGAAAATCTTGCATAGAGTTCTAATCAAAATTTACATATATTTAGATCTATAGCAGAATATATCTTTCATTGATATCCTAAGTAGGTACACTTCAGATGGCACTTTTACTCTTTTCTTTCTCGTAAACCATTATTTTATTAGAGCCATCCTTATACTGTAGACTTACGAAATAAGGATTGGCTTATCCCTTTTTAGCTCACTTGAGCACAAAGTGCTCAAGTGAGCTATTTTGATCACTTTTCCTCCGGCATGCGGCATGCGTCTTCTGTCAACAATATCTTTAAACAACATCTCCTCCCAAACCACTGGGCCAGTTTGAACCAAATTTGGAAGAAATGTTCCTTAGGTGGTCCCCTTAAAAATAGCTAAAAGAATTGAAATCCGTTAAAATCTCTGGTTGCAATGGCAACAAAAGTGAAATTTTAAAATAATCTTTAAAAATCTTTCTTCCTGACCCAGAAGGCGTAGAGCCTTGATATTTTGCATGAAGCATCAGTATATTGACCTTTTACAAAATAGCTAAAATCATGATCCTTGGGTCCCCAGGGGCAGAGTCCTAGGGGGGGGGGAAGGGGGGGTTATAGGCATGAAGCGTCAGTTAACAGACTTCATTCTTATTTCTGAAATTATAACCCATGGATCCAGAGGTAGAAAAAAGTTAATTCCTTCTTTCAAATTTGCCATAAAGCCTTGGAATTGGTAATTTAGACTTTTTGATCCCCAGGGACATAGTCTATATATGTAAGTATGGCCCACTTGTATCATAATCCTAACCTTAACATGAAATTAGACTTTTGAAAGAAAAAGTGTCAGGTGAGCGCCCCAGGGCCAATGGCCCTCTTGTTGACCTTAGATGCCCATCTGCATCTATTTGTAACAGATAAATGTGTGGAAAATGAAGTCTTATCTGTTCGTTTTAACCCATTACATTTATGAATGGATTATGAAATAACTTAGCTCAATTGTTTACCACCAAGAGGCATTGTGTCTTGTGAAGACCTTGGGACTTTACCTCCAAGGTCAAGGCCAAAGTTGTGGAATATTTGACTTTTACAGGGCATTCTAGTTTCACATCCTATCTAGATTGATGGAGGTTGTTTTCTTTCTGCTGTTCATGTTTGTTATGAGGTCTCTGTAAACTTGATCTTGCTGATTTTGGCTGAACACATTCCCAAATTACAAAATTTTTGACTGACCCAAATTGAAAGAGTTTGCAGCCCACATAACAAAGTCAGCTCAAATTGAAAAGTAATGAACATATAAGGAATTAAACATTGTGTGAATATAAGAAATTGCATGTTACCAGTAATTTCTTCTTTCTCATAATGATTTACCACAGCTATATTTCTTTGACATGTAAAAATGCGAGATTTTGTTAAGGATTAATACTTCAACTATAGTTATTGCTTAAGAAATGGGCATTTCTTTAATTCTTATTTTTCATTTAAAGAAAGGTAATTAGTTTTGAGAAGAAAGTTTTTTTTCTGGAAAGAACAAACTTATTCTATTATGTATGCAGTAATTAGCCCATTACCAGATGACAAAATTTTACACTGGTCCAAATTGAAGTTGCAGATGACAACATTTTCTATGACGTTTTCTAAAGCTTTTTCATGAGGGGCATCAAATTAATTGATTGATTGAATGGAGTTTATCGTCACTTTTTAACAGTATTTCAGTCATATTGCGGTAGCTTGAGCACTTAGCCATGGATTCATGGTTAGATGCTCCAGGGGCATCAAAAAATGTGATTGCTTAGGAATGGGTTAAAGAGTATTTGTTTCATATATACATGCACAATTATGACAAATCAATCTAGTTAATTGCTTGCCTTGGAAAAAGGTAGAAAACATTTTATTGGAAAACATCTATGATTGTTTTCTTCTCTTTCAACATATTTGATATTTTAGTGGATTTTGTAAAAGATTAAGTTGTACACATAACAATCAAACTTTCCAATATTTCCATGTAGATAGTGTGTAAATAAGTGTTTAAAATGTAAATATAAGAAGAATGTAATTCTAGTCATTCAGTAATTTTGTAATGTAGAGCTATTTATTTATGGCCTAATGTGTAACCCAGGTTCCAAATAATTTGATTGGGAATTTGTAGGTACCATAGATTAGATATCTAAGCTACCAGCTGTTTTTGTAAAAACCAGCCACATTCCTCCTTTTCTTGAGCAGAATACAAATTTGTAAACCATGTCAGACATCAAAATTTTAGATTGGTCCAAATTCAAAGAAGATGCAGATGAAAAAAATTCAATGTAAAATAGTGCCATTTAGGATAGAAACATGACAAGAAAAAAGAAATTGCTTACTATAAACAGTTTTTCCTTTTCTTCTGTTTTCAATGATTACTGGGGTTCTTCAATTATGTGATTTTGGGTTAACCCATTCCCGAACAATCCCACTTTTAATGCCCTTCAAGAAAAAAGCTTTGGTAAGCATTGGGAAAAATGAAGAAACTGCTTGTTACAGACAATGTCTTTATCATCCACAATCCTTCTTACCTCAGAAGATTTTTGAAATTTCATCAACTTAAAATTGTCATCTGCATATTTTTTTTCAATTTTGACCAGTCTAAATTTCTTTCATGTGGAAAATCAAAACATCAAATCAGACTACAATTCTAATTGGCTCAAATATGTAGATGTCTGGTACTTGCATTACCCATTTCATGATTAACAATTTGACATTCTTATTTGTCCATGTACATCTAAAAGCTTGCCTTTTATTTTTTCTCTAGCAAATTCTATTTGGTCTCTTGCATTTTAAAAAATTGACACTCAAATAGTTAGAGCAACTACAAAATCTTTCTGAGTAGAAAACTTTATGGGAAATGAAAAATATACTTTTTTCAAGCAATTTCTTCATTTGAGCTATTGTCATGGCATCGTGTCAGTAGTGGGTCTGTCAACATGGCTTAAATGGGCAGGGCTAATTTCCATATATTGTGAAACCTATAAAATTCTTCTTCTCACAAGCCAGTCGATGGATTTTGACCAAATTTTATAGGCATGATCATTGGGTGACCCTTTATCAAATTCCTCCAAAGAACTTTGATCGGATGAAAAACATGGCTTAAATGGGCAGCGCTAATTGCCATATAAGGTGGAAACTTTTAAGATCTTCTTCTCAGAAACCAATCCATAGATTTCAACCAAATTTCACAGGAATGATCATTTGGTGACCCTATATCAGATTCATTCAAAGAATTATGATCTGATGAAAAGCATGGCTTATATTGGCAGGGATAATTTTCATATATATTGTGAAACCTTAAAAATTTTCTTCTCAGAAACCATTTGATGGATTTCAACCAATTGACTGATCCTCTTGTGACTTTTTTTTCTGTTTCCATCGATTAATTTTGATTTTTTGGAAACAAAGCCTAAAACTTCTCTTTCTTGATCTTTACTATCAGGCCTGTGGAGTAATACAGGTACGCAAGCGCTTCTACTTCTGGAGGGGCATCAAAAAGTGTCATTGTGTGGGAAGGTTAAATATGTATTTTTTTGTCTAAACAGTGACAAAACTTGATGTCAGGATTTGCAAAAGCAAACTTTTGAAGGATCCAATAAGACAAGACTTACTTGAGAAAATTTAAAAGGTAATTTAATGTAGTTGGGGCTGATAAATAAAGAAGTTGCACACAGCAATTTCATTTGCATATAGATTGAAAATACTTAACATTTAAGGTAGAAAACATTGTTAGAAAAGATTTAATAGTTTGTTACAAGATATTCTTCTCTTCCATCAATGTTTTCCTAAAGTGTTTTTCTTCATTGTTTGAAAATGCAAGTGGTAATGAATTAACCTGAGAGGGAATGAAAGAGGTGTCTACCCTCTTGAAGTGGTAACAAGTTGTATCAAAGAAATCAATATGTGAATAATTAATACTCAAGTTTTAATGCCTCCGCATCGAAATATAGGGGCATATTGTTTTACCCTCGTCCACATGTCTGTCTGTCTTCAAAACTCAACCTAAAAATTAAACACTTACAAAAACTATTCAAGATTACATGGTTCATATTTGAGATACAGGTTTCTTGCTTTAATATAGGCATCATTGGGTTGTAAGGTTAAGGTCATCCATCAAGGTCAAGGTCACTTATCAAGGTCATTTTTCAGAAAAAAGGCTGCTATGGGCGCATGGTGTTTAACAAATACATCTTGTTATACTGGGAAGTAAAGCATATATTACGAGATTTCTACTTGCATAATACTATATCTTTATGGACACAATATAGCAATAGGAATTAACAAAACTAATCAGAACATATTCTTTGTGTTCATTTTACTTATACTGGTGGACTGTCCATAGCATCATTGCAAATCATTAAAGAAAATAATTAGTCTTAATCCATTCCCATACAATGATGCCTTTAAAGGCCCCTCAAGAGAAAAATTGGGAAAACACTGTGGAAAATTAAGAAATTGCTTGTAACAAGCAATTTCTTCATTTTCCACAATGTTTTCTACCCAGGGAATTGAAATAATCTAAAATTTCATAAACTCTATGATGTTGTCTGCAACTTCTCTGAATTTGGACCAGTCTAAAATTTTGCCGTCGGATCATTCAGAGGTAAAGTAAATCCAGCATACTTTAGAGCAAACTAACCGCCCATAATCCATTATCATAGACAAAATTTTAGACTGGTCCAAATGGAAATGAAATATAGACGGAAATTTGAATTTTATGAAATTTTAGATTTTTGAAACATTATTGGTAGAAAACATTGTTTAAAATGAAAAAATAGTTTGTTCAAGCAATTCCTTCATTTTACCAAATGTTTTCACAATTGTTTATCTTGAGAGGTGTCAAAAAGCACCATTGTGTGGGAATGGGTTAAATCAATAGTAATGTGTTGACAGAAAAAATTACAAAAGTAAAACCAGAAATTCCACTACTGTAACCAGTCAATCTTGATAGAACTCCTATTCAATACTGTTTCCACTGCTTTCAATATATTTGTAAACACTAGCTTGGTATGAAATTCTACCTATACTGCCAAAGAAGTACATGCAGCTCTATCATGAGCAGATGTGCCATTTGTTCTGGTATCTACAAGGTCATATTTGAAGGTCAAATTACTGTTGGTTTGATGCAAGTTGTCCTTTGACAACTATTTTAGTTACAAAGTACAAATTTTAGTTATTATAATTACAAATGTTAACTGATATTGACGAAGATTTAATCCCGCAAAAAGCCTTTTCACAGAAATCCATTTAAACAAGGTTGTCAAAACGAATCATGTATACAGATGCACAGTTTTAATTTATTTGTTATCAACTGCCCTTTGTTAATTCTGTATCTAGTAAAGATATATTACTTTCAAAGCCATATTAGCTGTGATGTTTTTATTTAAATTGTATTGTAAACATGCTTATTGTATTAAAGAAAAGAAGTTTAGTTTTGGTTACTGTGTTATATTGCTTCACCTAGAAAGGAAGGATTATACAGAATTTTTATGCCACTTAACCCAATCTACAGAAATTTAGACTGGTCCAAATGAGTTTAAAGCGTACTGTTTTACTGGTGTTGATCTCTTGTTTGTGTGCAAACTTGTTATTCAGGCTATAATAGTTCCTTTCATTAATACACATCTTCGATTGTAAGTCACCTTGTGAGGTCATTCAAGGACATTTATTCACCAATTCCCGCAGATTCCTACTTTTTAGTTAACCTGAGCACAACGTGCTCAAGGTGAGCTATTGTGATCGGTAATTGTCCAGCGTCCGTCTGTCCATCCTTAAACAATTATTAAACAAGAGGGCCGTTGGCCCTGGGGCGCTCACCTGAGATAAAGGCTCTTTTTCTTTCAACAGTCTAGTTTCATGTTAAGGTTAGGATTATGAAACAAGTGGGCCACAATTACATATAAAGACTATGAACCTGGGAATCCAAAAGTCCAAATTACAAATTCCAAGGCTTTAGTGCCGATTTGAAAGAAGGAAAAAACTTTTTCCATGGGTTATAATTTCAGAAATAAGAAAGAAGTCTGTGAACTGATGCTTCATGCCTATACACCCCCCCCCCCCCCTGGTCTGCCCCAGGAGACCAGAGGATCATGATTTTAGCTATTTTGTAAGAGGTCAATATACTTATGCTTCATGCAAAATATCAAGACTGTACGCCTTCTGAGAAAGGAGGAGAAGTTTCTTAAAGATTATTTTGAAATTTCACTTTTGTTGCCATGGCAACCAGATTTTTAACGGATTTCAATTCTTAGCTAATTTTAAGGGGGACCACCTAAGGGACATTTCTGCAAAATTTGGTTCAAATTGGCCCAGTGAATTGGGAGGAGATGTCATTTAAAAAATTGTTCTATATTTCTATGTAAACCCCACCCCCCTTGAGCTCCGCCCCTGGGCACCCGAGAATCATGATTTAAGCTATTTTGAAAGAGGTTAATATACTGATGCTTCATGCAAAATATCAAGGCTCTACGCCTTCTGGGTCAGAAGGAGAAGATTTTTAAAGATTATTTAAAAAAAAAACTTTTGTTACCATGGCAACCAGAGTTTTTAACGGATTTCAATTCTTTTTAGCTTTTTTTGAAGGGGACCACCTAAGCAACATCTCTGCCAAATTTGGTTCAAATCGGCCCAGTGGTTTGAGAGGTGATGTCATTTAAAAAATCGTTCTTTATTTCTATATAAACCCCACCCCCCTGGGGCTCCGCCCCTGGGGACCCGAGGATCATGATTTTAGCTATTTTGAAAGAGGTCAATATACTGATGCTTCATGCAAAATATCAAGGCTCTACGCCTTCTGGGTCAGGAGGAGAAGATTTTTAAAGATTATTTTAAAATTTCACTTTTGTTGCCATGGCAACCAGAGTTTTTAACTGATTTCAATTCTTTTAGCTATTTTTGAAGGGGACCACCTAAGCAACATATCTGCCAAATTTGGTTCAAATTGGCCCAATGGTTTGAGAGGAGATGTCATTTAAAAAATCGTTCTTTATTTCTATATAAACCCCACCCCCCTGGGGCTCCGCCCCTGGGGACCCGAGGATCATGATTTTAGCTATTTTGAAAGAGGTCAATATACTGATGCTTCATGCAAAATATCAAGGCTCTATGCCTTCTGGGTCAGGAGGAGAAGATTTTTAAAGATTATTTTGAAATTTCACTTTTGTTGCCATGGCAACCAGAGTTTTTAACTGATTTCAATTCTTTTAGCTATTTTTGAAGGGGACCACCTAAGGAACATTTCTGCCAAATTTGGTTCAAATTGGCCCAGTGGTTTAGGAGGAGATGTCGTTTAAAGAAATTGTTGACGGACGACGCACGACACACGACGCACGACGGACGGACGCCGGACAAAAGGCGATCACAATAGCTCACTTGAGCACTACGTGCTCAGGTGAGCTAAAAATCTTCTCCCCCTTAACCATAAGGCCTAGAGCTTTGATATTTGGTACATATCATCACCTATTGACCCTCTACAAAAATACTTCAAAGAATTACTGTACACTTAAAATTAACCCTTTTCTGTGCGATCCCAGATTTACAAAGGAAATCTTAAAAAATCTTCTCCTCCTAAACCACAAGACCAAGAGCTTTGATATTTGGTATATCGTCTGTCCATCCTTAAACAATTATTAAAAAATCTTCTCCCCCTTAACCATAAGGCCTAGAGCTTTGATATTTGGTACATATCATCACCTATTGACCCTCTACAAAAATACTTCAAAGAATTACTGTACTCTTAAAATTAACCCTTTTCTTTGCGATCCCAGATTTACAAAGGAAATCTTAAAAAATCTTCTCCTCCTAAACCAAAAGGCCAAGAGCTTTGATATTTGGTATGTATCATCACCTATTAACCCTCTAGCAAATTACTTCAAAGAATTACCGAATTCTGAAAATTAGCCTTTTTCTGTGCAATTCCCGATTTTACAAAGGAATAAAGAAGGAAATCTTTGAAAATCTTCTTCTCCCTAACCATAAGGCCTAGAGCTTTGATATTTGGTATGTATCATCACCTATTGACCCTCTACCAAAATACTTCAAAGAATTACTATACTTTAAAATTAACCCTTTTCTGTGCGATCCCTCATTTTACAAAGGAAATCTTAAAATATCTTCTTCTAAACCACAAGGCCAAGAGCTTTGATATTCAGTACATATCATCACCTATTGACCCTCTACCAAAATACTTCAAAGAATTACCAAATTCAAAAGATTAGCCCATTTCTGTGCGATCTCTTATTTTACAACGGAATAGAGGAGGAAATCTATGAAAATCTTCTTCTACCAAACCATAAGGCCTAGTGCTTTGATATTTGGTATGTATCATCACCCATTGACCCTCTACCAAAATACTTCAAAGAATTACTGTTTTCTGTAAATGAGTCCTTTTCTGTGCAATCCCTGATTTTACAAAGGAATAGATGAGGAAAACTTTGAAAATCCCAAACCATAAGGCCATAAGGCCTAGAGCTTTGATATTTGGTATGTATTGACCTATTGACCTTCTACCAAAATACTTCAAGGAATTGCTGTATTCTGAAAATTAGCCCTTTGAAAACCTTCTTCTAAACCATTAGGCCTAGAGCTTTTATATTTGGTATTTATTGATGTCTAAACTTCAAAGCATTGCCTTATTCATGAAATAAGGGTTATATGGTGGGATCATCAATATATGTAGGATAAAAAGAGAAAAACATCTTCTCCAAAATAATTAGACAGAGGGCTTTTCTATTTTGTATAATATCATAACCATCATACTCAGGGGAGCGATTTAGGACCATCATGGTCCTCTTGTTTTACATCCCTTGAGAAAAAAATTGAGAAGACATGGGGGGCAATGAAAAATTTGCTTTTAATAATTTTTTTCTTTTTGATTATGTCCATTAATCAATAGATTGGAAGCAAATTGTTGATGTCCACCTGTCTGTCTACTGAAAACTTAACCCATGTATTTAACATTTTTCTATAACAACTATACTCCATACTTTTCAAGTTACAATGCATTTTCAGTATGCATGTAGCTTTCGACAATACCCAACTACTTAGGGTTGTCAAGACCAATTTTTTAACCAGAAATCCTTAAAACTTTACTCAAAACTTATGAAATCAACATTTTCCTTCAACTTCCATACTTTACAATGCTTATACTTGACATGGTGATAGTTCTGATTGCTGTGCATCGACTGATACAAAGGTCAAGGTCATCTGACAAAGTCATGGTCTTCTTTCAAGGTTAAATGTCTGAAAAAATTGCTATTATGGAGGAATGTTACAATACTACAAAATCTTGTTCACATTGTTTTCTACCAAAAAATGATTTTAAAAAAATCAACTTCAAATTGTTGATTGCAAATACTACTGGCAGTTTAAAATTTTTTGCCTGGTAATTATAGTTCAGATCAATTATTTCGAAAAATTTGGTGATAAGGTGCATTTCATTTCCAAGGCCTATAACAAGAAGACGATGTTCCTAAATTACTGAACTGATGTCAACCTCAACAGTTACATATGATGCTTGACAGACACAGCTAGATCACAAAAGCTCTCGTTGAGTATGTTTTGCTCAAGATTGCTAATAGACAGAAAAAGTACATATTTGTTTTTTCATTTAATCTATTTAAAAAGCAGGAAATAATAACAAGAGTATCACATAGTGGTATCACTACTGATCTATAACATGTGAGTTTGACTGAGATATCTCACACATTTGTCAAAATATATGGTCAGGTGCATTATACAAAAAGTAAATTGTTAGTTGTTGACCTTAACATTGCAGCTGCAACATAAATAGGCTGTAATGTTATCAAGTTACAAAACCAACGAAATTCTTGACATATATGTTGGAGGTCAACAGTCTCTTCCAGTGAAAATAAATGAAATGATAGGTCAATTTTTTGACGGACATCAGCAATCTGTCAATTGTTCTAGCTTTAAATAAGGCCCCTTAACCCTTGTCATGCTGTATTAATTGCTGTAAAATCAAAGGGCTGAAAGCACTGATAGAACTCTTTGTTCAAAATTCAATATTTCTTTTTGAAATCAGTTTCATTAACAACTCTGACAGGAAAAATACAAGCAGGATGTGTAGACTAAGATCAGACTGCACTTATGTGCAGGCTGATCTCGGTCTATACCTCCTGCCAAAACCGGAATATTCCGGGTTCAGCATGACAAGGGTTAATAAATCATTCATTTTCAATCATAATCTCTTTTAGTCAAGGGATATTTACATAGATGGCCAGTTATTATATATATATCATACAAGGTGCCAAATTGTCACAAGATACGCCCGTCACAATGCTTAATATTAACTGGGGGTTTGAATAGAACTGAGGTTATTTTGAATGAATATCTTTTGTCAAACAAAGTATGAAAAACAACAAAGGGCAATAACTCAAAATATACACTAGGTAGAGTTATGGTTATTGTACACTGCACTCCCACTTGGTAAGCTCTATCCATCCATGAAATTTCATGATTCTAGCTATTATACTTTTAGAGATAAACTCCGGACAAGATTCAAGTATGATAAACAACAAAGGGCAATAACTCAAAAAAAGGCCAGGTAGAGTTATGGTTCTTGTGCACTGCACTCCCCCTTGGTGAGATCTATACACCCATGAAGTTTCATGATTCTAGCTATTATACTTTTAGAGATATGCTCCGGACAAGATTCAAGTATGAAAAACAACAAAGGGCAATAACTCAAAAAATGGGCTAGGTAGAGTTATGGTTCTTGTACACTTCACTTCCACCAGGTGAGCTCTATCCATCCATGAAATTTCATGATTCCAGCTTTTATACTTTTAGAAATAAACTCCAGACAAGATTCAAGTATGAAAAACAACAAAGGGCAATAACTCAAAATTTACTCTAGGTAGAGTTATGGTTCTTGTACACTGCACTCTGACTTGGTGAGCTCTATCCATCCAATAAATTTCATGATTCTAGCTATTATACTTTTAGGGATAAACTCCGGACAAGATTCAAGTATGATAAACAACAAAGGGCAATGACTCAAAAAATAGGCCAGGTAGAGTTATGGTTCTTGTGCACTGCACTCCCCCTTGGTGAGATCTATACACCCATGAAGTTTCATGATCCTAGCTATTATACTTTTAGAGATATACTACCAACAAGATTCAAATATGAAAAACAACAAAGGGCAATAACTCAAAAAATGGGCTAGGTAGAGTTATGGTTCTTGTACACTTCACTCCCACCAGGTGAGCTCTATCCATCCATGAAATTTCATGATTCCAGCTATTTTACTTTTAGAAATATACTCCAGACAAGATTCAAGTATGAAAAACAACAAAGGGCAATAACTCAAATTTACTCTAGGTAGAGTTATGGTTCTTGTACACTGCACTCTGACTTGGTGAGCTCTATCCATCCAATAAATTTCATGATTCTAGCTATTATACTTTTAGAGATATGCTCCGGACAAGATTCAAGTATGAAAAACAACAAAGGGCAATAACTCAAAAAATGGGCTAGGTAGAGTTATGGTTCTTGTACACTTCACTCCCACCAGGTGAGCTCTATCCATCCATGAAATTTCATGATTCCAGCTATTATACTTTTAGAAATATACTCCAGACAAGATTCAAGTATGAAAAACAACAAAGGGCAATAACTCAAAATTTACTCTAGGTAGAGTTATGGTTCTTGTACACTGCACTCTGACTTGGTGAGCTCTATCCATCCAATAAATTTCATGATTCTAGCTATTATACTTTTAGGGATAAACTCCGGACAAGATTCAAGTTAATAAACAACAAAGGGCAATGACTCAAAAAATAGGCCAGGTAGAGTTATGGTTCTTGTGCACTGCACTCCCCCTTGGTGAGATCTATACACCCATGAAGTTTCATGATCCTAGCTATTATACTTTTAGAGATATACTACCAACAAGATTCAAATATGAAAAACAACAAAGGGCAATAACTCAAAAAATGGGCTAGGTAGAGTTATGGTTCTTGTACACTTCACTCCCACCAGGTGAGCTCTATCCATCCATGAAATTTCATGATTCCAGCTATTATACTTTTAGAAATATACTCCAGACAAGATTCAAGTATGAAAAACAACAAAGGGCAATAACTCAAAATTTACTCTAGGTAGAGTTATGGTTCTTGTACACTGCACTCTGACTTGGTGAGCTCTATCCATCCAATAAATTTCATGATTCTAGCTATTATACTTTTAGAGATATGCTCCAGACAAGATTCAAGTATGAAAAACAACAAAGGGCAATAACTCAAAAAATAGGCCAGGTAGAGTTATGGTTCTTGTGCACTGCACTCCCCCCTGGTGAGATCTATACACCCATGAAGTTTCATGATCCTAGCTATTATACTTTAAGAGATATACTCCGGACAAGATTCAAGTATGAAAAACAACAAAGGGCATTAACTTAAAATTTACTCTAGGTAGAGTTATGGTTCTTGTACACTGCACTCTTGACTTGGTGAGCTCTATCCATCCAATAAATTTCATGATCCTAGCTATTATACTTTTAAAGATATGCTCCGGACAAGATTCAAGTATGAAAAACAACAAAGGGCAATTACTCAAAAAATAGGCCAGGCAGAGTTATGGTTCTTGTGCACTGCACTCCCCCTTGGTGAGATCTATACACCCATGAAGTTTCATGATCCTAGCTATTATACTTTAAGAGATATACTACCAACAAGATTCAAGTATGAAAAACAACAAAGGGCAATAACTCAAAAAATAGGCCAGGTAGAGTTATGGTTCTTGTGCACTGCACTTCCCCTTGATGAGATCCATACACCCATGAAGTTTCATGATCCTAGCTATTATACTTTTAGAGATATACTCCGGACAATATTCAAGTATGATAAACAACAAAGGGCAATAACTCAAAAAATAGGCCAGGTAGAGTTATGGTTCTTGTGCACTGCACTTCCCCTTGGTGAGCTCTATCCATCCATGTAATTTCATGATTTTAGCTATTATACTTTTAGAGATATGCTCTGGACAAGATTTAAGTATGAAAAACAACAAAGGGCAATAACTCAAAAAATAGGCCAGGTAGAGTTATGGTTCTTGTGCACTGCACTCCCCCTTGGTGAGATCAATACACCCATGAAGTTTCATGATCCTAGCTATTATACTTTAAGAGATATACTCCGGACAAGATTCAAGTATGAAAAACAACAAAGGGCAATAACTCAAAAAATAGGCCAGGTAGAGTTGTGGTTCTTGTGCACTGCACTCCCACCAGGTGAGCTCTATCCATCCATGAAATTTCATGATTCCAGCTATTATACTTTTAGAAATATACTCCAGACAAGATTCAAGTATGATAAACAACAAAGGGCAATAACTCAAAAAACGGGCCAGGTAGAGTTATGGTTCTTGTGCACTCCACTTCCCCTTGGTGAGCTCTATCCATCCAAGAAATTTCATGATTCTAGCTATTATACTTTTAGAGATATACTCCGGACAAGATTCAAGTATAAAAAACATCAAAGGGCAATAACTCAAAAAATAGGCCAGGTAGAGTTATGGTTCTTGTGCACTGCACTCCGTATTGATGAGAAGAATATAACTGCCAAGTTTAAAGTCAATCGGACTTACGGTGACAGAGTTATGCTCCGGACAAAGAAGTGGACACCGCCGGACAACCGGACGCCCGGACACCACGGGTGATCCCATAATACGTCCCGTCTTCGACGGGCGTATAATAAAGTACAATAAATAAAAGCTATTAAAACATATTTAACAATAAATCTGTGGGCCAAACTCCCCAATGACTGAAAACTATCTAAGTCGTAAAACAGGAAGTAGATTATGTGCAGACCCTTATTCGTCAATATTTCTTTTGTTAAATAATTCGCCAAAAAACACCAGCTCAACAAAAATAGAAGGTGTACACAAATATCAGACTGCATTTTGTCTATACCTCCAGCAAAAGCAGAAGTATGGGCATAATACAAAGGATTGAAAACCAGTTGGCCATAATGCTTGATTGCTTGAATTGGGTTTAATGCCACTTTTGACAGTATTTCAGTCATATCGCAAAAGCTGGAGCACCTAACTATGTATTCCTGGTATTTCTCACACCAGTACTACCACTACATCCTTCCCTAGCCTCCAGCTATTATCCCACTTAGGTTTACAATTATCCACCCATTGGCGAGAGACAAATATCGGAAAGGATATGTGCCGCTCCCGGGTATCCATAATGATAAATATTAGTAGACTACCAATAACATATTTTGATAACAAATCCAATTTTCAGGAGTATGAGCTAAACAGTTGTAAAAGGCTATATTCATATAGGCATTTCTAATAGTTTTGTTCCATTTTACAATTGATTTAATAGTACGATTCAGAATTGTGGACTAAATACATTTAGAGGTACACAAATGCCAAAGGGTTAGCCTGGTACTGATTGAAAACATTTGCAGATGATAGGTCAATCCAATTAGACATTTTTATGTGTGAATATAAAAAAGGGTTTAAAACAAGATGTGTTTGTGAAACACCATGCCCCCTATACAGGAATTCTTTAGAAACGGGTGATTTTTATATATTTTTTTTCTTTGTTTTAGGGAAAAGGGTTAAATGTTGACCTTGATCTTGATGAAATGACCTTCCCCAGTTGCCCCTAGTTGAGACCTATCTACATACCAAATATTAGCATTGTAACTTAATCAGGGTTGGAGTTATCAGAAAATTGGCAGGTTAAGTTATGCAGACAGACAGACTGACGGACAGACAGACAGACAGACAGACGGACAGACAGACACCAAACAATATGATGTGGGGCACAAAAAAACAAGAAAACATTAGTAGTAGGTACTAAGCAATGAACAAACCATTTCAAGGCTGTAACACTGAACAGTGCCTGCACTATGTTTAGGAAACCCTCTTTAACGCTATGTTACATTTAACCCATTCCAACACAACAAAAATTTAGACTGGTCCAAAATCATAGAAGTTTCAGATGACAATTTTAAATGGGTGAAATTTCAATAATCTCTGTCTTTTATAGCAGAAAACATTTTTGATAATGAAAAAATTGCTTGTTACAAGCAATTTCTTTATTAATTCACAATATTTTCAAAAGCTTTGTATCTAGGGGCGTCAGAAAGTGTCCCTGTGTGGGAATGGTTTAATCTGACAAACTTAACTTTAACCATGTACAAGTTACAGAATCAATTAGGCCTTTCCTTGATATATATCTACAACTAATTATCATAATCAACTAAAACAAATGTTAGTGCATTGGTGAGTAAATACAGATTTTCTCCACTTGTCTCTAGACAAATAAGACATGATTTTCTTCTTGTCCAGAATTCAGATGAACTAGTCTACAAAAAAGTGTATGAATAAATTTTAAGAAAACATTAATGAAGAAATTGCTGGAATTACCCACATATCTTTTGCGGTTAATATAAATATCCTAATAATTTTTCTAAAATATAATGAGTTTTCTTTGAAATCTATTTTATACCATTTCAAGGTTTGCCCTGGTATTTACTTGTCCCCAGGCAAGTAGCATTGAAAAATGTTCAAGTAGGTCAGCCCATGTCCAACAAGTGGGGCATGGCAAACCTAACCCCTGGTTAGTGTTTTCAGAAATAATTGATCTGATTAAAAGCTTGTTAAACTGAACCAATTTAGCAATAATGAGACAGTCTTGTAATTAGACATCACGTAACAAATCATAAGTTATCCTTGAGATCAAATATTTTTTATGGCAATCCAAATTGATCATAATTTAAGATTGCCTAATTAATTTAGAAAGATGCTTGACACGCAGCTGTGGGATGCTTGATTGTGAACCAAAATATGAAGTTGGAAAAAGGGGTTTAATTCAGACAATGCACTTATAGCTACCCCCTTTGATTATAAAGATTGATCTTTTGATAGTGATCACTTTAATAATGACAGAGACAAGTATAGCAAAGATCAATATTTTTACCAGCAGGTGCTGACGACTCCAAGGCTGTAGCAATACCCTCGGTTTTCTTGGTAAACAACCAAGCTGAAAAATTAACCCCACTTCATTTTCTGCAATATCCATTAATTTGCAAAGGTACAAAATTTCATCATCTGTTGATCGGTTAATATACTATCCCTTTCCTGTTTTTCAAAAAATTTAGACTTGTCCAAATCAGAGGATGTGATAGACGAGAATCAAAAGAAAGTGCAATTTGAAAAGTAACCAACCTACAGGGCAGAATATATTGTGTTTGAAGAAGAAATTGCTTGTTTCATGCAATTTCTTCTTTTCTCACGATGTTTTCTCAAGTATAAAATCCCAGGAATATTAAAAACCAAGTATTGTACAGGAAAGGGTTAAAAAGCTATCTATCTACAGTAGTTTACAAAGATAGGGAAATATTTATGTCTGGATTAATCAAAGAGAGCTTTAGTTTGTTGTTTTGTACAGGTCCATACAGAGTTCATCAGTTTAGCGAATCCTGTATCCTTGGGCTTCTCCAGGCCTCGCATCAGACGACGTTTCATCACAGACACAAACTCACGGTTACTTAACTGTCCATCCTCTATGATAAAAAGAACAGAAAAAATTCTTCAAAAAAACATTAAAATGATGTCTCCTGAAATACCCATCTTCTTCTTAACACATTACCAATTAACAAAATTCTTGACTGGTCTAAGTTCGAAGATGTTGCAGATGAAAAATTTCAGTAACTCTTGTTTTAATAGTCTTTGTCATTGGGGAAGAAAACATTGTGCAAAATTAAGAAATTGATTGCTACAAGAAATTTCTACACTTTCTCCCAAAGCTTTATCTTGAGAAGCATAAAAAGCAAGGTAGTGCAGGATGAATTAATTCATTCCCACACAATAACAGTTTGTGCCCAAAAGAAAAAAGCCTAGGAAAAGATTGTGGATTATAAATGAATTGCTTGTTACAAGCAATTTCTTTACTTTCCACAATTTTTTAAACCTCAAAAGACAAAAAATTACCCAAGATTACATAAATTCTTAATTGGCTTCAGTAACTTCTTTGAATTTGGATCAGTCTAAAATTTTGTTTTCAAGCAATGGGTTAACACCCATAAACTCTGCATCTTTGAGTTCAAGAAATTGCCTCCTTTTCCTACTTTTTCTCAACCTATTTGGCACATTTTTTAACCCATTACATTGGCTAAATGTCAGACTAGTCCAAATTGAACAAGAGGACCATGATGGTCCTAGATAGCTCACCTGAACTGTCTTATAATTAGTTTCATGAAGATTGAGGCAAACTGTGACTTCTATATTGTCATTATGGCCCCTTTTCCTGTGTTATCCTATAGAACCTTCCCACAATCTACAAGGTTCATCTTTATGACCTAACAAGTATCCTGACCAAGTTACATGAGCCAACAGGATGACCTCTAGAGCGTTAACAAAGAAATTGTCATTAAGGCCCCTTTTCCCTGTTTTCCGAAAGTACCTTCCTATAATCAATAGGGTTCATCCTTGTGGCTTAACAATTATTCTGGCTAATTTTCATGAAGATTGAGCCAAAATTGTGGTCTTTAGAGTGTAAACGAAGTAATTGTCATTAAGGCCCCTTTTCCTGTGTTTTCCAAAAGATCCTTCAAATAATCAATAGGCTTCATCCTTATGACCTAATAATTATTCTGGCCTTTTTTTCATGAAGATTGAGTCTAAATTGTGGCCTATAGACTGTAAACAAAGAAATTGTCATTAAGGCCCCTTTTCCTGTGTTTTCTGATAGAATCCTCCAATAATCGATAGGGCTCATCCTCATGATTAAATAATTATTCTGGCTAAGTTTCATGAAGATTAAGCCAAAATTGTGACCTCTAGAGTGTAAACAAAGAAATTGTCATTAAGGCCCTTTTTCCTGTGTTTTCTGATAGAATCCTCCATTAATCAATAGGGTTCATCTGTATGACCTAATAATTATTCTGGCCAAGTTTCATGAAGATAGAGCCAAAATTGTGACCTCTAGAGTGTAAACAAAGAAATTGTCATTTAGGCCCCTTTTCCTGTGTTTTATGAAAGATCCTTCTTATAATCAATAGGGTTCATCTGTATGACCTAATAATTATTCTGGCTAAGTTTCATGAAGATAGAGCCAAAATTGTGACCTCTAGAGTGTTAACAAAGAAACTGACATTAAGGCCCCTTTTCCTGTGTTTTCAAATAGAACACTCCCATAATCAATAGGGTTCATCCTCATGACCTAACAATTATTCTGACCAAGTTTCATGAAGATTGGGTCAAAACTGTGGCCTCTAGAGTGTAAACACTTCAATTGTTGACGCCGCACGACGGACGACAGACATTCAACGATCACAAAAACTCACCATGAGCACTTTGTGGTCAGGTGAGCTAAAAAATGTTACAGACAACAATTTAAAGTAACTGAAATTTTAGTATTTTATACTTCTTCAATGAATTAGAGGGTTGTCCAAGGACATCTGCTGTAGAGCCAACAAAGTTTTGTAGGCATCATGCTTTGGACAAGCACAATTTTAATGTTTGACGGTGAGCTTTGACCTTAACTTATCCAAAAATTCTTTCAAATGGCACATCTACTCATGATGGAGAATAATTGTGCCAATTTATTTTGAAATCCTTCCATAAATGTAGGAGTAATTATCTGGACAAACACAATTTAGTGTTTGACCTTGAGCTATGACCTTGACATTAGAACTTCTTTCAAATTGCACATCTTCTCATGATGGAGAATAATTGTGCCAAGTTATTCTGAAATCCATTCATAAATGTAGGAGTAATTATCCAGACAAACTCAATTTTAGTGTTTGACCTAGACGGATGGACGGACTAACGAAGTAACTCACATACACCGATTTGTCATAGTGACAACTATGTCTAGCTCACAGCAAGTGGGCTCGACAAAAACATTGTGTAAAAAGAAGAAATAGCTTTACAAGTTATTTCTTCATTTCACATGTTTCCCAATTTTTTTAATAAGGGCATTAAAAAGCGTCACAATGTAGAAATTGGTTAATTTAATCTTATCTGGTAATTGGTTTAAGAAATGCATATCAACAGAAATCATATTTGAGTAAATATAATTTGCTAAATACTGGAAACAATTTTCTTTTTATACTTCAATATACAACATCATGGGGACTGCATATCAGCAACACCAAATACATTAATATTAGACCAAGCTATAAAATCTAAGGTACCTGAAATGACCTTCACAGATAGGGGCTAGGTACTTTGGAACAGAGAAAATCCAGAAATCCATGAATTACGTTTTTTACCACCAATTTTTTCTGACAAATAAAAAGCGCAAAATAGTTGAGAAGCTATTTAACTGACTGTCCAAGATAACGGAGCTACCTTTCATATTTACCCTATGAAGTAGTCTGAAAACTTAGATTTTCTCTACTTTTCCCTGTACAAGTCCTTTCCAGAATTAGAATGAACTTGTTCACAAAAAGTGAGGGGGTAAATTTTATGAAAACATTGTTGCCAATGAAGAAAATGCTTGAACCAAGCACTGACTTCATTAACTACAATAGTTCAACCCTTCAATATAAATGTTATGATCAATTTCCATTATATATAATAACAACTTATCTTTGAGATCTATTTGTACCCTCTTTTTTTAACCCTGGTATTCACTTGTCCCAAAAAAGAGGCCTTGAAAATGTATGGGAATTCATAAAAGACTTGGACATGTGCCTTTGAATCCCTACGTACCATTTTCATCAAAGAGAGTAAAGACCACTTGTACAACATGATCTGATAGGTTGACATGGGCCACTGTTTTCGCAACATGCTTTAAAGTATCTGAAAATGAACAAATGTTTGGTTAACCATTACTACAGACCAAAATTTTAGTCCAAATTGAAAGAAGTTGTGGACGACAATTTTAACCCTTTCCTGTTTTATGAAATTTTAGACTGGTCCGATTTAAAAGAGGTTGCAGACGACATTGAAAAATGCATGCAATTTGAAATCTGACCATCCTATGTGGTAGAAAAAATTGTGGGAAAAGGAGAAATTGCTTGTTACAAGCAATTTCTCCTTTTTCCACAATGTTTTTTTTAAGTATAGAATCACAGTGACGTAAAATCCTGGGTTTGTCCAGGAAATGGTAAAGTTGATGTAATTTAGAAAGTTTTAAACTTTTGGGGTAGAAAACATTGCTTGGCAAGAGAAATTTTTTCATTGACCATGTTTTCAAAAGCTTTTTTCTTGGGGGTGTAAGAATGTGGGAATGGGTTAAAACATACTATTTGACTAGACTGGTTGTACAAGGACACATGTTCCAAGCCAACAAAAATTTGTCTTTGATCTACCCACCTACATACCTGTTTGAAACAGCAAAAAAAGCTGTGCATGATCAGAGTTTACTGTGCAAAGTCATATTGAGATCTATATAAGTAAAGGAACTATGGTCAGGACAAAACCTTGACCTTTAGCTGTGACCTTGAATCTACCTGATCACATAGTTTCTACTTATTAAAGACACAAATACACCCGATTTTATTGAAAGCAATTCACAATTGGGGAAGTTTGTTCTGGAAAAATTTGGACAAATAAATACACAAACTTACTAATGACAACTAGTGACAACTATGACTTGATTACAGAAAGTAGACTCAACAAAAACTGTCGAGAAACAAACATTCAGACTTAAGTTTACCATCAGCACTACACTTTATGTCCAACTTTTAATTTCTGTGCAATTATCTGTTAACCTCATTGATGTCTAATTCCCTCATTCTGAAATGTCATTTGCAAGCTGTTTCAGATTTTTCGACTAATCTGAATTATTGTTACCTGATAAGGAATATTTCCCACAAAACTCCCATGTGGCTGCTACAATCTGCTCCTCATGTTTCCTTTTGTAACCCATTACCAGTTGAGTAAATCTTTTACCATCCAAATTGAAAGAAGTTGCAGACAACAATTTCAAGAGAACTATTTTTTGTTGTTGTCTTTATGGGCAGAAAACAATAAATATGCATATTTATGCGCTGAATAAAATATAGCTATTGAACACATTGGAATTAATTTCTCCTTTTCTCACAATGTTTCAATTCAAAAAGTGAGCATACTGTTCCTTTATTTTCAAAATAAGGACAATGAAAGGATAGATTCTATACATACCTGGATCAATAGAAACACCTGCTAGGTTATAAAAGCTGAGAGCTGTATCAACATCAGCTATGTTCTGTAGGAATTTCCAAAAACTTTCATATTCTTCAAATGAGATACCCTGCAAGAAAGAAGTGACAATATTTGATTGCAAACTGTCATATTAAATAGGCAATACTGCAAGTTCAACTTTCATCCCAAATAACATTATACTCAGACTGCAAACTCCTTGAAACTAATTTTTTAATCCACAAAATCCTACATTTTGTTGCGTGTTTGGCTAAGGAAGGAGAAAAGTGGGAAAGCAAAAATAGCTTTTAACAAGTAATTTTCCCTTTTACCAAAATGTTTTCTACCCTATATGATGTTTTGGTTTTTTTTCAATCTAAACCCAACTTGAATTGTTAAATTCATCATTTTCAATTTGGACAAGTCTGAATTCTGTTGTTTAGTTATAGGTAAATGCATTTCAATAATGCCTGCAAGGAAACTAGAGGCACTTGAGCACTTGATTCACTCCACCTACCTGAATCTAATTTTCATTCCTGAGGTAATTTGTTAGGTTTAAACCTATTTATTTTACATCGATTGGGAAACAAGTTCTTCCAACTTAGATTAATCCCTCTCCATTCTGCTTCCTTGATAATGCACCATTACTCACACCGAAAGTGTGGGCCAATGACAGAACCAAGATCGATAGCCGCTCCCGAACTCAAGACCTCTTGATCGGGAAGCGGACGCTCTACATTTCGACCACGGACACCACAGGTAATTTGTTGAATACAATCCTTCAGTTTTTCAGAACAAGATTTTCGAAATATACCAGATATGGATATAAGACACCCACAAAAGCCATAATTTTCAACTAAGCCATATTCTATGAAAGAGCCTGACAAAAAGTCAACCAAGGATAAATTCTATGAAATTAGTGAAAACTATTGCTTGGTTTCTGAGAAGAAGATTGTAGAATTTTTCACTGTAAACCATGAAATTAGCCCTGCCTATTAAAGCCATGTTTTAATCCAATCAAAATTCCCTGAAGACATCTGATAAAGGGTCACCCAAGGATCCTTCCAGTGAAATTTGGTTGAAGTCTGTTCAGCACTTTCTGAGGAGATGTTAAAAGTACAAGTTTAAGGATGCACAGAAGGATGCACACACACACGGATGGACACATGAAAGACACAATGCCATGTAAATAGCTAGCTGGCTTTCACAACACATTCCAACACAATTTTTCTTTTTGAAGCCCCAAAAGTGATAAACTTTGGAAAACATTGTAGAAAGTGAAGAAATTGCTTGTCACAAGCAATTTCTTCATTATCCACAATGTTCTCTACCCCAAAAGACAAAGACTTTTTAAATTCAGTTAATTCTAAATTGTTGTCTGCAACTTCTTGAATTTTGGACCAGTCTAATATTTTTACATACATGGTTATGGTTTGAATCAGATATACTAATAATGTTTAATTTGGCAAACCAGCAAAAATGTATGAAATACATATGGGAGGTCAACATAGCTCTTCTAAATGAACAGTCTTATTTTTTGATTGACAGCTGCAATCTGTAAATTGCCTTGACATGGCAAAGATTTTGTTTGTTTGAATGGGGTTTTATGCCGCTTTCAACAATCTTTCAGTTATATCATGGCGGCTGGAGCATCTAACAATGGAATCTTGGTATTTCTCACACCAGTACTACCATTACATCCTTTCCTAGCCTCCAGCTGCTATCCCACATGGGTCTACTATTAATTGACCCATTGGATAGAGACAAATAGTCGGAAAGGATGAGTACCGCCGTTTGGGATCGAACCTGAGATCTCTAGATTGACAGTCCGATGCGCTACCAACTGTGCTATGACGGCGGCCGACATGGTAAAGAAACTAACATCTTTGCTTACGGACAATAATTTGGTATTGTGGCTGACAGACAGATTGATTGATTGGAGTTTTACATCCCACTCAACAGTGGAGATCAAATGGAGATGGGGCCGAGGTTAAGTCTTATCCCAATAACAAGAGAAACAGAAGATTGAACCAGGGGGCTGATAGACTGGGTCAAGTTAGGGTTCTCTTTGTTTAACCCATTCCCACACACCAAAATCTTAGACTGGTCCAAACTGAATGAGTTGCAGAAACTGAAATGAGTTGTAGAAGACAATTCAAAGTTTATGAAATTTTAGATTTTTCAACTTTCTGGGTTGAAAACATTGTGGAAAATGAAGAAATTGCTTGTGACAAGCAATTTCTTCATTTTCCACAATGTTTTCCCAATTTCTTTTCTTGAGGGGCGTTCAAAAGCATCACTGAGTGGGAATGGGTTAAGCCACCTTACCTGAGAGTTGTCTTTGTACAATTTCTTCACTCGTTTGATCATGATGGCCTTTTTCTTGTCCGGGAAGCCAGCATAGGTTAACAACATAGAAGCAAAGTCTTTCTCTGTTATCTTGCCATCTGTAGGGTCATACCTGTTGAACTGCAATCCCAAGGCAAATCTTTTAACCCATTAGGACAGAATATTTGAGACCTTGATATGGTTATAGATAACTATATGGGAAAAGGAGAAATTGCTTGTAACAAGCAATTCTCATTTTCTCACAAAGTTTTCAACCTTATTTGGCACTACCTTTCCTATTTTCATGCACTCTGAAATTGTGTCTGCAACTGCTTTTAATTTTGACTATCATAGTCTGAAATTTTGTCCTTTTGTAATGAGTTGAAATTATAACTTATTTTGTATATTAAGTTCAACAGGCTTATACAATAGTAAGACATATCACAGGATCAAATTTTGTCACCAATGGATGTCTAAACATAAAAAAACAAGAAATACTTGATACAAGTCAAAGACTTGGATGCCACTGCTTAAGTGCTTGTTACATGACCTTCAGCTGTGACCATGAAGTTGGAATTACCCAACAGAACTTTACGCATGACACTAGTGCTCATCAAGGGGAACAACTGTGCAAAGTTATTTTGAAATCCATCAATGGATGTAGAATAATAATGTCTTTATTTAAAGAGGCAAACACAGTTGGGTGAACCCAGTCTTCCCTGTGGGCCTCTATGTAAACAAATTTAACAATAATAAGAGTAAATATTACATCAAACAAAATATGCACATAAATTATTGTAAAACAGGCACATTATATACATAAACATTAATTGTAATCTGTTTAGAAATAATCTTATATATGTAACTAATACTTAGAAAGAAGGCATTTGAAAAGATTGTAGGAAAGAAGCATTTAGAAACTGTTGTGGGTTTTTTTGTTGTTGTTCCAACATTTTTCATCACTGGAAATGGCTCGTTTACCTTTACTCTATTCATGCATTTAATATGAAGTGATAAATGAATGATTTGCATTGTAGATAATATAGTTAAAAAATCAATAATAAATATCAAATATAATCACATAGAAATAACACTATTGCCACCTGAATACCACCATGCTTAGGTATGTTGTTTTGAATTTATTTATAGTTTCACTGTTTCTTACATATAGAGGTATTTGGTTCCATAATTTAGGACCAGAGTAACTGAATGATTTTCAATAAAATTCAATTCTCGGTTTGGAATGCATAAGGTCTTCTGATTAAAGGATCTTAAATTTAAATTACTCCTTTCAGTTAAAAGTTGAGACATGTATTAAGGTGATAGATTATTAATTGATTTATACATAAGGATAGCTTTTTTATATAAGATTCTTTCTTCAAATTTCATCCATTTTAATTCATAAAACATTTCTTCGCTAGAAGCTTCTATATTTCTGTCAAGGATTACTCGGGCTGCTCTTTTTTGAAATTTATATACACAGTTTAAAAGATTTGCGTTACAATTACCCCATATGGTAGAGCAGTAGTCAATGTATGGAAGAATATAAGCGTTGAAGAACAGTTTTCTAGAGTGAATATCCAAGAATGGCTTTATTCTAAGGAGTAGATAAAGTAAAGAATTACATTTTTTAAGAACTTTTTCTACTTGGCATTTCCAGTTCAGTTTGTTGTCTACATGTATTCCAAGGAGTTTTTGATAAAGTAAAGAATTACATTTCTTAAGAACTTTTTCTACTTGGCATTTCTAGTTCAGTTTGTTGTCTACATGTATTCCAAGGAGTTTTTGATTTTCTGTAAAACTAATCTGTTCATTGCAAGGAAAAAGGTTTGTAAGGTTAGTATTGAGGGTTTGTAGGGACGACGAAATGATCATTGCCTTTGTCTTAAGTGGATTGGGGAGCATTGAATTTCTTTCGCACCAACTTACAATAATATTTAGACTATCTTGGAGTGACATAGCTACCTCGTACAAACTACTGCCAAAAGAACTTATTGTTGTATCATCAGCAAACAAATCTGTTGATACTTTTAGATGTAAAGGCAGATCATTGAAGATATGCTCCGGATATGAAATGGACATGCACAATAACCCACCCAAACACCAATGTACATACTCACACACAGACAGAGGAAATTCTATTTGCCCATTGGTGGAGTGTGTAGTGTGTAGGCTTAGGCAACACAACTAGATGTAATTACCTCCAATTTTAAAACTTCTCTATGAAGTTCTGTCTGAAATGTCAAAAATTCCTTGGCTGTGAGTTTCTTCTTGCCATCTGGACCAAAAAAGTATGTAGTGAGGGCTGATCCCATTTCCTTGACCACATTCCCAGTTACAGCATGGTCCCGATGACGCTTCCCAACACTGGTCTGGTTACGAATTATATCATTTACCTACAACATATTTATAAGAGATGCATTCATGAACAGATTGACTTGTTAAAGAACAAAATCAATATAATGGCAAGAATTCAATCCCATTCAATTTCGACTTTTTACAACCATAAAGAAAAGGCTTTGGAAAACATTGTTGGAAATGATGCAATTACTTGTTATAAGATATATTCTTCATTATCAACAACATTTTTTACCCCAAAAGAGACGATTGATTGAATGAGGATAGACGCCACTTTACAGTATTTCCTTCATTTCACCGCGGCTGGAGCACCTAACTACAGATTTCTGGTACTTCTCACACCAGTACTACCACTACATCTTTTCTGAGCCTCCAGCTGTCTGCAGCTAATGTCTGAAAGGATATTTGCTGCGGTCCGGTATTGAACCTGGAACCCCTTGATTTGGAGTCCTACAGGCTACCACTGTGCAATGGCCGCAGCCACCCAAAACAAACTAAGATTTCTAAAATTTCACCATTTCTGCCAACAACTTTTTTTAATTTGGACCAATTCAAAATATTTGCCATCTGGTAATGGATAAAGAACCTACCAATCATTATAGGCAGTAGTTATAAATGTTAAGTGACTTTTGCCAGGTAAGTAGATAAAGGGAAATCTACAAAGAAAGTTTTCCAGATCATATCAAAATAGGGCACAAAGAACAAACTAAAGGGCAGAGTTAAGCCTAAATCTGCACAATGTAGACTGCATGATATTGGATATTGTCGCAAAGCAGACTTATACCCAGAACCAGCATTTAGTCAAAGCACAGTAAACCTTTGACCTGCATTATGTATAAAGTTTAATGGTCCTTTTTCAAATGGCTTATGAGTTAGAGCAAGAAAACATATTTCAAGGGAATGGCTGGCTCTGTGTTGGCAGAACTTGTGGCCAGACCCTTTTTCTCAAATCTTTGTATTTCTATATGATGCCATGAGATTTGTGAAAGTTAGAGGTAATAAAATATGTTTAAAGTAACTAATGGTTTTCAATCAATAATTTAATCATTGCAGGTCAACTGACAGTGCTTGCCACACTCACTGACTTGGACAAGAAGTTCCACTTTGATATTAAACAGCGTTATTTGGCATTAGTTATAGTCAGTCGGTAATGTGTAAGAAAAAGTAAAATGGTTGGTAGTAAACCTGTATGTTCTAACAATAGCTTGAATTAGCTGTCATTACAACAGTTAAGTCGCCCAACCAACAACAAAGCTTCACATACATGTGGGCCATTGTTGGTTTTTTAAAGTTCACTTCCCGTCTAAATGAATGATCTGACTGGTTGATTGATTCTTTGATTAACGGCTTCAATTGGTCAATTAGTTCCAGAGTAAGAACAAAGAAACAGTCTATGTACAGATGAAAGATCTAGATGAATCTAGATGGATAGACACAGTTAAAACAATACACCTCCTTCTCCTTGTTAGGTGGGGTATAAAACCAGATGCAGTCAAAACAAAGATAACAACTCCTTACCCTTTTGAATTCTTTAACATCGACTTCCCCATCTCCATTAATGTCAAACATTTGAAATGCGATCTCAAAGTTTCTAGGAGGAGCTGCAATATCAAATATGCATTTTAAAGGACAATCTCATAATTCCTTAGCCCTTGTCATGCTGAACTCAGTATATTCATGTTTGGTAGGAGGTATAAACAAAGATCAGGATATGCATAAGTGTAGTTTGATCTTAGTCTACACAACCTATATGTCGAGAGTTGTATATGAAAATATTTTTTGAAAGAAATATTGACCAACAACTAGTGTTTCCAGTGCTTTCAGCCCTTTGACTTTTGGCAATTCTGACAAAGATTTTATTCAAAACAACAAGAATTAAAAGTACTTAACACATTCCAATACATTACCACTTATTTATGACCCTAAATAAAAATAGTTTGGAAAAATTTTGGAAAATAAAGAAATCACTACTTACAAGCAAGTTCTTCATTATCTATAATGTTCTTTACGCACAAGAAATGAATTTAAAATTTAATGAACTAGTTATTTGCAATATCTTTCAACTTGGACCAGTCTAAAATTTTGTCCCCTGGCAATGGGTTGAATACAAAAGTAATTTGCTGAAAGAAATCAGTTCTTTTCCAAGCTCTTGAATTTTGCCTAATTTAAGGTTTATCCATAACCAGTATTCTATAGCCAAACGTATGTCTTGTCCAATCTATTGCTTGTGTATATTTGATACTTTTGTTTTTACTATGATCTCTAGATAACTGATCTATAGATAACAGATCTCTAGATAACTGTTTATTTCTCAATATATTTATCTCATCAAAAAAGTTAAATTGTACTTGAAATCAATTATGGATAGGAATTGGAAAAAAAATTGCTGCTCACTTGAAAATTTAATCAAATTTCAAAATTCCATTTACTGGAATTCTGGCAAATTTCTAGCAAATAGCAGCTAAAAGTTTAAAATACCTTCACTCCATGACCTTTACCTTCGACCTGGTGATTCCATCTTATTCAGGCCTACCCAAATGCAAAGTTTGAAAGATGAAAGATGTGACCTTAAGAGCGGAAGCTATCAAAACCAAATTTGACATTGACCTGGTATCAATAAAATCAATATGGTTCTTACCACAGGCTACTTTCTACTAAGTTTGAAAGAAATGTATGAAAAATGGGACCTGTAAAGAGGCTTCAAGAATACATAAAAGATAGAAGGAGGAACGGACACAAGACATTGAACAATCAAAATGGCTAACCCTGTGCACTTGATGAGCAGGTGAACTAAAAACCTATAGAATATTGTAATAAATCACTTACTAGACAACACAGTTAACAAGAAGATATAGTCTGAGAAACCAATGAGTCCACATTCACCTAGCTTGTTGAAGATACTCTCAGGTGCAATGTCCAACTCTATCTTATCAAGCTGTAAGTTAAATAAAGGTAAATAATTATGTTTTTGAAACTCTAATGTTCCATTATCTGCAAAATTTTTAGAAGTTTAACCTTGATAGATGCAAAATATGAGATTGGTTACTTGAAATACAAGTCTTGAAGAGATCGGAAAAGCTACCTTTTTTTGTTCAGTTTTGATTTGAATTTGGTCTTAGTTTGGGCAAAAAAACTATTTCCTCACAAACACTATTTTTATGCCCCACAACAAAAAAGGCTCTAAAAAGATTTTGGAAACTGAAGAAAGTGCTAGGTATAAAGATTTTAAAAGTTTCATCAATTAAAAAAATTGTTGTCTGCAGCTTCTTTGAATTTCAACCAATCTCAATTTGTCATCTGGGAATTGGTTTTGCCTTTATTAGATGCATATGATGATATCTACATATCAAATACAAAAGTAACATTTTGAACAGTACAATTTTTTTTAAATAAGTATTTATAGGCACTATGGGGGAAAAGGGTTAGAAAAATGCACTTTTACCCCTGACATATAACTCTCAATAGATATAAATAATTGGACAGAAACTTAATTACCAAATATGAACTGAATCTCTATTAGCAAAGATGAACTGTAAATTGATAAGTTTTCTGTTAAGTTTTGTAGACAGATTGACAGACAGAAAGCTGGCACATCTACTTATGGAGGAGAACAACTGCAATTTATATTGAAATTGATGTGTAATCTTCGGAATAATGGTATGCACAAAAAAATGACCTTAGGCTATGACCTTAACCTTGGATGTAACTGAACAAATGTTTCAAAGACACCTCCACTCAATATAGTGAAAAACTTCACAGGAAATGGGTTATTTAAATCATTATCATCCTTAAGCTTTGACCAACAATTAGACTCAAATATTTTCCAGTAAAACAAGGTTTAATTTTTGTACCAGGTTTTTCAACAATATTTCAGTCAAATTCTGGTAGCGGTAGAAGCACCCTTCAATGTGATCCTGCTATTTCTCACAAGTGCTACCAAAACATCCTATCCAAGGCTCCAGTTACTCTTATCATGTAGGCGATTATTGGCTAACAAGTAAGAGGAAAGCAATGTCAAATTTCAGAAAGGATGTTGTCTGTGCTGCTGCTGTTACACCATTATTTGCAATCCAACAAGCTACAAACTGCACTATAGCAAAGGTCTACAAGGATATAGACTTCCGATTCTACTTTTTTGTTACGTGCTACAGGCCATAAATTTTGCGAAATAATTTTGTTGAAAAATAGAAGCAGGACTTCCTGTTGGAGTTGGACGTGGCTAATGGAGTAAGTAGGTGGGGTAAGCCATTAGTCAATTCACCTATAATAACCCCCTCCCCTTTAAAGAGTAATGACAGCAGCAAACAAGGGCTAACCAACTCCAACACAATCCCGCTTTTTTTCATGCCTCAAGAAAAAAAGCTTGGAAAACATTGTGGAAAATGAAGAATTACAAGCAATTTCTTCATCATCAACAATGTTTCTACCCCAAAAGACAATTAAAAATTGAAGATAGACCAGTCTAAGACTTTGTTGTCTTTAAACAGGTAATGGACAATGAAGATTTACTTTGATAGGGAAATAAACACTTTGAAAAAAATACTGCTAGTATAAATTTCTTGATTTCTCACAATGATGTTTCTTTTAATTTTCTCCAGTAGTGTCGGCATATAGTAGTGTATGGTAATGGGCAAAGAACCTACATCAAGCAAGTAAGTGAACTAAAATATCATTCATAATGACTAAAGTGTGATTAGTAAAAGGGACAATGTTATTATTAATTATTGACTAATCATTGTTATCACTCTCACTATGTAAATAAATCTGTCAATAAATGATTTGCTTGTTTGAATGGGGTTTAACGACGCTTTTAACAATTTTTCAGTCACATTCCTGCAGCTAGAGCACCTAACAATGGTTACCAACCAATCCATGGTATATCTTGCACCAGTACCACCATTACATCCTTTCCTAGTATCCAGCTGCTATTCCACTTAAGATTACAAAATACACCCATTGATGAGAGACAAATGACGGAAAGGATATGTGCTGCTGTTGGGGATTGAACCCATGACACCCCATGATTGAGAATTGGGAGTCTAATGCACAATTATCTGGTCAATAAATGAAATTGACAATATAATTCAAATATGTTGGCAATACAGAAGATTTACCAATACATTGATATAATTGTAAAAAAAAAGGGCACCGCTTGAAGATACCTGACAATCAGCTGTTGGTTGCAGTAGAAAGAGTACAAAAACCTATGCCAAAAAAAAGGTATAATCTTTACCAAAACACATTCACAGTAATCCCCTTTGATAATATAGATTGTAATTTTGATAGTGATTATAGAATTCAAGTTTCAGGTTGCTAGCTTCCATGATGACAAGGCTTAGTATGCCCAAAAGGCTTAGCAATATCTCTAGTTTTCTTTGAAAACAGCCAATATAATAGTTTTACAGTGTGTGGGACCCTTAGCAGTTTCCAAATTTAAGACTGCCCATCAAAAGAAATTTCAAAAAATCTTTTACCTTATAGGATGGAAAACATTGGGGAAAATGGAGAAATTGCTTCCTCTAGGTGATTTCTTCATTTTCCGAATTTCAAAAGCTCCTTCTTAGAGGCTTTTAATGGATAAATTGATAATTAAGCGGGAATGGGTTAACCCATTCCCATACAATGATGCTTTTTGACACCCCGAAGAAAAAAAGCTTTACAAAACATTGTGGATGATGAAGAAATTGCTTGTCACTACCAATTTCTTCATTATCCACAATGTTTTCTACCCCGAAAGACAAAGATTTTTAAAATTCAACCAACTTAAAGTTGTCATCTGCAACTTCTTTCCATTTGGACCAGTTTAAATTTTTGCAGTCGTGAAATGGATTAAGGCGCATTAATTGCTATCTCTGAATGATGAAAAAGATTACACAATGTAAATACGCTGTATGGTAAACAACATCTAGATTATTACAAAACTGAAATACAAGATACATGTACCTTAAACAAAGTTGAAAAATAAAACACATGGATTTGAAGTGATTTGATGGGTATCAACTACCATTTTAGACTTCCAAAATTGCTTTCTAGTTTAAAACATTCCTAGATGGCAAAATTTCATACTGGTCCAAATTGAAGGGAGTTTCAGATGTCAATTTAAAATTGTTTTGCTTGATGGGCGTCAAAAGCATCATTGTGTGGGAACGGGTTAAGATCTGTATCTTTGGTCGACATCATGCATAGCAATTTTTTTTTCTAAATAATTTTTTTCATAAGAGATGGATCAAAACAGGTTTATAATACAATTACATGTATCTTCTTTCACAAATACCATCATAACTATGAGCCAAATCTGTAATCAATATAATTATGGAAAAGTCTTTTCATTATAGCTACCATATTTCTCCTAATTAATGCTCACAGAACCAATGCAAAACACAGAGAGCTACTAAATTCTCTGAGCAATATTTCTGTCAAATGGATATTTGATTTCCTCTTGTTTGGGTGCGATTTGAAATGATTGTTTGGAGGAAACAATCCACAAATAAGAAATCTTTTTAAGTATTGTTGATTGAATTGATTGAGTTGTGTTTAACACCACTTTTAACAGTATTTCAGTCATATTGTGGCAGCTGGAGCACCTAACAATGGATTCCTAGTATATCTCAAAGTAGTACTACCACTACATCTTTTCCTAGCCATAAGTATTGTGTGTGAGCTACTATTCAGAAGTTAGAGTTTATTACATACATACAGTAATTTGCTTGAATTAGCCTGAATGGAGAAGCTCACACTTCTTCTGTTTGATCAATGATTTTTTTTTCAGATACATATTTGAAATTCACTGTTATGCCCTTTAACCAATTCCCACATAATCCTACTTTTTGATGCCCACTAAGGAAAAAGCTGTGGAAAAAATTGTGGAAAAAGAAGAAAATCACCTGTTTCGAGCAATTTCTTCAATAACCCCAATGTTTTCTTCTCCAAAAGACTTTAAAAATTGTCCTCTGCAGCTTCTTTGAATTTGGATGTCTAGAATAGTCTGGTAATGGGTTAACTGTCATTTCAATCAAAATGAAAAATTACTGTGACCTTGACTTTTTTTAAAATAAATGTACCTTACTCACAAACAAAAATTAACTAAAAATTTGATCAAGAAATAGGTATATTGGTATGGACATTTTTTCCCACAGATTTTTCAGACAAATGCTTTTCAGTTTAAAAAAAAATTACCAGACAAGAAAATTTTTAGACTGCTCCTAATTCAAAGGAGTTGCAGACATTTTTTGGGGGTGATGATTAATCTAAGCTAAAAGTTTTAGGTTACTCCTTCTCTATAACAGATTTTCAAAACAAATTCTAGAGTTTAACCCATTACCACTTAACAAAATTTAAGAATGTTCTAAATTGAAAGAAGTTGTAGACAACAATTCTAAGTTGATGGGAATTTGAAAATATTTGTATTTCAGGGCAGAAAACATTGTGGATAATGAAGAAATTGATTGTTACAAGCTATCTCTTCATTATCCACAATATTTCCAAAGCCTTTTTCTACTGGGCATAAAAAAGAAGGTGTTGTGGGAATAGGTTAAACTTAGAAATTTGGTAATTTTTCGGATTAAATCCACTTTAAATTTTTGTCTGCAAAACCTTTGAAGTTGGACAGGTCTAAAATCGTGTAAAACATCAAAGGGTTAAGGAGGCAGCAAATATTCTCAGACAAGTAGTATCGCTTGATTCCTCTACATAACTATGTGATCTCTACCTGAATATTGGACATTCCTCCAAAGCAATATTATCATACTTCTCCAAGAAATCTCATACTGGATCATCAAAGGATCATTCCTGTGCAATTGGGTAGAAATCTATCCTCATACTAGAGGCGCTTGAGCACCTGTTTCACTCCACCGGCCTGATTTACTTATCATTCCTGAGAAATTTGGTTGAAAACCATCCTGCAGATTGTAGCTTTTCACTGTTTTCCATATATGGAAATAAGCTCAATCCATTAAAGCAATGTTAACATCCAATCAATTCCTTTTTAGCAATCTAATAAGGGGTCACCAAAGGATCATTCTGGTGAAATTTTGTTGAAATCCATAAAATGGTTTCTTAGAAGAAGATTTTCAAAGCTTTCACCTTATATGGAAATAAGCCCGCCCATTAAAGCTATGTTTTCTTTCCTATCAAAATTCTTTGAAGGAATCTGATAAAAGGGTCACCCAAGGATCATTCCTGTAAAATTTGGTTGAAATCCATCAACTGGTTTCTAAGAAGAAGATTTTTAAAGCTTTCACCATATATGGAACTTAGCCCCGCCCATTTAAGCCATGTTTTCTCATCCGATCAAAATTCTTTGAAGGAATTTGATAAAGGATAATTTCTGTGAAATTTGGTTGAAATCTGTGCAGTACTTTCTAAGGAGGAGATTTTTAAAGTAAAAGTTTACGGAAGGGGGCACGCACGGATGGATGCATGGACGGACAGACGCACAATGGGCAAAACGCCATGGCAATAGCTCGCTTGCTTTCAGCCAGTGGAGCTTAAAACAAAGGGCATTGGCCTTCACATAAAAGCCAAACTCTATGAAGAAATCTGATTAAGTGTCACCAAAAGATCATTCCTGTAAAATGATCAAACACATCCCATAAATAGGATTTTTTATTGAATCTAATAAAAGGTAACCAAAGGATCATTGCTATGAAATTTTGTTGAAATACACCAAATGATTTCTGAGAAGGAGATTTTCAAAGTTTTCACTATACACCAAATATGAAAATAAGCTCCCCCACAAAAGCCAAGTTTTCATCCAACAAATTTTCTTTGAAGGAATCTGAGAAGGGGTTTCCCCAGAAAAGTTACATTCTTTGCATTACTTTTTGAGGACAAGATTTTTAAAGTAACACGAGCTGTCAGAGAGAGATTATGCTTCCCTATCACAAAAAGAATAAAATAAACTGGGAAAAGAGTCTGTTCAGACGGATGGACAGATGAAGCAGTGGCTATATGCCAGTGCTTCTCGAGACATACTAAATTCTAATGATTTACCTTGAGCTGTGACCTTTACCTTCGAGCTATCTGATAATTTGTTTCATATGGCACATCTACTCATGATAGAGAACAATTCAAAATTGAAGGAGCTATGCTCTGGACATTCTTAATCTTAATGTTTGACTTTAAGCTTTGACCTTGACCTTGGATATGTCTGAAAATTCATTTCAAATGGAACATCTACGGATGATAGACAACAGTTGTGCAAAATTATTTTGAAATCAATCCGTAATTTTAGGAATTAAGCTCTGGAAATGCTTAATATTAACATTTGACCTTGAGCTATGACCTTGATATTGGAGTTAGCTGGAAATTTGTTTCAATTGGTACATCTGCTCATGATAGAGAACAATTATGCCAAGTTATATTGAAATCCATTCACAATTGAAGGCGCTATGCTCTGGAAAAGCTCAACTCTGATGTTTGACCTTAAACTTTGTCTTTGACATTTGAGCTATCCGAAAACCAGGAAAAAATGTCAGCGCAAGATCATAAGGAATTCACAGGTAAAGTTTCATGTAATATGGACCACAGGTTGTAGAGTAATCAGAATGGACAGATGAAGTTGCAGCTAAATACTCCCCTTCCGGGAGCATTATTATAAAGACGAACAGACAGGCCCAAACATGCATGCACTGACCCATGACAGACACAAGGCCATGACATCAACCCGATGACTTCCAGCCAGTTCAGCTCATGAAAGATTGCTAGTAACAAGAAAAGAGTACACAGACCATCTACAAAGAAAATCATTGAACATCAACTTTAGCTTGTCGTCTTCAACTTCTTTCAATTAAGATCAACTTAAAGTTTGTCGTTTGGTAATGGCCATAAGCAGAAGTTCAACATGTCATTAGCAAACTGTTGCATTCAGATAAAAAATATATCTGCTAACAGGTAAATGAATAGTAATATTTCATTGTTCTGAGCTTCAGGAAAAACTTAAGTTTTTTGTTGTTATATTGATAAACTGATTTATTTTTAATGTTTCTAACACAATACCCTGTCTTTATGTTCTTAAGAAAATTAACTGTTAAAGCATTGTGTGAAAAAGAGGAATGGCTTGAAACAAGCAATTTTTCTACTTCTAACAATGTTTTCTAACATATTTGACACTTATTTCTTAATTTTAACACACTTTCAGCTGTCATCTGCAACTTCTTTGAATTTGGGCCAGTCTAAAAATGGGCCATCTGGTAATGAGTTAAAAAGGTTAGAAATATAATGAACCCACATCCTTCACTTCTTATTGCTAGTATGTTATTGTTTATTATTCAGAAATTGAAGATTGACGTATACTTTAATACTTGAGGCCCTTGAGCGCCTGTATTGCTCCACAGGCATGAATGTACCGATTAAGTAAATTTTTGCATTAATTCAAAATAAACTGAATATAAGAAAAATAAATCTAAGTCATTGAAATCTTTGAAATACTTCTAGAGAACCATTTCAAATTTTTCATTGTTTTTTAAAATAGGCAAGTTATGTAAAATTTTCACTGTATACCATATATGGACATAACCCACCAATCAAAACTATGTATCAGAGAATCCTTCCTGTGAAATTTGGTTGAAATCCATCAACAGGTTTCTGAGAAATTTACAAAGATTTCAGTATATACCATATATGGATATTAGCCCTAACCATTAAAGCCATATTTTTTATCCAATCAAAATTATTTTTTGTTATCTGAAAGAAGATGATCCAAAGATCGATTTGGTCAAATTTGGTTGAAATCCATCCATTGGTTTCTGAGAAGAATTTCAAAGCTTTTACCATGTATATGAAAATTAGCCTCGCCCACAAAAACCATGTTTTTTATCCCATCAAAATAATTTGAAGCAATTTTGTAAATCTTCATCCAAAGATCATTTCTGTGAAATTTGGTTGAAATCCATCCATTTGTTTATGGGAAGAAGATTTTCAAAGCTTTCACCATATATGGAAACTAGCCCCACCCATTAAAGCCATGTTTTTCATCAAATCAAAATTCTTTGAAGGAATCTGGAAAAGGTTCATCATAGGATAATTTCTGTGAAATTTGGTTGAAAACCATCCATTGGTTTCTGGGAAGAAGATTTTCAACACTTTCACCATATATGGAAATTAGCCCCGCCCAATAAAGCCATGTTTTTCATCCGATCAAAATTCTTTGTAGAAATCTGATAGAGGGTCATCATAGGATCATTTCTGTGAAATTTGGTTGAAATCTGTTCAGTACTTTCTAAGGAGAAGATTTTTAAAGGAAAAGTTTACAGACAGACGACGGGGCGGAAAGACAGGCGCACGACTGACACAACGCCATGACAATAGCTCTCTGTCTTTCAGCCAGTGGAGCTTAATACCATAAACTAGACTATCACTAGATGTGATTAACAAACCCATCCCCATCCCCATCCCCAATGGTTCAGTATCACAGAAAAAAAATGTTGCTGAAATAACGGTGTTATTCTAAAAGGGACATGCAAGTAAATAGACTGTTACCAAAATAAGATGTGCACACATTTAGTTGATATGAATTACACATTTGAAATTTTAAATCAAATCCAACCAGAAGTTTAGGAAACAAGAGCACCGCCCACAGGTGCAAATGCTCGGCTGTAGGTGCTGAATAATGCAAAAATTCTAAGTCGAAAAAGGGGCATAACTCTTACAAAACACTTTAAGAGTTATCCTCCTTGGTAGTCTAGATAGCTCTTGTGATGGTCAATACACTTGCCAAGTTTCATGAGGACATCTTCAATAACAACAGAGATATGACCAAAGTGAGGTTTGTCACACCAATGCTGACGCTGATGCAAATGACGCCAAGTTGATAACAATACCTCAGGTTTTCTCCGAAAAAAGATGAGCTGAAAATGGGTGTACAAGAATAACCTACAGAGCAACAAGACGACTCCTATATACCCCCAAAACATAGTTTGGGGGTATAATTATGAAAAGGTACAAAAAAAATATAAAGATTTCTCCACAATGTTGACTGAATCAATGAATGAATGGGTTTTATGGGGCATGAACAGCAAAGGCAATTTGTGTTAACTTTTGACACACAAGAGAAAATGTGAACAAAATGAAATCTTTAGCCTACAGGGCAAATCTAAGAGGTTTCAAACTATCAGATGACCTTGACATTATCAGATGACCTGGACATTAGCAGATATGTATCACTGAGAGGTAAGATCATACTAAATATGAGTCTGATACCTAAAATAGTTTTCAAGAAATTCTTTCTTTCTTTCTTTCTTCCTTGCTTAACGCCACTTTTCAGTCATTTTGTGGTGGCTGGAGCACTTAATAGTGGATTCCTGGTACTACCATTACATCCTTTCCTGGCCTCCAGCTGCTATACCTCTTAGGTTTACGATTGTCCACCCATTGGTGAGAGACAAATGTCGGAAAGAATATGTGCTGCCGCCGAGGATCGAACCCATGACATCCCATGATTGAAGATGGTTATGCTTTCAACAGACAGGCAGATGGTGTTAGAATGCTGTGCCCAAAATCTTATTGATTGGGTGGGGGGGGGGGGGGAGATAAAAACTAAAACATACTCATAAGGACTAGTGACATATACTCGACACATTAAGTAATGAAAGTATATATTTAGGAGGAACTTCTATCATTTTTCAACAACATATCTAAAAATCAGTAAAACTCAAGATTGTGGTAAAAAGCTAGAGTGTTAGGGTCTAAAAGGAAAGGAATGAAATAAACATCAACTAAAGCCAAGTCAAAGTCAAAGCCACACAGTTGTCAAAAAGAAGGGATAACCTCTAACAGAAAAAAGAACCTGGATTTGTGATGAAATTGACTTTTTCTGTCAAAATTTGTTAACATATATTTACTCATCATAGAATAAGTTGCAGAGAATGTTTTGGATTTTTTTTCAAACAGCACAGTTGTTCTTATTTTCCAAGTCTTCATGCAGAATTCTCTTTGACCTATGTTCCAAAAAATTATAGGACATATTCTTCGGTACACAACATTTGTATAAATCATACGTCAAAGGCTTTTGACTAAGAGGCTAAGAGCACAAAAATAGTTTCTGATTAAAGTTAATTCATAACCTTGACCTTTGAGCCTAATGATCCAAAAACAATAAGGTTCACCCTTTACTCTTAGACAAGATTTGTATATAACTTTAAGTTTAAGGTTCAAGATCAAGTTCAATTGTGACCTTGACCTTGGAACTATGCATACCCTAAAACAAAAGGTCATCCCCTTTGATCAGAATAACAATTATGTCAAGTAACTTAGTTGTTGGATAAATTATCCTTGGAATAGAGCTCAAATGAAAAGGCTACAGACTGATGTATGGACAAATATACAGACAGAGCACTCAACCAGAGATTAACAATTTTTTCAATTTCTACAAACATGTTACAAGTTAAAAGTTGTCCATCTTTATCAAAATGTATTAAAAACTGATACTGCTCAACAGATTTTATTATAATATGAATATGAAATTAATCATCTTTGACTGTTAGAAGTAATTGAAAATAAAGTGACATTAATTTCCACATTCTTTCCAAATATCAAGCAAAAAAGCCATATCATCACAAAATTCCAGGAACCTATAGAAACCTACCATCTGTTTCTTCTGTAAAATAAATTGGATGTCTTTGTTATACACATTATTATATTTTCAAATATTTTCAACAAGCGTGTACTACAAATTTTTGACTATCACAATAGTTCATTAACCCATAACCACATGAGAAAATTTTAGACTGGTCCAAATTGAAAGAAGTTGCAAACAACAATTTCAAGTGTTGATGCAATCTTAACAAAAAAATCTTATTCTTGAGAGAAAACAATTTTGGAAATGAAGAAATTGCTTGTTACAAGCAATTTCTTAATTTTCAACAATGTTTTCAAAAACATTTTTTCCGAGGGGCATAAAATAGCAGGATTCTGAAGGAATGGGTTAACAATATTTTCTCTAACTTTCTCCCTCACTTTTATGTGGACAAGGTCATTCTTATTCTGAGCAAGTAGAAAATCATGTCTTATTTGTCCCAGGACAAGTGGAGAAAAACCTGCATTTCCACACCCCTTTTTATGAGATTAAGCCATTCCAATACAATCCCACTTTTTTATGACCAAGAAGAATGGACCACAGGAAAACAATGTTGAAAATGCATAATTCTGTCTCCTCAAATTGAATGCTGCAATTAAAGTTGATAAAATTTGACTATTCTGAAGAGTTCCCGAAAAGCTCAATAGCCATGAATTTTCTCTATTATCTACAATATTTCTGTTTTAATCCAATACAGGGCAAAATTTTGAGATTGGTCTAAATTCACAGACTGTAATTTCAAGATGAAAGAATTGTTAATATCTTTGTCATTTTTGGTAGAAAACAAGCAATTTCTTCATTTTTAACCTTCTTTTCCTCAAGTCTTTCTTGGGGGGCCTATAAAAGGGTAATTGTGTGGGAATGGGTTAAAAATTCTTTACAAACTTCTTCCACAACTTTTCCATTTTAGATATTTTTTAAAATGTCTATAAATAAAAAATATGATCTGCAGCTATACTTTCATCTTCTGTTCTACCCTGAAGTCTTCTTTGAATTAGGACCAATTTTGCTGTGTGGTAATGGATCAAGCTGCTGGTACCAGGTTTGGGTTTTCAAAAAACTACATCAATATACTATTGTAAGGTTACCATAACCGTATAAGTAAAATTCATCTCAGCTGTTGTTACAAAGTTTTGAATTAAAAAAAATGATGTCCTTACAAGTAAAAGAACTATAAAACAACTATGATAAGTAATAATCAAACAAGATCATTTTATAACATTCTGATGCCCTATTATCAAATTCCCAAACCATACGCTTTTCTAAATGCCTCAAGAAAAAAAGCTTTAAAAAACATTGTGTAAAATGAAAATTATTTTTTTCAAGCAATCTATTCATTATTAACAATGTTTTCTATCCAAAACAAAAAGATTTTTAGAATTTCATCAACTTGAAATTTTTGTATGCTACTTCTTTCAAATTGGACCAGTCTAAAATATTGTCCTCTGGTAATGGTTTAATGGCATTTTCTTTGCATCAGACAACAATGATTGACCTTAGACAACCATTACCATAAGATTGCCTTTCAACTAAACATATGAGATGAAACTTGTTTCTTCCTTATCTTTGTCAAGATAAGTATATAAAGGTACGATTTCAAAAAATCAGAAAGATGGACAAAGGACAAAATTTAACGGACAAAACAGATAACAGTTAAATAATATGAACATAATTTTCAGACACAGAGGTACAAAAATAATACTTTGTGTCAAAAGACATACAAAATCCAAGACCTACACAGATTGACAAATCAAAATAGTAAAAAATAGTACAAGTAACTTAATTGACATAATTTTCTCTACTTTCTCTAGCAATTCAACATTGAATGAGTAACAAAAACGTCAAACCTTGATGTAGAAATCAGAGTAAAATTATCAATTTACATGAAAAAGGAATAAAAAAGAAAATTCTTCCAATTTTTAGATAAAAACAACTAACAATTGAAAGATTTGTGAAGCGATACCCAAAGCAATTACAATAACAACATATTATCCTTTGTAATGGTCAATGAGTAACATAATAATTATCCAACAGAGAATTAGCAACCACTATCATTTATTCATCAGTTGACATTAAGCAGGAAGGATTAATAAAAAGTTGAGGCCGCATTTCAATGGGTGATTAAGCAGTTTTACTTTGCAAGGAAAAACATTAATATTGCATCAATATTGCAGCACAAACCAGGTAGAAAGCAAGACAAATTTAAACTCATTAATTTTACAAGACTTCCAAAAACATTGATCCTGTTAATATTACAACATGAGGGTAAAACATCAGGAAATTAGCAGACTGACTACTAAATATTTTATTTTGTATTGTTTAACCCATTCCCGAAATGTGATGTTTTCAGAAGCCTCTTAAGAAAAGCAGTTCGAAAAACATTGTGTAAAATGAAGAAATTGCTTGTAACAAGCTATTTTTTCATTATCCATAATGTTTTCTACCCATAAAGTTGAAAAAATCTAAAATTTCATAAACTTTAAGTTGTCATCTGCAACTCCTTTGAATTTGGACCAGTCTAAAATTTTGTTGTGTGGTAATGGGTTAAATAAGTTCAATGATTTTCAGGAAAGTACCCCAAATCAAATTTAAGTTGGTGAGTCTGGTATATAATTCAATCACATATATTATTTAAATCAACTATTTTAGAAAGTTAAAAATACTTTGTTTAAACTTATATAAACCAAGAAACCCTACTATCCCTTTCCTGGTTAATCCCTGGATTTTACGTCCCTGAGTTTTTATACTTGAGAAAATATTGTGGGATAAGAAGAAATTGCTTGTAACAAGCAATTTCTTCTTATCCCACAATATTTTCTACCATATAGGTCGGTTACTTTTCAAATTGCTCTCACTTTTAATTGTCGTCTGCAACTTCTCTGAAATTTGACAGGTCTAAAATTTTAAAAAACAGGAAAGGGCTATACTAGACTATTTATAGCTTATGAAAAAGTGACAATCTTACAATATTTTATTCTGTAAAAATGACCTAAGAAATAGGGGAGAATGTTACAAAAATTTCTGATTAGTGTCCCTATTTGTGTACCTTGGCTCCACTGTGCATGTTTTACTAGATTATGATTTATTGGTCAGAACTAATCTAAGGTACATAATAGAATAACAATATTACGAGAAATAAATGTTGTTACATATATTTTTCAATTTCATTTTTCAAATTTCAAATCATGGCCCTGGGGGATGGTGTGTGTGTGTTTGGGGGGGGGGGGGTGTACTTTTTCAAGTTGAAAAGAAAAATCTTGGTAAAAATTTCATTAAAATTAAAGGACTGAAAGAACCACAAGTCCCTAATTGTGTGTGAATAATTCTGATATCAAATATTTCTTATATCAATATATCAATTTTATAAACAACTCTTGCTTAAAACATCAAACAGGTCGTGTAGACTAATATCAGTTGATTGAGTGGGTTTAATGCCACTTTTAACAGTATTTCAGTTATATTGCGGCAGCTGGAGTACCCAACAATGGATTCCTGGTACTTCTCACACCCGTACTACCACTACCTTCATTCCTAGCCTCCAGCTGCTATCCCACTTAGGTATACGATTATCCACCTGTTGGTGAGAGACAAATGTCGGAAAGAATAAGTGCCACCGCCGGGATTAAGCCAATGACATCCCATTATGAAAGATTAGGAGTCTGACGCGCTACCCACTGCGCTATGATGGCTGCTTAGACTAAGGTCAGACTGCACTATACCTCCTGCCTGGAATATTCTCTGTTCAGAATGACAAGAGTAAATAAAACAGACTTACATCCAAACATTTGAAAATGGTTGCTGGTCAATACATATAAAACCTAGTCAATGGCCAGTTTGGTTTCGTATGTCTTTGAGGGATATGAAACAAAGCCTAGTGCTGATGAATTAAAAGAAACTCATTATAATGCAAACTTAGCAGTTACTGTTGATTTTACAGCCCTATGAAGACAGCATCTAAATGTTAAGACTAATGAATTTGAATCATCAATCCTTTAATTTCACGATTAACCCTTGTCATGTTGAACCTGGAATATTCCTGTTTGGCAGGAGGTATAGACAAAGATCAGCCTGCACATATGTGCAGTCTGATCTTAGTCTACACTACCTGCTTGTCCCTTTAGAGCCAGAGTTATCTACAAGATAAAAATTTCATAACAGATATCAACATAAAATTAGTACTTCCAGTCTTTTCAGACCTTTGATTGGTTTCGTATGTCTTTGAGGGATATGAAACAAAGCCTAGTGCTGATGAATTAAAAGAAACTCATTATAATGCAAACTTAGCAGTTACTGTTGATTTTACAGCCCTATGAATACAGCATCTAAATGTTAAGACTAATGAATTTGAATCATCAATCCTTTAATTTCACGATTAACCCTTGTCATGTTGAACCTGGAATATTCCTGTTTGGCAGGAGGTATAGACAAAGATCAGCCTGCACATATGTGCAGGCTGATCTTAGTCTACACTACCTGCTTGTCCCTTTAGAGCCAGAGTTATCTACAAGATAAAAATTTCATAACAGATATCAACATAAAATTAGTACTTCCAGTCTTTTCAGACCTTTGATTTTAAAATATTTCTGGCAAGAATTTTCAATCAGCATGACAAGAGTTACACTAGCACAGGATGAATCATTTAACCATAACAGCTTCACCATTAGATTCGAGAAGCCATTGTGTCTACCTATAAGTAAGGACTAGCTTACATAATTTTATTTACAATTAATTGCACCATCTGAAATTACCAGTTTTTACAGGGAAGACTGGATGACTAAGAACTCACTCACTGGTAATAGAGTATAAAGAGGAAAGACCAATGTACAAGGATATTGATTCCATATATTGAATCCATCTTGATATCACCCACATACTTTCAACTTGTAATAGAATACAAAGAGAAAAGGACCTGACCCAGTTATGAACTTGTCCGAGACTTCATCAAGACAATCATTCTGATCAAATTCTTTTGTTGTATTGCCCCACAAAAATGAAATAATCAGGCCACAGAGGGTCATTCAGACAACCCCCTAAACCACCTCTAAATCCACCACTTTATTACATGTAAAATTTTGTAATATTCAAATCAAAATCTGAACCAGTGTAAGGAGAGTTATATGCCCATGCATAAAATATTACTGACATAAATGAAAGAACAAATGAATGCTAATCTCAAACGAAAAATATTTAATAATTTGACAGGATTCTGAAATAATTATAACAAAAATTTTTGGAAACTCATAGTTGAAAAAGAAGATTATTTGATCAAGTAGATTTTGCATACTTTATCAGAGCTCTCAATGAGGGGAGTGATGACAATCACAATCTGTTATATCTCTTCTAAAACCTATGTTGTGTGTACTCATTAGAATCGTCTTGATGAGACAAATTCAATGAGTACTCATAACATAAGGTTTTGTGTACGCACACAGAAATTAAACATTTTGAAATCAAAATCACTCTATTTAGCTCTAATTGTAAACAACTCAAATCTTTTATCCATCAAGTCTTAACTCTATTAGTATTTACCCTCGTCATGCTGTATAAGTTACATTACTGAATTGCTGTAAAATCAAAGGGCTGAAAGCACAGATAGAACTTTTTTTTCAAAAATCAATATTTCTTTTAGAAATCAATTGCATAAACAACTCTGGCAGGAAAAATACAAGCAGGAGGTGCAGACCAAGATCAGACTGCAGGCTGATCTTGGTCTACACCTCCTGCCAATACTGGAATATTCCTGGTTCAGCATGACAAGGGTTAAAATCCACTAGGAAAATGTCCCATAACTAATCCATATTTAGGGGTTTGAAAATGAATAATCCAGGGGTAAATCTCCAAGATGTAAAGCAAATTTTATACAAGGCATTTATGATTGGACATGTTATGATTAGATTTTCTAGCTAGTTTTAACTAACAGTCAATCATTTCCTATCTTTATCTCTTTTTATAGAATAGCCTTACTTTGACTGGAATTACTTGCACACTACCATAAACTGAAGCATCATGATTCTGTCAGGAAAGTGAATTCCTCAAATGATTGTACTTATAAACTCACAAGCCTTGGCAAGGTCAAAAATGTCCATAAAGATAGCATGGTTTTGAACTGAAAGCAGTGTCTATTGTGGCTCAAGCCAAACATACGTAAACAGGAAATGTGTCAGTAGCAGTAGAGGAATGTAAAGCCAAACATAGAACACACATTTAACCCATTACAAGACAACACATTTTTAGACTTGTCAAAATTAAAAGAAGTTGCAGACGACAACTCAAGGGATGTTAACCCTTGTCATGCCGAGTAAAATCCCTTACTGAATTGCATTAAAATCAAACAGCTGAAAGCACCGGTAGTACTTCTAGTTCAATAATCAATATTTTTTAGAAATAAATTTCATAAACTACTCTGGCAGGAAAAGTACAAGCAGGAGAATTAGACCAAGATTAGACTGCACTTCCTGCAGGCTGATCTTTGTCTATACCTGCAGTCAAAACTGGATATTCTGGGTTCAGCATGACAAGAGTTAAAATTGTAAGATAAATTGTAAGATAGAAAACATTGTGAGAAAAGGACAAATTGATCGTTACAAACAATTTCTCCTTTTCATGCAAAGTTTTGCATAACAATGTTTCTTCAAAGCACCCAAAGCAGGACTGTGTGGTAATGGGTTAGAGACACCTTTTGATTCTTGTGAAAAAGAAGAATATTGAATATTGTAAGACTTTGACAGACATTGAAGGCTGGTGAAGACCCAGTTTTTCACTTGACCAATTAGCAAACAAAATTTTAGACCTGTCCAAATTGAAGGAAGTTGCAGACAACATTTCAAATTGCATTTAAATTAGAAAATAAGTACCGAATAAGATAGAAAACATTGAAAAAGGAGAAATTGCTTGTGACCAGCAATTTCTCCTTTCACACAAAGTTTTTCATGATCAAATTTCTTTAGGGTATCAAAAAGCATCATTGTGTAGAATTGGGTTGAACTTGTTTTTGTATGTTCACCAGCTGTCTTTGCATTCATTTCTACAGTAAACCTATTCCACTCAATTTGGCTTTTTCATGAACCTCAAAAATTATTTAGAAAACATTATAGTAAGGGAAGAAATTGCATGTAACAAACAATTTCTTCATTGTCTATACTGGTTTCTATCCTACAAAGACAAAGGGTGTCCATATTTTCATCAACTAAAATCGTGACTGCCAATTCTTTGAATTTGGATCAGTCTAAAGTAGTGTTGTTTATTATTGGCTTAGCCCATTCACACTGAATGACACTTTTAGATGCCCCTAAGAGTAAAAGCTTTGGAAAACATTGTGGAAAATGAAGAAATTGCTTGTAACAAATAATTTCTTCATTATCCACTGTTTTCTAACTCAAAGGCAAAAAACATCCAAAATTTTGTGAGCTATAAATTGTTGTCTGCAACTCCTTTCAATTTGGACCAGTCTAAAATTTATTCGTCTGGTAATGGTCCCTTTTATACATTATGTGTCTAATATAGACAGGAATTTTGCATAATCATAGGTTATGGCTTGTTTTGAAAACAAACAAAAAAGGCCTTGGCAAGGTTTTGGAAGAATGCATGAGAACTCCAGGGAGGTTTCCCAATAGATGTCTGTCTTTTCAGTCTATCTATCATAATATGACATCTTACCAAACAATCATCAGACAGAACAGAAAAAGGCTTGTGTAAATTCAAATTTTCATTTATGTGCTTCTGAAAGGGGATGTTCTGATGAGGTCCCTAAAATCAAAATGGTTGCTTGATAGAGGCCAGCACTACAGCAAGACTCATTGTACAAAGATAGAAGGCCTTAACTCATTCCCAAAAGATGTATTTTAGACTAGTCCAAATTCAGAGAAGCTGCAGACAACAATTTCAAGTTGTTGAAATTTTAGAAATCTTTATCTTTCAGGGAGAAAACATTGTGAATAATGAACAAAAATTGCTTCTAACTGTAACAAGCAATTTCTTCATTTTCTGCAATATTTTCCCAAGCCCTTCTCTTGAGGGGCATAAAAAGCGGTATTGTGTGGGAATAAGGTAAAACAAGTTGAAGATGAAAAAATATATTCCAGTGAACCAATGTAATTTCAAAATCTAATCTACGGAGTAGAATATGGATCTTAACTTATTCATGTTTCTAGGGATGGCTGCTGACATAGAACATACAAGCCTTGGTTCTTTCTAATCTCTGATTATAGGTAATGAGAAACAAAATAATAACAGACATCTATGAGGAGCCCCATTCTGTAAGACACTAAACATATTAGGTTCAATGACATAATTTTTAGATAGCTAAAACTGTCAATGCTTATCAAAAAGTACCACACTGAAGAAAAAAGGTGCAAGCTATACACTTACCATTGCACGCAGATCATCCCTCTATGGGCGGAGGTGAGAGAGAGAGCAGTAAATGTATTTAGACTTTCTATAAATCCCTTTGCTGTCATACTTATTGATAACACAAGCACCATATGGGGATGCAAATATTTGGCTGCTCAAGTGCTTGGCAGTAGGTAAAACTTGTAAGTCGAAAAAGGGACATAATTCATTAAAAAAAAAGTTTACCCCCCTTGATGGTATAGATTTCTCTTTTGATAGTGATCAATTTGGACTAGTCTAAAATTTTGCCATGCTTGAATGGGTTAAGCAAAGATTAGTTAAAAAACATAGTTACAGATTGTCTGACAAAGTCCCATTCTGCTTGATTTGTTTGAATGGGGTTTAATGCCACTTTCAACAATTTTCAGTCAGGCTGGAGCACCTAACAACGGATTCCAGGAATATCTTGCATCAGTACCACCACTACATCCTTTCATAGCCTCCAATTCCTATCTCACTTAGGTTTATGATTATCCATCCATTGGTGTGAGACAAATGTTGGAAAGGATATGTGCTGCTGCTGGGATCAAACCCTTGACACCCCATGATTGAAGATCGGTAGTCTGATGCACTACCCACTGCGCTATGAAGGCAGCGCCCTTTCTGTTTGAACGCGCAATTCCAACTAACTTTTCTATCATAAATAAGTATTCTATCTGGATTTAACAACTCCGAAAATTTGGATAAAATTTCTTTTGCTTCAGTAACCCTTTCTTGTCTTACCTATTGACTTAACAAAATTTTAGACTGGTCCAAATTCAAAGAAGTTGCAGATGATAATTTCTTTTTTGATGAAATCTTAAAATTCTTTATCTTTTTCGGTAGAAAACATTGTGGATAATGAAGAAATTGCTTATAACAAGCAATTTCTTCATTTTCCACAAAGTTTTCCAAAGCTTTCATATTGAGGGGCGTTTAAAAGTGTCACCGAGTGGGAATTGGTTAACGAAAATCTAGACTTGTCCAATTCGAAAGAGGTGGCAGACAATATTCTAAAGTGAGCTTTATTCAGAATGTTACTTTCCTATAGGGTAGAAAATATTGTGGGTAAAGAAGAAATTGATTGTAACAAGCAATTTCTTCCTTTCCCACGATGTTTTCTCAAATTTAGAATCATGGGAAATTAAAAATCAGAGACTGTATGGAAAAAGGGTTAATACTTTATGTGTGTCATGTTACAACAATAGAACAAACATGTATTTGTGCCCTATTACAAGCAAATATTTTATGTTATCTTATCTTTTTAAATGTATGAATAAGTGTATTACCAAGTATCTTATATATATCTTGATGTTTTTAAATAGTGTTTTAAAAGTTCACACATAAATATATATCCTATCCCAAGATGTTCTTGAAACAATAATGCACTAAGATTAGAACCAGGGCCTTCTCTGGGCTGATTTTTTTTTTTTTTTGCCATCACTTTGCCTTCGCCAAATTGAAAAACTCAAGCTAAATCTGTTGCCAAGAAGCCAAATTTATGAGAAGCCAATTTTTTTGCTGTGTTTCATAACACTGAAAGCTGCTGAGACACACACAACTTAATAACGTAATGTGTAATCTATTTTGTTCATTCGAATACAATCAGACAAGCCATAATTTTTTAAGTAATTTCGAGATATTTCACTAAAAATTTGTATCCCACCCCAAGTACCCCACCCACTCACAGAGAATCACAAACAAGTTTTTCTGTTCTGAATCATATCAATTTTTGAATCGATCAATTTTGTAAAGTGAAATAAAGATTAAATAACGTTGGTTTTTGTTGTAAATTTCTTTTCTTAAACTTTTTATCCAAGTTGTATGTTTTAAGACCGGTGATTTACTTTCATGGAGATCAAAGTCATTGCATTTTTCTGTCAACCAGTTACCCTTAAATATTCCTCTATTGATGCAAAAACACAGCTGACGTCACAAAAATTTTGGGTCTGACCATTCTACCCTAGGGGAGCATAGGGTTGTGACGTACATCAAATAGACCAACGAGACAGCTATGAGAGGGTTCCCCACATTGTACAATTTCCCAAGAGTAAAATTTCGACCTAGATTTGTGCACGAGAAACGGTCATTTGTATATTTCAGTCAACTTATGATTTTTTGTCGGACATATATCTGGATTTACCATAAACCCTCTGAAGTAAAATTTTCCAATTTTGATTTGTTGAATTAAATTCATTTAACATACACTATGATTTATCAAGTCTTTACAATCATGGTCAGAAACTGTCAAGTGTATCGTAGATCATACATTGGATTAGTGTTTGTCACACTTCCTTTATTGACTGACTCGCATGTTTATTGAAATTCAACACGATTATCACCGTTTTAACACCTAGACTACGATAACCTGCCTTGATTGCAGTTTATATAAACTTTTGGTGCATGGGTGGTACTTTATATTGTTTCCACAGACATTTTTATTGCCAGTGTTTTTGCCAGATTCGATTTTTTTGTCACCACTTATTTTCAATTTTCGCATTTGGTGACAATGGTGATTGCCAGCGAAGGCCCTGCTAAGAACAAATCTCAAAATTTTCCACCTTAACTCAAAAATTTACAAATCTTCGCAATATCATCTACAAAACTTGTCATCTACTTGTCCCTGAGTTTGGACCAGTCTAAAATTTTGATGTCCGGTAATGGATTAATCAGAATGATATTGACAGGAGGTAACATTTTACCATGGTAATGGATTAATCAGAATGATATTGACAGGAGGTAACATTTTACCAAACAAAAATGTGGTGAATGAACCCTTACACTCACTTTGAACCGCTATCTTCAACATCTCTTGTAAAGAGCTTTAACCCTTTCCTGCTTTTTCTTAATTTTAGATAGGTCCAAATGGAAAGAGGTTGCAGACGACAATTAAAATTGAATGCCAAATGAAATGAAACCATACTATATAGTAAAAAAAATTTCGGAAATGAAGAAATTGCTTACAAGTAATTTCTCCTTTTTCCACAATATTTTTTCAAGTATAAAATCACAGCAATGTAAAATTCCGGGTTTGTACACAAAAGGGTTAAACTGGTTGCTTGTAGAGTTAATTTTATATAACCAAGAGAGTATTAATTTTGAATGTTAACCTATTCTTAAAAAATCCCACTTTTTAACTACCCTCAAGAATAAATTTTTGGAAGACATTCTGGAAACTGCTTATGTATTTCTTCATTTACCAAAATATTTCCTTCGTAGAAAGACCATACATTTTAAATTTCTTGAGCTTTCAATTGTCATCTGCAACTTTTTTCAATTTGGACTAGTCTAAAATTTCATTATTTGGTAATGGGTCAATGTGTGGGCAGACAGAGACAGACACATGAACAAAACACACTGATGGATGGACAGAGAAGACAACAACAATATCATCAATAAATAAGCCCCACCCTAACTTATCAATACTGGGGTATAAAAGCTTTCAAAATAAGAACACTTATAGAATGGTACATGTAAATATAATGATAATTTCCAAGAAGTTTAGGTATGTATAGAGCAGCTTTGGTGGTATAGAGATAAACTCAAGGGCTATTCTAAAATGATTTTTCATGTCAACTCACCTGTGGGTCAAATCTCTGGAATTGGTCCAACCCAAGTCCTGCAAAATGAACAAAATTAAATGATTAAATTGCTATTGAATTAAATTGGTGTTAAGTGTCATTTATGTTAATCTTAGGGCTTTCCTTTAAAGTAAAACTGCAAACCTTACACCAATTAAGGAGATAAAATTAGGAAAAATATTATAGAAAAGATAACATTTTGTAAGAAAACTAGAAATTGTTGCAAAGTCGACTAATACCCCCCAACAGCGCCTGTCCATATACAAGTGCTATCTGCCAAAGGGCCGTACCAAAAAATGGACATTTTAATTAAAGGACCATAAATCAGTCAAAAATGAATGGACCATAACCAAAATAGGATATGCACATGTCTGACTTATACCAAGTCTTTCTGTGAAATTTGAATCAAATCCGTCCAATGGTTGCTGAGAAATTGAGCAGATACGATTTTTCACCAAAGGGCCATAACTCTGTCAAACCAATATAAACCAAAATAGATCATGCACATCTCTGCTTGATACTGATTATATCAGTGAAGTTTGAATAAAATCCATTCAATAGTTGCCCAGAAATTGAGCAGACACAAAAAAGCTATAGACGGACCGACTGACCGACAAGCTGACTCCTAATACCCCCCAAACATAGTTTGGGGGGTATAGATTTAATGATTATTGTTAATAATTATTGATAATTATTAAATATTTTTGGAGAAATTCAAAGTAATTTGACTAACAATATGTCTTCTATTGAGTATACAAGAAAGTGAAATGATTTTCTTGGGACACAGGTGGCTGTCTTATCAGGGATCAAACTTGTGAAAGATATTTTTTCTGTACCAACATAATGATCAGATACATGAAAATTGATACAACCAGTCGTAATTAATGAATGGTTTCTTTCCAGCACATCAACAGAGGGGATCATTTAATGTACTAAAAAAGAAATCTGATTTATTATACAAGTAGAGACTAAAAAAGATCAGAGACTGAAAAGGCTTTTTTCCTTTCCAGTGAGCCTGCGTATATTTCAATTTTCGATCCAGAAAGACGTGTGAAAACTTCATGAGGCAAATCTGTTTTGATCAGAAGCCGAGTTGACGCGCGATAAAAATGAGTAGCGCTCATAGAAATATGGGATTGTCTGTCATCTAGAATTTGTCAGTTTTCTACTGTTACAATATTGACCATCTTTAACCCTTGTCCTACTGAATATTTTTCCTCTTTTCACTATATTTGAAAACTTTTACATTATTACATTGATCTTGTATTCAAGATTAGTCTCACAACAACAACAATAAGCAGCTAGTGTCAGCTAAGATCAAACTTTGTCTATACACGTGCCAAAGTCATTCACAAAGCAGGAATATTCCGGAATCAGCATGACAAGGATTAAATTGTTGTCTACAACTCCTTTGAATTTGGATCAGTCTTGGATTTTGCCATCTGGTAATGGGTCAAACAAATCATTACAAATAAAAATATTTGTTAGGTCAAATTCACTTTCATAAGTGGTTTATGTCTAAAAATCATTAATGAAAATGTTGCTAAATTAAATAAGATTCTGCAAGGCAAAAATAATAGTTACCGGTATATATATGAAGAGTAAAATATGACAAAATGAGTAGATAGCGAATTCCTTGTCTGTAAGGCTAAAAAACATGGTTGACGATGAAGAAATTGCTTGCATCAAGCCATTTTTTTCACATTCTTTAATTTTTTTTTCAGGGGGTGGGGTGGGGGTGGGGGGGTAGTAAAAAGGTATGAATCTATGGGAATGCATCAAGCAGATTTAACTCTACCTTTAGGCTGTAACATTCCTGGTGTCAGAGATCGAACAAAGTCTTCAGGTGTCATGAAAACCTCTCCGTCATAAGCTTTATCATGGACAATGATAAGGGTTGCAAAGTAACGGAATATCTTGTCTGGCGTGGAGTAAGCCCTGATGCGATTTTCATATTCTATCATCTGTAATGTATGTATTAAATAAAACTAAAAGGCTGTCTGGGGACTGCAAGTTGAGCACCCGAAAATTTATCCTGAGCTACGTCCTTGGAGCTAATGTTTCAAATGGTACATCTACTTATGATGGAGATCAAGTGCCTCAAACAATTTTGAAATCCATGCACTCTGGATGATTTTCGGTTGACTGATGCACTAACACACTAACACTTTAGCACTAACTCACATTCATGGACTAGTCATAATAACAATTATGTCTTGCTTGTTGCAAGAAGGCTCAACAATCAGTCCAATCATACATTTGTGTTAATTATACTTGTTCCCAAACCATCCAAAACTTTTACATACCTGTGAAACCAAACTTTGAAACAAGACGGCCATTGGCCCTAAAGCGCTCACTTGAATCAATGACTACAAAAGCCTAAGCGAAATAGTTTTGGCAAAAATACCTATTATCAAATCTTGTCTTCATATCAAGAGTAAACATTCTTGCAAAGTTTAAAGAAATATATGTTCCATAAAAGTAGCATGAAAATTACAAGGAAGATTTCTTTAGATTATACCTAGTGACCTTGTTTTTGATGCCATGTGACCCAATATAAAAACTGATAAATATTCTTATGGAGACAAATATCAAGTCTATTGAGCCAGCAATGCAGCCTCCAAAGAGCAAATCTTTTCAGTAAAAAATACGGCCTCTGGAGTGTACATAAGGTATATCTAAGATTTTACCTAGTGACCTAGTTTTTTAACCCTTTCCCCTTTTTTAAATTTGAGACTGATCTAATTTGAAAGAGGTTGCAAACAACATTTAAAATTGGATGCAATTTGTAATGAAACCATCCTATGTGGTAGAAAATGTTGTGGGAAAAGGAGAATTGCTTGTTACAAGCAATTTCTTCTTTTTCCACAAAGTTTTCTCAAGTCTAAATTCACAGTGACATAAAAATCCCTGGTTTGTACAGGAAAGGGTTAAACCATGTGACCAAAAGTCTTATTTAGCCGATATATCATGGACACATAAATTCCCACCAAATGATAAATCAAATGAGCCAAAAATGTTGCCTCCAGAGTGAACACAATCATGTTTTGACCTAGCTACCTAGTTTTGGACCCAATTTCAATCTTTGCCAAGATTTAATTGCCATAAACATTCTAACCAAATATCAAATTATTTGTGCCAAAAATGGTGCCTCTAGAGTGTATTTCTAAGATTTGACATAGTTTTTGATCCAACTTAACCTAAATTCAGGCTTGACAGAGGTATTATGCAGACACACATTCTGACCAAATATCAAATTATTTGAGCCTAAAGTGTGCCCTTAGAGTGCATACAAGGTTTGACCTAGCGGCCTAGTTTTTTACCCCATGTGACCCATTACAGAATTGACCGAGATATTATGCAGACAAACACCCTGATCAAATATCAATTGATTTGAGGCAAAAAATTGACCTCTTGAGTGCACACAAAGTTCTTTTAAGATTCGACCTAGGACCTAGTTTTTGACCCCACTTGATCTAATATTGAACTTGTCCAAGGTTTCATGGAGACAAACATTCTGACCAAGTTTCAAGACATTTGACCTAAAATTATGATTTCTAGACACCAGACACAACTAAATCACAAAAGCTAGGTAAAACGATGATACAGGAATATTCCAAGTTTTTAATGAATCCATCATATAATTATGATAAGTTATCCAGGAAAACATTGATAAACAATATTACTTTATGATGTTGGTAATGACATCATCATATCTTTATGACCTTATATTCAGAAAAAAATGCCAAAATGCCTATAAATCTGTATTTTGGGGAAGAAAAGATTGTTGATAACAAAGAATAATAATAGATTAGAATTCTGTAGATTGTATTCAGAAAGGCATGGGTTAATAATGACACAATAATGCATCTATACTTAGATCTGCACTCAAATATATTTGTGATACTTTTTGCAAACACAGACCATCTGAAAACTGCAGGAATGACTGAACCTGGTCAGAGTTCAAATAATTAACCCATTACCAGGTAACAAAATTTTAGAATGGACCAAAATGTTTTCGAAAGCTTTTTTCTTGGGGGGAATCAAAAAGCTTGACTGTTTGGGAATCAGTTCAGGGCAAAAAAAAACAACATAATGGACAATAAAGAAATTAGTTGTTACAGGAAATTTCTTAAATCTCCACATCTTTTTGTATTTTTTTTTTTTTTTTTCCTTTAGAGTTGTGAAAAAATGGGTATGATAGGAAATTGGTAAATAATGGTCAAAATATTTGTTGTATAGTCAAATACCTATACCTTGAAGTTCAGGGGACTTAGAAGAAAACTACGACGTAGAGATAGTTTGATGTATAGATAGTCGAAGATTTTCCATGTACAACCAAAAATGGTAGCAAATAGTAAATAAGGCCACAAATGATTTGTACTAGTAAGATTATATATTCGAACAGAAGATATAACCATGATGTATTAATCAAAATTATTTTATTAATATTCTTATCATTATCACTTGTAGCTACAGCTTTATTTAAACTTTGTTGCTTTATTTTTTGTTTTTTTCCGTTCTATTATTGATTATTCTTCGTGTCAATTGAATAGTTCGACAATTTTCTCTTTCCTGTCGAAATAATCAAAGTATCCAGCTGGATTGGTTACCTGGTCCTTCCTTTAGTGCGTCACACCAGTCAAAGTTGCTGGTCATCCCCTAGGTAGACCAGGTCCAGCACCAAACATGTCCTGCGTGGTATGGGCGTTACATGCCATTTTTGTCATTATTAAATTCCATTGTAACTTGGTCTCCACTTCACTCAATCTTTCAAATTTTCAGATTGCAGACAAACAATCAAACAAAATCAAGTTAGCAATCGATATCAAAATACTTTAACGCACTTATCTCTTAACTGCATTGACACGTCAAAAAGTGTGGAAAACTTAGTTGATTGCAAATTTCTACCTCTATGATTAAAGTTCGTCCTATAGAGGTGTGAATGCATACAAACAATGGTGATGGAACTTTGTAATTGATTCGATCTAGGGGTAGATTACGAGATAAAGAGAATGACGTATGGAGGTTCAAATACATTGAAGTAAAGAGTAATAAGATTGGGACTTTAGAATAAATTCGACGTAGGGGTAACTTCGGCTAAGGGATGTTCAAGGTAAAGGTATTCTACTGTATTCAAAAATAATTAAATTTTCCTTTTCTTACTCTTTTATCATGAAATCCAATCTTCTTTTTCTTCTTTTTCTGTCCTTCCTCCTGTTCCTCAGCTTTATCAACATCTGATGGAGCAATACCCTCCCCTGTACCTTGTTCTGCTTCTTTTTCTTCTTCCTTCTCATGTTCTTTTTCATCTGTGTTGACCTCAGACGCTGCTTCTGCTTCACTAAAGTATATCATTATAAATTAACCCATTCCCACACAGTAACGCTTTTTGTCGCCCCTCAAGAAAAAGAATTGGGAAAACATTGTGGAAAATGAAGAAATTTCTTGTAACAAGCAATTTCTTCATTGTCCACAATATTTTCTATCCAGAAAATTGAAAAAAAAATCAATTTTAAATTGTTGTCTGCAACTCCTTTCAATTTGGACCAGTCTAAAATTTTGCCTTCTGGTAATGGGTTAATATCTACCCATTATCAGACAACAAAATCTTCAATTAAGCAAGAGAGTGATTGGCCCTGAAGGGCTCACCTGTGTCAGTGGCAACAAATGGCAAAAAATACAGCACAAGTGACCTAACTTTTATCCAAGGTGAGACTATATCAAAATTCTGCCATGAACCATGTTCTAAGATATCTAAGCCATTAATGATGCCTCATTGTGCATACAGTGTTATTCAAAGATTTGGCCAAGTGACCTACTTTTTGAAACCAAATTGACTCAAAATTTTGTTTACTCCATCTGTTAGACCCTTTCAAGCCACAGTTGTATATGAAATAAATTTTCGCAAGAAATACTAACCCACAACTTCCAGTGCTTTCAGACCTTTGAATTTAATGCAAGGCTGAAAATTATTTATTCCGTATGACAATAGTTCAATCTAAAAGATAAGAGTAATGGCAATCTAGGTTGTTGTTGTTTTTTTCTAATCCAAACTCAGCTACAGATAATCATTGATGATCACTGATGGGCAAATAATGAATGGCCTCATCTTAACCCATTCCCACTTGATCCCTCCTTTTTACTCCCCTCAACAAAAAAGCTTTGGAAAACATTGTGGAAAATGAAGAAATTGCCTGGATCAAGCAATTTCTTCATTATCCACAATGTTTTCTATTCAGAAAGATGAAAAAAATTCAAATTCCATCAACTTGAAATTGTCGTCTGCAGCTCCTTTCAATTTGGACCAGTCTAAAATTCCACTGTGTTGGAATGGATTAAAATCATAATCCACCCCTCTAACTGAAGTACTGAGTGCAAACAATCGAGCTTTGTAAACCCTACTCATGCTGAGCACAGAATACTCCTGTTTTAGTAGGAGATATGGACAAGATCAGCCTGCATATATCGACAATCTGATGCTAGTCAACACCTTTTCGAAAGCCAGAGGTGTTCAGAAATAAATTCTCAAAATAATTATTAACCAACCACCAGTGTATTCAGTGATCTCTGCCCTTTGAATTTAATGCAATTCTGTAGGATTTTATTCAGCATGTAAATGGTTTATGCAAAACTTTTTTGGGCATTTACAATTTTGTTGTCATGTAAAAGTACTCACCCCCCAAATATAGCAAACACCACAGCTAGCATAAGAAATACAAGGACAATCTTGACTTTGAATTGGGTACCCATCCAGTGTTTAGATTGGCCAAAATTTCTGTATGAGCTTCCCTGTCTTGTGAGCATAAACAAGGGTTGGAGCAATGATGGTGTCTGTATTGATATGGAACTGCATCTTCCATCATGTCTGTATTTGATGGTAACAGTTTTTTGGCTAGCATAAACAGATTGTATATGCAAATTCCTCAGGAAATTTCCTGACAGGCATCGTTTGGGTAGATAAATAGCTCCTGATTTTGTGACCTTAGCAAGTGATGTCATTATGTTAAGTCTATACTACTGAAATTAACAAAAAAAAAAATAAGGTTTAATAAATATTAATAAATTCTGATGTTAACCCTTTCCTGTTATTCAAAGTTTTAGGATTGTCCAAATTCAAAGAAGTTGCAGACAATAATGAAAAGAGAGTGCAATTTGAAAAGTAACCAACCTATAGAGTAGAAAATATTGTGGGAAAAGAAGAAACTGCTTGATACAAGTAATTTCTTCTTTACCCAAAATGATTTCTCAAGTATAAAATCACAAGGACGTAAAAATCTAGGATTGTACAAGAAAGGGTTAAACAGGAGCAGCAGATATTCAAATTGAAGGATCTCAGTTGTCAATCAAAGAAATTGGAAAATCAAATTGTTAATTTATACAGGAAGCGAGCTTTGAACTCTGACATTTCAGTAAAGCATTTTATTGGTTTGGGCAGGGGTGTGGAATTCCCATGCCCGACTTGTCCGACACAGGCTTTTCTACCTGCGGGCAAGTACATTTTTTGAGGCTACTTGTCGATGGACAAGTAAATATCGAGGCAAATCTTGGAATGCTTCAAATAGATAGAAGAGATTTATGAGCATAATGTTTGTATCTAATGCTAGAAAATATTGTTTTTAATGAAGAAAATGCTGAGTTCCAGCATTTTCTTCTTTGAAAATAATGTTTTCTCAAAATTTATCTGTTCTTCATCTTTTCACGGGCAAGTCCATTTTGATCCTGGACAAGTGGAAAATAATATTTTACTTGTCTATGGACAAGTGGAGAAAATCCGTATTTCCACATCCCTGGTTTGGGAATATAAATGTTGTAACTGAAGCTCCTTTCTGCTTCAGTTACGAAGTCTAGGCCACCAACCTACCATTTTACTTTCTTGTCACATATTACTGACCATAAATTTTGCAAACAGCTTGAATTGAAGCTGTAGTTATGATGTCTAAGTTGCCAAACCAACAAAAATCTTTAATATAAATGTCTGCCAATGTCAGAGTTCAAATTCACTTCTGGTCTAATTTGTTTGACAGCCACAATCCTATAATTGATGGCAGGTGAAAGCCTATCATCTTTCAAATAAGAGATGCCAGTGGAGGGCAATGTTTAACCTAAGTGCTGGATAGTTGACATGAGGCAACATATCACTAAATGATTCAACTTTTAGATTGTCTATTGAAAACTGGAGTTCTGATTTGTCCAAAAAAATATTCATACCTCCATGATCAAAATCTTGAGCATGGAACTATATAGTCCCATACAAAAGGGTTTCAAAATTTGTTAAGTTTTTTGCTTTTATTGCTCAGTGCTATTAAATTATTAGAAATGAAAGGAATATTTTTTGTTTTCTGGAGGTATGAACCAAAAAATCTAATCATACTTAATGTATGAATCCACTTCGCATACGTTCTTTATAGCGTTAGTAATAAGTATGCGGTGATCCAGAAGAATAAAAGAGCAAATAAACAACAAGAGGCCGATGAGGGCCTGAGATGCTCAACTGGCTATCAAGTTTACCATTAAAGTAATCTGATATTTAAGAAAGTTAATTGCTAAAAGAAGAATGCATAAAATTGAAATAACAAATTGGATTTTATCCCCTTTATGCATAAAATTGAAATAACAAATTGGATTTTATCCCCTTTATCACTTTGAGCAACAATCCTTGAGCCCCTTTTCCTGTGTTTCATGACGGGTCCACTCCATTTCCAAAAAGAAGTTTCCTTATGACCCTACAATCATCCTGTGAAAATTTTCAACAGAACAGATCATAATTGTGGGCTTAATCACATAGACAGAATTGTAATGAGTGAAAATCCATAAGGCCCCTTTTCCTATGTTTTCTGACGATTCCACTTCATTTTGAAAAGGAACTTTCCTTATGACCCTACAATCATCCTGTGAAATTTAAAAGACAATATGATAATAATTGTGAACTTCATTACATAAACATGAATGTTTTGAATGATAATCTGTAATATGGTGTTAACAAGGATATTTCAATCAAGTTCTCATAAGACCTGACCCCTTTTCCCATAAAATTTAACAAATCAGAACCAATTTACAAAGCAACAATCCTAATGATAGTTCAATTATTCTAAAAGTTTGAAGAAAATGATAAAGACTGAGGACTTTATTGTGATAACGTTTTTCAAATAAAATTTTCATAAGGCCCCTTTTCTCGTGAAACTAAACAGATCAGACCAAATTTACAAAGAATCAATCCAAAAGATGGTACATCCATTCTATTAAAGTTTGAAGAGAATCTGAGACAGACTGAGGACATTCTTATGTCAATGAAGAATTTGTAATAAAATTTTCATACAGCCCCTTTTCCTGAGATACTAGACAGATCAGACCAAATCTGGAAAGAAACAATCCTAATGATGGTACAAACATTCTATGCAAGCTTCAACAGAATCTGATGAAAACTGTGGACTTAATTGTGGTACAAGGATTTTGAAATTAAATTTCATAAGGCTCCTTTTCCTGTGATACTTGACAGAACAGGCTTAATGTTAACATCACCAATTAATATTATTGTACAATCATTCTTTGAAAGTTTAAAGAAAATCTGATGAAAGCTCTGGACTTGGTAACAAGGATTTTAAATGAAAATTTTCATAAGGCCCCTTTTCCCGTGATACTACACAGATCAGGCCAAATTTGGAAAGAAATAATCCAAATGATGGTACAAAATTCTTTGAAAGTTTGAACAGAATCCATTGAAAACTGTGGACTTAATCACGGCACAGGGATTTCAATATATTTCATGGGGCTCCTTTTCATGTGCTTCTTGTTGGATATGGTCTAATGTTAACATCAACAATCGCAATTATTGTAAAATCCTTCTATGAAAGTTTGAAGAAAATCCAATGAAAGCTCTGGACTTTGTTACATCGATTTTAGATAAAATTTTCATATAGCCCTTTTTCCTGTGATACTAGGCAGATCAAGCCCAATTTAGAAAGAAACTATCCTAATGATGGTACAATCGTTCTGTGAAAGTTTAAACAGAATCCAATGACAGCTGTGGACTTTATTGTGGTACAAGGATTTTAAAATGAAATTTCATAAGGCTCCTTTTCCTGTGATACATGACGGATCAGGTCTAGTGTTAATATCAACAATTGTTATTATTGTACAATCATTCTGTGAATGTTTGAAGAAAATCTGATGAAAGCTCTGGACTTGGTATCAAGGATTTCTGAAAGAATTTTTCATAAGGCCCCTTTTCCTGCTTTTCTTAGACCCAATTTCAAAGAATGATCATTTTGACCTTACAAACATTCTGTGAAAGTTTCAACAAAATCTGATAAAAAATGTGAACTTCATTGCGTTAAAAGGGATTTCTATAATTAAATTTTCATACTGCCCCTTCTCCAATGTTACTTGATGGATCTGATCAAGGGAACTATACTTACAAAAGTATGAAATCTGTGGACTTTATAGCATTAAATAAGATTTTCTAATTAGATTTTCATAAGGCCCCTTTCCTGTGTTTCTAGGCGGATTAGACCCTTTTTAGAAAGGAATAATTCTTATGATGGTAAAATCATTCTGTGAAAGTTTGAAGTGAATCTGGTGAAATCTGGGGTCATCATTATGTTTACTAAGATTTTTTTATTAGACTTTCATTAAGCTCGTTTTCCAATTATACTAGACAAATCAGACCCACTTTTGAAAGAATTTGTTTGTTTGTCTGTTTGTTTGTTTGAATGGGATTTAACGCTGCTTTTAACAGTATTTCAGTCACACTTTTTAAAGAAACAATCCATATGATGGTATAATCATTTTTTGAAAGTTTGAAGAGAATTTGTTGAAAACTGCGGTCTCTAGCGTGTTAACTGGGATGTTTCAAGCAAATTTTCATAAGACCCCTTTTCCCCTGTTTATTTATGGATCATACCCAATTTCGAAAGGAATGATTCTTATGATAGGATAATCATTCTGCAAAGTTTGAAGAGAATCCCATGAAAACTGTGGACTCTAGAGTGTTAATGAGGATTTTTAATAGATTTTTTAATTTGATTTTTATAAGGCCCCTTTTCCAGTGTTTCTTGAATGATCATACCCAATTTCAAAAGAAACGGTCCTTATGATGGTACGATCATTCTGTGAAAGGTTGAAGAGAATCTGATAAAAAAAATATGGACTCTAGGATCTTTTTAATTACATTTTATTAAGCCCCTATTCCCAAGTTTCTTAATGGATCTGACCCAATTTCAAAAGGAACGATGGTACAATCATTCCGAGAAAGTTTGTAGAGAATCCATTGAAAACTGTGGACTCTAGAATGTTAACAAGGAAACGATAACGGATGGACTGAAGGATGGACAAGAAAAGCCATCACTATAAGGCCAGTAAAGCTAAATGTGATTTTTTTCAAACATAGATCAGGGTTAGCTCTGGCTTGAAAAAAGTTGTCGCCATCACTTTCGCCAAATTAAAAAAGTTGGGGCCAAATGGTAAAAGTTGGGGCCAAATTGAGGAGTTGGGCCCAAGCTCGAGCATTTAACTGCACTGTTATTTTCTTAACCTATATGCTGTTAAATAGATAATGTGCATATTAAACAGGTTTTTGATATGGCCATTCGTTTGTTGTTTTGTCTTTAATGAATGTAGCTAAGTCATACACCTACATTGAATTTTACTCATCTTTAATCAGTGCTTTCAGTACTTTGATTAGAAAATCAAGACTTTGATGAGAAAAAAAGAGAGAAGGAAATAGTAATAAACCTAGTAAAATATGCTTGATTTAATAATAAAATTATGTAGACTTCTGTAATTTAAAAAAAAAAATCAGTTTAAGGTTGAACATTATTGGGTACGAATGAACATAAAAAAAATGGTTCGTCTGCTTTTGGGTCAGTATAACTTTTGAAATTTCTGTCAAATTTTGACAAACTACCACTGTTTCTATTAACAGTTCATCAGAATATCCTTCTAATTACCTATAAATGATGATTCAGTGTTTTAGCCAGGAATCGCAGTAGCGGTGCCGAGATTAGAAACTGACTGAAACTGTCAGCAGAAATATACGAAAATATGTCCGAATTCGGCAATTGCATTCATCAGGAAAAGGCAAATGGCGGCCAGTTTAATTACACTTTTCTTATACAAAGCCTATTTATGCGTGATCTGATCGATTTTGTGATAGCCGTCAACTAAAAAGTTTTCATCGGCTCATCCATAATACTAAGTCACACCCACAACACAAAATCAATACGGCTCGCCGACCAATGAGCGCATTTTATTCATCTGATTGGCTGTCAATCAGAACTGTAATTAAATTTGGTGATGTGTTAGTCTTGTGTCAGACTCGATGACATAATTGACCCGATATACAAGCCCTCGAGCAATTAGACACACTTGGCCCTCGGACTTGATTTCCGGAGATTAGTCAAAGTACAAGTATGTATAACAAAAACTTTTCTATTTTTTTGGCGCCATGAACTTTCGCCAAATGAAAAAAACTTGCGCCAGAATTTTATTTTTGTCGCATTTGGCGACAATGGCGATCGGCAGCGCGAACCCTGTAGATTTTCTACAACATTTATTACAAATTGACTGTGTGAATAAAAGTTCGAAAACTTGAAAAGTTTATAGCTAAATGCATCAATATTATATATATATATATATGTCAAAGCATTAGACAAAGTTGTAAGCCTGTTGGACAATTTTGGGTCCGATTTAACCGTTTTTCATTGCTCTTTTTTAATACAGTGGCTGGTTTGACTTTAAGGTGGGGTCTGTTTGGCTGTTCTGGGGCCGTTTCACCAATGGCCTATTTCACAAGGGGCCTTTTACTGGTTTCCTTTCTGATGTTCCTTTAGAAAAACATTTGGGAAAACATTTTGTATAGAGTAATTTCTTTATTTAACATGTTTTTTACCTAGCTATGATATCTTTGCTACCAGAATAGGGCTGCAATATATGGATCATAAAGTTGAAAAAATCCAAATTCGTTTTTACTCAAAAATTGTCATCTGCATATTCTTTCAGTTTGAACAAGTCTAATATGTAGCATTTCGGTAATGGGTTAAAGACATTTGTGGACGTCGTCATGCCAGGTTGAGAGGATTAGCCAGACAAAAGTTTTGTCCGAAAAACGTACCATCCGAAAATAAATACGCCTTTATGCTCTGTTTTATTAAGTATTCAAGATGAAGCATTTGCAATGTAGCAGTCTTAACTGGATATCTAAATTATTTTGGGGTTAAATATTATTTCATTTCCATTCTGAATGCAAGCTGGTAACTATTAAAAATATATATTATAATTCAGTTATTTCCATTCGAGGCCACGATACGAGCAAAATCCATCCGAGTGTGTTGAAAATTAACGTATTTTCTCTTTCTACTCGAGACCTAGATTATTGTCCAATCAGAAAAAGAGAAGTTAGATTTCGCGCCATAAATTATATCGCGGGAAACCCCAGCTAGAGCTTTCAACACATAGAGTAACCCGGGAAGGAAGGTGGAATATCGCGAAACATCCGTGTGTGGAAAATACTTGATGACGGCTTAGTTGTATTTTAAAGCCTATATTAAGTGATATTTTTATCTTTTCGTGAAATTATTTAAATTCGAACGGTAACAACCATGTTTGAAGCCAGATTAGTTCAAGGTTCATTGTGGAAGAAAATAATAGATGCCATCAAAGACTTGCTATCTGAAGCAAAATGGGACTGTAATGCAAGCGGTGTTACACTTCAAGCTATGGACAGTTCTCACGTTAGTCTTGTGTCTCTGAATTTAAGGTCGGAGGGTTTCGACACTTACAGATGTGACAGAAATCTTTCGATGGGAATCAATCTAGCCCAGTAAGTATATTTCCCGCCATATTTCGTAAAGAGTAATACGCCGAGAGACGTCCAATTTGTAGTTATGTCTCTGATAGTAACAACAGAATTATAGAGCTACAAATCGTTCGCCTATCGACGAGGATAAGATTATCTTGGGAAGCCAAATCGTTAGAAGGCATTTTAGCTTAAAATATCATTTCTTAAAATTGTTCCTATAATTTCTCGCCTAGTTCACATATTACTTTTATCCCCGGCCGTTTCGGCGAAGGGGAAATAGTTATGGTCTCCGTCCGTCATTCCGTCACTAATCTTGTCCGGAGCATATCCTGTTGTTTTAAGACCAAGAGTTTTTCTGGAGCATATCTCTGAAAGTATGATAGCTATTATCTTGAAACTTCATATGTGGATAGATCTTGTTGGGGAGAAGTACAGTGCACAGGGTCATACTAAAACAAGCCCTACAGAGATTTGTAGCCCTACAGACGCCCTACGGAATTTGTACACGCCCTACGAGTATATGAGCGGTACTGATGTATAATTTTCAGTTAATATGACTGAAATTAACATTTTTCTTTATATTTCAAAGTTTTTTCTGTGAATTTATCTTATTTATGATGATTTTGATGTTTACAAATGCCGAAACCTGACCGAAAGTTACTTGAGGAAACCTCAGACCATTTAATGAGGGGTTGCCCCTCAAATCTACAGTCAAATTTCTATTAAAATACTTATCCCCTCAGTTGTAAAAGGCATAGGTTTATTATATAAAAAAAATCAGAACTTATATTCAGGTTTTAAATGATTTTTCGTGTCGAAACTGTAAAGGTAAGGGAGGCAACTCAATTTAGCATAGGCTAGAATCCTAAAGGATGGATACCAATGACAAAATTGGAAAGATGTTGTCGGAGAAAGCTTAATCTAATTTTAAATGCCTGATAATGTAGACATTGTTAGAAAAGAAATTATTTTCACCTTTTCTCGCATTATTTTTTAAATGTAAACCCCTTTAATATGTTTTAAAACTAGACCAAATCAAAAGAGGTTGTTGATGACAATGAAAATTGGATGCAATTAGCAATGAAATGATCCTATAAGGTAGAAAATATTGTGGAAAAGGGTTAAATTGTATGTCACAAGCTATTTCTTCTTTTTCCTCAATGTTTTCAGAAGTAAAAACGCGATGTTAAAACCCTGGTTTGTACAGGAAAGGGTTAGGTTCTTGTATTGTCCAATGCAGGATTGTGTTGAAGTAAGTAAAGACTTAAAAACCAGGTTTTTTGTTTGTTTGTTTGTTTTTTGTACTTGTTGCATATAACATGATGAACAAAATACTGAAATGCTTTGATCGTCAAGTGGCTATACATTTGGACAATATTTGCAATTGAATTAATACTGTGAAAAATATGATGGAAATGGAAAAAACAATGATCTTGATTACAACAACAATATCAGAAGTATTAATACTACTACTAATATAAATGATATATCCATGGAACAGCCCGAAACAGTAGTAACTACCTTTATTTACAACTTCGATATATGATACACAAATTTGTATAGTACTAGGCTAAGGTGCATATCCTATCAGCATTTCTTTCATCAACACTTGCCAAAGACAAATGAATTATGCTACCTGTACAGAAATGCAATGAAAATCAATTGCCATCATAACAAGGAACTATTATTTCCCTTAAACAATGCAGGGCTCTCGGAAACGACAGTACTGTCGTCTGAGACGACAACTTTCCCCAAGGGACGACAAAAAATCCTCTCAAAGGATTCCGGCGGACGACAATTTTTTCGATGACATGCGTCCGACGGTAGCAGTCTTTATGTATAAGTGACTCTGTAAAATCATCTGTCATGGTTCAAGGGTCATTAAAATAGTAGGCAGATTATTGGAAAATGTTAATTGATTATCCTAACATACACCACAATCATTGATAACACCCAGCTTGATTGACAATTACCACTCCGCTGTGACCGGTCATGTATCGACGATCGCAAGTGACAGGTGTTAGAAACCTGTGAAACTTGGGAAATATAATTTTACTTGGATTCTTATCTCGCTGAAATCAAATTATTATGGAACAGTTTAGTGAAAAAGTACCCAAAACATAAAAAAGAAGGCACCTTATATCACAAATTAAATTGTCATGGGTTTTCGTGGGTACAACAGGCAATTCAATTGAAAATGAATTAGCCTATTAGAAACACTTTTTGGACTCTTAGACTTGTAAAGCTGGGCATGATTAAAAAATTTACTGTCATTGTTTAGTTTTAAAAATTGACAATTTGACTGTCAATATATGCCATTATTTTGTCCAGATTTCAACAAAAAAGTTAACCCTTATCAAGTGGTAAAAGAATGAATTGACTGATTGTGAGTCAGTATTTATTTTGAAAATACAATTTTTACAATGGAACAATTTAAGAAGGAAAATCAGGTGGTATCGAATACTTAAGATCAGATTGTACATCTTTGTCTTTACTTCTTGCTAAAGGAGAAATATTCCATTTCTAGTGTGACAAGGCTTAACTGATTACCATATTATGTGCTTAGAAAAAGAAAAGAAAAAATACAAATGTTACATAATTCTATCATTTGCTCTATTTGACATTAATTCTTTACTTCTCAACCCATTCCCACACAACAAAGTTTTAGACAGGTCCAAACTAAAAATAAGTTGCAGACGACAATTTCAAATGGGTGAATTTCAATAATCTCTGTCTTTTATGGAAGAAAACATTAAGGATTATGAAAAAATTGCTTGTAATAAGCAATTTCTTCATTATCCACAATATTTTCCAAAGCTTTGTATCTAGGGGGCGTAAGAAAGCATCACTGTGAATTAAATTTACAAACAATCCTAATTGAGAGAATTTGCTGAAGATCAAATGAACATGATCAGACATGAAAACAAAATATATTGGCTAGAAAATATTTATAATAATTCTTAAAACCAAAATGTATCTCCCTTTTCCAAACTATTTTCAACAAAGAAAGTGCTGTAAAAAAATGATTTTGTGGAAATGGCATTTAGTATGAAAACCCTGCCCGATCAGGCTGGAATCCAACTTTTCTGCTTGGAATCCAACTTTTTCCTAAATTGGATTCCTGGAATCCTACTTTCAAAATCCTAGTGAGAGCCCTGACAATGGCTGCCGTACTATAAGAAAAAAATAAATATATCCTACAGATCACATGAATATTATTAGCATTAGAGTCTGAGTTAAATCGTATTGAATTGTTTTGGAAGACTACAAATAATTTCTGTCTTTTAAGAATAAACATTGAACCCAACTACACAATCTCTTTTTTTTTTGCGACACTGAAGAATGTTGGAAAACATTGCGAAAAAGATGCTAGTAACAAATAGTCTCATTAAGCTAAACGTCCCATACTATATTTCATAAAAGGACTTTCCAGTCTATTTTGATTGCAAATAAAGAGTTTCTTCCCTTGCATTGCATTGAGATCCCTTTGTATCTAAAAAGTATTTTCTAACATGAAATTATACCAAAATAAAGATAAAAAAACAAAACATGAATAATTTTGTATCTAAAAAATACTAATACATATCCAGGTATTTGCTTATGAATTTGTTGGGCGATCAATTAAACGATAGCGCATTTCGTCAGGTACTTCCGGTCAAATTATGTGATATTATAAACATCAAAATCATCATAAATAAGATAAATTCACAGAAAAACTTTGAAATATGAAGAAAAATGTTAATTTCAATCATGTTAACTAAAGATTATACACCATTATCGCTCATATACTCGTAGGGCGTGTACTTATTCCGTAGGGCGTCTGTAGGGCTATAAATCTCTGTGGGGCTTGTTTTAGTATGACCGCAGTGCACAAGACCCACAAATCTTGATTGCATAACTTTTGAGTTATTGACCTTTGTGTTTAAGACTTAGAATTTGTCCAGAGCATATCTCTGAAAATTTGCCAAGATAATATCTCTGAAATTATAATTGCTATTGTTGAACTCATTGAGAAGAAGTGCAGTGCATACCTGGATACCTGGATCGTAGGGTCAATATAGTAGATATAATCTGTCGTGACCCCTCTGATAAACTGTTTTGGTTAGAGCTGTAACGATACACTCGAATATTCGGTGAATCGAATATTTTTTTACCGGCGAGTACGTATCGTATTCGTCTGTCTGAGAACCGAATATTGGCGAATACAAAATGTGAAATATTTTCCGGGATGTAAAGTGCAAAAAAATATCCAAGAGGTCATATATATCCAACATGCACAAGCTATAACGGCGGTTTCATCAAATTTATGAAGAAAGACGTAAATGCTTAAAGCCTAGGCGGCTCCCGTAGTTGATTGACAGAGGGCGCCTCTGATGCAACTGAATACATATTCTAGATATACTAAATCAAAGAATTTCTATTTCACCGGTGACAGCTATTTATTTGTTGTCTACAAGTGGCATTTTGGGTAGTGAATGATAGATTAACTGGACAATCGACGCATGACTTTGACCGTCAACGGTCAGACCTCTGTTAATACTAACAATCAAAAATCATCTTTTTTTTAAGTCAGTCTTAGTTCTACCAAACCTTTTAAATCAAGATTTTCAATTCAAATTCTTGTATTTATGGCCTAATTTTTCTATCTTATTGACCATTAAGTGCAGATTTTGAAGAAATTGAATGATAAAATTTTTCCGAGCAAAGACCATTGTCTTCAATTATGCAACGCATAAATTACCTCCCTTTAAAAAAATAAAAGGTAAGCTATGGCTGCATGTCCAATATACCTTGAATGTTGCCTAAAATTTAAATATTTCGTCTTTTCATTATAAGTGATTAATTCTAGTGACAAACATTTTCATATTAATTGGTAAGTTTGTAACAGATAGAAGTTTACAACATAATTCAAAATATACAAATTTAAAGTACAAATACGTGAAATCCATAATTTAGAGGCAAGAAATTTGAAATGATCCAGTTTCAAACAACGACGGATCTTGATTCACCCTTTGTTAGGCTTGAATATGCAATACACATTTGATTGCTGATGCAGAAATAATAAAATAGTTAACTTAAAACAGCTGTCTGTATCACAGATAGGCATAAGATTATTGCATTCTTTACTCAAAGAAATATATAGATAAATATGTCTGTTCCTGGAATAAGTTGTATTCATGAATAAATATTCATATTCATGACCCTGTATCGTGATCTGTATTCGTCACTTTCTGTATCGTTACAGCCCTAGTTTTGGTAAACTTCTCTAACGTGTAAAGTGACCTTGTTCGTCTCAGAGTGCATAACAAGACGGTTTAAATTTCTTAATGTTCCAATTCTCAGCGTTTAACCTTGATTTAAACTGATTGACACTATCGGCAGATATGGTTTCGTCACTTAAATTGTTCCAAAAAGAAACCGATCGGAATGTAAAAGTATTCAGTCTAATGTTGAGATGACACTTCTTGGTTTTGAACTTTAAGTAATGTCCTCTCAGGTCATCCTGAGCCAAGGAAAACATATTGTCCCACTTCAATTGGTCCAAGTTGTGTAATGATTTGTAAATCTGCACCATATCAGCTCTGTCTCTCCTGTACTCCAAACTAACTAATCCTAATTTCAACAATCTTTCCTGGTATGTCAAATGGGCTACTTCTGGCACTAGTTTGGTGGCTCTCCTTTGAATGTCTTCTATCAACTTGATGTGTCTTTTCTGGTACGGGGACCATACACTAGAACCGTATTCCAGGATGGGTCTGATTAGGGACTTGTAAAGTGGTAGGAACATATCCTTATCCAAACACTCAAAAGATCTGCGTATCAATCAAAGTGTTCTCTGCGCCTTGTTTGTAATTGTTGTAATATGTTGGTCAAAATCTAGATGTTGGTCGAAGGTGATCCCAAGATCTTTCTCACACTGAACAGAGTCAATGACAGCATAATTCCCATCAGATTCTTTCATTGTCAGGGTTCTCCCCAGGCCATTATGGCGTATCGGCCCCGATACGCCTTCATTAATTAAGAGAGTTTGCCGATACGCCTTCATATCGCCGATACGCTTTAATTTGGTCACCGATACGGCTTAATTTCCAGCAGAAGAAAGGGTCAAGCAAACCATTAAGATTGGTTGCAGAAGCGCGGACACGACAGGCTATTTATCTGTAGTGTTGTATACCACATATTACATAACATCTCTATTGATAAGACCCTTACACTCTTACTAATTGGTGGTTATCGATTTTTTTCTCACGTTTCCCACTGGTACCTCGCTATCAGTCACCAAGCATGATAGGTACCAATATGTAAACAATGAATTCAAAGTGGCGACCCGGTTCCGGAAAATTGTCACTTCGGCTGAGATTGGTCTAGTTAAAAGTAAAAGATGTGGTTATTTGATGTGACAACTATTAAACTAAAGCCAGAGTGGTTTAAAATTTAATTTTTTGAGGGAAAAGATTAATTGGGTCGGTTTATTTCATACATCGATCGCTGAAAACATACCCTTTTCGCGATCTTTTTTCCTTACGAGAATTTGCCAAAATAATAAAGACAGATTTGTATAGAAGCCATCCTAGTTATACTAAGCTCTTGTTTTCAACTCAGTTTAATTATTACACACATGTAGAATATGTCCTTTTATTTTTTATCCCACATGGAGGGCATTATATCAAACATTCGTACCCTCGTTTGTTCAACCCATTTTTTTCAATAAATTTGTTTTAAAAGTTTGATGAAAAAAAATATTATACTTTTAGTAATCATCTAATAATATCTCATCCTCTCATGTTTTTTACCCAAAAAGAAATAATACCCCCATAAAAATCAAAGTGCTGAAAGCACTTCAAGAAAAGAATGCCTTAGACCAATAAGGGATTTCTGTTTATAAAAAGTAATGGTTTAATAATTATTTAGAATCTGGAAAAGATCATTCATGCTATAATATTTGGGAAAAAAATCCCTTTGAAAATCAAAGTGCTGAAATCACTTAAAGAAGAGAAGAGTAAAGACACTTGTTTAATAAATTTGATCAAGTTTCATGTTATAATTTGAGAAATAAGGTTAAGATTGGACACTGCTGATATATTATACATTTTTTATTAACTTATTGAAATCAAATAGCTGAAAGTACTGTTAGAATTATAGTTATAGTGTCAGACAGTCGAAGGCTTCTGAATGGGCAAATAACGAACATTTCAAATTTTACACAGAGAATCTAATGAAGCTCTTTAACATGCAAAATTTGAAAATGAACCAGGTATTTCACACAGGAACCTTATAAATACATTTTTGAAATTACTGATAATTTCTATTTTTTTTTTTGATGAAGGGCATTTTTGTCAATCCAACACTCCATGCTTTTTTAAAGAGTCCTCAAGGATATGATTTTTGGACAGACTTAATAAAATGGCCAAGCATGAAAATTTAATCCTATCTAATAGACAAGCAGTTGACACTTTTTTTTTACTCATTCCTTTGAGACTTTTGGGTATATTCTTTCATTATCTTTCCTTTTCACATCCTTTTTATGAGACAATTTATTGCCCTTTCCAACAAATAGGATAGAGAGTTGAAGTAAGCTGAGTAATGTCACAATTGGTTGGTATCAAATTAAGCCTCAGAATAGATAAATCAACTTATGATAATTAAAAGGTTGAAGAATATAATTCAAGAATAACTCTCAATAAAACAACAAGATGTCAATAATCAAGCTAAAAAGAACTTTTAATGACCTTTATTATGTATAGTCATACCAATATGTAAACAGACAACACACCGCGCATTTGCCACTACGCCTTCAAAAATTTCTGGGGAGAACCCTGATTGTGTAACGATAGTTGACGTTCTTGGCACCGATGTGAAGCACCTTACACTTTTTTGCATTAAAAGCCAATTTCCATTTGTTACTCCACTCGTTCAAATTATCCAAATCTGATTGAAGTTTTTCATGGTCCTCTATGGATGATACTTTTGAATATAGTTTTGTATCGTCAGCAAACACCTTAACAATGCCGTCTACAATCTCTGGCAAGTCATTAATAAAACATAAGAATAACACTGGTCCAATTACGCTCCCTTGGGGAACCCCACTCACAACATCAGTCCAGGATGACAAGGAAGAACCAACTCGTACGCATTGCTGCCTACCACGCAAGAAGTCCTGAATCCACTTCAATGCAGTTCCAGTAACTCCTAACTCTCTAAGCTTATGTATCAAATGCTCATGAGACACTCGGTCAAAAGCCTTCGCAAAGTCGAGATATATAACATCAATTGGTATTCCGTTGTCTAATGATTCCGTCCAATCATCCAGTATCTCTAGCAGTTGGACAACACATGATCTACCTGGTCTGAAACCGTATTGTGCATCCGCAAAAAGATTGTTCCTGTTCATATGATCCATGAGTTGTTCCCTAACTAGCCGCTCACAAAGTTTACAAACAACAGATGTCAAACTTACTGGACGATAATTTGATGGATCTTTCTTGTTCCCTTTTTTAAATATTGGAGAGACAATAGCTTTGCGCCAGTCATCTGGGATACATCCTTCATTCAAGCTTTTAGTAAACAATATTGCTAGAGGTTTGGCCAACTCGTTCCTTGCTTCATAGAGAACCTTTGGGTGAATATTATCAGGGCCTGGCGATTTCTTCGGTTTGAGCGAATTAAGTGCTTTTAAAACATGCTCTGTAGACACCGTAAACCCATCAAGTTCCTGACTGACACTCCTAGTATAATCGAGTTGTTCGGTATCATCCATATCTGATCTTATAAACACACTGCTAAAAAATGAATTCAAAACTTCTGCTTTATCAGTGTCAGATTTTGCTTCTGAGTTGTCTGATTGATTCAACACCCCTATTGATTCTCTGGTTTTTCTTTTAGAGTTCACATATCTCCAGAAGGACTTGTTGTTACTTTTCACTTCAAACGCTATTTTTCTCTCATAACTTCTCTTGGCATCTTTAACCTGATTAGCACATGCTTGCCTGGCTTCTGCATACTTTGTGTAATTGTTTTGAGATCTTGAATACTTATACTTTTTCCAGCACTTACAGGGTTCGCACAGGCTTGAAAAGTACTTGAAAATGAAGGGCTGTCTTGAAAAGCCCTTGAAAACTAAATTTGCCTTGAAAAGCACTTGAAAAATAGCCATTGGCCTTGAAAAGCACTTGAATTACACTTTTCCGGTATTCCAGGCAGTTAGCTTCGGTCTCAAAATCAAAAGTGAGCATTTAAAAAGAATTTCGGCACGTTTGAATGATGATTAAAAAAAATCGGCGAGAGCGCCATAATGTAGGTATAGGCCGAATATGTATGGCACGAATCGGAATTTGAGTTGCTTCTCTTCCGAAATGGTGGCCGCACTACGCAGCATGTCCGAAAAAGAAGAAATGTACGTGAATCACGTAGAATTGACAGAAAACACGTTAATCTTTTTCTCCCAATACGCCCGATTCGTACGAAGAAGAAAAACCAATTATGAAGAAAGTAACCATCGTAGATCTTTCCTATCGAAAATTTGGAAATTTAAATCGGTCCGGGACAATGCCACCTCCCCCGCCGCTGATTTAATCATAGTAATGATGTACTATTTCATGAGCTAGTTATCCAAAGCTCTGTTAATCTAACACAGTCATAGCGATTTTCTCTCAACACGAGCCTTTGTTGATGGAAAAACACAGCTGACGTCACAAAAACGTCGGGTCAGTCCATTTTACTCTATGGGATCGCAGGGTCGTGACGTACATCAAAAAGACCGACAAGACAAACTTGAGTGGGTCGCCCACGTGTTGCACTATTTTTACAGAGTAGAATTTGTGCGCAAATCTTGGTCATTTATGAATTGTAGTTGATTTGCAATTAATTATTCGGATCTTTTCCAACCCTGAAGTAAGATTTCATGGTTCCTTGTTTCTCTGACTTTATTGACAGAACTAGTGATTTCATTATGCAGTTGTTTTTGTTTATATTCAAATTATCTGCTTTCTGCGGATTTCCACTTATTATTTGAATTCTACCGGCTACGTTTTTTTATCGTGAATGAAAAAATATACAACATATATTATCGACGCGACTTTTTTTTTTACAAATTTCAAAGCTGGTCTCACGCGCTCACTTGTGAAAAATAATTTCATAAAAGCGTTGTGCTGAGCTATTCCGACCTTATAGGAACGGCAACTGAAGTCTGTTCATGTCTCAATTTATATGCCCATCCCATATTATAGTAAAAGAAATTTGTTTCACGAGTAACAGCAATTTAAATTGGGGCAGTATAAGATGTCCATTTTGAACGTGTGTAAGTCAAACCGATCCTCCATTGCAAATAGTTTACAAGACTAAATACCCGAAGTTGGGTCAAGCTCAAACTATGTCCAACTGCAAATTAGGGTCACGTGTGGATTGGCACTTGACTGGCAGTAATGAAAACTAATAATCGATCTACGGCACCTTTGTATTACTGAATAAGTCCTTGAAAATGGTAAGATTTGTCCTTGAAAAATCCTTGAAAAGTCCTTGAATTTCACTTGGCATTGTCTGTATGAACCCTGACTTACTTTTCTTAATAACTGCACGGCGGGTATAATGGTCCAACCAAAGTGGTGAATTTTTCTTGTTATCATTCATTTTCATTTTCCTCTCAGGAATGTATTTTGAAGAAAGTTCTTCTATAACTGATTCCAATGAATTCCATGCTTCGTTTACTCCCTTATCGTTTAGAAGGTCATCCCATCAAACCGTATTAAGCCCTGATCTAATACTGTCATAATCTCCCTTAAAAAACTGTCGCCGGACAAACTGTTCATCATTATTCTCAACATACAAATTCAAATTACAGCTAATTACTGAATGGTCACTTTTTCCAAGTGGTTGCTTAATAAAAATTGAGTCCTCGTAAATCATAAACTCTTCATTAGTTAATAACAAGTCCAGACAACTTGGGTTTTGTCCACCTCTAAATCTTGTGTACTCATGAACATGTTGATGTAGAAAATTATCATACACACAGCTAAAAAACCTACTTCCTTCTGAATTCTCAGCATATTTACATTCTGGTTTTACCCAATCGATATCTCCAAAATTAAAGTCTCCCATTAAAGCATAGTGACTGTAGTTCATATCACATGATCTCTTAATCATATCAAAAAGTTTTGAATTATTTTCTCTAGTTGAAGTAGGACTGCGATAGACCATACCTAATAATAGTGAGTCTCTTTCACGCAACTGAATTTCACACCATATGTTTTCATAGTAGTTTAAATGATCTAGACTAGTCACTCTCAATGCTTTTAGATACTTCTTTATCAACAGTAAAACACCTCTTTCTCCACTATTGCTTGGGTAAAAAACATCATAGCCATCAAATTTTAAGTCATTCAGGCTCATTTTATCTACACCAACCTTAGGGTAAACTTCACAAATCCCAAATATGTCCGGTTTCTCGATATCAAGAAATGCCTCAAGTTCCGCTATTTTATTGGACAAGCTGTCCGCATTGGAAAAACATAATTTAATCCCCTCATCAAAACTCCTGTGTGATGATGATTCATCAGAACTTTGTTGATTGTCTGAACTATCTACATCTGTGCTTGCAGACTCATAAGGAACAAAATAAAAATCATCTGTAGAACTTGAATTATCAGATAAACTGTTGATCGAACTAGTTGAGCTATTTAGCTGTGAAACATAAACTGATTGAACTGTTAACGTATTTACATGATGTTCCGTTTCATGAATTACGCTCTCACGTCCCCCGAGGGACGACGACCCGGAGGAACATGACCACCTCTAGCACCTCCTTCAGATGATGAATTCTGTTTGGGGATCTCGATTAGTTTATCCCTACGGATGGCCCAATTCTGCTTAGGTTCTTCCTTTCTACATCTATCTAGTTTCTTCCTCAGTTCTTTATTAGCTATACGCTGCTTCTTCGTCAGATCTCTCCCAATACCAATTTTACTGTAAGTAGAACTATCACGCAACTTGTAAGCATTCCTTAGTATCTGACCTCTTGTCTGTCTACTGTCGATTGTAACTCTCAAAGGCCTCCTCTGAATTGTCGATTCAGCGATTCTACTGAAGTCTTGGCTATCACCCCTGAAACACCTAATATATCTCTACAAATTGAATGTACGTCTTCATCACTCTCCGTGGACCCTGTATCTGGCAGATTGAAAAACATTATGTTTTTCTCACGTGCTTTTATCTCTTGCCTATCATCTAAAATCTCATTGATTTGTTTGGATATCATATCAGGCAGTTTCTTGTCAAGATCTGAAACACTCTTAGCAACATTCTTCACAGCATGAACTTGTGAATCAAGTTTATCATAACATTTCTTGATATCCGAAGCTACCACTTTCAATTCAGAATCCATACTATCCTGCCTCCTGTGAACAAGAGTGAGCATCTTAAAAATCTTTTGAGAAGCACCTTTGCAAGTTCTACAGAACCACTGAATACTGTCATCTGACTTTTGAAGAAGTTCATAGTCCGATTTCGGCACAATAAGCCTAAATCTAACTGGCTTCAGTTTATTACCAAGCTTTTATGACGGGGGATGGCCATGTCCGATATGGCTCTTGTCTTGCTTTGTGACACATTTAAATGTAGATTTATGCCTATCTTAAAATTGAAATCCCATACAAAAGGTTAGTATAAAAAGTTATAGTTACTGTTCCTTTTCATAAATAACTAATTGTGGATCTATGTAACTAAATTTTCAAAGTCTGCACCAAAGTGCACATGTTTTTTGAGAACAAAAGGAGAAGAATTAAGTCATGAATGAACATCCAAAGAAACTTTTAAAGATGGCCAAGACTTGCTTCAGTAGAATTAAACTGCACCAATAAGGCCTGGTATACTATTCCTAGTGCTAATAAAGGTATAGTGCATATAACCAGTTTACTATGCCGAAAAATACAGGCTAAAAAAGGCTGGAGAAAACTAGCAGACGACAAAATTTGAAACTTGTTGAAATTGAAGATACCAACATTTCATTCTCAGTGTCCAAAGAATCCACTTGTCCGCTTGTATTTGCGGAATCCGGGTCCGTTCGCCCTAAATCACGTTCGCCCCAATTACTTTTCGCCCCAATTCCCGTTCGCCCCGGGTCCGTTCGCCCTGTTTTATTTATACTATAGATGCCCAGGAATTATTCTGGTAAACATTTATTTTTCTTTTAAGAGAAGTTTAGGTTTTGTAATTGAGTTAATTTCTTCCACTTATACTCATATCTAGACTAAATCTCAGACTGATCTAATTTGTAGTGAGCGAAAATTGATTCAAAGTACATATAAGGTTAAAGAGAACCACGTTCGCAATCAGTAGGGAGTACTTTATAATGAATAGTGGTATTCCCAGTAGGGATTTCTTCTGGAAGGGGGGATCGTCGTTCAATGAACTAAAGAAATTTGAAAAAATAAGAAAAAATACAGATACTCTGACTGCAAAAGATTGCAATTTTTGGAAATATCTTGTTAATTCCTCGTTTATGGGCAAAACATCGTATTTACAGCTAAATCTTAATTGTAGTTACAAGCTTCTGCTTTACAAGATATCATGTTAATTTATCGTTGTTTGGCAAAACAACGTATTTACAGCTAAACCATAATTGTAGTTACGTGATTTTGATTCAGAAGTGATTACCTTGTTAATACATTTTTGGTGGGCAAAACATCTCATTTACAGCTAAAAAAAAGTTTCATCTCTGTGACAGAATATACCTAATATTAAACTCATGATGTCTTGACAAATAACAACTAAAATTCGCGTTTTACGGCTGAAATAACACAGTGAGAAAAGAAGAGATTGCAAATAATATGCAGTTCCTCCTTTTCTTACTATATTTTTAACTTTCTCGGTCCATTGTTCGAATTTAAAATCGCTTTATGTTATTTTATCTTCTGCAACGTCTTTGGATTTGGCCAAGTCCACCGTTTTTTCGCTGATAACCGAAAGAAATCAAGTTTCTTATATCATAATGACCCTGTTTGACTTCAAACAACCAAATTTATAATATTGAAGCGTGTTCGATGTAATTGAATAATACAAAATTCGGACGAGTTGCAACTTTCAATAACATCGGGAATATGCAATTTCGAACAACGTTTGAGTCATTTATCTATATGACAAAGCATTTTTTTTTTCAAAAAAGTTAACGTTAAAGTGAATTGACAGATAAACAGTAAAAATTATACTTATTCTAACTCACTTTAAAAAGGGGGCGAACATAGAAAAATAGGGCGAACGGACCCACTTTTGGGGCGAGCGGACCCGGGGCGAAAGTGTTTTTAGGGCGAACAGACCCGATACCGTATTTGCGAGTAGGAAATTCCGGAGGATGAGTGAACATGGACAAGTGAAAAATAAACACACTCGATCACCTTCGACCAACATCTAGATTTTGACCAACATATTACAACAACTACAAACAAGGTGCAGAGAACACTTGGATTGATACGCAGATCTTTTGAGTGTTTGGATAAGGATATGTTCCTACCACTTTACAAGTCCCTAATCAGACCCATCCTGGAATACGGTTCTTGTGTATGGTCCCCGTACCAGAAAAGACACATCAAGTTGATGGAAGACATTCAAAGGAGAGCCACCAAACTAGTGCCAGAAGTAACCCATTTGACATACGAGGAAAGATTGTTGAAATTAGGATTAGTTAGTTTGGAGTACAGGAGAGACAGGGCTGATATGGTGCAGATTTACAAATCATTACACAACTTGGACCAATTGAAGTGGGACAATATGTTTTCCTTGGCTCAGGATGACCTGAGAGGACATTACTTAAAGTTCAAAACCAAGAAGTGTCATCTCAACATTTGACTGAATACTTTTACATTCCGATCAGTTTCTTTTTGGAACAATTTAAGTGACGAAACCATATCTGCCGATAGTGTCAATCAGTTTAAATCAAGGTTAAACGCTGAGAATTGGAACATTAAGAAATTTAAACCGTCTTGTTATGCACTCTGAGACGAACAATGTCACTTTACACATTAGAGAAGTTTACCAAAACAGTTTATCAGAGGGGTCACGACAGATTATATCTACTATATTGACCCTACGATCCAGGTATTCAAGATGAATACAGAAAGTGGCAACAAAATATTGTAAAGTTTGACATGTGACATTTGCTCAATGACTTGTCTATAGTAAAACTGAACATTCCGCTGTCTGAATTTTTTTATTGTGACTCGTTGATATAAGAGAGAGCTTATTTATTTAACAGTTTACCCATTACCAGACGGTGTAATTTTACACTGGTCCAAGTTGAAAGGAGTTGCAGATTTATAGTATCTACTGGGCGTATGTTCTATTAAAGGGCCCTCTGAATTTATGGAATAGACCTTTAGGGCCCAGTCCATTTAAAAGCTGGAGAAAACACTGTTCTACATATCTGGATTCTGGCTTTCCCCTAACCTGCCAATTAACTAAAATTTTCAAATTGAAGTTTCTGCATTAACTTTCTTAATATGCTTTTATTTCAGTATGGCTAAAATTATAAGATGTGCAGGGAATGATGATGTCATAACATTGAAAACTGGTGATGATGCTGACACTGTAACTTTTGTCTTTGAATCACCAAGTAAGTTGTCCTCAATTATAACTAAGTAAACATTGGTTTTTATCTTCATTTGCTGAAAGCAAACAAGCTATTGTCATGACGTTGTGTCTGTCGTCTGTACATAAACTTTAAAAATCTCAGAAAGTACTGAACAGAATACAATCAAATTTCACAGAAATTATCCTTGTGTAACCTTTTATCGGTTTGATTGGATGAAAAACATGGCTCTAATGGGTGGGGCTAATTTCCATATATGGTGAAACCTTTAAAAAATTCTCTTAAACCAATGAATGGATTTCAACCAAATATCACAGGAATGGTCATTTGATGGACCCTTATTAGATGAAAATTATGGCTTTTATGGGGGGCTTGGTTCCATATGTGGTCCGGGCTCTGCAGACTCAGAATTTGGGGAGAAGTGACTTCTCCCTAGTCTGAGAATTGTGAGAAAATTTTCAAAATAGGGATAAGTGGTGAGACTTTCAGGAGAAGTGGATCACCTTAAAAGCAAGTTTTCGCCCATATTCCTTATTTCTATAGGAAAATAAAGAGAGCTTTACAACCAAGTTGCTGCTTGCTTTATTTTATATAGTATGCACAGGGCTCTCACTAGGATTTTGAAAGTAGGATTCAAGGAATCCAATTAAGGAAAAAGTTGGATTCCATGCAGAAAAGTTGGATTCCAGTCTGATTGGGCAGAATTTTCATACTAAATGGCATTTCCACAAAATCCTTTTGTTACAGCACTTTCTTTGTTGAAAATAGTGTGGAAAAGGGAGATACATTTGGTTTTAAGAATTATTATAAATATTTTCCAGCCCATATATTTTGTTTACATGTCTGATCATGTTCATTTGATCTTTTGACTTCAGCAAATTCTCTTAATTAGGATTATTTGTAAATCTAATTAACCCATTTCCACACAGTGACCCTTTCTGATGCCCCCTAGACACAAAGCTTTGGAGAACATTGTGGATAATGAAGAAATTGCTTGTCACAAGCAATTTCTTCATTATCCACAATGTTTTCTACCATAAAAGACAGAGATTATTGAAATTTCAACCATTTGAAATTGTCGTCTGCAACTTATTCGAGTTTGGACCAATCAAAAATTTTGTTCAGTTGGAATAGGTTAAGAAGTAAATAATTAATGTCAAAATAGAGCAAATGATAGAATTATCCAACATTTGTATTTTTTCTTTTTCTAAGCACACATGGTAATTAAGTCAACCCTTGTCACACTAGAAATGGAATATTCCTCCTTAAGCAAGAAGTAAAGACAAAGATGTGCAGTCTAATCTTAAGTAGTCTATACCAATGTAATTTTCCTTCTTAAATTGTTCTATTTTAAAAATTGTATTTTCAAAATAGATACTGACTCACAATCAGTCAATCCATTCTTTTACCACTTCATAAGGGTTAACTTTTTTGTTGAAATTTGGACAAATTAATGCCATATATTGACTGTCAAATTGTCAATTTTTACAACTAACAAATGACAGTAAATTTATGAATGATACCCAGCTTTAGAAGTCTAAGAGCCAAAAAAGTTTATCAAATACGCTTATTTTCATTTTCAATTGAATTGCCTGTTGTACCCACGAAAACCCATGACAATTTAATTTTGTAATATAAGTTGCCTTATATTGTGTTTTGGTTACTTTTTTCTCTAAACTGTTCCATAATAATTTGATTTCATTGAGATAAGAGTCCTAGTTAAATAATTTTACCCAAGTTTCACAGGTTTTCAACACCTGTCACTTACGATCGTCGATGCATGACCGGTCACGGCGGAGTGTTAATTGTCTATCAAGCTGGGTGTTATCAATGATTGTGGTGCATGTTAGGATAATCAATTAACTTTTTCCAATAATATACTTGCTATTTTGATGGCCCTTGAACCATGACAAATGATTTTACAGAGTCACTAAGACATAAAGACTGCTACCGTCGGACGCACGTTATTGAAAAAATTGTCGTCCGTGGGAATCCTTTGATAGGATTTTTTGTCGTCCCTTGGGGAAATTTGTCGTCTCAGACGACAGTACTGTCGTTTCCGAGAGCCCTGTATGCAGTTAACGTTAAAGTATTTCTCATCCTTTCTTTCAGTCCTTATTACAGAGATCTTATTCCTGTGAACAAATATTTTTGTCTTCTTGGAGAATAAAGGAATATGATTCTGAAATTATTTTAGAGTCTTCAATATTTTATATATAGATGGTATTATAATCTCAATTATCAAAAGTTATAATAATCAATATTTTGAAAAGAGAGTATAGGTTGTCTGAACTTATAAAATTGATCAGAGTTTAATTTGAAGCCGAAAATAAGAAAGCATAATCATTATTACTATTTCATTTCACTCATCACCAGAAGACAAAATTTCCAGACTGGTCCAAATAGAAAAAAAGTTGCATATCATATTTCAAATCAGAATGGGCTCAAAACAAAAAATAAATACCAGATAAGGTAAAAAATAATGGGGGAAAAGGAGAACTTGCTCACTGCAAACACTTCCTCTTTTTCTCGCAAGTTTTCCTCTTAAACATTTAAAATCTTCAAAATTCAAAAATGTGGGATTGTGTGGTAATGGATTAAAGTCTGTCAACTTCACCTGTAAGTAAGAATAAATGGATAAAAAGCTGGTAAATAATATATTTAAAAAGAGTTCGTTTTGACTGCCTCTTGTAAGTAAAGATGATTAACAGCTGAGTACATAAATCACAGACTGTGTAGAGAAGGTTTAAATGTGAAGCTATGTTAACACGGAACCATTTGTTCTAGTGTTTTGGATTATATGTTGTTGAATAGATAAATTACCAAAATAAGAGAAATTTTCTTCGCCTGAGTCGCCCACTCTGCAGAGCCCTGTGGTATATAGTGAAATTTTGAAGATCTTATTCTTGCAAACTGCAGGATGGTTCTCAACCAAATTTCTAAGGAAGTAAATTCAGGCTGATGAGGCAAATCAGGAGCTCATGCGCTTCTGGTTATTTTACTTTTACCCAGTGTATGTGAAATCTCCATTTGTATCTTATTCAAAAATATTTATTTTCTCTTACAGATAACGAAAGAGTATCTGATTATGAAATAAGATTGCTTGATTTGGATACAGAGCATTTGGGAATCCCTGTAAGTATATAAGAACCCAACACTGACCGAACAGTTTCATATTAAACCTTGCCCCTGGTCCATGCTGCTTGGGGGTTTGACTCTCTGAATTTTCTTGCTAGACTTTTTGTACCAATTCTTACAGGTCCTCCTCTGTGAATTAATGTCCACAAAACCTAGTCATTTTATACATCAAATGATAATAAGTATCAATCAAAAGCAAAATAATGGATAGAAAATTATTTTTTCTGGTGTGAGAAATGTCTCTGGCATGATAAGGTGCTCTAACAATCACAATAGCTAAAATACTGTTGAAATGGCCTTATACCCCATACAATCATTCAATTTAAGAAGAGTCTACAGGTAATACTCTACACTCCAAGCAAAGGTCTCTTGTTCAATCCATTTCTCCAGTGGTTTGGATAAAAGCAGGGCCCATCCCCACATAATGACCTTATTCATGGTTCGCACAGGTCTTGAAAAACCCTTGAATTTGATCTTAGCCTTATGAAACCCTTGAAAACTGACCTGAGCCTTATAAAACTTTTAAAACGACCTTCAGTCCTTAAAAACACTTTAATTTTAATTTTTCATCGTCTTTTATTTGAGATATCCTTGAAAATAAGAGTAAAATTGTTATTCGCCAATCGGAACGTCAATTTGAACAAAGGGAAGGGTTTCCAGCCTTTCTAAAATGCTTGTTTCCAGCCTAATACTATTTTTAGACAGAAAAGCCGGATACCAAATATGTTTAATCACTACGTATTTGCAGACGAAATAAATATAATAAAGATATAATACTGTATGTAAAAACGATAAAATGAGTGATTAGATCCCGTGTAAAGATATTTGGAATCTTTTGAAATCGCCGATTTTCCATGACTGTCATAACAAATGATGGTGTTTTATACACTATCAATGAAAGACAAGGCTTTACTTCTTATTATTTTATAAGAGTTTAATGGACTATTAGATGATGAATCGGCCTTTTTCCCTATGTAATCCAATGCACGTCTGCAGAAAGTTATAAATTTTAAATTAAAAATGGGAAAGTGTGTCTTCAACAAAAGCTGGTTTGTAGACCAAAAATTCAAGTCGTGGTTCAGAGAATTTACATCGGACAGACATAGTGTAAGATGGTGCAAGTTTAAGTAGTATGAAGTGTATCAAAACCTGTACCTGTCAAAAACTTTTTACTTAGATTGAAGCATGTAAATAGCCCTTAATCTTGAAGTTTGAATCCTTGAAAAACCCTTGAATTTTGCCATCAAAATTCTGTATGAACCATGTTATTTGTGGAGGGGGGTGGAAAAACTCCATATAGATAGATCAATTTAATTGGATCACTCATTGATCTATTCTGTGAAAAAAAACAACTGTGAAATGGTGATCATTTCAAAACTGCTTTAAGAGCAAGAGATGCAGACTATGATTCAGCTTTTACTTGAGGGTCACATTCACAAGAATTGCTCATTATTTTCAGGAAACAGAATACAGTTGTGTTGTCAAAATGCCTGCAGCCGAATTTCAGCGAATATGTAGAGACCTGAGTCAGATCGGAGAGTCTGTAATTATATGTTGCACAAAGGAAGGGGTGAAGTTTTCTGCCAGTGGAGATCTTGGAACAGGTACATACTTTGCAAGAAACTTTGATAGGACTTTTTGGGCAAACTCATTCAATTTATTAGTGCAAAACTCTGAAAAGCCAAATCTTTGGGGGTGAAAATCTGTTCAAGATTGTTTCATCAAAACCATGTAACATTCGGAGCTTGTCAACTAAGCTTATCCATGTATAGAAAAGGATCCTCAACCGTAAATGGGTCAACTCTGTAGAGAGTACACTGTACAATTATCCCATTATATCTCTAATTTGACAAGTTCACTGCAAATTAACCCCCCCCCCCTCCCCCCCCAAACAGTCACACTTTACATTGGTGTCTCTTGATATTGTCTCAAAATAAAAATAGCAGAAGAGGTATCAAGGTCGTTTTTCAAAAGAATTTTTTTAACTTCTAGGAGGCCTATTTCTAGCTTCCATAGAAGTTTCTTTTAACATTTAACACCATGATATAATTGAAAGATTGTCTAGACTAAGTGACATAAAATTACATTCAACCATATAAACTTTGACATAAATATAATGACATTATACAGTGCTCCAGATAATTTCAAGAGGCATCAGTACTGTACTGATCCAAATAATTTTAAATCGGTACTTGATATGAGGATCAGTACAAGCTTACTTTTAGTATCAATTTATTAAGTAACGTCTTAATCAAAACTGAGCTCTTTAACCCAACACAGAGATGGTCAACATTTACAACATAATGTTAGAATATAGCAAGAACGCTACAACTTTTCTATGTAGCCAATTGATCGCTATCAAAGCAATTGTCCTGATTATATATTGCACTAAAAGTGATTTATATAAACTGGTCAATTGCTCATCAAACATTGAATTACAGTCAGTAACTCAAAATCTAAGCTATAGCTATAGCTCTGAAGAAAATTAGACAAAATGACATTTTATAAATATGAGTATCTACCGTAGTAGACTACCGAACTCTTCCTTCACTTCTATGAATTGTCTGGAATTGATTTTACATTCTAGTCAGCAACAAAACTTAATTTATTTTCATTTCGTTTTGTATCACAAATTCTATTTAATTAAACAAGAAACCATTTCTATTCAGAATCATCACTGATTTCTTGTTTCAAACAAATGTCCAAATCAGCAAGAATGAAACTGCTGTAGGGATTTGTCCGTAGACGGCTGAAAAAAAACTCAACTAAGTTTTATGTCTCGACATTTTGCGATTAAGTCAGTCGGAACGCCTGGTTTTACATCGCTCATGACATTAAATTAGAAAGAGATTAAATGCCGGGTACCGTCCTTGTTGACAAGAATTTTCCCACGGTCTGAATTCCAATGTCACGGTAAAAGACATAAAATTGATCCGAAATAAGGGTAGGCAATAACAATGTAACGGGGATTTTTTGGCAATATCGGAAATAGCCGAGTGATTTCATGAAATGCTACAAGAGTTAGTTCTCTTTTGTTTACGCATTTGTACCTAATACAGTCCGTTCACATGATTTACGTTCCGTAACGGCAATTCGCTGAAAAATATGCGTAACCAGCCAATTTACGTCCGTAAATTAAGGAAAAACGGACCTTATCTGGAGCACTGATTATAGAAAGGAAGTTGGCCCTATGGAACTGTATTTATTATTGTATTTTCATATTGCCAACTTACATATTGTAAGAGGTACCCATACATTGCTTTACTGTAGCTCTGTTTATAATCCTTAAACTAGACATTTTCCTATTGAAAAGTATTTAATGTACATTGCTCTTCTTTTGTACTTCTCTCCTTGCAAAGGTCAGTTTACAATATTAACCCTATTTATACAGAATCTGAAATATTCTTGTTTTGATATGAGGTAGATTAAGATTGGCCTTCACATATGTGCATGCTTATGTCGGTCTATACAAACTGTGCAAAATCAATTTTCAAAAGAAATATTGACCACAATTTGTGCTTTCAGCTCTTGTTAAACTTCAATGTAATTCTGTAAAGGATTGTATTTAGCTGTGGTTAAAATGAATTCTGAAAAATATTCTGTTTTGATAGAACTTTATGAATGTGTCTAACTCCCTGTATTTCCAGGTAACATTAAGTTGGCCCAGAATTCAAGTGTAGACAAGGAGGAGGAAGCTGTGATAATTGAAATGAACCAAGCCGTGACCTTGACTTTTGCTTTACGATACCTCAATTTCTTCACCAAAGCTACACCAATCTCGGCACAAGTTACTCTTTCCATGTCTGCTGATGTACCCCTAGGTTTGTATGAATTAGTTTCTTTCCTTATAAAAAACCAACTCATAATAGGGGGAAAGTACAATTTATTTCTTAAGGCCATTGAAATTGAAAAAAAAAAATGGTTGGGGAAAGTATCTTTGTATGATCAAGGAATTGGTTAATGACAATGAGTGTTTACTGTCATCAATTTGCTTAACCTAACTGGTATCAATATTCAAAAATCAATATTCGGCGTGTACTAAAAAAACGTATTCATCGAGTACCATGAAACACTGGCTACCTTTTAGCTCACCTGAGCATGAAGTGCTCATGGTAAGGTATTTTGATCGTCCTGTGTCTGTCATGTGTCAACAATCTTAAAATGATACCTCCTCCTAAACCGCTGCCAAATTTGGCAGGAATGTTCCTTGGGTGGTACTCTTTAAAAATTGCTAGAAGAATTGAAATCTGTTAAAAACTGATTGCCATGGTAACAAAACTGAAATTTTAATGAAAACTTAAAAAAATAACTCCTCCTGACCTAGAAGGCATAGATCCTTGATATTTGGCATGAAGCATCAGTACAATGACCTCTTTCAGAATTGCTAAAATCATCATCCTCGGGTACCCAGGGGCCGAGCCCGGGGCGGGGGGCTAATATAGAAATAAAGAAGGATTTTTAGAACAGCATCTCCCAAACCGCGGAGCGGCTTTCAACCAAATTTGACAGGAATGTTCCTTGGGTGGTGCCCTTTCAAAATTGCTATAAAAAATTGAAATCCGTTAAAAACTTTGGTTGCCATTGCAACAAAACTAGAATTTAAATGAAAAAATTTAAAAAATATCTCCTGACCCAGAAGATGTAGAGCCTTGATATTTAGCATGAAGCATCAGTATAATGACCTCTTTCAGAATTGCTAAAATCATCATCCTTCAGCTCTCAGAGGCGGAGCCCTAGGGGGGTAGGGGCTTATATAGAAATAAAGAAGGATTTTAAAAGGAATATTCCTCCAAAACCGCAGGAGGGATTTCAACAAAATTTGGCAGGAATATTCCTTGGGTGATGCCATATGAAAATTGCTAAAAGAACTGAAATCTGTTAAAATCTCTGTTTGTTATGGCAACAAAACTGGAATTTTAATAGAAACTTAAGAAATTATCTCCTCCTAACTCAGTGGGCCTAGAGTCTTGATATTTTGCATGAAGCATCAGTACTTTGACCTCAAATCACCAACCTCAAGCCCTCAGGGGGGGTTGGAGCTTATATGGAAATAAAGAAGGATTTTTAAAAGGACATCTCCTAAACCACTGGGCTGATTTCAACCAAAGAATTTAATCAGTTTAAATCTCTGGTTGCTATGACACCAAGAGTAAAATTGAAAAAAAATGGGGGAAAAAAACCATCTCCTGACCCAGAAGTTGAATCTTGAATTTGCATGAAGCATCAGTACATTGACCTTTTTCAAAATTGATAAAATTTTAGAGCCACAGGGTGACTAGGCTTAAATAGAAATAAAAGAAGATAAGCCTTTCAAATCTTTTTGACCATTTTAAACCAAATTGGGCTTGTTGATTCATAGTTAGATGTTAAAGGCGGTTTTCTCCCAACCCAGTTTGTATTGGACCTTGAAGTAAAAAAGAGCCTTATCTCAGGTGAGCACAAGGGCCACTGGCCCTCTTGTTCGTGTATTGACGTTCGGGTTCTATTTTCAGAAAGTTGGTTCTTAATCATTTCAGAGAATTTTCTTAATGTCACGTCCTAAAGGTATATAATAAAAGGAATATTACAACAGTGTGCTTTTCTATGTGTTATCGTGTTCTCGAAACGTGTATGGTTATTTTTTATTGGATTCGACGTTCGGTCTCATCCAATAAGAAATACCTACACACCATTCTCGAACTCGATAACAACAAATAGAAAAAGACAGTTGTAATATTCCCTGAGCGTTTACTGTTTTGAGAAACAAAGACCTGGTTCTTTTAAAATATATGCTAAATTAAGTTCTTTTGATAAAATTACTTCAATATTTTCTGTAGTATAGGATGGTAATGTTCTGAATGGTACTTTCTATATGATGTAGATTGGTACCCCTTTGGATTGGGACAAGTCTTAAATTTAGGAAAATGGTAAAGGGTTAATACAAAGGTGAAGACAAATATTTCAGAGGTTTCGGGGGGGGGGGGGAATTGGATATTATAATTATCATTATTCCATAATTAAACGGAAGAGGAAAAGTAAAAAAGTCTTATTTTGTCTGATTTTGTAGTGATGAGTTAACCAATTACCAGAAGTTGCAGACTTTTTTAACCCACACCACTTAATGATGCTTTTTGATGCCTTTGTATAATACTACTCCAGAAAACATTGTGGGAAAAGGAGAAATGGATTGTACCAAGCCATTTCTTCTGTTCCCCTAATGTTTTCTACCATATTAAAAAACTATTTTTCAATTTATACACACTTTGAAATGGCCTAATTTCTTTGAATTTGGACTGTTCTAAAATGATGTCTGGTAATGGGTTGAGTAAATTTTGAATGTCTAGCATTTGGGAAGAAAGAAAATACTTTGGCCTAACAAATTTTCATTTTGATATTTTGTAGGCTCTTAAAAGAAGGAAAAAAGGGAAAGAAATAGGGCTGTATGGGAATTGGTTTACCCTTTCCAACACACCTGCAGAAAAAAGTTTTGCTTGTAACAAGCAATTTCTTCCTTTTACATAATGTTTTCCCAATTGCTTTTCTCAAGGGGCGTCCAAAAGCGTAACTCTGTGGGAATGGGTTTATCAAAATCTTCAGTACTCACAATGTATTTTTACCCTAAAAGATAGTTTTTAGACTGTCATCTGCAACTTCACTGAATTTGGATGAGTGTAAAATTCAATATTTTGGTATTTGGATAAACACAGGATTTTCTTCTTTCAGTGGTTGAATACAAAGTAGCAGACATGGGATATCTTCGTTACTACTTGGCCCCTAAAATGGAGGACACAGATGATTGAAGAATCTTTCAATAAGTGAACATATAGTGCTAAAAAAATCATGGTGTAATATACAATCATGAAGACATTCATTCAAACATTTTTATCCTTGTATAGGTGATTGAGGTTAGTTTGTTTGGTTAAAATTTCAAGGAATTTCAAAACTGAATAAGGAGAGCTGGAGACTTGAAAAAGGCATTCAAATTTTTACCTAATCAAAACACCGTTCAATGTTTGATTGAATGAAATTGTTACGTGGAAGGATGATGAAATACTGTTAATCTTTTGTACATATTAAATATTCATCAATGCTGGTATTTATGTATTTTCATGTAATTGAGATTTGACGTGTGAAAAATGGCCTGATGTGCATATGCCTAAGATGGCATTTGAGCTAAAGATTGGAAATAACACCTTTGAAAGTTATTTCGGGCAATGATAAAACCTTATACCTACTCCAAAACAGTTTTTCTTAATTGGTTCAAAATTCGGATTCTGTGGAAATGGGTTATATTCCTATAAAAGCCTACACCTAGTCTTTCTGATGAAGAAACACATGATTGTAGTCATAAGATTTTTCTGTTGCATTTAACCCAATATAAATCTGGCATGATTATAGAATGGTAACTTGTTTTGTCATTAGCTTATCTGACTGAAAGCCAACCAGCAATCTATTATGTTGTTAAGTCTGGTGCGTGTGCTTTAGTTGGTAAACTTTTACTGTGAAAAACTTCTCAGATGGTATTGATCAGAACTCAAACAATATTGACCCTTAGGTCACCCTTTTTAGGATTCCTTCAAAGAAGTTTGATTGTATGAAAAACATGGCTTAAATGGGTGGGGCTAATTTCTGTATATTGTGAATATTTTGTAATTCAGAGAAACAAGTGGATGGATTTCACCCATATTTCACAGGAACAATCCTCGGGTGACCCTATAACAGATTACTTGAAATAGAATTGATTCGTTGAAAAACAAGGCTGTATGGATATGGCTTATAAATATCTATAGAAAACTTTGAAAATCATTATCCGATGGATTTCACAAGATAGATTATATGGTGACCTTTTATCATTTTTCTACAACTAATTTTGATTTGATCGGGGGGATGGGGCTAATTTCCGTTTAAGGTATATTCATGTACTTAAAAATAGTTTGATTTCAACAAATTTTCACAGAAATGATTCTTGAGTGAATTTTGGTCAGATTTTTTCATGAAATATGCCTTGGTAAAAAAAACATCCCTTTTATGGGCTGCCCCCCATATCTTTATAATGATAATATTCGGAAGGTCTTGTCGAAGAAACTGGAGGATGGTTTTGTCTTGCGGTGAGCGAGACATTTGTCACTATGACAAGTCAGGTGTATGTGCTTAAGTTTGTCCGAATTTGTCCAGACAATTTCTCCTGCATTTATGGATGGATTTCAAAATAACTTGGCACAGTTATTCTCCATCATGAGTAGATGTGCCATTTGAAAGAATTTTTTAAATAGTTCTAATGTCAAGGTCACAGCTCAAGGTCAAACACTAAATTGTGATTGTCAAGAGATTTTCTCTTATAATTATGCATTGATTTCGAGGTCAAACACTAAAATTGATGGTCAAGGTCAAGTTGATGGTCAAAACTTTCTGGGCTCGACAGCAGTTGTCCTGGGATAACCATCTAGTTAACAAAATTTACTTTTCGGTTAGAAACATCACGGAAATTGTGGTAATACTACAACCCTATGGACACCTGGTCTGCAAGTACAAGTACCACGGGTGGCACTTCAATAGTCCTGTAACTACAGGTCATGGCCAATAGAACCAAGATTTTTCACAAAATAAGTTGAAGATAACTGACACTTAGAAGGTAAAAGATACTATGCAAACAGGTGATGGTTTGAGTAATAGCTTAGCCCAATACCAAGGAACAAGATGACAAGGTTTGGGGATCGTTAAAGTGGTTGTTGATTTGTTTAGTTATCATATCACAGCCTGCTTTGATGAGCTTCAACTTGTTACATTCATCCAGAAAGGATTGTTACAGCAGTCACCTAATCTGCCGAGACAAGATCAACGCCATGTGAAGTAGTAAAATCATGTAGCACTAATTTGGCAAAGGACAAGAAAGATGTAAAGAAATGGGACATAAATCCTAATGTTTTAAATGGAAGGAAAATGTCGAGGACAAAGGATCCATGCATCAGAGGAAATTTTTGAGATACAATCAAGACATGATTTTTGAAGTGGCAACAAAAGATGCATCTTAAACTTGGGACCATTTTGAAATGAAATGAAATCCACCAGTGATCACATTGGAACAGGATTCCTTAGTAAATCTAATACAGCTGTAGAATTTGACTGCAATTGAATAGTATCTTCAACAGGACAAAGGGGAGAGGAAAAAACTTGGTACTCATCACAGAATTGGACTGAATATGGAAGCTAAAGTAGCTGATGATGCACTGTTAAACAATCTGTATCACAGTTGGCTTTGGTGAGCATATTGGTCTTGAAAAACTTCAGTATTTTTGTTGCCTTTAAGCTGGTCAAATTATACTTGAATCTAGATATATATGTATACTCAAACCATTTGATTCTGCAATGTTTGAAAATTCTACTGGACTGGTTCACTCATTCTGCACAATTTTTTCTGTCAATTTAGCTCGCCTGAGCACAGACTGCTCATTGCCAGGTTTTGTGATTGTTGAATGTGAATTGCGGCATCATCAATTAAGGTGTTTACATTCTAGAGGCCACAGTTTTGCCCAATCTTCATGAAACTTGGCCAGAATAATTGTTTGGTCATAAGGATGAACTCTATTGATTAAGGAATGGGTTCTATTGGAAAACACAGGAAGGGAGCTTAATGACATTTTCTGTTTACACAAGAGAGGCCACAATTTTGGCTTGATCTTTATGAAACTTGGTCAGAATAGTTGTAAGGGCATAAGGATGAATCTATTGATTATGGGAGGGTTCTATTGGAAAACAGGAAAGGGGGCCTTAATGACAATTTCTGTTTACACAGTACACTACAGAGACCACAATTTTGGCTCAATCTTCATGAAACTTGGCCAGAATAACTTGATTATGAGAAGGTTCTATAGGAAAACATTGGAGAAGGGACCTTAATGACAATTTGTTTGTTTACACTCTAGATACCACAATTATGGCTCAAACTTCATGGAACTTGGCCAGAATTATTGATAGGTCACGAGGATGAACCATATTGATTATGAGAAGGTTGTATTGGAAAACACGGGAAAAAAGGATGACAATTTCTTAGTTTACGTTATAATTTTGGCTCAATCATCATGAAACTTGGCCAGAATTATTGTTTGGTCATAAGGATGAACTCTATTGATTAAGGAATGGGTTCTATTGGAAAACACAGGAAGGGAGCTTAATGACATTTTCTGTTTACACAAGAGAGGCCACAATTTTGGCTCGATCTTTATGAAACTTGGTCAGAATAGTTGTAAGGGCATAAGGATGAAACCTATTAATTATGGGAAGGTTCTATAGGAAAAGGGGCCTTAATTACAATTTCTGTTTACACTATAGAGGCAACAGTTTTGGATTAATCATCATTAAACTGGTTATATTTGCTTCACTCAAATTGCAATTTTTTTTATCAGCAGATGATTCAGATGAGCGATTAGGACCATCATGGTCCCTTTGTTCTATATATGTTGGAGTGGATTTTGAAAGATTTGAATACAGAAATGAATGTATTAATCGCAATCGAGGGTTGAAAGCAAGACTGTTCTAGGTGTCTACATTGTATTGACATTTAGAACAGTGTCACAATAAAGCCTCGTTATACTATTGTTCAGGACGATAAAGTTTTCAGAATTTTCAAGCCCCGTTCTGTGTTTCTAAATCGTGTTATCATTGAGGGGGGGGGAATGAAATTTTTTGCAAACAATTTAAGGTCCACCAGCTAAAAGCCAGTGATCTATTATGGTGTTGTGTCCGTATGTAAACTTTATTTCACATGATCTTTGAACTTAAAAGAATGAACATCTAATGGATTTTAAAAAATGACCATTTTATAATAAGATTCCTTGTATGATTTTTGTCCAATTGAAAAACACGGTTTTTATGCGGAGTGTTAATTACCATATAAAGTATATACCTCGAACTTTAAAAAAAATCCAATACCTTTTCATCTGACTTGGTGAAAGGATTTTACGCAATTATTCCCCCACCTATGAAGTAAATAGGTTTCACTATGTCTGTCCGTTTGTTCTAAGACTTTCGTACCATGCTTTTACCCGAGAAGCGGTTGACCTACAAACTTAAAACTTCATGCAATTGTTGTCACTGATTTTAGGAAGTGCCCCATTGGTTTTGGGTCACGTAGGTCAAATGTCAAGATTACAATTGAAATCAACTAGCTCAAACTAATTGGCGGGGCTAATTTCAATACATGGCGAAAGCTTTAGTCTTCATCTCCGAAAGCAGATGATTGGTTTCAACAAAATTTCATAGGAATTTCCCGCTAAACCAGCCCAACATCCCCGAATGCTTCAATTGAGCGCGCGTCTTTCTTGAACGGCGAACGACTAGATCCAATTTCTGTTGAATCCAGCTTGCATGTGTATAGAGATCACAAAAAAGCATATCCGCGTTAAGCTATTGTCGGGTGGCAGGGATTCAGTTTAGTGAACGGGTATATAAGATTCGAGTGAAAAAACAACTCGCAAATCGTAAAATACAGTAATTTGACGTCTACGTGATGTGTAAATCGGATGTTCCTCTCTATCACGGTGGACCTAATTTCGTACTATATTGAATTTTGTCTATTCTTTTGGTCTGACTAAATCAAATTAGGCCGCCGTCATAGCGCAGTTGGTAGCGCGTCAGACAGGCAATTTAGGGGTCCCGGGTTCGATCCCCGACGGCGGAACTCATCCTTTCCGACTATTTGTCTCTCACCAATGGGTCGATAATCGTAGACTTATGTGGGATAGCAGCTGGAGGCTAGGAAGGGATGTAGTGGTAGTACTGGTGTGAGAAATATCAGGATTCCATTGTTAGGTGCTCCAGCCGCCGCGACATAACTGAAAGATTGTTGAAAGCGGCGTAAAACCCCATTCAAACTAAATCAAATTAGAATGCGTTGGTGAATACGGGCCTAGAGTTAATTTTATGCACAATGTCAAAGTAAGGTAAGGGCTATCTTCGCGTACCTGCATGTAGTAACTTTTAGAGAGACCGTCTAGTTACAACAGTAAATATATCTATACTGTAGAACATGTCTGCGGGATATCAAACTTTTGTATGGGAATGGGTTAAAGGCCAAAATTAATATTTTGCATCACCTGCTGACGCTGTTCATAAATCAAGATAATACTCGTAGGATTCAATTTGGCTTTAGGTTACTAAGCTTACAGAGATACAAAGGATGAAACATTTTGAATCTTTAGACTTTTTAGCTCACCTGAGTACAACGTGCTCAAGATGAGCTTTTGTGATCATCCTGTTTGCATCGAAGGTCGTCAACAATTCTTAAATATTGTCTTTGTAACCATTGGGACAATTTCAAAATTATCTTTGTAACCATTGGGACAATTTCAACCAAACTTTGCAAAAATGTTCCTTGGTCGAACTTTTCAATACTTGTTGGTGAGATTTGGGTTCGCCAGAACATGGGCAAGGCAGGGCTTGTCTGACTTAAGAAATCATGAAATAAATATTGAAAATCCCGGACCAATATGTACCAAATTTGTCCAGAACGTTCCTTCTGTGTTTCTATTGAAACTTGTTCATGAATTTTTCTGAAAAAAAAATGGGGGCGTGGCAGATAGGGTTCATAAGACTGAAATGTTGGCCTTCTAAACAACTAAGCGAATTTCAACAAAATTAAGCAGGAATGTTTCTTAGGTGACCCTTTTCATTTTTTCAGGAAATTTTGATTCGCAAAAAAATGTTGGTGCGACATGGCCACGCTCATTAGACTGAGAAAACATGAAATATTTTTTTTAAATATTGTTCTCCTAAACCATTTGGCGAATTTAGACAACATCTGGCAAGAATTTTTCTTGGGTGACCCTCCTTAAAACTTGTTCATGAAATTCTTATTCACAAAAAAATGTAGGCATTGCAGGACTGGCCTTTTCAAACTTGGAGAAATCATTCTGAAGTGAGTGGTTTAGGTCCATTTTTGTCCTCTTGTTAGCTCCACCAGCTATTGTCATGGGGTTGTGTCCGTCCGTAAACTTTTACTTAAAAAATCTTCTCCCCAGGAAGCATTGAACGGAATTCAACCAAATTTCACAGAAATGATCCTTGGGTGACCCTGTATCAGATTCTTTCAGAGAATTTTGATCGGATGAAAAACATGGTTTTAATGGGCGGGGCTAATTTCCATATAATGGTGAATTTAGCTTTGAAAATCTTCTCAGAAACCATTCGATGGATTTCAACCAAATTTCACTGGAATGATCCTTATTAGATTACTAAACAGGAATTGATTGGCTGTAAACATTGCTTTATTACATTGGGATAATTTTCATATATGATAAACAGTGAAAACCTACAATTATCTCTGGTTTCGAAAGATTATAAGTTTTCAACAAAATGAACCTTTGGTAACTCTGTGTCAGATTCCTGTATAAAATACGGCTCTGATGAAAAGTATGGCTTTTATAGGGGGCTTGTGTCCATATATGGTATATAGTGAAATTTTGAAAATCTTATTCTTGCAAACTAGGTTGGTTTTCAACCAAATTTCTCAGAGAGATAAGTAAATTCAGGCCGGTGGAGCCAATCAGGCGCTCAAGCGCATCTAGTTTTTATCACCACAGGCCAAATAAGTAAACATTAGCTTATCGACGTTTTTGTTGGCGAAATAAACATCGTAACTACCGCTTGAAGTCGAAAACCAACAAAAATGTTCAACATAAAGGTTGACCAATGTTAAAAGATTATGCATGCTTTTATTGGTCTAGCCGGGTTCTGTTGTCCGCCGATTATTGCATCACTGGACAAATCCAAATGTTTGTCTCGTTCAAAACTAGGCATCACGGAGAACGACTTGAGAAAGTTTAAGTCGAAACTGATGTTTCGCGCTGACACACACAAAAACAAAATTAAGTTTCCTCTAGCCAGGGGAGATAAACCCTTAATCTCAGAATAGACAATATTAAAGGGCTCAATTTCGATCAAAGCTATACACACTACAGTTGCAATTCTTAGCATTTTTATTTAACTCAAGGGCAGATAAATCCAGAACCAATGACGTCATAAAAAGGTTCCTACACTAGACGTCAAAAAGTTTCACTGCGGTCATTTTCAAGTACATCGCAACTCGATTGGGGGGGGCGAAAACATTATACGGCCTTACGGGCGTATGATTAGAAGTAACTCAAAATTTGAACAAGAGTTCAGTCGTCTGGATATGCGCCGGCACATGATTGCAATTGACCAATCGCTGGTCCCGCCCAGTTACTCTCTTGCCGCGCCCACTGACTCCGACAAGACGTCCCGCTTCGATTTAAAACAGTTATTTGCAGAATGTATGGGCAGTAGCATGTAAAAAAAAATAGAAAATAGATTGGTTGGCGACCTAAACATCGTAACTACAGCATAAATAAGCTGTAGTTTCGACGTGTAAGTCGCCCAACTAAGAAACATCTCGCACAAATGGCGGCCAATGTCGGAGTTCAAATATAAATTTCGGGTTTAATAAATGATTTGGTCGATATGCCTTGATTGGCAGCCGCGATTGGTCAATTGATGGTCGGATGCTGTCAATTTTAAAGCCGATTGGCAAATCAACTAATTCGCTCAGACATTTATATTATTCATTTTGGTGGTTTGTCGATTGAACGTCGTAGCTACAGCTTTTTCAACAAAGTTCATTAAAGCTATTCTCTTGCCGTCTATAGTAGACATTTGGTCCGACCGTATAGTGGAGACTTAGACTATGCGGATGCACATGCTGAACTGCGTCTTTACGCGGATTACTCCGTTATCAAACAGTGAAACTTAAGACTAGTCCGAATTCAAAGAGTTTGCAGACAATTTCAAGTTGCCTTTTATGATAGAAAACGTGAACGGTTGGGAAATTGCTTGCTACAAGCAATATCTTAATTGTCCACAATGTTTTTCAAATCTCTTGGATTGATTTCTATACGTCATCTTAGTCAAGATGAGATGAATAGGGGCATTGGGATGTTTCATTCTTGGTTATCCCAAGGGAATGCTGCTTATGTCGTTAGTGTGTCCCAGGGTGTTGTCTCCAGAACATGGAATCGATTTATTACGACCGAGAATGTTAGGCATTTGCAGGCGGGGGCGAGAACGCTCAACCAATGCGGTTCAAAACCGATTTCTGGAAGTTAAACACGGCGTCACCCATTTGACACCACCACAACGTTAAGCAGGGACTTCAAGAACTCTACCACCTGGCACACAAGTACCCGAACCATCAAGAATCGGTTACATGAAGCTGGCCGTTGACCCGATATTACGTGTAAATGCGTTTAGCATGGATATGGGATCATGCCACTTGGACCCCAAATGATTAGGATCCAGTTCTGTTTACAGAGGAGTCCAGGTTTTGTGTGGTCGGATTTCACCTTTAAACATGCTAGGGTGTGGAGAATGTTAAATGAACATGTTGCTCCAGTTTATGTGACAGAATACGATCAGTTTGGCGGAGGCTCAGGGAAAATTCCAACTGATGGATGATGTGCGAGTACATAAAGCCCACACATCACCGATCAGTATCGCGAACAATCCACAGTCGTCCGTATGGAATTGCCAGCTAGATCCCTGGACCGAAATCCAATAGAACATGCTTGGAATAGGTTACAGCCAGCTGTTTCATCACGCCACGTGCATCTAGTATCTATAAAGGGGCTCAGACAAGTTCTTCTAGGAGAATGGGATCAATTTCCACAATACAAAATCCCTCTTGTGACTTGGCGCATATCATCAGCGTTTTGTGATTTGATGCTGCGTCATGCAAAAAAAGACGTTAAAATTCTTTTGTGTGTACAATTCTTGATGGATTATGGTGAAATTTTGACCAAACCTTTGTCTTCATTTGACCTAGCGCATATCATCATTGTTTTGTGGAATTAGGGTCAAAAGGCCCAGTGACAAAAAGGCCCACTTTCAAAACTGACCAGAAAGGCCCAGTCCAAAAAGGCCCACATATACATGCAAGAGAATAGCAAGTCAATGTGATTATACATGTATTTAACTCAACTGTTAGAAGAAAATTATATATTAAGAATCATCATTATTTTATCATCTTATCCTACCACTCGTGAGGATGATATTTTATGGACTTGCTTATATGATCCTTCTTAGACAACTGATATATACATGTACTGTACAGCGTAAAAAAGAATTAGCATTTTTTAACATAACCTTGGTTTCTAGAAACATTGCTATAATTACAGAAAACCATTTGGAAAAAGGAGAAACTGCTTTTCAGAAGCAAACATACTTTATCGATATATTTATTATACTTGGTTCTTTATGCTAACACCTTTCAATACAGGTAATAAACATAAAAGTGTCATTCTCTTATTGATACTGAAAAGTGTTTTTAAAATTCTACGCTGATCAATTTTAAGTCAGTTTGAAAATTAAACAATAGAAATATTCTACATATTGTCAAAGTCAAAATAATGTCAATTTTTTAAGATAGGTGAATGAGACTTAATGTTCAAATTTGATAGTTGGCCTTTTGAGCCAGGCTTTTTGGTCAGTTTTAAAAGTGGGCCTTTTTGGACCGGGTCTTTTGACACTGGGCCTTTTTGACCCGACACCCTTTTGTGACTCAATGCTACGTCACGCACACAAAAAGGAGACTTATTGTCAAAATTCTTGTGTGTGCAACCGCACAATTCTTTACGGATTCTTATGAAGCCAATGAACACCTGTTTTCTTTACACAATTTTGTCTCTTGTTTAAATTTAGAACCGCTTTATTACTGTCAATCAAGGCATACTATTTTACCCATTGCCACATACACTTCCATCGTTTTGATGCACAATGAAGACTGGGGGAAGTATTTATAGGAAGTTGAAAATAACCAATCGTGGTATCGATTAAGTAATCAGTCGACCAATTAAATCATTCATGAAGACTGAAAGTTAATTTTGAACTCCAACATTAGCCGCCATTTATGTGAAGCATTTTTGTTGGTTAGGCGGCTTAAACATCTTAACTACAGCTTGAATAACGCAAATAATCCCTTCTACTTTTGCTACTGGTCATGAATTTTGCACACAAAAAATCCAACTCTCCGGAACTCTCCTGTCGGAGCTAATGGGCGCGGCCAGCGATTGGTCAATTGCTTGCTAGAATCAGCTTTTCCATTTTTTCTATCTCATGTATACTCGCTCTTCAAAACACCTTCTGCAGTATTTCAAATTTGACATGTCCATTTATTTAACGGTTGTCGGGTATTTGGGTTAAACGTGTAGACGACGAAAGACAAGTCACGGCCCACCGCAGATGACCCTCTAGATTGTTCAAAATCACCTCCGATGTTTTAATCCATTCCCACACAATCTCATTTCTTACGACTCTCAACAATCAAGCATTTCATTATTATCATTTTTTTATCATTATTTTTTTCCATTAAAAACTTTAACTTTATAAGATTTAAATTTTCAGCTTTTTTTCCCAGCGTTTGAGTCGGTAGCTGTCTTCGATGTATGTACTGGTGATTCTTACTAAATTGTGTGAACAGGCTAATCCGAGTCTTTACTTTGCGCAGATGTGAGATTGGAAATGTTAGCACATACCTAGTTTCGAACACCATTAGTAAAGAATTGACTAATCGATGTTGTCAATCAAATTACCAGTCGACCAATGAAATCATTCATATGGACAAGAGATGAAATTTGATCTCCGACAATGGCTGTAGTTTTTGTTAACCTTTTATGTTGATTTGACGACTTAAACGTCATAGCTACAGCTTATCTAAGCTGTATTTACGCCGTTTAGGTCGCCAACCAACTACGTGTATACTACTTACTTTGTTACATCTACTGGCCATACATTTTTTAGATTTATTGCCGTTTAAAGTCGAAGCGGGACTTCCTGTCGGAGTCAATGGGCGTGACCAAAGGAGTGGGCCAGCGATTGGTCAATTTAGCCGTTACATCACAATCCAGTACTTATTAATGTATTTTTAAACGAAATATGGTAACTGTAAAATGTGTGTGAAAAGGAAGAAATATTTGTTTTAAAAAATCTACTTGTCTCATGATATTTTCTACCTTAGTTGAAACTTATTTTTCAATTTCTTAGCACTTTGAAATATCATCCGCGATTTCTCTGAACTTGGACCAGTAAAAAACTATGTCGTCTGGTAATGGGTTTATCTAGAGACGCTAAATGTTTAATCCAAAAGTCCAAAACTTATTCCATTACCATTCAATCCCACCTTTTGACGCACATTAGGAAATAGGCTGTAGAAAAGAAGGAATCGCTTTAACTAAGCAATTCATCTTTTTCTCACAAAGTTTTCTTCACTCTGACCTTTATCTTCTAATCTAAAGACAGTCTAAGCATTATCGACCATAAATTATTTCAATTCGGACTAGTTTGATACTATGTCGTCTTTGAATTGATAAAGGTTTAGGACAAGAATAACCAAAAACTAATGATAAGGTTAACCCAAAACCAGACGGCAAATTATGTACTGGTTCAAGTCGACCAGGAGTTGCGAATGCAAAGTTTATGAAATTTTAGATTTTATCACCTTTCTAGGTAGAAAATGTGAAAAATGGGGGAAAATGCTTGGTTCAAGGGTTTTTTTGTTTTGTTTTATTTCCACAATGTTTACCAATTATTTTTTTTTAAAACAGCATCAAAAAGCGCCACTGTATGTGAATGGGTTAACAGGATACTTCGAGTTGCTCTGATTTCTTTTATACACTTAAAAAGTTAATTCCCAGCAGGACTGTTTTTGGACCTCTGTGACTGTCGTTTAGCGAAGTTAGTAATTGACCAATCGCTGGCCCCGCCCAATGACTCCCTAGGCCCCGCCCATTATCCTACGGGAAGTTCCACTTTGATTTTTAACGACGTTATTTGTAAATTCTATGGCCAGTAGCATGTAACAAAAGTTAAAATGGTTGGTTGGTGACCGAAACGTCGTAACTACATCTTGATTAGGCTGTAGTTACGGCCTTTAAGTCGCCAACCCAACAAAAAGTTGACAAAAATGGCGGCCAATGTCGGAGTTGAAAGCTATTTTTTGTCCGGGCTGAATAAATTGATTTGAACGGTCGGCTGTTTCCTTGATTGACAGCCGCGATTGGTCATTTGTCGAGGCATTGTGACCGCCGTGCTTTTAGTGCTTGCTTCCGTAAACTCTTTCTTTTCAAAAGTTACTCAGAAACTACTGGACATTGCAACCGAAATCGAAAGAAACTATCATAGGACGACCCTTTGTTAGATCACTTCAAAGATTTGATAGGATAAACAAAAATAAAATAACCCGACTTGAATAGGTTGAACTTAATTGATATATGGCAAATAGTAAAAAAAATTGAATCTCTCACCAAAAACTATAGGATGAATGTCCACCTGTGGATCTTATTTCCATTTATGGAATATAGTAAAACATTATCGAAGTATTCTTCTCAGAGAGTATTGAGTGGATTTCAACAAAATCATGCATGAATTTTAATTGAGTGAGAATGTTAAAGAGTATATGGCCAACCAATAAAGGCCATGGCTTTTAAACTATGCGAAGTTTTTTCAAAATACCACATCTGGAAATTAGCCCCATTACATAAAGCATTGTTTTCCTATGATCAAAAGTTTTCAATGCGTCTGACGGATCATTTGTGCAAAATTTGGAAAAGTGGGATACATATTTTTAAATATTGTTTTTAAGTCGTTGAGTAATGTTGAATGAAACCAAAACTATTCCTTGTACCTAACATAATTTTCAAAAATTATCTAGTTAATGGGCCCCTACCGATATACGGAGTTCTCCCGAAAATTGCCCTTTAATTAACTCCCTTGATTCTACTGGGTAGTTCCGGTTTAAATTTCAACAAAGAGTATATAAGGGCTGAGACTAAAAGCGTCTGTTTTGGAGAGTATTAATTATTTTTTCGGTATTTCACACATAAGAATATTGAGTATTTTTGTAATACTTATAGATTATGAAAATGTTTTGGTAGTTTTTATTTACGTTAACACGTTATAATCGTCTTCCTGTCCGAGTTTCATCCAGTTTTCATATTCTACTTCTCATTTTCGAAACAAAATTAACAAATGTGTCCTTCTTGGTGAATTGTTACTTTTATTTCCTTGGCTCGAGAATATTTATTAAAACATGCAAACAGACAAAAAAAACAACGGGGGGAACAAAAGTATTGCGATAAAAGGAGAATTTTTACATGGAATTTCTCCAAATCTGAGCGACACGTTATTTTTTATACAAATGGATTTTAACATTTCGTCTGTATCCTATTTCGTTCTGAGATTTATTTACCTACAAATGTTTAAATGGTAAGTTAATCTTAAGAATTACCGATGTCCGTCCATAAACTCCTGTTTTAATACAAGTAACTTACACGTTTTGAATCGGTATCTTTGATTACGCAATAGTCCACGGATGGTATCCGGATATATCTCATAACGATCGGCTATTTGCTTTGATTTTCACACGACTGCCCAGATGTCCTTCTTTTGACTAATTAACTAGGGAGTCGGTTGACTTATATTATTTGGAATTTATCTAGTTCTAAAGATTGATTAATGTTTTATCTTTCTGTCCATATATTATATGCAAAATAATGTGGTTGGGTCCCTAAGTAAATGTACACTATCAGAGGTTAAATGCTCCTATTTTGCGTAGAATCAGATATTTTTCAGAATTTGATACAGATACTCTTAAAATACTCTTAGAAAATTTAATTGTTGTGGTAGTTTATATTGACACGTTTTAATCGTTTTTCTCTCGAGACCTAGGAACCAGTTTCATTCTCGTCCAGATTTCATATTTTACTTCTCATTTTCGAAAAAATAGCAAAGGCGTCCTTTGTAGGAAATCATTGCGTTTACTTCTTTAGCTTGAAAAGACTTATTAAAACAAGGAGACCACACAACAACGACCAAGTATAACAATATTGCGACAGAGAGTACGTTTTACGCTGATTTTCTCCACATCTGAAAGATCCATTAATTTCGGTACACGTGGCTATTAAAATATCGTTCGTAACCTCTTTCGTTCTAAGATATATTTTTTTTCTGTAAAGGGTTAAACGGTAAATCAAATTTAAAAGTTAACGATGTCCTCTCATAAACTGCTGTTTTAATCCAAGTAACTTACACGCTTCCGATCGGTATCTCTGATTGCGTAATAGACCACGGGTGGTATTTTGGATATACACTGGATATATCTCATAATGATCGGTTATTTGCTTTTGATTTTCACCCGATATCCCCTTATTACAAGTAACAAAGGAAGTCGTTTGCTATTCCCTCTAATTCTAAGGAAATTACGAGTTTGTACATTTTAAATAGGATTATAAATGCAAGAGGTAAATGAAATCTATTTTAAAACGTTTCTTATTTAGAAAAATTGGGGAAAAAAATTAAGTAAGAAAAATCTGAAAAAAAAAAAGAAGTTTAAGTTCACTCTTTTACAACAAGATGATTTGAATATTTATTAAATATACATTGTATCATATATGTCATTGTATGATATATCTAAATATAGTAATAAGAATTTGGTATCAACTAACGTTTAAAAGATTGTCTTAGTTTGATCTTTGTAACACTTCTTACGGTCATCTCTTTTATATTTCCACTTTTTTATTTCTCACATTTTCTTAAATACATGAAATGATATATCAAACAATACATTAAAAAAAAAAACACATTCAGCAGGGTAGAAATACTGTGGAAAAGGAAAAAAATGCAACAAGCATATTCTTTTTCAACAATGCATTCTCAAAAGCCACAGTGACGTATAACCCAGGGTTAACCAGAATAAATTTTATATGAAAAATATAAATTTGTGCACACATCTAATATCAGATGCTAAAGCTTGTGCAGGTTGATTGAATTAAATTGGTTTACCCATTCCCACACAATGACGCCTTAGGCGCCCCTTACGAAAAATAATTGGGAAAACATTGTACAAATTGACAGAATTGCTTGTAACAAGCAATTTCTTCATTTTGCCGAATGTTTTCTGCCCAGAAAGATGAAAATATCTACAAATTCATCAACTTAAAGTTGTCATGTGCAACTCCTTTTTGGCACAGTCTAATATTTTGCCCTCCGGTTTATTGGTTAAACACCACTCTCACCATTAAATCAGTTACTAAGCATAACTGACATTTCATCTGAGCCACAAGCTGCTCACCCTACTTAGACCTTATCATTTGCCGATTGGTAAGATATTAACGATATATCTTACTTTCCATTGGTAAGAAACGAATGATATATCTTGGGAGGACCTACAGAGGCAACAATCATTTCCACAAGCCTCCAGACACATTACAAAGCTTGTTGAGGATCATGTGATCAGTGAAGTTCCGATTAAATTTATTTCATATTCATCAATGAAAAGGGTATTTGTAAAATTTACATGGTCATGAAATGAAAACGTATGGAGAGCTTCTTTTTAACAGTTCCCGTTTATAAAATGACGGATATCTTATAAATTCAAAGCCCCGCTCGACATGCGAAACCAATTTTTAAAAAAGGAAATAATGGAATGTATTTCCGTGAGTATCATTGTATTTATTTCGATCAAAAAAGCTATTTTTATGGTAATTAATACGTTTATCCGGAATTAGGGTATATCCGAAAAATACAGTATCATATCGGCTCATTTACGATTACAAATACGTATATCGCCACTTAGCTTTAAAAATTAAGCTCAGCTGTTAAAATAAAGTAGTCTCTAGATCATCTAGGGTTTCAAAATTGATGACACATAGTAAGAGCTGGCAACAACCTGTTAATGTTTTCGATACCGATATCATCGATTTTTTCACCGGAACTACCCAAAGATTTAAGGGAGGTCACTCTAATACTAAAACTAAGCGGAGTAACTCTGGATATCGGTAGGGGCCCATTAAGAGATGAAGAGAATAATTTTTGTTTTCATGGAGTTATGAACCGAAAAACGTTATCACACCGTATGAATAAGCGAAGCGGATTCATACATTGTGTGATTAGGTTTTTCGGTTCATACCTCCATGAAAACAAAAAATATTCTCTTCATCTCTTATAATTTAATAGCATCGAGCGAAAAAAGCAAATATTTTACAAATTCTGATACCTTTTTGTATGGGACTATTTTGTGCGGAAGCATACAAAATCGCTGCGTGCTCAAAATTTTGTTCATGGAGTTATGAATAATTCTTTTCAACCAATCAAAAAGCTCGTTTTTGATAGAAGAAACTAAAAATTAAATTATTCTGTGAAGTATCTGGTTCCTATTCTCTATGTCAAGGGCAAATTAATTCTAGGATCAGTGCACGTAATAAAAAACTCATGCACAAAAAAGAAAACATTTGGATTCACTCTGGGCAATTCAAATCAATTCTAATACGATATGCAGGAGGATAAATGCCCGTTTGAAAATACTGTAATCTAAAGCTGTTTTGCTAAGTGAAGGGCAGATAATTTAAAAACCGCCTAAGAGATCCTAATAATAACGGGCTCATGCACAACTAGACACCATACAGGTTTATTGTGGAATGTTTCAGTTCGTTCCAATTGAAATGATAGGAGTTGCACACACAAAAAAACTTTAATGTCGTTTAAAAATTCTTTATTCTATATAAAACCCACCCCATTCGGCTTTCCCCCTTGGGCTCAAAGGATAATGATTTTAGCAATTTTGAAAGACGTCAATATACTGATGTTTCAAGAAAAATATCAAGGCTCCTGGGTCAGGAGAAGTTATTGAAGATTATTTTAAAATTTCCTTTTTGTTGCCATCGCAACTAGAGTTTTAACAGATTTCAATTCCTTCAGCTGTTTCAAAAGGGGACCACCTAATTATTTCTGCCAAGTTTGGTTCAAATTGGCCAAGTGGTTTGGGAGGAGATGTTGTTTAAAGGAATTGTTGACGGACGACTGACAACAGGCAAAGCACGCCGGCCGGACAGAAAGTGATCAAAATAGCTCACTTGGGCTCAGGTGAGCTAAAACATCAAAACCATAAACTCAACTTACCATTTCACCGACTCTTGTGTCACTATTATATTATTCTTCAGAAAATACTGTGGAAAAATGATTTCTTGAGACAAGCAATTTCTTTTTCTATACAATATTTTCTATCATAATAGCATTACTTTCTGAATTAATCTTACTTCACAATGTCGCCATCTAGCCCTTTGATTTTGGACAAGTCTCAAATTTTGCAACGGGTAAGAAAAAAAAACCAACCGTAACAATGATAACTCACCGTATAGTGCATCCAAAGTTTTCGACTTATCCGAATCATGAAAGTTCAAATCAACCAGACTTTGAGCAACCTGGACTGCCACAAATAAAATGTAAAATAATGGCTAATGGTCTAAATTTTGTGTTTGAATGGGATCGATGCCACTTTTAACAGTACATGTATTTCAGTCTGATGATCTGAAGAAACTTTAATCCATTACAAAATGACAAAATTTTACACTGGTTCAAAATAAAAGAAGTTGCAGATGACAATTCGAGGTTGATGGAATTAAATATCTGTGTAAAAAATATTGCTCAGCTGTGTGAAAAACGTTATGAAAAATAAAGTGCCTGTAACAAGCAATTTCCTAATTTTCCACAGTTTTTTCACAATTGCTTTATTTAAAAACCCATTCCAACGCAATAAAACTTTTTTACGCCCCCCAAAAAACGACTTTGGAAAACATTGTGGAAAATGAATAAATAGCTTGTTGCAAGTGATTTCTTCATTATTCACAATGTTTACTAACTCAAAAGACAGAGGTTTTCAAAATTTCATCAACTATAAATTGTCGTCCGCAACTTTGTTGAATTTGGACCAGTCTAAAATTCTGTTATCTGTAAATGGGTTAAGTGTTATTGTGTGGGAATGGATCAAGTCAGTGGCTACCTACGAAGAGGATACAGAGGCTGATCTGAGTCTTTATTTTGTGCACATGTGTATTTGTTGGAAATATCACACAGGCTAGTCTATAGATAAAATTTCTGCATGTGTGGGCAATTTCTAAAATAAGGGCAACACAGTGCAAGTGTCATGGAGATGCAAGAAATGCTCGATAAGAACTAGAACAGCAGGTGACTTAATACCCCAACCAGAGCCTTGTTAATGAAAAAAAGTGTCTAATTTCAAGGGGAGATATCAACCAGGCGGAAGTTGACTCTTTTTGAAAGAGTCTTGCAAAACGTCAATATGTTATCGGTGTATATAAAATTCCATTACCTTTGAATAAAAATTTAGGACTTCGCAAAACAAAATTACCTAAATCAGCCATATTAAGTTAAAGAGGAGATAATTCTACTGCTAAAGGATGATTTAAAAAAGCTCCTTGTAACATTTAACATGTGTTCAATGTATTTATGTTTTATTACTTTTGAAGCAAACCCATGGCGACACAAAATTACTTGAATGAGCCTTGTTTATAAAATGGCACATCTACCCATGATGGAGAATAACTGTGCAAAGTTATTTTGAAATCCATCCATAAATGTAGGAGTAATTGTCCGAACAAATTTTGACGGACTAAGAGACTAACGCACATACACCGACTTGTCATAGTGAAAACTAAGTCACGCTCACCGCAAGCGGACTCTACAAACAAAATGTCGAAGTTCAAAGGGAGATAAATCTTATGCTTTTCTATAAAGAATCTTGAAAAACTTCAATATGTCAGCAATGTATATATAAATGTTTTTATTGCTTAATTGGTTGCGGTTCAACACCAATTTTAGCTGCTGATCTCACAAGTGTCGGAAAGGCTATTTGCTGCAGCTAGGGATGGAACCCGGGACCCCTTGACTAAGTGTCCTATGTGCTGTATTAAATATAGCATGTATTTATACCATTGCAGGAGGAGATTACTTACATAAGTCTAATTTATGAAATTTGTCTAAGTTCAAGGGGAGATAATTCTTCAACCAGAGGGAGGTGAGACTTAAGAATTGCAACACTTCAACATGTGATCAATGTATGTATAAGGTTTGATTACTTTTGAAGCGAAATTGAAGGAGGAATTTGCAACACAAGAATACTTGAATATTTGTACACAGAGGGACGGATGGACAGACATACAGACAGGCTGTTTCCAGAATACCCGTCAAAACATTCGTTTTGAAGGGATATAATCACCCAATTAGTATAGCATGATTATACGTGAAGGTTGAAAATACATTATCTGTGAAAGGGTCCACTGATTGGGGAAAAAAAGAGAGAAACAATGACGTTTGTATAAGTTTCACATTTTAATGTGTTTAACCCATGATTAATTTCACATATCTGTAATGCAGCACTTCACCTTTCCAAGGTAATTATCATAATATATACACATGTACAGAATACAAAAAAATAATCAAATCAATTGCAATTATATTTACATCTTTAACAAACTAACAATATCTTTATTGAAATGTTCAATTTGAAATTTTAATCAAATACATCAATATCATATCTCTAATCTTCTACAAAAGAATATACATGTATATCAAAAGTGGGGACATACCAATTTTGAGATGTGGTCATTGAAAAAGAACTACAGTGTATCTTATCAGTATAAGTAAAGATTTTTCCAATTTATTTTTTCCAGAGGCAATAAGTAACCATTCTGTTGACTGCTTATTTCAAAGAACCCTTAGCCCACTCTCACACAGTCCCGCTATTTTATGACCCTGAAGTAAAAGGCTTCGGAAATCATTTTGGACAATGAAGAAATTGCTTGTGACATGCAATGTCTGGAATTTTCACAAAGTTTTCTACCCTAAAACGCACCCTTTTTATGCCCCTCAAGAAAAAGGCTTTGGAAAACATGTGGACAATAAAGAAATTGCTTGTAACAAGAAACTTCTTCAATGTTCACAGCATTTTCTAAAATTCTAAGATCTTTTAAATTTAACACACTTGGAATCATTGTCTACTACTGCAGTCTAAAATGTTGTCATGTGATAATGGGTTAACATAACAAGAGGACCATGATGGTCCTAAATCGCTCCCCTGAGTATGATTGTTCATGACTTTATGATATAAACAAAATAGCAAAGCCCTCTGTCTAATAATTTTGGAGAAGATGTTTAAGGATTTCTCTTTTAATCCTAGGTATATTGATGATCCCACCATATAGCACTAATTTCCTGAATATGGTAATGCTTTGAAGTATAGACATCAATACATACCAAGTGTAAAAGCTCTAGGACTTATGGTTTAGGAGAAGAAAGTTTTCAAAGATATCCTTATTCATTTCTAACTAAAATTAGGGATCGCACAGAAAAGGGCTAATTTTCAGAATACGGTAATTCTTTAAAGTATTTTGGTAGAGGGTCAATAGTTGATGAAATGTACCAAATATCAAAGCTCTAGGCCTTATCGTTTGGGAGAAAGAGACTTTAAAAGATTTCCTTCTTTATTCCCTTGTAAAATCAGGGATCGCACAGAAAAGGGCTAATTTTCAGAATACAGTTATTTTTTTGAAGTATTTTGGTAGAGAGTTAATGGCTGATGATATGTATCAAATGTATCAAAGCTCTAGTCCTTATAGTTTGGGAGAAGAAGATTTTTAAAGATTTCCTTCTTTATTTCTTTGTAAAATCAGGGATTGCACAGAAAAATCGCAAATTTTCAGAATACAGTAATTCTTTGAAGTATTTTGGTAGAGGGTCAATAGGTGATGATACATACCAAATATAAAAGCTCAAGGCCTTATAATTTGGGAGAAGAAAATTTTCAAAGATTTCCTTCTTTATTCTTTTGTTAAATCAGGGATCACACAGAAAAGGGCTAATTTTCAGAATACAGTAATTCTTTGAAGTATTTTGGTAGAGGGTCAATTGATGATGATATGTACCAAATATCAAAGCTCTAGGTCTTATGGTTTGGGAGAAGATGATTTTCAAAGATTTCCTTCTTTATTCCTTTGTAAAATCAGAGATCACACAGAAAAGGGCTTATTTTCAGAATACAGTAATTCTTTGTTGAATTTTGGTAGAGGGTCAAATTAGGTGATGAAATGTACCAAATATCAAAGCTCTAGGTCTTATGGTTTGGGAGAAGAATATTTTTAAAGATTCCTTCTTTATTTCTCTGTGAAATCAGGGATCGCACAGAAAAGGGCTTATTTTCAGAGTACGATAATTCTTTGAAGTTTTTCGGAAAAGGGTCAATAGGTGATGATATGTACCAAATATCAAAGCTCTTGGCCTTATGGTTTGGGAGGAGAAGATTTTTAAAGATTTCCTTTGTGAAATCAGGGATCGCACAGAAAAGGGTTAATTTTAGGAGTACAGTAATTCTTTGAAGTATTTTGGTAGAGGGTCAATAGGTTATGATATGTACCAAATATCAAAGCTCTAGGTCTTATGGTTTAGGAGAAGATTTTTCAATAATTGTTTATGGATGGACAGATGGACGTCGGACAGCTACCGATCACAATAACTCACCTTGACTTGACTTGACAACAATACTCATACTTTATAAGGAATTATTCTTGATGAAAACACAGTTTTCTTAATAAACCTTTTAAATCGAAATTTGTCCTTACCCCAACAATCTGAGAAGTCTCAATGAGGTTGACAAATTTTGACATCATAGCAAGATGTTAAAAGTGTAATTGACTTTATGAGAGACAATTTGTTTTATTAATTTTTAACAGCACATATCAGTCATATATCGGCTGGAGCACATAACCGTAGATTCCATGTATTTCTCACATCAGTACTACCATTATGTCCTTTCAAAGCCTCCAGCTGCTCATCCCACTTAGGTTTACGATAATCCACCAATTGGTGGGAGACAAATGTTATTGGAAAGGATATTTGCTGCAACTAGGGATCAAACCCTGGACCTTATTATTGAGAGTCGTGTTTGCTACCACCTTTCCCATCATTTTGTCACGTTTTGGCTTCTTATTGTTCTAAAGGAAATTGACATACCATCTAACACGATATACTGGTCTAAATTCAAAGACATTACAGATGACAATTTGATGAAATTTTAAAAATCTTCGTCTTTTAGGGAAGGAAACAATGTGGTTAATGAAGAAATTAATTGCAGCATGCGATTCCTTCATTTTCAACAGTATTTCTTTTTTTAAGCTTTATTCTTTAGGGGCATGAAAAGGCAGTATTGTGTTGCTCTGGGTTTAACTAAACCATATAAATGACTAACACAAAGTCATATATATAATATCAATATTTCAACTCTTAACCGCATACTGTCTTCAAATGAAGTCCCCTGAAGTATGTTGTTTTATAACATTATTTAGCATTAAGAGTTTATTTCTTTCATTTAAAGATGGTGGCTTTAGTGCTGTGAACAAAGTTATGAACATAGACAAACTGGTTTGTTTGTTTGAATAAGTCTTAGCAATGCTTTTAACAATTTTTCAGTCATATAGTGGCAGCTGGAACACCTTAAAATGGATTCATAGGACATGTGTATCTTGCACCAGTACCACCATTGCATCCTCTCCTAGCCTCCAGTCGCTATCCTACTTAGTTTTACGAGACAAACTGGTTTATCTGTGATACTCAAATAATCAAAGACATTATTCTGGTGAAAAGAATAATTCAAGCATATTTAGGTAAAAAGAAAGATTGGTACCCCTTTTAAAAAATTACCACACAATCCCGCATTTTCACGCACTGAAGAAAAATAACTGGTCATAGCATTGTGGAAAACGAAAATGTTGATAATCTTCATTTTCTTCTTTTCCAACAATATTTTCTACCCTATCTTATATAAATGTTAAGATTTGACCAAATTTAGAATGTCATCTGCAACTTTTTTCAGTTTAGACCAGTCTAAAATTTTGATGTGTGCTGATTAGTTGAACTGATTCCCGTACAATCCCTCAAGAAAACCAAGAGTTGTCAGAGGACATCAATGCTTGACTGTTCTGAGTGCTTGATAGTAATGGCAATTCAATGTCGACATAAGGCATAATACCTAAGTAGTAATAGAGATAAATAATTTTCAATAAAAATTAAGTCAAACAAGAATTTGTAACTGAAAAAAGTGTCAAAACTCCATTATAATAAATGTAAAAGTAATAAATCTTTGCCTAGAAGATGATATGATTGTCTCGAGAGCGTGTGTACAGTTTCAAAGCAACAGCATTAGTAGAAAAGGAGTTTTTAAAGATATATATCAGTTGCATGTAAGGTTTAACCAAGAATTTCGAAGTCCAAAGAGGGTTAAAATTCCACTAAAATGAATGTCAGAGTAATGAAACCTTGTCTAGAGGCTGATGTTATTGTCAAAAAAAAAGATGTGGAAAGTTTCAGAGCAACAGCATTAGTAGAAACTGAGATAAAAAACTTGTTAAAACTGGGCAGTGCAAAGAATTTAAGGATAAAGTCCAAGTAAAACACTGATAAGGACCAATATATTTCTGGAGAGTATTCAGGAGAGATGACCCAAGAATGTCCCTCATTGTCCTCTGCAACTTCTTTTAATTTGCGCATTTTGTAATGAGTTAAGATTGGTCAAAATGGATAGCATTTGTGGTCAACAAAATGATTGTGTATTAAACAATAATTTTTTTTCATTCCTTAACCAGTATACAAACAATCCTTCCTCTTCACCACTATGGAAAATAAAATTCTCCTTTGCTCACAATATTTTCTAGTTATATGTAATAGCTTTTGGTAGAAGATTTCAATATGAGAAGTTTTCTTCCCAGCTCACAGTCATGTAAATCACATTTATACCTTAAATTACACACACTATTTAGAAGAAACCTTTTGTCCTTCTTTCACTTTTTCTTTATGTTTCTTTTTCTTTTTATCCTTTTTCTCTTTTTTCTTCTTTCTGTCCTTTTTATGTTTATTTTTCTTGTGCTTTCTTTTCCTTGCTGCCTCGTCATCAGATGAACTATCAGAGCTACTATCCTCGGAATACCTATTATCATCAGAATCACTTTCCTCATCATAGTCAGGCACAAATTTCGATTCATCAGCAACAGACTCTTTTCGAGAAAGCTGCTTTTTAGTTTTTGTATCTTTAGAGCTTCGATTGTCATGTTTACTATAGTCTCGACTGTCTCTACGATCCCTATGAGAATCACGATGCCCTCTTCGATCATCACCACGAGTTTTATGACTAGTATCTTCATCTCTGCGCTTACTTTTAATTTTATCCCTGAGATCAACACTATCAGTTGACACTTTTCTTCTGTCATCATCCTTACCAGATGATACAGTAATTTTCACACTGTTTTGTTTTGATTGTACATGTCTTTCATCACTTGATGTATCTGAACCCATGAACACACGCCTTCTAGGCTCACTCTCTACCTTTTTATGTGTTTCTAATTTCTGTGATTCTTCTTTGGTTGGAGATTTAACCTCTGACTTGATTGTTTCCTTTGGACGGGGAAGTGAGACAGCAGAAGATATTGTTGTGGGTTTCATCACCTTCTGAGAGAAAGCCTTCTCTGCTTTTTCTATAACTGACCTATAACAAAACAAGAAGATGTAGTTTCAAAAGAAAGGTTATACATTTCTAAATGCATTATTGAGACTTATTTAACACTTATCAAGCAGAACCTGGAATATTCCTGTTTTGGCAGGAGGTATAGACAAGGATCAGCCTGAACATATATGCAGTCTGATCTTATTCTACACCAACTGCTCATCTATTTTTAGCCAGAAGTGTTTGTAAGACAAATTTTCAAAATAAGTATATACTTTATGCACAGCTAGCAACCTTTTTAAAGCCATCCCCACAGAACAAAATTTTAGACTAGTTGAAATAGAAAGAAGCTGCAGACGACAATATCAAGTTGATGGATTTTCTTTTTGTCTTTTGGGATAAAAACATTGTAAAGAATGAAGAAATTGCTTGATTCAAGCAATGTCTTCATTTTCCACACATTTTTCGGGGGGGGGGGGGAACATAAAAAGAAGGGATTGTGTTGGAATGGGTTGAAGCCATTACCAGACAACAAAATTTAATTGACTGAGTTGGGTTTCACACTGCTTTTAATAGTATTTCAGTCATATCGCAGGGGCTGGAGCACCTAACAATGGATTCCTGGTATTTCTCACACCAGTACTACCACTACATCCTTTCCTAGCCTCCAGCTGCTATCCCACTTAGGTTTACGAATATCCATCCATTGGTGAGAGACAAATGTTGGAAAGAATATGTGCCACGCCGGGGATCGAACCCACGACATCCCATGATACCAAAATTTGAGCCTGGTTAAAATTCAAAGAACTTCCAGATGACCATTTTCAGTTGATGAGATTTAAAAGTCTTTCTTTGGGGCAGAAAACTTTTTGTGGATGATGAAGAAATTGATTGTAATAAGCAATTATTTCATTTTTCACAATGTTTTGAAAAGCTATTTTCTTGAGGGTAGTAAAAGCAGAATTGTGTGGGGAATTATCTTGCATTTTTCACATTCAAATGTGACCTTGACCAAGAAAATAAAAACCTGAATAGAGCGTAGTACACTTACTCTCACCAAAATGCAAAATATGAGGATCAGAACAAAGGCTATAACTCTGTGAAAATGGACCCAAATAAGAAATGCTTATCTCTGCTGTGCCTATCTCTTTTTTTTCAATCAAATCCATCAATTGGTTGAAAAGAAATTGAGCAGGGAATTTTCATGAAAGGGCTGTATATGCACATCTGCTTAATATTGAATCTACCTATGAAGTTTGAATTAAATTCATTTAGTAGTTTTTTTTAGAAAATGAGAGGACAACAGTCAACATACTAAGAGACTGACATACAGATGGACATAGTCAATCCTATTCTCCCTAAACTATAGTTCAGGAGACATAAAAATATTCAAGGTTATTCAAGGTCAATATTCAAGAAAATGAAATATTGTTTCGGAGACAGTAAATCAAGGAGTTCATACCTTGGCAGTAAAGTTGGTTTTTCTGGTTTCCATTTTTCCTTCCTTTTAGTTGGTTCAGGAGAGAGATCATAAGGATCCTCTTCTTTCTCCCATTTGGAGACCTCAGGAGGATCCAGCATTAGTTCATCTTCTGGCTGTGGTATATCATCCAGATCGGAGCCTTCCGGAGATTTGTTTCCCGACATATCCATTGATTCAGCTTCATGTGTAACCTTATCTTCAAGTTTTGGTTTCTTAACACCACCTTGATCATTTGGAGTTTCAGTTTCTTCTTCATCAGATGATTTATCTGGTTTAGTTCTTTTCAAGGATCGTCTTTTCTTATCATCACTTTGTGAAATTTCATTGTCAGATACATTGCCTTCAGTTTCTTGATTTTGTTTGATTGTTTCAGTAACAGATGAACTAACTGTGGTCTCCTGTTCTTCATTTTCTATTTTTGCTATAGGCTTTGATGATTTCTCATTGTTGACTGCTGTTTCTTTGTTTGAGTCTGCTTCATGATCAGAAGACTCAGATTGTGTAGCAGCTGATGCTTTTCTGGTCTTTTTAGCTTTTTCAGGTGTTTCATCCTCTGAACCTGAGGACTCAGACTCCTCCTTTTTCCGATCCTTTTTCTTCACAACTGGTTCTTCATCTTGTGATGTTTCTTCTTCTGCTCTAGCTTTAACTTTCTTCCCTTTTTCTTTGATCTTTTCTCTCTTCTTTTTCTTCTTTTTTTCTTCACTACCCTTCTCCTTCCTCTTCTTAACCTTTTTCTCCTTCTTTCCAACTTTCTCTTCATTACCTTTATCTTTTGTCTCTGGACTAGATTCTCTCTCTTTATCATGTTTACCACCCTTCTCACTTTTCCTTTCAGGACTAGATTTATCTTTATCTCTCTTTTCTTTTGCTGGACTCTTCTCTCTCCTCTCCTCCTTCCCTCTTTCAGCACTTCTCCTACTGCGATCTCTTTCTGAACTACGTTTTGAGCGTTCTCTATCAGGACTTCTACGATCTCTATGATCAGTGTATCTTGGTCGATCTCTACCTCTGTCTCGATCATAGTCTCTTCTGTCTCTCCTGGAGTCAGAACCTTTGGCTGGACTTCTGGACCTATCAATATATATATATATGATAATTGTAGTTTTTACTAATCAAATGCAACTTTAAAAAAAAAACCCAAAAAACACGTATCTCATATGTCAATCAAACAAGAACTCCATCGAAGGATGCTGAATGCTTGGCAGGTGGGTGCTGTACAGTGGATAACAAAAAAAAAAGTGAAAAAAGGACTAGTCCGTTACAAAAACAGTTAGAGTTACCTTTATTGATAGTATGGGCTGCTCATTTGATAATGAAAATATATCCCAAGTTTCAAATAAATGTCTTAAAGAGATATCACAAATTGTCAAAGTTTTTTTTACTACATCACTGACACAGTCAACAACAAGGTTAAAGCTAAACCACATTTTTTCTCTTTACAGTCTAGTTTTAAACTGATTGACCAGTCAATTCATTCATTTAGACTAGAAGTGTAATGTTAACCTCCAACATATATATATGTAATATTATTTCGTAGGTAGGCAACTTAAATGTTGTATCTACAGCTTATTTTTGAAAGCTTTTTCATAAAGGGAGTAAAAAGTGAATATTAGTGGGAATGGGTTAACAAGTTTTCATACCAGTTCTGCAGGGCAGGCCAAAGTTTTTCCATGACACCCTGTTTCTTTGAATTAGGATCACCATTTTTTGGAAATAACCCTCGAAATTTCTTAAACAATCTTGTTTATCTTATTTGAAATGGGGTATGATATGGCAAAATGACCCCCAATTTTGAAACCCAGGTAGGCTTTATCACACTATCATTTCAGATTCAATCTGAATTTACAGAACACTACTGTCCAACAAAATACCACAGATAGGCAAAGATCAACAACAGATAAGTCTATATGTGACAGTTCCAACAACAACAAACTAGCAACAAGGTAAGACTCAGGTCATTCTATGTATATGAATCTTCACTTGCACTCTAAAGATAAATTCGGACTCAAAGCTTTTTGAAGCTTTTTGAGACAATCTACAAATTATTCTTGACGCAGTGTTGTTGTCCAGGCTGCTCTATGTCTTAGCTTTAAGCACATCTGAAATTATTAGAATCCTCACACACAGGTCCATGTTGTTGGGCCAGCAAAATATCATAAAGCTGTATTTACAACATTTGGATCCTTCTACCATGATATGTAAAATGCAGGCTATTTTTTGTCGTGTTAACCAATTTCTGCGCAATTCTGTAGCTTTAAGCACAGATGAAATAGCTATTGAAAAAATTGTGAGAAAAAAAAAAGAAATTGCCTGTGACAAGCTATTTCTTCTTTTCTTACAATTTTTCCCACCTCATGTGACTCTTATTTTTCAATTTAAACAAATTTTGTTTTGTTGTCTGCAGCCTCTTTCAACATGGACCAGTCTAAATTTTGTCATTTTGGAGAAGGTTAAAACAGGAACGACCTAAAATTTCGAAGGAACAGAGTTCATAATTCTAATATTTCTTCAATGAAGCAAAAAAATAATTTCTACCTGTGTCTTCTCTGTGGAGACACTCTATCATATTGCCCTGTTTGCTGCAAGGGAACAGGTGCTGTGCCAGGAGGGGCTGGAGGTGGCCCCTGGGGTGGAGTCTGACCTGGTTGTATAGGGGCAGGGCCTGGAGGAAACCCATAACTTCGGTTGTAGTACATATCATACATCTGCTTGTAGTGTTCAAACTTCATAATGTCTTCATCACGAATTTGCCTGGAAAAAAGAAATCCGGCAGCTTGCAATATGATTATTTATCAGTATGAAGTACGCACCAGAACAAAGAAACAAGAGGCATTTCATCTTTTACCAGACAACAAAAATTTAGACTGGTCCACATAGAAAGAAGTTGCAGACAAGGTTTTTAACCCATTACCACACATTTACACAATGAAGAAATATACATATGAAAATCAATATGAGAAAAGAATAAATTGCTTGTCATGAAACAAACTTTGTTTTATTGTCTGTTATCTCTTTGCATTTGGACTACTCTAACATTTTATCTTTTGGGAATGGGTTAAATTGATGAGATTTTTGTTTTTTAGGGTAATAAATTTTCCGGATAATTAGGAAATAGTTTGCTACAAGCCACTTAAGCCATTTTCCCTAATATCTTTCTATGAGGGGCATAAACTAGAGGCACTTGACCGCCTGTAATCGCTCCACAGGCCTGCTTGTACTGATTAACTAAATGATGTTTTCCAGAATACAGTATAAACCAAATCATAATTACCATGTGTGGCAAATAAACCTTGTCAATGAAATCTTTTAATGTTTCAAACTTTTCAGTGTTTCATAAAAAGTCAATATATTTACTAAGTCAGATGAAAAAGGTTTTAACATTTTTTTTAAACTAGATGGTTGTACCAGGACAACTGCTGTCGAGCCCGCAAAGTTTTGTAGGTATTATGCTTCAGATAAGCACAATTTTAGTGTTTTACTCTGAGCTTTGACCTTGAACTTGAAGCTATCCAAAATATTCTTTCAATTGGCACATCTTCTCATGATGGAGAACAATTCTGCCAATTTATTTTGAAATTCATTCATAATTGTAGGAGAAATGCCCTGGACAAGCTCAATTTTAGTGTTTGACCTTGAGCTGTGACCTTGATCTTGAAGCTATCAAAAAAATTCTTTCAAATGGCACATCTACTCATGATGGAGAATAATTGTGCCAAGTTATTTTGAAATCCATCCATAAATGTAGGAGTAATTGTCCAGACATATTCGGACAGACGGACTTACTAACAGACTAATGCACTAACGCACATACACCGGCTTGTCAAAGTGATAACTATGTCTCGCTAATCGCAAGCAGGCTTTAAAAATATTCAATGTATACCACACATGGACATAAGCCACAACAATAATAGCCATGTTTTCAATCAACCAAAATTAATTGATGGGATCTGAAAAAGAGCCACCAGTCTTTCAAAAGACAAGAGTCACTGCCATAGTTGAGAGAATTGAATATCCTATGAATAGAATTTTTGAAAATTTTGACTTTAACCTTGTCCTCTTGGCATCAACAATTTTGTATCCATGTAAGGCACCTATATACCAAATTTGAAGTATGTATCTGAAAAAGTTTTGAGGAAATGGCAAAATGTAATATTCCAAGTTTTAAAATGACTGTAAACTAGAAAGAATGACAACAGTGAATAAAATGCCCTAAACACATAAAAGGTGAAAGCAATTAAAGTATTAACTCATCCCCACTCAATCCTGCTTTTTGAAAACCATCAAGAAAAAAGCTTGGAAAGTCATTGCAATTCTTGATTTCCAACGTTGTTTTTCTAAGAATAGGATTTTTCTAGAATTTTATCAAGTAAGACCTTTTATCTGCAATTTCTTTCAATTTGGACCAGTCTAATTTTGTTAATTGGGAAAGGGTTCATTCATACAAACTTACCCTTGATAATTTGGGTCTTCTCTAGGGTCTCTAGGTGGATAGGAGAAATTATAATTGGAATTATATCCTGGAGAATTTCTCCTGTTGAAGTCCAGGAGTGGTGGGGGTCCACTTGGAGGGATAAGAGGAGGTTGATGGGGGTCAGGAGGGTATCCTGGTTGACCCCTAAACTCCTGAGGTACTGGCCTAAAGTCAGGATGTCCTGGAGGGGGAACACGGAAGTCCTGTTCAGGTGGTCTGTATGGAGGTTCAGGTCGCCCATATCCTCCATACTCCTGACCCCTGTAGTCTGGAGCCCTGTCCCGATCTAGATAAGGGTCTCTACCATCTCGTCTCCCACCCCTTCCTCTACCTCTGCCACCATAACCTCTATCCCTGTAACCGTATGAATCATTTGCAAGCACTAAGGGAGCTTTAACTCTGGGAGGTGAAGGAGAATCTGATGGTGATTTCTTCTTGTCATCACGAGGTTTTCTGGATCTACCAGACCTGTGTGACCCAGATATTCTTTCTCTACTTCTTGATCTGGATCTTTTGTCTCTTGACTTAGTCTTTTTATCCTCTTTTTTCTCCTTTTCTTTTTCAGTAGAGGGCTCTTTTATCAAATCTTTTTTCTCATCTGTGTTGACAGCCTTTTTACTTTCAGATTGGATTACTGCGCTTTGCTTGATTTCAGATTTTTCTTTTTCTGCTATTACCTTTGCTTGTCCCTCAGTAGTTTCATTCTGCTGGCTTTCAATTGCATCTACAGTTTGTTTTACTTCTTCTACTCTAAGAGTTTCTGTATCTAAATTTTTACTTGAGGAAATCACTTTTTCATGAACAGTTTGTTCACTAATCTCACTAGCATTCGCTGCCTGTTCATCGACTGTTTCTTTTGCTGTTTCATTCATTTCATTTTGATCAACAGTATTTATCACAACTAAATTGCTGTTAGATTTTGTGCTTTTTCTAGATTGAACATTTTCTTTGTTCTGATCAACAGACTTCGCTTTAGAACTTTCTTTACCTTTAAAAGGTTTTACAGTTTGAATAGCCGAAGTTGAGTTATCCTGTTTCCTATCAGGTTTAGGAGACTTAGCTCTACTTGGTTTATCCTTCTTACTTTTATCTGGTGATCTTCTCCTTTTTACGGGAGAATATGGTTCTTTGCTATTATTGTCCCTAAATGGTGATCTCCTTCTATTAGGAGAGAATTTTCTCCCAGGGGAAGGTCCTCTTGAGAAGGACCTCCTAGAGAACCCTCGAGATCTTGACCTTCTAACAGGTGACCTTGATCTTCTTATAGGAGAGTATCTACCTCTGGATCTTGATCTTCTAAATGGAGAGCGTCTTGGACTTCGTGAGAATGATCTTCTGATGGGTGAACGTGAGTAGGACCTTCTTCTTACTGGAGACCTAGAATAAGAACGCCTAAACCTTGGTGACCTTGATCTTCTAGGAGTCCATGATCTTTGTCGAGAAAACGATCGTCTTGGCGACCTTCTATATGGTGACCTTGATCTTCTGGGAGATAATGATCGACGTGGTGATCTGGATCGCTTAGGTGTCCATGATCTTCTTGGTGAACGAGAGCGTGACCTCAATGACCTGGATCTTCTAGGGGATAAGGACCTCTTTGGAGAAAACCTTCGTGGTGATTTAGAAAATTTTCTTCCTCTTGACTTTGAGCGTGTTCTTGATCTGTATCTAGATCTTGACAGAGACCTGGAAATGATATAAAAGGTCAATCAACATCAATTCAATGTTGCTTGAGATACCATTATTACTTAGCAACCATTTTCCTCCAATTCATAATAGTTCATCTTGCAATAGCTTTTAATACACAATCCACAAAAATAATTTTTTTTTTGATTATCTGTATTTCTGGAGGATTATAACCTGATAATTTCACTGACAAATAAGCAAAATTATCAAAATGATAAACTTGCCGTTTTTATAGATTTAGCCTAGCTTTATCATGCACTATTGTACATCATGGCAGAAGCACCAAAGATACTGAGCAAGACATCATGTTGTCATTTAACCCGTTACCAGATAGAAAAAAGTAAGAAATTGAAAGGTATTGCAAACGACAATTTAAAGCTTATGAAATTTTGGAGTTTTTGTACCTTTTGGGAAGAAAACATTGTGGATAATGAAGAAATTGCTTGTAACAAGCAATTTCTTCATTTTTCACAATGTTTTCCAAAGCTTTTTTCTTAGAGGCGCTTAAAAGCGTCACTGAGTGGGAATGGGTTAACTGTGGGAATGCAACTGTCAATCAAAGAATCAATCAACCTAATCAAATCATTCATTTAGACCAGAAGTGAACTTTGAACTCCAACATTGGTCCACATTTATTTGAAACATTTTTGTTAGTTTGGCAACTTAAAATACCATAATTATTCAAGCTGTATTTACAAAATTTAGTTCAACCTTTTAACTTTTTCATTAGAGGCTATTGACCACAAAATTTACGAATACGCTGTTTGATATTGAAGTGGAACTTCCTGTAGGAGCTTTGTTGGCCAGGCCATAGATCTGTCAATTCACTAACTAAATGACAGAGTTTGCAAAATTTCACATTTGTTCCTTTTTATAAGAAAGAAAATAGAACATTTGTTTGTTTTCATGTCAGATCAATAAATCTATAACCCTTTCATGTTCAATCCCTGCTTTTTACATCCCTGTATTTTTATACTTGAGAAAACATTGTGGAAAATGAAGAAATTGCTTGTAACAAGCAATTTCTTTTTTTTTTTCACTATTTTTTCTACCCTACAGAATGATTATTTTTCAAATAAAATCAACTTTGAATTGTCATGTGCAAAACATTTGAATTTGGTCCAAAATTTTGAAAAACAAGGTTAACCTGTTGAACAACAGAACCACATTTTTGCCCCTCGATTCTTTCATCAATTTTACCCTCTATTTCCTTATAAATAGACATTTGCTTTCCCTTTAATAATTTTGTATTACTATCCATTTACCAATTATCTGACGACAAAATTTAAACCAGGTCCTAGTTGAAAGAAATTGCATATGATTTTTCATAATTTGCTAAAAATTGGAAAGCAAGGGTTCAATAAGGTAGAAAAGCATTGTGAGAAAAGGAGAAATTCCTTGTTACAAGCAATCTCTCATTTTTCAACAAAGTGTTCCCCAACTATATTTCTTCAGTGCATCAAAAGGCAGGATTTTTTGGTAATTGGTTAAGTGACACTGTTACTATGTAATAGTAAACAAGCAGCAAAAAAGTAGAATTTCTGCAAATGTACAGTTACAAAACTTACCTTGACCTAGTACGAGATCTTGTCCTTGACCTTGTTCTCGACCTTGATTTTGATTTCGAGCGAGGGGGCTTCTTTTCTCTCCTCTCCAACTCTCTTTGAAATTCAATAAGTGGATCACTTTCATGAAAAGAAAACAACAAATTTAACCCATGCCCACACAACAAAATTTTAGACTGATCCAAATTGAAAGAAGCTTGAGACGATTATTTCAAGTTGATGTAATTTTAAATATATTTGGATAGAAAAAGTTTTGGATATGAAGAAATTGCTTGATTCAATTGCATCATTTTTGTAAAAATCAGAGATTGAGTGGAAATGGATATAACCTACTTTGATAGCACTCTGACTGTTCCAAGCTGGATTCTTTGATTTCTGTCTATCCCGGCAAGTGAATTATAGTAGCCACAACTACTATTCATTTGAGGCTAAAATGTGGTCTGTTGAGTGTAAACAAGGCCTTTCTTAGACTTGACCTAGACCTAATTTTTGACCCAATATGACCCAAATTTGAATTTTGCAGAGAGACCACAGAACCAATCATTCTGTCCTACTATCAAGTCATTTGAGCCGAAAAAGTGTTCCCTAGAGTGCAAACAAGGTATTTCTTACATTCGACCTTGCGACCTAGTTTTTGACCCAATGTGAACCAAATTGAAACCTTACAGAGAAACCAAGGAGGCAAACATTCCTACAAAGTTTGAAAACAATTGAGACAAATGTGGCTTCTAAGAGTGCAAAAAGATGTTGACACATGAGGGACACAGCAAGATCACTAAAACTTACATTGAGCAAGTTGTGCTCACTGCTCAGGTAAGCTTAAAATGACAAAGGTGTAAGTCAATCCCACATTTGCAGGTTCTCTACAAAATAGCTAAAGAGGACATTGTGGGAATATGAACAAGAGTTATCTACAGGCAACATTTCTCACCCTAGAGGGTGCTTGTCATTTTGGGGGTGGTATTTGAAAAGATGTTAAGGGCACATGCTCATAGAGTCAATGTCATCTGCTTATGAAAGCAAGACTTAGTGTAAAATATCAGCACCCTTAATGCCCAGGGTACAAAAATAGCTCTTCTGAAACTTTCATCCTAGGTGAGCTAAAGATTGCTTGTAACAAGTAACTTCACAATTTCTCATGTTTTCTTTCCTATTTGGCAAAATTCAATTTCTACGAACCTTGAAATATTCTATTCAACTTCTTTCAATTTTGTCCAGTCTAAAATTTTGAAGTCTGAGTTAAAATTGGTATTGATAAATAAGAGGATCATTGGCCCTAAAGTGCTCACCTGTGTTGATAACTACAAAAGCATAAGTGAACTAATTTTGGCAAAATGTGACCTATTATCAAATCTTGTTTTGAAATCAAGAGCAAACATTCTTACAAAGTTTCAAGATATTTATGCCAGAAAAGTAGCATGCAAATTACAAAGATTTCTTTAGATTAGACCTAATACTTGACCACATGTGACCCAATATAAAAATTGACAGATAATTTTATGAAGACAAACATTCTGAACAAATATCAGTTCAATTGAGCCAAAAATGCAGCCTCTAGAGTGCTAATCGTTTAAACAAAAAATGTGGCCTCAGGAGAGTAAACGATGTTTATGTAAGATTTTACCTAGTGACATAGTTTTCTACACCATGTGACCAGAAGTAACTAGATGGTTGTCCAAGGACTGCTGCTGCAAACTTTTGTAGGTTTTATGCTCCGGACAAACACAATATTTGTGTTTGACCTTGAGCTTTGACCTTGAACTTGAAGCTATCCAAAAAATTATTTCAAATGGCACATCTACTCATGACGGAGAATAATTGTGCCAAATTATTTTGAATCCATCGAAAATTGTAGGAGTAATTGTCCAGACAAACACAATTTTAATGTTTGACCTTGAGCTGTGACCTTAATATTAGAACTATCCCAAAACTTCTTTCAAATGGCACATCTTCTCATGATGGAGAATAATTGTGCCAAATTATTTGAAATCCATCCATAAATGTAGGAGTTTTTGTCCGGAGAAATTTGGACGTACGGACAGACTGACTGACGGACTAAAAGACTAACTTACGGACTTACGGTCTAATGCACATACACTTTCTTGTGATAGTGACAACTATGTCTCGCTCACCGCAAGTGGGCTAGACAAAAACTTAGCTGATATATCATGGACACAAATATTCTGACTAAATATCAAATCAATTGAGCAAAAGATGTGGTCTCTAGAGTGTACACATGGTTTTTCAAAGATTTGACCTAGTGACCTGGTTTTTGACTCCATGTGACCCAAATACAATATCATGGACACAAACATTCTGACAGGGTATCAAATAATTTGAGCCCAAATGGTGTCTCCAGAGTGCACAAAAGGCATTTTTAAGATTTGACCTATTGACCTAAGTTTTGATCCAACTTGACCCAAATTAAAACTTGACTGAGGTATTATATGCACAACATTCTGAGACAAAAATGTGACCTCTAGAGTGTGCACAAGGTTTTTCTAAGATTTGAACTAATGACACAGTTTTGACCCCATGTCACCAAATACCTAAGTTGACAGAGATAATATGCAGACAAACATTCTAACCAAGTATTAAGACGTTTGAGACAAAAATGTGCACACAAGCTTATTTCCAAGGTTTGACCCTGTGATCTAGTTTTTGACCCTGGATGACCCAATGAATGACTTGACCAAGATATTATGAAGACAAACATTCTGACCAAATCTCAAGGCATTTGAGGCAAAAATGTGACCTCTAGAGAGCACACAAGGTTTTTCTAAGATTTGACAATGTGACAGTGTTTGACCCCATGTGACCCAATACCGAACTTGTTCAAGGTTTCATAATAATAAACATTCTGACCAATTCTCAAGACATTTGACCTGAAATTGTGAAATCTAGAGTGCACACAAAATGTTGACACACTACAGACACAGCTAAATCATAAAACCACCCTTGTGCACTTTGTGCTCAGGTGAGCAAATGATTTTTTTTAAATTTAGTGGACAACTGTTACCACTTTAGTTTCCAGCAGTATGTATAGATGAAAATTACCTGTAAAGTAATCATGGGCTAACAATCTAAATACAGCCCTTTTTTTACTTAAAGTTAAGTTACTTAGCGGTAAGTTACTTAAAGTTCTTTCAAAAAGTACTTACGCCTTTTTCTTCTCTTCCTGAAGAAGTCTAATTTTTTCTTCCAAAAATTCCTTTTCTGACAAAGGTTTGGGCATATTCAGCCTAGGTAATGGTGCTGGAGGTCTAACAACCGGAGGAGGAATTGTTGGCCTAACAACCGGAGGCGGTATGACTGGAGGAACTACTGCACGAATTACAAATAGAGAAAATAGGATTATCAATCAATTAAATACAAAAACTACTTCATTTTCAAAATTGGTTTTCAAGTTGTAAGTAAAAAACAGCAGTTGAAAAAGGGGTATAACTATACAAAACTATATCTAGAATTTGCTCCAGTGGTTAAGGAAGATATCCAAGTTTCAAGTAATTGCCTATAGTGATATAGGGATATCACATAATGTCAATGTTATTGAATGACGACAAAAACAAGGCAATAATCATTATGGCTAGAATAACTAGAATTGTCACAATGAGGTCTGATACCCCCACCAGCACTTTGCCACTTAAGTAGCACAGTTGACCTTTCACCTACATTAGCCAAAAAGTTCAATTGTGACCTTCACCTTTGACTCAAAAACAATAGGGCACCTCCTTGAGTCATCGACAAGATTGGTATAAAGTTTTGGTATAAAGGGCTTAGGTCTAATAGCTTATGAGTTGGTGCACACAAACAGTTTTCAACCCGAGTTCAATTGCGACATTGACCTATGAATTACCTGACCTAAAATGAACTGGGCACTTCATTGGGTCATTGACAACCTTTGTGTTAAGTTTCAAGGTTGTAGGTCAATTGATTATTGAGTTTGAACATGGAAACTGTTTTCAACTAAAGTTATATAGTGACCTTGATCTTTGACCTATGTGACTCAAAAACAATAGGGCACTTTATTGGGTCATTGACAACATTTGTAAGTAGTTTCAAGGTTGTTGGTCGAATGGCTTACAAGTTAGATCGCAGAAACAGTTTTCACCCAATGTTCAATTGTGACCTTGACCTTTGACATACGAGACCTGTGAACAATAGGGCACTTCCTTGGGTCATTGGCAACAATATCATGGAGTTTCAAAATTGTTGCTCAATTGATTCTTGAGTTAGAGCACAAAAATGAAAAAGTATACAGATGGAGACAGAAATGGTGAAACCAATATACCCCCCTCTACTTCATATGTGGGGGTTTAATAACTTATGGTTTCTGAAAAGAACTTCCTTCTTGTAAGAGTTATTCATTTGAAAGTGAATTCCTATTCAAAGTATTCTAACATGACACCTAGGCTATATTACAACCTCAAGTTTTTCAAGCAGCTGCTGAGCTGATATGATTTTTTTGGCACTAACCTAAATGTTTTATTAATAATTTTCTTTTGAAATCAACCTACCTGCAACAGGGGGTGGTAGAAATGGTGGTGGTGGTACTAGAGCTGGAGGGGGATAGGCAGGAACCGGAAATGGGACAGCAGGGGCCATTGAAGCTGCTGGAGGTACACTATAATAACTCTGGTAACTGGAGGACTGGGGAGGTCTGTAATAAAGAACAAATTGACTATTAGAGCAAATCTCTGGTAAGTGTATATTGGTGCAGTTAACTCTTTCAAGTACAACTCGGCCTCATAACCCTAATTTCAATGGAAATAACTGACCAACATCAATAACTTTTTCCTGTTTTTCAAAATTTGGTACCCATCCAAGTTCAAAGGATTTGACTTAACCTCAAAGCCCAAAGTTGGTCTTGATATCTTTTTTGTTTGTTTGTATGGAGTTTTACACCACTTTTCTGAAATCTTCCACTTGTATTAACCCTTTCCTGGACAAACCCGGGATTTTACATCACTGTGATTTTATACTTGAGAAAAGATTGTGGTAAAAGGAGAAATTGCTTGTAACAAGCAATTTCTCCCTTTCCCACAATATTTTCTACCACATAGGATGGTCAGATTTCAAATTGCATGCATTTTTCAATGGACCAGTCTAAAATTTCATAAGGGTTAAGGCAAGATTCACTTGTTCATATGTTTTCTTGGTGTTACCAGTACTAGGCTATTGATTTACAAGTCATAATAAAGGAGATGTCCAAAGAGCTATTGACAGTCTACATAATGACCTTATGACCTTCAACATCTGTTCAGTTACAAGACTGCCACCCCAACAACTGAGTACAGCCGTTTGGTTGCTTAATCCACTACCATATGACAAAATTTGAAAGAAGCTGCAAACAAAAGTTCAAAGTGCATTTGCTTAAAAACTAGAAGTGCTTGAATCACTCCCCAAACCTCAAAGGGTTTTTAAAGTCTTCATTATGTACCATATGGAACTAGCCGTACCCATAAAAGCTATGTTTTTTTTCAAATCTTTATTTTCTTTTCTTTTTACAAAATCTTCAAAAGTCATCAAAGGAACATTCCTGTAAAATTTAGTTAAAATCTATCAACTTTTTTCTGAAATGAGGATTATTAACGTTTTTCTATATACCATATATGGAAATTGGCAGCACCTATAAAAATGGCCATCTTTTACATTTGATCAAAATTATTTGAAAGAATCTAATAAAGGGTCATTAAAAGATTATTCCTTTGACATTTGGTAAAAATCTATCCATTGGTTTTGAGAAGTTTTTCAAGGTTTCATCATATGTGAAAATTAGCCTTGCCCACAAAAGCTTTATTTTTCATCTGATCAAAAATATATGAAGGAATCCTACGGTCGCCCAAGGATCAGTTATGTAAAATTTGTATGTTATTTTCTGAGAAGATCTTCAAAAGTAAAAGTTTATGGACAAACATAACACCATGACAATAGCTTTCTGACTTTCAGCCAGTGTAGCCAAAAAAGTACATATAGAGTAAGAAACTTTGTGAGAAAAGAAATTGCTTGTAACAAGCAATTACTCCTTTTGTCACTTTTTTTTTAAATATGATCTTGATATGTGACCTTGACCTTGTCATATGATCTCTGCCTTAGTAGCTGCAGATACATATTGACGAGATCTACCATCATGCCAAATATGAGAATTCTATAAGGCTTAAAGTAATTGTAAATCTTAAGTTTTTTTAGTTAAGTTTTGCACACAGTCAAACTGACCACGGTTAAACAAGAGCGGTTAGAGAAGGATTGTGCTTCCTTAACCCTTTCCTGGACAAACCCGGGATTTTACATCACTGTGATTTTATACTTGAGAAAACATTGTGGAAAAGGGAGAAATTGCTTGTAATAAGCAATTTCTCCTTTTCCCACAATATTTTCTACCACATAGGATGATTAGATTTCAAATTGCATGCATTTTTCATTGTCGTCTGCAACCTCTTTCAAATTGGACCAGTCTCAAATTTCATAAAACAGGAAAGGGTTAATATAGCCCTGTCACGAAAAATATAAACAAACAAAGCAGTGGATATATGCTCGCCCTTCTCCAGACATTCTTAATTTAAAAGTTTGTTCTTGAGCTGTGACCTTTATCTTGGAGCTATTTGAAAAGAAAATCTACTCATGATAAAGAAAATTTTTTGCAAAAGTTACACTGAAATCATCCATAATTGAAGAAATATGCTCTGGATATGCTTAATTCTAATGCATGGCCTTGAGCTTGGACCTTGAAACTATCTGAATGTTTCTTTCAAATGAAAAATCTACTCATGGTTGAGAACAATTGTGCCAAGTTATATTAAAATTCATCCATGATTGAAGGAGTTATGCTCTGGACATGTTTTTTTTTAAGATTTGACTTTGAGCTGAGACTTTTAAACTTGGAGCCATCTGAATTTTGAAAATCATCCATAATTTTAGGAGCAATGCTCTGAACATGCTTAATTTCAATGTTTGACCTTGAGCTTTGATCTTAATGCTCTGAATATTTTTTTTAATGGCATATCTATTCATGGTTGAGAACATTTGTGCAAAGTTATTTTGAAATTAATCCATAATTTTAAGAGCAATGCTCTAAACATGCTTAATTTCAATGTTTGACCTTGAGCTTTGACATTGATGCTGTCTGAATATTTCTTCCAAATGGTACACCTTCTCATGATAAAGAACATTTGTGCCAAGTAATATTGCAATACTGTACATCCATAATTGAAGAAGATTTGCTCTGTAAAAAATGCTCAATTTTAAAGTTTGACCTTGAACAGTGACCTTGGCCTATCAAAAACAAAAACAAAAAACAGAAAAAAATCATCTGTGCAATATCATAAGGAATTCACTTGTAAAGTTTCATCAAATTGGCCAAAGGGTTGAGAAGAAATTGGGACAGACAGATGGACGGAATGACAGACAGACAGGCAAAGTTGCAGCTTCATGCTTGCCATTTAGGGGCCATAACAATATGCCTTGATCATTAGGTATGAGGGCATAAAAATATTTAAGAACCCCTCAAGTTGAGACTGCTTTGAGTAAGAGGACACTTCAGTATTTCTTTATTTTTTCAACCCCACGGTCATTTGCCAGCACATTATATTAAATAGCTCACCTGATTTGTGGCTGTGATCCAGATCTCAATCCAACAATTGTACTTAAACCTTCACCCTACAAAGCAAAATTTATATTTTCTTTACGCTTTCCTGTTCAATCCCTGGTTTTCATGTCCCTGTGAATTCATAATTGAGAAAATTTGAAGAAAAAAAACCCCCAAAAAACAAAAAGAAATTACTTGAAACAACCAATTTCTTCTTTTTCCACAATATTTTCAATCCTACTGAATGGTTATTTTTTTAATTAAATCCAAATCAAATTTTCATCTTTAAATCCTTTGAATTTGGACGGGTAAACAGGAAAGGGTTAATTTCTACACTAATAGTACTAAGAGATTAAATACATGGCCCAGATGTGTCTTTTTAATCCATTACCATAAAGTAATAATCCAGACTTCTAGACTGGTCCAAATTTAAAAGAAGCTGGAGATGACAAATTCAAATTAAAGAAATTTTAAAAATCTTTGTACTTTTGGGAGAAAACACTGCTGGGTAAAACAACAAATAATTTCTTCATTTTCAATGATGTTAACCAAATCTTATTAAGAGTTCTTTAAGATTTATGACAGTTTCATGTAAGGTTAAACCAAGAAAGTCCTAAAAGGATACACATTCCACTAAAATCAATGTCAGAGTATTGAATCTAAGGCTGATATTGTCACAAAAACATGTTCAAAGTCTCAAAGCAAAAGCATTGGTAGAAAGAGCGTTATTGAAGATATACGAAAGTTGCACGCAAGGTTTAACCAAGAATTTATAAGTCCGCAAAAGGTTATAATTCCACTAAAATGAATCTAAGAGTAATGAAACTGTGTCTAGAGGCTGATATTATTGTCACAAAAACATATGCCAAGTTTCAGAGCAATAGTATAAGTAGAAACCAAGATATGATAGTTGCACGTAAAGTTTTACCAAACCATTATACTGAAGCCAACACCGACACACCAGTGCCTGGAATAGCCTCCCCCCCCCCCTCATCCTTCGAATAATCAAGCTGAACATGTGGCAATTGGTTAACAATATATTTTCTGAGCAAGGACATTATTGTTGACCTTGACTTTATAAGATGACCCTGTTTCAAGAAATGATGTCAGTGATAGGTACTTTCATACTAAATGAGATCAGTAAGTTAAATACCAGCACAGTTGACCTTTGGTGACTCAAAAACAATAGGGCACTTCGTTGGATCATAGGTAACGTAACATTTCAAGGTCCTATATCAATTGGCATATGAGTTAAAGGACAGAAATAGCTTTCCACCAATCTTCAATTGTGAACATGACCATTGACCTACATGACCCCAAAACAATAGGGCTCTTCCTTTGATCATTGCCAACAACTGTATGAAGAGTCAAGGGTATGGGTCAACTGACGGTTTAGGGGTCCCACTCACCAACTCCAACAGGAAGCTTTTTGCAAAATTTATAGCAAGAACCATGTAACATTAAAAAAAATTGATTTGTTGGCAACATAAAGCACTTTGTTTGAATGGGGTTCTACGCCACTTTCAACAATCTTTCAGTTATATCGCTGCAGCTGGAGCACCTAATAATGGAATCCTGGTATTTCTCACACCAGTACTACCATTACATCCCTTCCTAGCCTCCAGCTGCTATCTCACATAGGTCTACGATTATCACCCATTGGTGAGAGACATAGTCGGAAAGGATGAGTGCCTCCATCGGGTATGGAACCCGGGACCTCTAGATTGACAGTCCGACCCGCTACCAAATGCGCTATGACGGCAACCTAAAGAAGTAGTTTTGATGTATCAATGAGGGTAATGTTCAACAAGGGGAAAGATTTGTGCAATTCCTAGAGAGGCCAATGTACTGATGCTTAATTCAAAATATCAAGGCTATATAACCTCTGGGTCATCAGGAGATGATTTCTAAAGATTTTTTTGTCAAAATTTCCACTATGTTGCTATTACAGAGGCATAATTTTTACAACAATTTTAACAGGAGTCACCTAAAGAACATGTCTGCCAAATTTTGTCAAATTGGCCCTGTAGTTTGGGAAAAGTCATCTTAAAAAGTCCTTTTTTAATTCTTTATAGACCCTGGGGATTAACCATAGTGACCTGAGGGTAAAGATTTGCGCCATTCTGAAAGAGATCGAAATACTACTGCTCCATTCAAAACATGTATCCAAAGGATATGATTTTTAAAGATTTTTTTTAATATCACCTTTGTTGCCATGGCAACAAGTTTGAACAGATTTCAATCTTTTTAGCAAATTCAATCAAAGGAACATGACTTCCAAATTTGGTTGAAATTGGCCTAATTGTTAGGAAGGAGATGCAAATAAAAGAAACTGCAGACGCAACGCTGGTCTGAAGGTGATCACTATACCTCACCGTGACCACCTCATGCTCAGGTGAGGTACAGATAAATGATGAAAACCTTTTAGTCAAACTACTTCGTCCTGCCTCAGGCCACAGGCTTTTCAATCACTCTTAGTATAAGCAATCTTGGTAGAAAGTCTCTAGATAATGCTACATAACCACTATTAAAGCCTTTGGCCTTCTGATTTCCGGGAGAGGGTTTTAAAAGATTTCTTTCTCTATTTCATGGTAAAATAAAACCGCAGGGCATGATATGAACAAACATGATAGAGGTCCACCAGACGATGCCATATACCAAATATCGAAGTCCTCTAACTTCTTTATTTGAGATAAGAAAATTATTAAATACCTCATTATTGTCACCTTTTTTATTTCCATGGCAGCCAGATTATGGGTAGATTTCAATTATCTGAACAACTTTGGTAGAATATCACCAAAGGAACATCCCTACCTAGTTTCATCTAGATTGCCCTTAAAGTTTGGTAGATGTTTAAAGAAATGACAGATGCCCACCACTTCCAACCAAGGACATTTGGCAATCACAATAGCTCATCTTTAGCACTTTGTGCTCAGGGGATCCCACAATATTTCAATGTTTGAGTAGACAAATAGATGAATTACTCTAACATGAAAGGGGTATACACAAAAGCAGTTATGCACATACAAAGAGAAAATAACATGCAAAAAGCAATTTCTCCCTTTCAGCCGGTTTTTAAACCAGGTAGAGCCCTTACTTTGAGATAAACACACACATTGAAATTTAGTCTGCAACCTCTTTCAATTTGGACCAGTTTTGTTTGTTGGAATAGGTTCAATACCACTTTTTACAGTATTTAAGTCATATTATGGCAGTGGATTCCTGGTATTTTGCACACCAGTACTACCACTACATCCTTTCCTATCCTCCAGCTGTTATCCCACTTAGGATTTACGATTATCCATCCTTTGGTGAGAGACAAATGTCAGAAAAGATATGTGCTGCCGTTGGGGATTGTGCCTGTGACATCCCATGATTGAAGATCGGGAGTCTGATGCACTACCGACTGCGCTATGACAGCAGCTTTGGTGGGACATAAATGTGAAAAGGATTTTTGCTGCCACCGAGGATTGAATCCTAGACCTCATGATTGACAGTCTGTCGGGCTACCAATTGCACTATGGCTGTGGCCTCCTGGAGCAGTCTAAAATTTTTGCCGTCTGATAATGGTTTAAATAATGAGAAATTTATATTCACCTGTTGGTTTGTATGATCAACCGTTGAGCTTGAGACAATGGGAGCTGCTTGCACAGGACGCTCATCTTGTGTCGGTGTTGGAGGTTCGATAATCTGTACATCTGGCTGTGATTTCTCAGGCGTAGTATTTATAATTGGAGCAGGAGCTATTTTAGGTTTGGGAGGAGGTGGGGGAGGGGGTGGCGACTCTTCTTTTGGAGGTTTAAAATCTAAAACTGATGGTCCTCTAGGTATAACTTTCACTGCTTCAGCCTTGGCAGCCATTGCTGCACGAGCTTTTTGAGCTGCTGCAGCTTTTGCAGCAGTAGTTTGAGCAATTTTTGTGTATCCAGTCTCATTTTGAAAGTTTGTAACAGCTCTTCTTAACATTTGATTGGCTATAAGTCCATCTGGCGAAACATCCATACTATCACAGGAGGGGCAAACATGGTCTTCTGTCTCCAAAAGCTTGTTTCTAATACCTGCAACAACGAACCCCCCATTTATATTCATGTTAATTTTTATAGGAACTTAGAAAAATGATATCAGTATTGGTACATTTTCTAAGAAGATTTTATCAGAATTACGGACTCTTTCTAATACTCAAGATATTTGGAATGCTTCACATGCTTTTCATTTACAACAAGTACATATGTGAATCTTGTAAAGACTCAGATCTTTATTTCCTTTACGGACAGGTGAGATAGCTGGGTATGTCATGTGCAAGCTCACATTATAGAGCCAACATTTATTTGATAATTGACCAATCACTGGGCCCACCCAATAACTCCCTAGGCCACTCCAATTAATCCGACAGGAAGTTCTGCTTCGACTTTTAATGGCCTTATTTTGCAAAAACTATGGCCAGTAACATGTAACAAACAAGAGGACCATGATGGTCCTAGATCGCTCACCTGAACTGTCTGCTGTTAAAAAAAATGCAACTAGAGACAAATAACTATAATCAGTTTCATGAAGATTGAGGCAAAACTTTGACTTCAATATTGTAAACAAAGATATTGTCATTATGGCCCCTTTTCCTGTGTTATCCTATTGAACCTTCCCAGAATCCATAAGGTTAATCTTTATGCGCTTACAAGTATCCTGACCAAGTTCCAAGATGATTGAGCCAAAATGATGACCTCTAGAGTATTAACAAAGAAATTGTCATTAAGGTCCCTTTTCCTGTGCTTTCCAATAGAACCCTCCCATAATAAATAGGGTTTATCCTCATGACCTAACAATTATTCTGGCCTAATTTCATGAAGATTGAGCCATAATTGTGGTCTCTAGAGTGTTAACAAAGTAATTGTCATTAAGGCCCCTTTTCCTGCGTTTTCCAAAAGAACCTTCCCATAATCAATAGACTTCATCCTCATGCCCTAATAATTATTCTGTCCTAATTTCATGAAGATTGAGCCTAAATTGTGGCCTCTAGACAGTAAACAAAGAAATTGTCATTAAGGCCCCTTTACCTGTGTTTTCCTATAGAACCTTCCCAGAATCATGGGGTTAATCCTTATGACCTAACAATCATTCTGACCAAGTTTCATGAAGATAGAGCCAAAATTGTGGCCTCTAGAGTGTAAACAAAGAAATTGTCATTAAGGCCCCTTTTCCTGTGTTTTCTGAAAGATCCTTCTAATAATCAAAAGGGTTCATCTCTATGACCTAATAATTATTCTGGCAAAGTTTCATGAAGATAGAGCCATATTTGTGGCCTCTAGAGTGTAAACAAAGAAATTGTTGTTAGGGCCCTTTTCCTGGGTTTTTAAATAGAACCCTCCAATAATCAATAGGGTTCACCCTCATGACCTAACAATTATTCATACAAAGCTTCATGAAGATTGTGTCAAAACTGTGGCCTCTAGAGTGTAAACACTTCAATTGTTGACGCCAAACGACAGAATTCAACAATCAAAAAAGCTCACCATGAGCACTTTGTGCTCAGGTGAGCTAAAAAGTAAAACGGTTCATTGGTGACCTATATGTTGTAACTACAGCTTGAATAAGCTGTAGTTAGATTTAACTCGCCAAACCAACAGTAGATGTTAACAAATGTGGTGGCCAATGTCAGAGTTGATAAGCTCAGTCAGGGCTGAATAAATCATTTGATTGGTCAGTTTATTCCTTGATTGACAGCCGCGATTGGTCAATTTAGCATGTGCTTGACATTTCCAAACATAACACATATGCACCAACTAAAAACTCTGATCAGCATGTGCATCTGCAGTCTGATCAGTCTCCACTAAGCACTCTTTACTGGCTCAATGCTTCTTTAGACAACCAGTAATCATTTCAAATACCCTGGGTGGCTGTCCAGGCACACATGAAATAGTTGAAAAAGTCACACATAGGCTCATTTCAGTATTTGTTTTTTCAAACCATATTTCATGGGTACCAAATGATGTAATTAGAGAAATGAGAGAGCATAAAAACAAATTATCATGGATGTCCTCAAAAGTAACTGTTTCTTGAATATTGTATTTCTTCTAAAATTATGGTTATCCATTTTATACTGCTCAGTAAAGTGGTATTTTCATGTGATATATTGGTCCCAAAATGCCAAACAGTGTCCAATTCCAGTGCAGGCAATTGTGTAAGGGAAGTGTTTTTTTTATACAATTCATAAAGGTAAAGTTACTTTTGTTGTAACCCATTCCCACTCAATCCTGCTTTTTACACCCCTCAAGAAAATAGTTGAGAAAACAACAAAGAAATTGCTTATTACAAGCTATTGCTACATTTCCGACATCCTTTTCTTTCTTGTCTTATATCAAATAATATCAAGATGATATTGCTGCCAGCAATTTCTTTGAATTTGGACCAGTCAAAAATTTTGTGGTATGGTTATGGTTTAATCTACTTCTTTCGCCTGTTTTATGACGATGTAGCAACTCAAAGCTAGAAAAGCTTGAAAATTGCCAGTGTATGTGCAGCCAGGATCACGTTACTTTAATTAAACCAAAATCAGAGCATTTTCCTTGAAAGTTATTTCAATGGTCAACAATTGCAAAATCAAGGTATGAGGTTTAAGGATTTAGACAATCTGTGGGTTCATACATTTAACACTTGTGTAAGAAAACTTGGTGAATCTGCCTATCAACAAGATGATTATTTCATTACACTCATTCACAGATCTGCAATCTCTCTAGTAACATTTTTTTAAAAGGCAGATTAGAGAAAGACATTGATTCGAACACTTCCGTAGAATTATCTGATTGTTTTGTTTCATCCATCGTAATAGGTTACGTAAATTCCCTTTTCACAAATTCAACCAGGAATAGAACTATTGAATGAAATGAATTCCTACAGTTATATGGAGTATTCCTCTCCTTGGTAAAATTTCTTCCCAATAGGGCAGCTAAATGTCTATACTTGGAAGATTTCTGGGTTTTTTGGGTTTTGGGTTGTTTTTTTTAAATCAATTGAGGGAACTACATCAGATAGAATTTCATGAGTGTTTGATCAGGAGCCAAAATATAACTTAAGGGTGTGGAAATAGTTTTTTAACGTTAGTCTTTAGACAATTTTTTCTTGTCCCAATTTGCGGATGAAGTCCCCCAAATTTTTAGAAATATTTCTTCCTAAAAAATAAACACCTTTTCACCATATGATGAAGAAATTACCATGCAATCTGGCATTTCAATTGAAGAAATTTAGCTATTGCAAACATTGAAAGAACCATAATTTTCATTTTCTTTCATGCATTCTACCAAATACAGCATTTATTTTTTATATAAAACACATTTTGCATTGTTATCTGAAACATCTTTCTTTAAGAATATTCTCAATTTTTGTTATGGTAATAAGCTTTTGAATATATGTATATAGATTAATTAAATGATAATATTAGCATTGAAGTCAATGGTCTTCTTACTGCTTCAATACTCATATGTCCTCTAAGATAGTCTACTAGTCCGCTGACAAAATTCTTTTTATAACTTTAGTTTTGTTTGAGCCCCCACACTAAAAAGCCAGCCCCTGTGTACCCAGCTGTACAATATGTAGCAGTGAGGTTAAGCTACCGACTCTCTGAGATGAGAAAATATTTGGATAGTGAGTTTGAGAGTGATTCTTGAGATCTTTCAGCTTTCTTTGCAATTGAGCTAAATAAATTAGTATAAACTAAGTGTTTAGAGCACAATTAAACTTGGTAGAATAAATCAACATCAGTGGATTTGATTGATTGAATGGGGTTTTACGCCGCTTTTAACAATCTTTCAGTCATATCGCGGCGGCTGGAGCACCTAACAATGGATTCCTGGTATTTCTCACACCAGTACTTCCATTACATCCTTTCCTAGCCTCCAGCTGCTATCCCACATAGGTTTACGATTATCGACCCATTGGTGAGAGACAATTAGTCGGAAAGGATGAGTGCCGCCGTCGGGAATCGAACCCGGGACCTCTAGATTGACAGTCCGACGCGCTATCAACATCAGTGGAAAAGGCTATGATGTCACATGTAATCAAAGAATTACTTCCTTTATCTAATTGATCATACCTGTTAAAGAACCTATTGATTAATGAAATCACTCATTTAGACAAAAAGTGAATTTTGATATTGGCTGACATGTATGTGAAGCCTTTTTGTTGCCTCGGCAAGATAAACGTCATAACTACCACTTATTTAAGCTGTAGTAACAACATTTAGGTCGCCAACCAACTACTTCATGTTTTTGTTACATATTACAGGCAATAGGCAGAAAAAGTGTTTTTTATATTGAAGTGAATCTTCCTGTTAGATCTCAGTGGGCGGGAACAGATATCCATCAATCACTATACAATTCCCTTCTTTGACACCCCTAAGGTTAATGTTGGGGGAAATATTGTGAGAAAAGGAGAAATTGCTTGCTACCTGCAATTTCTCCTTTTCTCATTAAGTTTTTTAACCCTATATGGTACTTCAATTCAATTGTACTTTAAAAAGTTGTCTGAAACTTCTTTCAATCTGGACCCGTCTAAATTTTTTGACAGGTAAAGGGTAAAGCCAAGATTAATCGGTATTATTACAGAACAAACTTGTACTGAGAGTGAACAAATTCATGCTTAAAATTAGAACAATAATTCTCAAAGTAGTAAACAATTCGATTAATATCAAATAGTTTATTAGACATGAGAAATCTATGAATTTTGACACACAACAAATAATAACTACTGTAATCATACATTCATCACAATAGCTGATTCCACAACATGGTATCACTACAGCGTCTCTAGCTAGGTCTCCACACAGTGGACACTTTAACTCTTTTGGGACAGGCTTCTTTAATACCACAGGCTTCTTTTCTGTATCAGGTAAAAAGGGGGGCTTTTCTTTCTTCCCCATAGCATATGCAACACTGAAAATTTGAAACAAGATAGATATATCTTAATGTTTTGGGTTTTTTTCACTTCATCAAGAGGACTTGAACATTTTGGGTCTCATAAGATTATCTAAGTTTGACAAATTATCAACCCAATCCTTTGATTTTTTTTAGACCCTAAAGAAAAGTTCACGAATACGAGAAAAATTGAGAAGTTCATTTTCGATTGTATTTTTTTATTCACTGAGAAAGACTGAGAAATTTTCAATTCTTTCAAACTTGTCTGTACCTTCTATGATTTGTATATTTCTGTTGTCTGGTAATGGGATAAAATACAAATTATTTTGTACATCAATGCAGAATTTTTAACAAGAGCATTTATAGTTAACTCTCTCGATGGTACGAGTTGTTCTTTTTCATAGTGAACATGTTCCAAGAATCAGTAAATACCCTCAGTAATGTCAGAGATACTACAAAATGCCTGACTGTTTTGCACAATAACAACAACCTAATATTTCATGTCTTACTTTTAATACAAACATATTTTGAAACATAACCTACAACTTCTTTCATTTTGGAACAGTCCAATATCATCTGATTATAGTTGATGAGATTTTTCAAAACATAACCTACAATTTAACCCATTCCTACACAATGATGGTTTCTGACACCCCTCAAAAAAAGGGCTTTTGAAAATATTGTGGAAAATGAATAAATGTTTGCAACAAGCAATTTCTTCATTATCCACATTGTTGTCTGCCTCCAAAAAGATTGTCAAAATTTCATCAACTTGAACTTGTCGTCTCCAACTTCTTTAAATTAGGACTTGTTTAAAAATTTTAGAGTATTGGAACGGGTTAAAATGTTTGTACATAGTATCCGATGTTGCCTTTTCATTGAGCAGATCAGTAGTGGTTTGTATTGTTTCCTGGCACTCACTAACAATATCCTTAATCATACAATCAATGAACCAGACATATTCCCACACATTTCTTCCTCTTTAAGAAGGAAAAAGCTTCAGAAAACATTGCAGAAAATGAAGAAATTGCTTGTTATAAGCAATTTCTTCATAATCCATAATGTTTCCTACCCTTAAGGATAAAGATTTTTTTAGAATTTGATCAACTTAAACTTGCTGTCTGTATCTTCTTTAAATTTGGACCAGTCTGATTTTTGTCATCTGGGAATGGGTTAGGACAGACAAACTGTATGTCATGTGACTGGTGGTAGGGATTCAGTTGATGTACACTTACGCATCAATTTTTGGTACTGCATACTGTCCTCTGTGTGTTTTATAGGTACCTGGAAGGGCCTCACTCACTATTACCATGTGTTCAAATGGAATTCCTGTCGGCTTTTTTATTCTCATATCATTAGGCACAACAGTACTATCCGACTGGAAAGAGAAAATATTTTGTGGAAACCATATGCTGCAGACGATAAGCCATACCTTTGATGTTTAACCTTAAAGTGTAACCTTGGCCTCTATGGCAATTCTACTTCTTGACAGAAGTATCTTTGCCGAATTATCTAATTTTGAAATCCTTCTACTGCTTCTGGGTATAGTAAGTGAAATTATTTTGAAATCCATCAATAAATCTTGAAGCTATGGTCTGCACAAAATTGGAGAAATGGACAGACTAAGATTCACATATATACCAAATGGTAGTTGTGGCAAATGTGTCTTGCTTACCCAAGGCAGGCTGGACCAAAAGGAATCTAGATAATTCTTAATGTGAATTCAAAGAGATATACAAAAGCATTGACACCAACTGATGACATTTTTAAGTTAGTATGTTTTTATTTTGAGAAGAAGTATTTTGGTAGAGAGTCAATACGCATAGATATATACCAAATATCAAAGCTCTAGACCTAATTATTTTGGAGGGGAAGATTTTTTAAGATTTTCTCCTTTAATCCTAGTATATTGAAGATCCCACCATAAAGAGTTAATTTCAAGAGTATGGCAATTCTTTGAAATATTTTAGTAGAGGGTCAACAGGCATACATACCAAATATAAAAAAAAAAGACCTAATTGTTTAGGAGAAGATTTTTTAAGATATCCTTCTTTATTCCTTTCTAAAATCAAGGGTTGCACAGAAAACGGTTTATTTTCAGAGTATGGTAAATCTATGAAGTATTTTGATAAAGGGGCAATTGTAATGATACACACCAAGCTCTAAGCTCTATGACTTGTGAGAAGGAAGATTTTCAAAGATTTCCTTCATTATTTCTATGTACAATCAGGGATGGCACAAAAGAGGTCTAATTTTCAGAGTACAGGGATTCTTTAATGATTTTTTGGCAAAGGGTGACGAATTATACCAAATAACAAAGCTCAAAGCCTTATGGTTTAGAAGAAGATTTTCAAAGATTTTCTTCTTTAATAATATGTAAAATCAGGAATCCCACAGAAAGGGGCTAATATTCAGAGTATGGCTTTTCTTTGAAGTATTTTGGCAGAGGGTCAATAGATGATGATTTATACCAAAGCTCTAAGCCCTATGGTTTGGGATATTTTCAAAGATTTCCTTCTACATTCATATGTAAAATCAGGGATCTCACAGAAAATGGCTAATATTCAGAGTATGTTTTGTTTTTTTTGAGGTATTTTGGTAGAGGGTCAATAGATGATGATTTATTCCAAATCTCAAAGCTTTAGGCCTTATGGTTTGGGATAAATTTTCTTCTTTATCCAATATAAAGTCAGAGATCGCACAGAAAAGAGATAATTTTCAAGATACAGTAATTCTTTTAAGTATTTTGGTAGAGGGTCAATGGACGATGATTTTACCATATATCAAAGCTCTGGGCCTAATGGTTTGGGGGGGAGAAGATTTTTTAAGTTTTTTCACTTGCTTGCCATGGCAACAAAGCTCTTCATGGATTTCATTTCTTTGAAGTATTTTGAAAGAGCATGACCTTAGGATCATTTCTGAAGTTTGGTTGAAATTCCATGGTTAGTTTAGGACAAGAGGATTTTTTGTAATTGTGAACTGACGGACAGATGATGACCGATCACAATAGCTCACACATAGCACTTTGTTATCAGGTGGGGTTACAAGTGGCCCATAGGGCCTTATTGGTCACCTGATCACAAAGAGCACAAAAACAGATATAAGCTCACCAGGTGATGCTACATACCAATTATCAAAGCTGTAGGCCTTTCTGTTTGAGAGATGATTTTTAAAGATTTCACCATGTTAAACTTGTGACATCTGGGAACAAGCTAATTTTTAGCCTGAGGCCATAATTTATACAATCTTGATAGAAGTCCAACAGATGATGCTGTATACAAAATATTAGAACTATAGGGCATCCTCTTTGGGAGAGAAAAACTTTTAAAGTGATGTCCATACATGGGCTAATAATGACCCTTGGGCCATAATTCAAAGAATCTTGATAGATTTATTTGTTTGAATGGGGTTTAACGCCACTTTTAACAATTTTTTCAGTGAAATCGGGGTGGTTGGAGCACCTAACAATTGATTCAAGTTTTATCTCGCACCAGTACCACCATTACATCCTTTCCTAGCCTCCAGCTGCTATCCCACTTAGGTTTACCATTATCCACCATTGGTAAGTGACAAATGTCAGAAAGGATATGTGCTGGCGATCAAACCCATGACAGCCCATGATTGAAGATTGGGAATCTAATGCACTTCCAACTGCGCTATAAAGGTGGTCCAATCTTGACAGAGGTCAACCAGATGATACTACATATCAAATATCAAATAAAGTTTTCACTGTATAAGCCTATTTTAAATTTGTTATATATGGGAACAGGCTAGTTCTGACCCTGGGGCCATAATTTATACTATCTTAACCCTTTCCCATACAATCACTGGTTTTTACGTCTCTGTGTTTTTATACTTGGGAAAACATTATGGAAAAAGAAGAAATTGCTTGTAACAACCAATTTCTTCTTTTTCCACAATATTTACAACCCTATTGAATGATTATTTACAAAATAAATTCAACTTTGAATTGTCGTCTGCAAAACCTTTGAATTTGGACCAGTCTAAAATTTAAAAACAAGAGGCCCAGTGGGCCTTAACGGTCACCTGAGTAAAAGAGCACCAAGACAAGTGATTTTGTTTGAAAGAATTAGAAAAAGGTTTGGTTGAAATCCCCTCAGTAGTTCTTGAGAAGAAGATGAAAATGTTTAAAAGTTACCAAAAATGACCCCCTTTTGGTCCCCATTTTAGGCACCCCTGACCTCCAGCCTTTTAATTTTCACAAATCTGTATAATCAGTACCCAATGATGCTTTTCACCAAGTTAGTTTGAAATTGGCTTAGTACTTCATCAGAAGAAGGTGAAAATGTGAATTTTTTAACATGATGAACTTTGACCTCTGGGTGAGGCCCCATACATGACCCCAGGGACATGAATTTCACAATTTATAATATACCTGTCCTAGTTGTCATGCACACAGAATATTTAAGCTCTGGCATTAACGGTTCATTAGAAGAAGATTTTTAAAGAAGTACCAAAAATTACCTCTTTTTGCCCCCTATTTGGGCCCCTTTGACCCCCAGAACCCCTATTTTCACAAACTTGAATTGGCATCCCCCAATGATGCTTTCTACCAAGTTTGGTTGAAATCCCCTCAGTAGTTCTTGAGAAGAAGATGAAATATTTAAAAGTTACCCAAAATTACCCCATTTTGGTCCCCATTTTAGGGCCCCCTGACCCCCCCAGCCTTTTTATTTTCACAAATCGGAATAACCATTACCAAATGATGCTTTTCACCAAGTTTGTTTGAAATTGGCTTTGTACTTCATCAGAAGATGAAAATGTGAATTTTTTAACATGATGAACTTTGACCTCTTGGTGTGGCCCCATATATGACCCCAGGGGCATGAATTTCACAATTTATAATATACATGTCCTAGTTGTCATGCACACAAAATATTTAAGCTCTGCCATTAATGGTTTATTAGAAGAAGATTTTTAAAGAAGTACCAAAAATGACCCCTTTTTGGCCCCTATTTGGGCCCCTATGACCCCCAGAACACCTATTTTCACCAACTTGAATTGGCATCCCCCAATGATGCTTTCTACCAAGTTTGGTTGAAATCCCCCCAGTAGTTCTTGAGAAGAAGATGAAATATTTAAAAGTTACCCAAAATTACCCCCTTTTGGTCCCCATTTTAGGGCCCCCTGACCCCCCCAGCCTTTTTATTTTCACAAGTCGGAATAACCATTACCAAATGATGCTTTTCACCAAGTTTGTTTGAAATTGGCTTTGTACTTCATCAGAAGATGAAAATGTGAATTTTTTAACATGATGAACTTTGACCTCTTGGTGTAGCCCCATACATGACCCCAGGGGCATGAATTTCACAATTTATAATATACATGTCCTAGTTGTCATGCACACAAAATATTTAAGCTCTGGCATTAACGGTTTATTAGAAGAAGATTTTTAAAGAAGTACCAAAAATGACCCCTTTTTGGCCCCTATGACCCCCAGAACACCTATTTTCACCAACTTGAATTGGCATCCCCCAATGATGCTTTCTACCAAGTTTGGTTGAAATCCCCCCAGTAGTTCTTGAGAAGAAGATGAAAATGTTTAAAAGTTAACGGACGACGACGGACAAACGATGATTGCAATAGGTCACCATGACCATTCGGTCAGGTGACCTAAAAACAGGAAAGGGTTAATAAAGGTCCATCAGATGATGCCACATACCATATATCAGAGCTGTAGGTCTTTTGGATTGGTAGAAAAAGATTTTCAAAGTTGTCACTATATAAGCTTATGCCCCCCATCCCAAAGCACAGCCATTTCTTGACAGATTTTTTTCTAGAACAAATAAAATACCTAATATGAATCTTATTCAACAGCCGGTTCATGACAAGAAGATTTTTAAAGATGTAACCTTTTTTGCCCCTTATGGGCCCCCAGGGGAGATACCTTCATGACGTGTACATATCTGGAGCACCTTCCCATGGGGATACTTCCTGCAAAGTTAGTTAAAATTCCCCCAAGGGTTCTTAAGAAGTTGAAAATGTACAAAGTAAACTCATGACGACGGACGAAACACGCTCACAATAGGTCACCATGACCTTCGGTCAGGTGACCTAACGAGCAATAAGATATCTAAGTTATAATGCTAACTTACTGGAATATTTGGACAATTCTGTATAAAGTGGCCAGACTTTCCACACTTAAAACAAACATAGGATGGATTGGGGGTTCCAGTGGGTACCTTGTAGCTATAACTGAAATAGTAAAACAACATTTGCATTAACCTATCATAAGCCTTTGTAATGCTTTTCTTATACACTAATCGTCTAAAGGTGAGATCTCTATTAAATCAAGATGTTTTTGTGAAACACTTATGCCTTTCTAACATACAAATTTATCAAAAATTTGATAACTAACCTTGACAGATGACCTTACCTTGTCATTAGCAAATGCCTGCTAACTAAAATTGAGGTACCTGCATACAGATGTTCAACCTTGTATCTTGAATAGCATAGAAGGAATGTAAATTGATAGTATTTTTGATTAACTTATTCCAACACTATCGCTCTTTTTTATGACTCTCAAGAAAGTTCATGAAAACCATGTATTCATTTTAAAAATCATTATCTACCAAGAAAGACAGAAATATGTCAAATTCTATCAACTTAAAATTGTCTTCTGCAACTTCTTTGATAGGTAACAGATTAAATTCATTTACTGGTACATGTAGCATGATAATTTATAAGCTGAAAAATGAAATGAATACTACTAATATACATGTGAAAATGATAAATTTGAGAATTATTTTTTACTCACTTTGCAGGATCAAAATCTTTTGTTGATTGTTTAATCATCTGAGCTATTTTGTCCATTTCTGACATTGGAGCCTTTAACAAGTCACCTGACTGAAAGCAAAATGGCAAATTAAACCGCAAACCATACAATCCATTTTTTTATGCCCCCTCCCAAAATAGTTCAGGAAAATAATGTGGATAAGGATGAAATTACTTGTGACACACAATTGCATTTTCCCAATTGTTTTCTAACCAGAATGATAGAGATATTTGAAATTCTATCAATTTGAAATTGTCATCTGCATCTTCTTAAAATTTAGACCGATCTAAAGTTTTGTCATTTGGAAACAATTTGTCACAATATGACATGCAGTCACAATGTGACACACAAAGTACAAAATCCAGTCTGATCTTAGTCTTCACCACCAGATTGTTGTTTCAAGCCTTTCAGTGTTTCAGCTCTTTGATTTTGATGCAGTTCTAAGTAAGGGTTTAATTAAGCATGACAAGGGTTAACAATACTATAAAGTCTAAAGCAATAGTTCTGCTATTTCAAATATTTTAAATGTGTATGCTATGAAATGCAACTGGTCTATTGCATACATTATTCATTTCTTTAACCTAATATCAGACTGGCTAAAATCAATTAGAATTTGACCCTTGTCATGCTGAACCTGGAAAATTCCTCTTTTGCAGGAGGTAAAAATAAAGATGAACCTCCACATGCATGCAGTCTGATTATAGTCTACACCAACAGTTGAGTCTTTTCATGCCCAAGGTGTTAATAATATTAATTTTCAACAGAAATGCTGACCCACAATCTTGATAACTTTTCTGTGATTTTAGCCATTAGATTTTAACAGTTGTCATACTGGATAAAACAGTTTCCAGAAATCCTTTTAAATCAAAGCAATGGAAGCCCTTATAGACGGCTTATATTTCATTACAAAATTGAATTTCATAAACAAATACTTCTTAAAAGGTACAAGCAAGTGGTGTAGACAAAGACTGCACTTATGAGCAGACTAATCCATTTCAATACCTCCGGCCAAAACAGGAATATTCAGAGTTCAGCATGACAAGAGTTAATGTGATTCTAAAAAGAATTTATTCAGCATGACAAGGCTTAAAATCTAAAAGTTGAAAGCACATAAAGGACATCCAGATTGTTGGTCAACATTTCTGTTGAAAACACGTAAGAGACATAGTGGGTAGAAAATAGTGAGAAAAGCAGAAATTGCTTGTGACAAACACTTTCACCTGCTTCCTATCATGTTTTCCTTAGCTATGTTTCATTAACACCTCCAAGGATATCATAGTTTGGTAAAAGGATACACAAGTTATTTACAAAGCCAAATAAACTTTCTTGCCAAAAGTCACTTGTTATCAAAGACGAGGTTTCAGTATTTTGAAAGGCCAATGGATGAATAAATGGAAAAATAGAATTACCTTTACTTTCTCAGTATTGAATACCCCATCACCTTCTGCTGATCTTATCTGAAAATATCATGATATATCTCAATATTGTACAGTCTTGTGTCCTACTCCATGAAATAGGATTACAGTGCATCAAAGTGGATACTGATTCATTAATCCATTCCCACACAAATAATCTTTTTAATGCCCCTCAAGACAAACAATTGATGCCCCTCAAGACAAGTAACTGAGATCATATTGTGTAAATTAAAGAAATTGCTTGTAACAAGTAATTTCTTCATTTTACACAGTACAGTCTACCCAGACGGTTGAAGAAATCTAAAATTTCATGAACTTTAAAATGTTGTCTGCAACTCCTTTCAATTTTGATCAGTCTTACATTTTGCAATCGGGTAATGGTTTGAATTGGGTTTTTATTCTGTTATGAAATAATTTACTTATGTGCCACCAGAGTATCACCAATACAAGGGAGAGGCTCCAAATTCCCGGTTCAAAGGCATTACCACATGAACAGTGGCATTGCTGGTACTCAAACACACAACCCAGTACTTCTCTCAGATTATGAGAACCCACTAACTTTGAACTAGAGATAAAGAAAAACAAGAGCAACGCCTACAGGTGCCTACGATCGGCTGTTGGGTGCTGGATAATGGACAAAAGGCATCTAGAGTCATCCCCCTTGCTAGTATAGGTTGCTCTTTTGATAGTGAACAAGTGTGCCAAGTTTCAAGTGAACGCCTTTAGTAGAACCAGATATCACAAAATGTCAAAGTTTTCACATGACTGACCAAGGCAATCTCAATACCTCGGGTTTTCTCCGAAAACAGCTGAGCTATAAATGTTGACTGAATTCATCCTTAACTTAAGTTTTACCTAATAATTGTTGATGCACTATAACCCTTTTCACTGAGCCTGACTGTAATACTAATGTGTAATTCTATTGTTGACTTTATAGAAATTTGAAAAAGCACCATCAAGTAAAACATTTTCTTTTCTTTTCTAGCATGATCAATGCAAAAATTTTGACTAGGTTTAGACTAGTTATATTATCGTATGAATATAATTCCTTATTTTATTTTCTTGTCTTGTGTACTAAACTCAGACAGGATACACTGTAATAAATATGGCGATTAAAAAATCTTGCTGTATGTGCATCATCTTGCATTTAACCCTTGTCATGCTGCTCCCAGAATATTCGTGTTTTGGCAATAGCTATGGCAGGTGTGTAAACTTAGATCAGTCTCCACAGATGTGCAGTCTGATCTTCGGTTTCACTACCTGCTTTTTCTTTTAGTGTTGAGTAAATATTTGACCACAGAGAGGATCTAAATTCAACTAAACTTTAAAAGTTTGTGAAGAGCGGATAAATATTCAGCAGGACAAGGGTTAATAGATTCATCTTTATTCATGATAAAAACATGCAAGTACTTGGCCATTCATTACCATCACTAGAGCTAGTTAGAACCAACCAATCTAAATCAAGGTTTTGTTTTTGAATTCTTTAACGAAGGCCTTGATTGGCATGTCTCATCCAAATAGCCACCTCATCATGAAATTTACTTGGATTTGTAAATTGGTTGGTACATACAAGCTCAGATCAGCTAAAATGCAGTCCGGTGGCTGCATGTGCTGTAAGATCTCCCATCTTTTCTAGAATTCCAGTTTCCAGGAGTTGATAGTTCTTTTCCTTCTGCAGAAGTTGATAATCTTGTTACATCCTCATTTCATTCTACAGTCATGTACATTTAACTTTCCATTCTCCCTCACAATCACACTCTTTCTAGGGTATATTCACCAATCTGATTTTTTGTTGTTTCTTCTAGTAACGTGATGTTAGAAAGATTAACCCATTCCTAAACGGTCACGCTTTTTTACGACCCTCATTAGAATGTATAGTTCAGGAAAAAACAATGTGAAAGCAATTTCTACATTTCATACAGTTTCTACCCAAGATATATTCAAAATACTTTGACTAGTAATTAGTCGTCTGCAACAATATTTGAATTTGGATCAGTCTAAATTCTTTCTGTCTGATAATTGATTAATATAAAATAGGCGTTAATAACCTGCAATTGTACAAACAGCTTCAACTATTTTCCGTTTAATTGTATATAAGAGTCAAAACTTCCTTTCAGAAAATACCAATCCATTACCAGACAACAAACTAAGAGACTGGTCCAAATCCAAAAAAGTTGCATGACACTTTACACTTGATCTAAAAGCTTTTGTCTTTTGGGATAGAAAATATTGTGGATCAGAAGAAATTGCTTGTCATAAGCAATTCCTTCACTTCCTTTGTTTAAGAGCTTTTTTCTTGATTGGGTATAAAAGTAGGTTTATGTGGGAATGGGTTACTATTTAAAAGAGATCTAGTCTTTATAGGCCTTTCTAGTCTCAGAATAGATTTTAAAAACTTTGGAAATTAGATGTCAGAGCCAATCTTAAACTAGATGTTTTGTAACTTGCAAACAGGAAAAAATCACATTTTTGGTGAATACTTACCCCAAAGTCAATAGCACAAGTCTATTTCTTTTTATTGTCAAGATGTCATGCCTTATTTACCCGCTTCTCTAGAGTCTTAAACTCAACAAGGAAACTTAAGATTGTATTAATTCTAACATTATAAATGCCTAGCACATTAAAATTTTAACGTATATTTTCTGCCTTTTTTAACAATCAGTTTCTATTCTTTGTGCCATTCAGGTCGTGTTTCAGACTACAGACCTTCTAGAAAACATGTCTTCTAACAATTATGAGACAGTGACACTTTTTTACATTCTGCAGAAATTAAGATATGGAAAACTTTGTAGGTAAAGGAGTAATTGGAACATGCAATTTATCCTTTTCTCACAATGTTTTCTACATTGTTTGACTATTCCCCCCCCCCTCCATATTTCAGGGATCTTTACAATGTCAACTTTGTGAATTCCCTTCAAAACAAGAAAATGCTATGGTACTTGTTCTTGTTATTGGATTTACAAATCATTGATACAACTTCAAACCATTTAGAGTCATTGCTATCCGTATATTTGTTGTCCAATTTTCTGCAAGTAAATTGACGCAATTCTTTGAATTCGGTCTGGTTAGACATTTTACCATCCGAGGCAAGGAGGATAAACTACAGGTTTGGGAAACTTTGGAGAAAAGTTTTTACAGTTAATGTGTAAAAGAGTGCCAAGACGGCCCTAGATCGCTCACCCCGGTTCATTTTAGAACAAAGAAACATGAAACTTTAAAGTTGGTCTTTGTGTAGGGTCAAGCAGTACACAAATTCTTGCATTTTGATCAAATTGTCATTAAACTCCTTTTACCTTGTTTACTAATGGAATAGTTCCACTTTTCATTGGGTTAATCTTTATGACCAGAAAAACAGATAAGTTTCATCAAGATTGGGCAGAAACTGTGGTCCCTAGAGCGTAAACAAGGAAAATGTCATTAAGGCCCCCTTTTCTAGGGTTTCCAATGAAGCCTTCCCATTTTCTATATGAGCATTTTCCCTATGAGCTGAAAATCATTCTTATCAAGTTTTGTCAAGTTTATGCCAAAATTGTGAGTGTAAAGAGTTTAAAGATTGACCCAAAACTGTGGTGTGCGTCAATTCTTAAATTGTTGACATTAGATGATGCAAAAGACATTCAAGTATAACAAAAGCACACCATGAGTACATCATTATATAGGTTGACCCATTTCCACACAATCCCTCCTTTTTCATCACTCAAGTAATAAGCTTTGGAAAACATTGTGGAAAAATGATGAAAAAGTGTTTTCTCCAGCTTTTAGAGGGCCCTTTTAGAAATTAGGGGGCCCTTTTGTAGAACTTATGACACCCACTAGATAATGTATAACACGATGATTAGGGGAACTTACAAAATTTACTTAATCCCTATTAACTTTCAAGAACAAATTTATTGGGATAACTAGAACTTGTCACAGGTGACAAATACCCCTGCCAGAGCCTTGTTTTTGAAAAAGTGTCTAATTTCAAGGGGAGTTAATTCTTGAACCAGGGGAATTAAGACTTCAACTGCGTCGATCTTGCAAGACTTCAACATGTGGTTAATCTTTGTATGTTCACAAAATTGGTTGTATTTTGTACACAGAGAGACGGACACACGGATAGACAGGCTGATTCCAGTTCACTCCCGAAAACATTGGTTTTGCTGGGGTAATGAATAGATAATAACTAGATAATAACGTTTGATTATTATCTGAAATCAAACTTTTAACAAGTTAGTAAGCCGAAAGTGTAATGAAACTAGTGTTTTGAAAGCAGTTTAGATACTAAATGCTGGTTTTGGGTTTGATTTTTCTGACTCGTATTACCTTAGTTTGAACATTTTTTTTGGCCGACACAGTGACGTTGACATAAGTGGTAAGTATTTCAGCCTTTTCTTATTTGCAAGTTGAAACTAATCATGTATTTTCATTTTTGAAAATAAGAAATTATGAGTGATAAATTGAATGCAGAAACACGTACTGTACTTGTTATCAACAGAAGCAGATTTCATTATTCAAATAACATACCTTACATACACGATTGAACATGATGTTTCAAGCCCTAGACTTATCTAATAATAACAGATCAGCCTCTAGATTACCTTGTAATATACTATAGATTTTACGGACTAGAAGAGATGTATAAACAATTGTTGATGGTAAGTCAATAATTCGTCAAGGTCTGCGACTAAAATGCATGTTGTTTTTTAATTCAAAAAGAGGTCAAGTTAAAAATAGCTCATAAAGACATCCCCTGGAATCTCCAAGGAGGCCACGACGATCTTACGTGGAATTTAAACTGCGCCCAAAAAAGGCCTAAACTACTAATTCTAGTGCGTCATAACACATTTTACTGTGCTAAAAAATAGCAAGAGGCCCAGTGGGCCTTAACGGTCACCTGAGTAAAAGAGCACCAAGACAAGTGATTTTGTTTGAAAGAATTAGAAAAAGGTTTGGTTGAAATCCCCTCAGTAGTTCTTGAGAAGAAGATGAAAATGTTTAAAAGTTACCAAAAATGACCCCCTTTTGGTCCCCCTTTTAATTTTCACAAATCTGTATAATCAGTACCCAATGATGCTTTTCATCAAGTTAGTTTGAAATTGGCTTAGTACTTCATCAGAAGAAGGTGAAAATGTGAATTTTTTAACATGATGAACTTTGACCTCTGGGTGTGGCCCCATACATGACCCCAGGGGCATGAATTTCACAATTTATAATATACCTGTCCTAGTTGTCATGCACACAAAATATTTAAGCTCTGGCATTAACAGTTTATTAGAAGAAGATTTTTAAAGAAGTACCAAAAATTACCCCTTTTTGGCCCCTATTTGGGCCCCTATGACCCCCAGAACCCCTATTTTCACAAACTTGAATTGGCATCCCCCAATGATGCTTTCTACCAAGTTTGGTTGAAATCCCCCCAGTAGTTCTTGAGAAGAAGATGAAATATTTAAAAGTTACCAAAAATTACCCCCTTTTGGTCCCCATTTTAGGGCCCCCTGACCCCCCAGCCTTTTTATTTTCACAAATCCGAATAACCAATACCAAATGATGCTTTTCACCAAGTTTGTTTGAAATTGGCTTTGTACTTCATCAGAAGAAGATGAAAATGTGAATTTTTTAACATGATGAACTTTGACCTCTGGGTGTGGCCCCATACATGACCCCAGGGGCATGAATTTCACGATTTATAATATACCTGTCCTAGTTGTCATTCACACAAAATATTTGAGCTCTGGCATTAACGGTTTATTAGAAGAAGATTTTTAAAGAAGTACCAAAAATTACCCCTTTTTGGCCCCTATTTGGGCCCCTATGACCCCCAGAACCCCTATTTTCACAAACTTGAATTGGCATCCCCCAATGATGCTTTCTACCAAGTTTGGTTGAAATCCGCCCAGTAGTTCTTGAGAAGAAGATGAAAATGTTTAAAAGTTAATGGACGACGGACGACGCACGACTACGGACAAACGATGATTGCAATAGGTCACCATGATCGTTCGGTCAGGTGACCTAAAAAACGCAAAAATGCAGGCTGGAGAAAACACTGATGAAATTGCTAGTATCAAGCAATTTCTTCATCATCCACAATATTTCTATCTAAAAAGATGAAGAAATTTAAAATTCCATCAACTTGAAATGGTTATCTGCGGCTTCATTCAATTTGGACCAGTCTAAAATTTTGTTGTGTGGGAATGGGTTAAAAGCCACTCTTGGCAGAGTTTCATTTATATTCTTGGTACTTTTGCACCTAACCAGATTCCTGTCATTTTCCACATTAGTAGGACATCCAAGAAATCCATCAAAGCAGCCAATCCCACTTAAGAGCCTTTTTTACCTTTTTGAGGTGCTTGAGGGCATGAATGGCTTAATCAGCATGATTTTTACCGATACAGTATATAGAGAACATTTTTTGATAGTTGCATTATAAAGCTTGCATTAAAATTTGGCCCACCCAATTAAGTCAAGTTTAAAATCGATTAGAATATCCTGCAAGAATAAAAAAAAAAAAAAATTCCCCTAAGGAACATCCCTAAGAATAAAGTTGAAATTCAAGTTTTCACTTTAAAACATATGTAGAAACTATGAAATCCATATTTTAACTGATCAAAAGCTAATACAGGGTAGTCTCTGGATTCTTCCTGTGAAATTGGGTTGAAAATGACAGTGTTTTTTTTTAAAATAATTCAAACAAAAAGTTTTTACTATGACCATTTACAGAAACTAGGCCCATCCATAAACGGCATGTTTCTCAAACCTTCAAAACTTCTGGCTTGTTATTGATAAAGGGTCAACCAAGGATCATCCAGTTTAATTTTGTTAAAATCAAGTCAGCATTTTCTGAGGACTAGATTTATAACAAGAGGCCCATGAGGGCCTGAGACGCTCTACTGGTTATCAAGATTTCCGTTAAAGAAATGTGATATTTAAGGAAAATAATTGCTCAAAGAAGAATGCATAAAGAAAAAAAAGGAGCTTTATCCCCTTTATCATTTTAAGCAACAATCCTCATGGCCCCTTTTCCCATGTTTCATGATGGATCCACTCCATTTCCAAAAGAAAGTTAACTTATGACCCTACAATCATTCTATGAATTCTTCATCAGAATCTGACAATAATTGTGGACTTAATCACATAAACAGGATTGTTTTGAATGAAAATCAATAAGGCCCCTTTTCCTGTGTTTTCTGATGGATCAATTTCATTCCAAAAGGAACTTTCCTTACAACCCGACAATTGTCCTGTGAAATTTAAAAGACAACTTGATAATGATTGTGATCTTCATCACATACACAAGAATGTTTGAATGATAATCTGTAAGACCCCTTTTCCTGTGTTTCGAATGCCACAATTATTCCATGCATCTTTGAAGAGAATCCAATAAAACTGTTGACTTTATTGTGTTAACAAAGATATTAAATTCAAGTTCTCATAAGGCTCCTTTTCCCGTGATATTTTACTGTTGGTTTTTTCGTTCTTTGAAAGTAAAACAAGAGGCCCATGAGGGCCTGAGCCGCTCTACTGGTTATCAAGTTTTCTGTTAAAGAAATCTGATATTTAAGGAAGTTAATTGCTCAAAGAAGAATGCATAAAGAAAAAAAAGGGCTTTATCCCCTTTATCATTTTAAGCAACAATCCTCAAGGCCCCTTTTCCCATGTTTCATGATGGATCCACTCCATTTCCAAAAGAAAGTTAACTTATGACCCTACAATCATTCTGTGAATATTTCATCAGAATCTGACAATAATTGTGGACTTAATCACATAAACAGGATTGTTTTGAATGAAAATCAATAAGGCCCCTTTTCCTGTGTTTTCTGATGGATCAATTTCATTCCAAAAGGAACTTTCCTTACAACCCGACAATTGTCCTGTGAAATTTAAAAGACAACTTGATAATGATTGTGATCTTCATCACATACACAAGAATGTTTGAATGATAATCTGTAAGGCCCCTTTTCCTGTGTTTCAAATGCCACAATTATTCCATGCATCTTTGAAGAGAATCCAATAAAACTGTTGACTTTATTGTGTTAACAAAGATATTAAATTCAAGTTCTCATAGGGCCCCTTTTCCCGTGATATTTTACTGCTGGTTTTATCATTCTATGAAAGTTAAAAGTGAATCCGATGTAATATTGGAAATTCATTATGTTTACTAGAATATTTAAAAAAAAAGTCATATGTCCCCTTTTTATATGATACTTGATGGATTGTACCCAGTTCTGAAAAGAACCATCTAAGTATTTGTACAATCATGCTGTGAAATTTTGAAGTGAATCCGGTGAAATCAAGGGACATCATTGTGTTAACCAGAATATTTAAGAGAGTTTTTCATGAGGCCCCTTTTTATGTGACGCTTGCTATAGTCAGATCCACTGTCAAAATCAACAATTGGAATGATGGTACAATCAATCTGTTTAATCTGTGGAATTTATTGTGTTAATGAGTTTATAGTGAAATATTCATAGGGCCCCTTTTCTCATGATACTTTACAGAACAAACCAAATTTCAAAAGGAACAATTCTAATGAAGGTAGAATCATTCTTTAAAAGTTAAAGAGAATCAATGAAAACAGTGGACTGAATTGTGTCAAGAATTTTTGTAACTAAATTTTCATAAGGCCCCTTTTTCTGTGAAACTTAACAAATCAGACCCAATGTACAAAGGAACAATCCTAATGATAGTTTGAAGAAAATGATAAAGACTGAGGACTTTGTTGTAATAATGATGTTTTGTAATAAAATTTTTATAAGCTCCCTTTTCTTGTGTCACTTAACCAATCAGACCTAATTTACAAAGGAACAATCCAAATGATGGTACAATCATTCTATTAAAGTTTGAAGAGATTCTGATAAAGACTGAGGGCATTGTTGTGTTTATGAGGATTTGGTAATACTTTTTCATACAGCCCCTTTTCCTATGATACTAGACAGATCAGGCCCAATTTGGTAAGAAACAATCCTTATGATGGTACAAACATTCTGTGAAAGTTTGAACAGAATCTGATGAAAACTGCAGACTTTATCTTGGTGTCAAATTTTTAAAATAAAATTTTCATAAGGCTCCTTTTCCTGTGATACTTGAAGGATCAAGTCTCATGTCAGCATCAACAATCGTGATTATTGTACAATGATTCTGTGAAGGTTTGAATAAAATCAACAGATCACGCCTAATTTGAAAAGAAAGAATCCTTATGATGGAATAATCATTCTGTGAAAGTTTTAACAGAATCTGATGAAAACTGTTGACTTTATTGTGGTACAATGATTTTAAAATTAAATTTCATAATGCTCCTTTTCCTGTGATACTTGACGGATCAGGTCTAATGCAAACATTAACAATCATTATTATTGTACAATTATTCTGTGAATGTTTGAAGAAAATCCGATGAAAGTTCTGGACTTGGTAACAAGGATTTATAAATGAAATTTTCATAAGGCCCCTTTTCCTGTGCTTCTTGACAGTTCAAACCCTGTTATGAAAAGAATGATAGTTATGACCTTCCAATTATTCTGTGAAAGTTTCAACAAAATCTGATCAAAGCTGTGGGCTTTATTGTGTTAACAGGGTTTTATTAATTGAATTTTCATATAGCCCCTTTTCCCATGTTACTTGATGGATCTGAACCAATTCCAAAGGGAACTCTTCTTACAAAAGTATAATTATTCTGTTTGAGTATAAAGACAACCCCATCTCATCTGTGGACTTACAAGCATTAATTAAGATTTTTTTAATCGAATTTTCCTAAGGCCCCTTTTCCTATGTTTCTCAATGGATCAGACCCAATTTGAAAGGAACAATCCTTATGATGGTACAATCATTATGTGAAAGTTTGAAGTCAATCAGGTGAAATCTAGGACCATTACATGTTAACTAAGATTTTTTTTATTAAATTTTCATAGGGCCCCTTTTCCCATGAAACTTGATGGATCAAACCTACTTTCGAAAGGAACAATCCATTTAATGTAATAATCATTCTGGGAATGTTTGAAGAGAATTTGTTGAAAACCATGGACTCTATTGTGTTTTCGAGGACTTTTTCAATCCAGTTTTAATCGGGCCCCTTTTTCCCGTGGTCCTTGACTGATCATACCAAATTTTGAAAGGAACCATTCTTATGATGGTACAATCATTCTGTGAAAGTTTGAAGTCAAGAAACACGGGAAAAGGGGCCTTATGAAAATTCATTTAAAAATTCCATTAAAAATCCTTGTTTACGCGATAGAGTCCACAGTTATCATCGGATTCTCTTCAAACTTTCCCAGAATGATTGTACCATCATAAGGATCGTTCCTTTTGAAAATGGGTCTGAGCTGTCTGATCAAAGCTGTGGGCTTCATTGTATTAACAGGGTTTTATTAATTGAATTTTCATATAGCCCCTTTTCCCATGTTACTTGATGGATCTGAACCATTTCCAAAGGGAACTCTTCTTACAAAGGTATAGTAATTCTGTTTGAGTATAAAGACAACCCCATCTCATCTGTGGCATTACAAGCATTAATTAAGATTTTTTTAATCGAATTTTCCTAAGGCCCCTTTTCCTATGTTTCTCAATGGATCAGACCCAATTTGAAAGGAACAATCCTTATGATGGTACAATCATTATGTGAAAGTTTGAAGTCAATCAGGTGAAATCTAGGACCATTACATGTTAACTAAGATTTTTTTTATTAAATTTTCATAGGGCCCCTTTTCCCATGAAACTTGATGGATCAAACCTACTTTCGAAAGGAACAATCCATTTAATGTAATAATCATTCTGGGAATGTTTGAAGAGAATTTGTTGAAAACTATGGACTCTATTGTGTTTTCAAGGACTTTTTCAATCCAGTTTTTATCGGGCCCCTTTTTCCAATGGTCCTTGACTGATCATACCAAGTTTTGAAAGGAACCATTCTTATGATGGTACAATCATTCTGTGAAAGTTTGAAGTCAATCAGATGAAAACTGTGGACTCTAGAGTGTTAACAAATCTTTGAATTAAATTTTAATAAGCCCCTTTTCAATGTTTCTTGAGGAATCATATCTGATTCCGAAAGGAACAATCCTTATGATGGTACAATCATTCTGTGAAAGTTTGAAGAGAATCCGTTGAAAATTGTTGGCTCTAGATTATTAATGATAATTTAAAATTTTCATACGGCCCCTTTTTCCTGTGTTTCTTGACGGATTATACCCAATTTCGAAAGGAACAATCCTTATGATGGTACAATCATTCTGTGAAAGTTTGAAGTCAATCAGGTGAAATCTAGGGCCATGATGTGTCAACTAAGATTTTTTGATTAAATTTTCAGAGGGCCCCTTTTCCTATGAAACTTGATGGATCAAACCTACTTCCAAAAGGAAAATCCATTTAATGTAATAATCATTCTGGGAATGTTTGAAGAGAATTTGTTGAAAACTATGGACTCTATTGTGTTTTCAAGGACTTTTTCAATCCAGTTTTTATCGGGCCCCTTTTTCCCGTGGTCCTTGACTGATCATACAAAGTTTTGAAAGGAACCATTCTTATGATGGTACAATCATTCTGTGAAAGTTTGAAGTCAATCAGATGAAAACTGTGGACTCTAGAGTGTTAACAAAGATCTTTGAATTAAATTTTAATAAGCCCCCTTTTCAATGTTTCTTGAGGAATCATATCTGATTCCGAAAGGAACAATCCTTATGATGGTACAATCATTCTGTGAAAGTTTGAAGAGAATCCGTTGAAAATTGTTGGCTCTAGATTATTAATGATAATTTAAAATTTAAAATTTTCATACGGCCCCTTTTTCCTGTGTTTCTTGACGGATTATACCCAATTTCGAAAGGAACAATCCTTATGATGGTACAATCATTCTGTGAAAGTTTAAAGGGAATCCAATGAAGACTGTTGACTCCAGAGTGTTAAAGAGGATTTCTTAAAAGATTTTTCGATTAAATTTTCATAAGGCCCCTTTTCCCGGGTTTCTTGACAGATCTGACCCAATTTCAAAAGGAACGATCCTTATGATGATACAATCTTTTGTGAAAGTTTGAAGGGAATCCGATGAAAACTGTGGACTCTATCTCATAAACAAGGAAAAGTTTAACGGACGGAAGCCGGATGGATGCCGGAAGGGAAAAGCCATGGCTATAGCTGTAGTGGCCTTCAGCCAGTAGAGCCAAAAAATAACCCATTCCCAATTGACAAAATTTTAGACTGGTCCAAATTGAAAGAAGCTGCAGACGACAATTTGAAGTTGGTGGAATTTTTATTTTTTTTCATCTTTGGGGATAAAAAACATTGTGGATAATGAAGAAATTGCTTACGGACAAAGTTGGAAGACATTTTGGCAAAAAATGTAGCCTGTAGTGTGCAAACAAAGTATTTCGTATTGACTTTGTGACCTAGTTATTAGCCTCATGTGACCCAAATTGGAACTTCGCTGAGAAACATGATTGAGACAATCATTCCACCAAAGTTTGAGGAAATTTGAGAAAAATTTGCCTCTAGAGTGAAAAGGATTTTTTCAGTTTTGACCTAGTTACCTAGTTGTGACCCCATGTGACTCAAAATCGAACTTTGTTGATAGACCATGGAGATAATCATTCTGACAAAAGTTTGAAGACATTTGAGCAAATTAATGTGGCCTCTTGAGTGCAAACAAGATGATGAAACATGATGCACAAAGCATGATCACAATAACTTGCTAAGAATGTAGAAAATAAACAAGAGGCCCATATGGTCTTATCGGTCACATGAGTCCATAGAGCACAAAAACAAATAAAAGTCCACCAGATTATGCTAAATACTAAATATCAAAGCTCTTGGCCTTTTAGTTTGGGAGAAGAAGATCTTTAAAAAGTTTTCACTAAACATGCCCATGTTAACTTGGGACATCTTAGAAAGGGCTAATCTGACCCTGGGGCCATAATTTATAAAATCTTGATGGATTGATTGATTGAATGGGGTTTAACACCGCTTATAACAGTATTTCAGTCATATCGTGGCGCTGGAGTACCTAACAATGGATCCTGTTATTTCTCACACCAGTTCTACCACTACATCCTTTCCTAGCCTCCAGCTGCTATCCCACTTAGCTTTATGATTATCTACCCATTGGTGAGAGACAAATGTCGAAAAGAATATTTGCCACTGCTAGGGATCGAAACCCATGACATCCCATGATTGAAGATTAAAAGTCTGACGCAATCTTGATGGGGGTCCACCAGATGAGACTACATACCAAATATAAAATCTCTAGGCTCTCCTTTTTGGGAGAAAACAGTTTTAAATTTTCACTATATAAGCCCTATGTACAATTCCTGAAGTCCGGGAATGAGCATAATTCATACGATATTGATAGAAATTTACCAGATGATGCTACATACCAAATTTCAAAGCTCTATTTGAGAGAAGAAGATTTTTAAAGTTTTCACTGTATAAGCCTATGTTAAACTTGTGACATCCAGAAATGGACTAATTTTAATCCTGGGGCAATAATTTGTACAATCTTGATAGAGGTCAACCAGATGATGCTGTATACCAAATATCAAAGTTCTAGGCCCTCCTGTTTGGGAGAAGATTTTAAAAAAATTCACTATATAAGCCCTTTGCAAATCTTGTGATGTCCGGGAATGGGCTAATTCTGTCTCAGGGCCAATGATTTATATAATCTTGATGAAAATCCACCAGATATTACAATCCAAATATCAAAGCTCTAGGCCCTCTCATTGAAGATTTTTAAAGTTTTCATTATATAGGCCTATGTTAAACTTGTGATGTCCGGGAATGGGCTAATTCTGTCTCTGGGGCCACGATTTAATTAATCTTGATAAAAATCCACCAGATGATGCTGCATACCAAATATAAAAGCTCTAGGCCCCTTAGTTTGGGAGAAGAAGATTTTTGAAATTTTCACTATATAAGCCTTTGTTAAACTTGTGACGTTCAGGAACAGGCTAATTTTGACCCTGGTGTTATAATTTTACAATATTGATAGAAGTCTACTACATGATGCCACATACCAAACATCAGAGCTGTAGATCTTTTGGTTTGGTAGAAAAAGATTTTCAAAGTTGTCTCTATGTAAGCTTACTTATTTACAGGATTATGTAGAAGTGGGTTAAGTGATACAAAGTAAATACATTCTTAAACATTGACAGTATCAATAATTATTGTAGGTTTAAAATTCTACGAAAAACTGTCTATGTTTATCATTATTCCAATACTACTGGTACTGTCACAGTTATAAAATTTCTCTTATGCACTGCCTTGGGTTCCTAGGCTTTTCCTTGTTTGTTGAGCTAAAACAAGACTCATGGGAGATCATATGAACTAGAGGCGCTTGGGAGCATGAATTCCCTTGTGATAAAGAAAAATTTAAGTATTCATTAAGACTGGAGGTAACACATTTGGGACTTCATTTTTCAAATTTACTTTAGGGGGACATCATTCTTTTATACAACAAATCATCTCAGTCAATCAGAAACATTTATTTCTCTAGCATCACTAAATGATCTCTGTCTGACTGATTGACTGAATGGGGTTTAACGCCGCTTTTAACAGTATTTCAGTCATATCGCAGCGGCTGGAGCACCTAACAATGGTTTCCTAGTATTTCTCACACCAGTTCTACCACTACATCCTTTCCTAGCCTCCAGCTGCTATCCCACTTTGGTTTATGATTATCCATCCACTAGTGACAAATGTCCGAATGGTGTTGCTACCAGGGATTGAACCCTTGATATCCAATTACGGAAGATTGGATCTCTGTCTGAAATTTGGCCAATTCTCCAAATTACTATTATCAAGCATATTAAGACCACAACAGTGAAATTTGGTTTAAATCTTGAGTCTTTAATTTAACAGAGAAATGATCTGACAAATATTCTTAGCAAATTTCTTAAAGGATGAGCAAAATTGGTGGCACCTATAGGGTAGCAAGTGTTGTAAAAGCACCTTTTCCAGTTTTCAAAAGAAACTGTCTCCTTACATCAAGTTCATTCCCTTTCAAGATTCAGCCAAGATAGTGGCCTATTTAGTGTAAACTAAAAACTTGTCAAAGAAGCCCCTTTTCCCAACATTTCAACATGCAAAATCGGGCAAAAAGAAAGAAATTATCATTAAGGCCTCTTTTCCCACGTTTTCAATAGAGCCTTGCCAATTTCAATTGGCTTCATTCTTTTAACTCATAAATAATGTTGACCAAGTTTTATCAAGATTGATGCTCACATTATGGTCCTTAAGGTTCCCTTTTTCCATAGGTTGATTGATTGAATGGGGTTTAATGCTACTTTTAAAAATATTTCAGTCATATGGCGGCAGCTGAAGCACCTAACCATGGATTCCTGGTATTTCTAACACCCGTGCTACCACTACATCCTTTTAGAGCCTCCAGCTACTATCCCACATAGGTCTACGGTTATCGACCCATTGGTGAGAGACAAATAGTCGGAAAGGATGAGTTCCGCCCTCAGGGATCGAACCCGGGACCTCGAGATTGACAGTCCGACGCGCTACCAACTGCGCTATGACGGCGGCTTCACATTGACTTTGAAGCTACATTTATCTGAAAATTTGTTTCAAAAGGCACATCTTTTCAAGGTGGACTTCAAGTGACTAGAAATCTGAAATCCATGCACAAATGGAGGAGATATGCTCTAGACAAGCTCAATTTGAATATTTGACCTTTAGCTGTGACCTTGACATTATCTGAAAATTTGTTTCCTATAGCACATCATGATGAAGAATACTCCTGCCTAGTAATATTGAAATCCATCCAATAAAAGTGCAATAATCACAATATACATGTCACACAATTTTTTTTTTTAGACAAGATGTGTTTGTGAAACACTATGCCCCCAAAACGGGAATTCTTTAGAAACGGGTAAAGGGTTAAAATTTTGACCTTGACCTTGATGAAATGACCTTCCCCAGTTGCGCCTTGTTGAGACCTATCTACATACCAAATATTAGCATTGTAACTTAATCAGGGTTGAAGTTATAAGAAAATGTTTAGTTGGAGGTTAAGTTTTGCAGACAGACAGACAGACGGACAGACAGACAAACACCGGTAAAACAATATGCCCCCGATCTTATCAATGTGGGGGCATAAAAAGGTAGCTATTGATGTACAAGGGTTCAAACTTATGGATACAACACGGGGAAAACTAGTCAAGACAAGAAATTTTGCATGAAGTCACATTTTTCTGTGGCATTGCCTAAAATGGTAAACCCGACAATATGTGCAAGGTCAATTGACAATAAGGTTCTGTGAAAATTGTACAGACAGACATTGGAACAGAAGAACAGATAGAAATGATATCTATATAAGTCCATTTTAGGTGGGGTATATAACCTTTGACCTATTCAAAAACATGTTTCAAATGGTACATCTACTCATACTAGTGCTATTGTGTGAAGATATTTTGAAGTAAATACAAAACTGTAGGATATGCACTGGACAGCCTCATTTTGAATGTGCTCATCTACTTATGTTGGAGAAAAGTTTTGGCAAGTTATTTAGAAATCCATCATTAGATGTAGAAGATATGCTCTGGACGAATTCAGATGGACTAACTAATTGGTTGTAGTGACAACTAAGTCTTGCCCAAAATCTGTATACAATACTGCACGCTATGTCATTTGTAGGTGTTTCATACAATAGATTTACATAAAGTCCTTTTCTCATGTTCTCTGACCATCAAATTAGCTTTCAAACACCAATCCAAGCCACCATTTCTATTCTTAGTTGAGATTTAATTCAAGAGATTGAATAATGAAATTCAATATTTAAAACTCCGTAAGTGAACTATTTTCAAAGTTTCTAAGCAACAAGTTTATCATAAATATGCTTCTGCTGATTCCATCAGTAAATTTGCTTGTACAGTGGTTTTCACTCCCACAGACTCTGGCATGATCCACAGATCATAACACTATCGGCTTCAGCTGCTCATTAAGCTGAACATTGATAAACAGAAAAGATTCCTTTCTTTGTTGTTGGATATTCAGCACCGACGATCAAGAAACAAGTGAACCTTGTTTTATTCATCTACCAAGTGAGAGTAAATAATGTGTTTTTTCGTGCTACAGCGTGTGTTCTATTGACTTTTTCCACTCATACTATTCATGGCATGCTCTCCAAACATGTAGAAACAAGACAAAAATGGTTCAAATTATTTATTAACAAATGTAGATAATATGAATAACAAATGTAAGTAATAATACAAATAATAATATTCTTATCATGTAAAAAAGTTTATGTATTTTCTTAAATTAAATAATTAGCTATCACTATTTGTAAATGGCAAGTAATACAGTCACGATATCAGCTAGAGGCACTTGAGCGCCTGTATTGCTCCACAGGCCTGAATATACTGATTAAGCAAATTGTGTTTTTAGGAATTCAGTATAAATGGAATCATCTCTGCCATATCTGACAAATAAATCTAGTCACTGAAATCTTTGAAATAGTTCTAGAATTTTTCAATAGACTGATAATTGTTTAACAAATGTTAAGTCAAGTTATGTAAAAATTAATTTATAACGTCGGATGAAAAGGCACTATAAAGATTTTCAAAATTTTCACTTTACAACATATATAGACATAAATCACACCCATAAAGCAATAATTTTCAACCAATCAAAATTCTATGAAGACATATCACAAAGAATCACCTGAGGATAATTCAAGTGAAATTTGGTTCAAATCCACCGATAGGTTTCTGGAAGATTTTCAAAGTTTACAGTATATAAACAATATATGGAAATAAGCCACCACCACCAATCTGGTTGAAATCTATCTGCTGGTTTCTATGAAAAGAGCTTTTAAAGGTTTCACTAAATACCATTTATGGAAATAAGTCCCATGAATAAAAGCCATGAAGGGTCACCAAAGGATCATTCTTGTGAAGTGTGGTTGAAATCCATTCAGCAGTTTCTGAGAAGATTTTCAAAGCTTTTACTCTGCATGAAAATTAGCCCCACCCATAAAAGCCAACTATTTTATCCTATCAAGTTGAAGAAAAAGGATCTCCCAAGGATCATGCCTGTGAAATTTTGTTGAATTCTGGTTTTTAAAGTAAAGTTTACAGACGGACAGATTCACAACAGACACCACGCCATGACAATAGCCTGCTGGCTTTTATCCAGTGAGCTAAACAAGAGAACCTCCTACGGGTGCCTACGCTCCGCTGTCGGGTGCTGGATAGTTGACAAGATGCATCTAGAGTTATCCCCCTTGATAGTATAGGTTGCTTTTTTGATAGTGAACAAGTGTGCCGTGTGCCAATTTTCAAGTGAATGCCTTTAGTAGAACAAGAGTTATCACAAAATGTAAAAGTTTTCGCACAACACGGATGGCGATGACACCAAGGCTATCACAATACCTCGAGCTAAAAACTAAAATTACAAATATAACTTCTTGCAAGACTTCAGTCTTCAGTTTTAAGCAAGTTTCTACATTCCTACCTAGAACAGACATGAAAATAAAGCTTTTTTTTAATTTTTCAAACTCCACAGGTATCACATTTTCATCCCTCTTCAACCTTAAGTCTGGTAACAAGCAACTGCTAACTTGAATTGACAAATGATTGAAAGTGTTGAATGAAAATGTAGTTTGGCTTAGGTAACAAAAAAAGAGCACTACATGAGGATGCCAAAGCTCTCTTGAAGGAGCTGGTTGATTGATTGAATGGATGTACTGCCACTTTTAACAGTATTTCAGCCATATCAAAGTGGCTGGAACACCTAGCCATGGATTCATGTTATTTCTCATACCAGCACTACAACAAGATCCTTCCCAAGCCTCCAGCTGATCATCCTACTTAAGTTTACCCTAATCCACCATTTGGTAAGAGACAAATGTTGGAGAGGATATCTTGATGACGATCAAAAGTTGTTGTAATTTAAAAAATATGAATTCAAAAAATACTGTCTAATAGGGTAAAATTGTTCATTCTTGCACATCACTGCTATCAAATCCTAATCTTTCAATTACCCACAAGTAACTTAACTCAAATAAGGAAATACAATAACCAGTTTTTTTGTTGTTTTTTTTTTCAAGAAAATGACAGTGCATAGCCCAGGTAGTTATACACACAAAAGGAGATAACTTCATTCTTGCACATCACTGCTATTAAATCCTAGTCTTAATCTCCCACCAACCACTTAATTCAAAGGAAGAAATGAAATCTATTTTTTTTCATGGAAACGACAGCGCATAGTCCAGAGAGTTAAATTGATTGCTGGTAATAATTTTAAAGATAATTATGACAGGTAAACTGTTGGGCATGAGTTAAGGGTTTTAACAGATGGAGTTTTTGCAACTCTGAGATTTCCAATTAAGTAGCCAGGACTATCAAAATTGTCTAATGTGAGTCCCATTGACCCTCCTGATCTCTATTCTAATGAAAAATTGAAGACTTCCCCCCCCCCGAGGACAATCTATATTATTTTCTCAAGTTGATGACCTTGTTAACCTATAGCTATTCTGTAACTTAAATATTCTGTAATTCATTTAAAACAAAGTGTGTTTGAGAAACACAATAACCCCCCCCCCCCAACAGGACTAAACTTTTGACCTTGGTATGTGACCTTGACCTTATCATATGACCATGACCTTGAAATTAGTAGATTTGTATTATGGAGATGTATCATCATGCCAAATATAAGCAATGTATCTCGAATAGGCTGGTAGTAATTGGCATTGTTATGTTTTTTGGTTAAGTTTTGTGCAGACAGACAACGGTATAACAATATGCCCCCGATCTTTCGATGCCGGGGCAAAAAAATGATTATAGTTAAAAAGAACAATTAATGTTCAAATTAGGAACTCCCAAACCTTAAGCAAGGACCCTTGTAACACCAACTATCAATGCATTGGACTCCACCTTATTGATGCAAGACTAAATCCCTGTAAGTTATAATGATCAAATAAAGGCAATGTACAACTGATCATGGTAACATATTTCATAGGCTCACATTTAATTTTTTTTCCATAAAAATCAGATAAGCTGGGAAAAGATGCTGTAGCTATCCTTAAATGTGGCAAAATAATCAATTTCATAATCATTCAAGGACTTCTTTACCTTTATCATATCAAACTGGAAATTACAAGACAAAACTTCCACAAATTCTTTTGGACATTTCACAGTAGACTTGCAAGATTGCACTTTGCCTAAAAAGCATTTATGACAGATTACTCTGATTAGCAGGGAAAAGATACTGTAGCTATCCTAAAAAGTGGCAAAATAATCAATTTTATAAACATTTGAGGACTTCCACAAGCACTTATTTTGAACGTTTCACAGTAGACTTGCAAGATTGTATTTTGCCTTAAAAGAATTTATGACAAACTAATACAAAATATCACAAGGACAGAGTTCTGCCAAGGGCGCGCCATTGCGGGATCGGCGCAGAAAAAATTACAGATGGCCCCTAAAAAATATGTCCGGTGGGCCGACGGGCGCGTTAGAATTACGAACCGTGAACTGTAGGTACGAAGATACCTTGGGACGAATCAGCGGATGTTTGGGGTTTATTTACTTCCCGGTTTCCCTTGGTAATTCAGAGCGTTAATATTGATTGAAAAGGTCGCTCTTATTGGTTGACTGTGCACTGTAAATTCCGTTTTTCAGTCATATCAGCCAATCAATAGCGTTATAATAAAAATAACAAATGTAAGTTTGACGTAACGAAATATTCCTTCTGCATAATAAACTCGGTGTTTTGCGTCGCCGTGTTGGCAGAAAAAAGAAAACATATCCAATCTTAAGCTTCTTTAGCCAAAGACAGCACGAACTGGCGCCGATGATCAGCCAAACGAGCCCGGAACTTCAAAATCAGCCGAATCTCAATCGGAATCCGGGCGCGAATCAGCTTAATCGAGCTACGAAAAACAGTTCCAAAATTAATGGCTCTCGGACTTTTCGTGGCTATCTCACGATTCAAGTAAAAACTCAATAACTCAAGAAAAATAATTCATCAACAGCTCAAAACTGTATCTTTAATTCAATATATTGTTTATTTTGAAATGAGAAGAAAGCCCTTGAGATTTCTTCTCAATGGTTGGGTTCACATCATATATCCCATCTCATAGTAAAGTGGCCCCATGTTTTGGAAAAGTGGCCCCATATTATTGGCTTAGATGGGCCAGTGGCCCCCTAAGGTCAAAAGCTTGGCAGAACTCTGCAAGGACATATATACTCATATATCAGGTTGTCCATTTGAATTCTACATGAACCATTTCTTACATCAATTACAATCAAAGAGCAACATTTGAAAATAAAATTATTTCAAAATATTAATTTTTTTCTTTTCAGTTCACATAGAAGTCTAATGGACTACAGTAAATTTTAATGACTTTGTACAAGGCATATTATATAAAGTACATTCATTATGAACAACAGCATAGATGTAAAGAGCTAAGTTAACTAATTTCCACTATGTCTTGCAGAATGCCACAGTTATTCACCAATATTCCCACACACAAGTGTATTCCAGTTTATGCGCGTTAAATTTTCTCACAGGAACACAGTCTTTTTTTTTTATCACAGACTTTAAAGTCTTTTGTATAGTTCTATATGAACTTCCAATCTGCATAAGAATAATCCATCACACTATGTTTCTTCAATTCCATGTTGCAGTATTGCTTACATACGATTAAGAGTGAAATATTATCATCTATACTACATAAATAAACAGTATAAGGGTCATATTATACAAAATCTTAGACAATGTAAATAAGCTTCATCTAACCAGTACAAATTTTAACATGATTCATATCAAAACATACAATTCAAAATCTACATTGTGCATACCTAGTACAATAGTAAAATAAGTATATATGGCACAATATATAAATCTATTTGAGGCATTATATTATTAGATTTAGTTAAGAGCAATGGTTCTAAAATTCTATATTTCTAATATCTAAACCATTCCCACACAACAAAATTGTTAGACTGGTCTAAAATGAAAAAAAAGTTACATAGAACAATCTTCAGTCTTTTTTTTTTCTAATATTGTCAATTGGAAAAGAAAACATTTTGGTATGTGAAAAAAATTTTTCCAACACTTTTTTTCAGTTTTGTTTTTAATCATGGTTGTAAAAACAGTGGGATCGAGTGGAATGGGTTTGATATTGTTCAAGAAACCCAAAAATGTGTTATTATAAATCATGTAACAAAAACAAGTCAAATGATTATAACTTAGGGCTAAATCCTGCTTTTTATGACACTCATGAAAAAAAGATTTTGGGAAAATGGAGAAATTGATAGTGTTCAGCAATTTCTGTATTTCCCACAATAAATTTTCAATCCATAAAAGACAAAAGATTTCTGAAAATCAGACAACTTGAATTCTTGTCTAAAACTTCTTTGAATTTGGACTAGTCTAAAATTTTGTCCTTTGGTAATGGTAATTTGTGATGTGAAAAGAGGACGCATATATCATTTTAACAGCACTGTAACTAATGTAATGCACTTTATTTTGAGGTTAAAATTTTACCCATTAATCTCTCAATCAGTCGATAATCATTACATATATCATAGTTTAACTCTTGTCAAAAAACCAAGGACAAGTTGTGTTCAGCACCCACCCCCGCCCCCCAAATTTCACCATAAATGTGACCATAAACATACCTGAAGGAAAGTGGTACATTTTCTCATGATACAGAACAACCGTTTCACATTATTTTGAAATAAATCCAGAATTCCCTAAGTGAGTTTCACAAAAAAAATAATGCATAAATTAAAGCACCATAGGCAGATCCTAATATTCAGCTACAACAGCTGGATGAAAAAATACAATCTAAGTGGAAAAAGAGGCATTACTCTTACATTGCTTCAACAGTAATCAGTCTTTGTAGAAAAATAAAAACCCCATCAACAGTGAACATACATGCCAAGTTTCAAGCAAGTATCTCCCATTATAAAAGATTTTATGAAAGTTAAAGTTTGTCGATTGAATGCCAATATCAATGCTAAGTTGATGACAATGGCAACATTTTATTACAAAACAGCTAAGCTAATAAAATCAAGCACTTGAACCAGCAGATACAAGACAAAACTCATTTAACTTCTCCATTGTGTTCAATTATTCAAGTTCAACAATCTAAATTTTGAAACACACCATTCTTGAAATTCTAACATTCTCAAAAACATTTCAGGATTCCAATTATCATCTACAAAACAAGTTCAGTTAAACATGTTTTAGACTACTTCATTATATCATTTCACCCATTACCACACAACAAAATTTTAGACTGGTCCAAATTAAAAGAAGCAACAGTTGGTTAATTTTTTTCCCTTTCATTTTTTTTTGGATAGGTTTCTTTATTATCTATAATGTTTTTCAAATCTTTTTGTCTTTGTGGACAGAAAAAAGAGGGATTGTGTAGGAATGGGTTAAGTTCAAATGTCTTGCCCACACAACCACTGGTTTAACATGTTGATACCCTTTTTATAGCAAGTTGGACCACATAAACTTGACTTCTAACAGCAGAATGATGCATGACGAATAATCAGATTCAAGATATGTTTGGGATGTTAAACATCCCTATTTTCCATCTCTTTACTTTTAAAGATAGGGTTATTATTTGTCTAAAAGCAGTAATTACTTACAAAAAAACATCTATGATAAGAAAATGTAATAAAGGCTACATACTGCTGCTTGTGTTTCCTGTCTGAAAGCTGCCCTGAAATGGAAAGAAAATAACCCATTGAGGCATTCATCCATTTGCCATAATCTTACATACCTTGCATAATTAATATTACATTCATATTGGAATATTAAAGCACTATTTAAAGAATTTTACAATAACAATGAATTTTAGGAATTTTGAACATTTGTACAAAGAAATTTCTTTGTTTGCTTGTTTGAATGGAGTTTTACGCCGCTTTCAACAATCTTTCAGTTATATCGCGGCGGCTGGAGCACCTAACAATGGAATCCTGGTATATCTCACACCAGTACTACCATTACATCCTTTCCTAGCCTCAGGGTTTTCCCTTGACTTTCAAAACAGGGGGTCATTTTGCCACATTATGACCCCTATCAAATAAGATAAAGAAGGCTGTCTAGCTATTTTGGGGGTCATTTCTGAAAAATGGGGGTTCAAATTCAAAGAAGGAGAGGGTCAGGGAAAACCCTGTAGCCTCCAGCTGCTATCCCACATAGGTCTATGATTATCAACCCATTGGTGAGAGACAATTAGTCGGAAAGGATGAGTGCCGCCTTTGGGGATCGAACCCGGGACCACTAGATTGACAGTCCGACGCGCTACCAACTGCGCTATGACGGCGGCATACAGAGAAATATGTTAGTTGATATTTACTTCTTTTCCATATGATCTTAAAGTAAAAGCTTCTTTAAATTTCATCAACTTAATTAATTTGTTGTCAGCATTTCTCTTATAACGGTCAGTCTGATGTTTTAAGAGCTATTAAGTCCATTTACAAAGACTTTTACACCAAAATGTTTCATTCAGCTTTCCATCCACTCAATTTCAAGTGAGACTTTCTGCACTTTTATGCTGTACAGTAACAAAGGCAAAACATTTATAGCCTACTCATTGAGAAATTTCACCCAGTACCACTAGTCATATTGGTATTCTCATGTACAAAATATTTCACTGAGCACAGCAATTTTTAAACTAGTCAATGACAAAGAAACATGTGAACATATCAACCTTTTCATGATACAACCAAAACATCCCAACCTTTTCATGATACAACCAAAACATCCCAATATGGTGTTTATCAACTAGAGACGTTTAAGTGCTTAATTTGCTTCACTGGCCTGAATTCCCTTATTATACAGGAAATCTAGCTTCTAGTACTCATTGAAGAAGGAATTACTACCTTTTCAATGTTCTTTTAATACAAAAAGTATTCTCATTCGATTGATTGATTGGAAGGGGTTTCACGCCATTTTTAACAGTATTTCAGTCATATCGCGGCGGCTGGAGCACCTAAAAATGGATTCTTGGTATTTCTCACACCAGTACTACCATTACATCTTTTCCTAGCCCCCAGCTGCTATCCCACATAGGTTTACGATCATCCATCCATTGGCGAGAGACAAATATCGGAAGGATATGTGCCGCCGCTGGGAATCGAATCCATGACATCCCATGATTGAAGATTGTGAGTCTGATGCACTACCGACTGTGCTATGACAGGGGCTATTCTCATTCAAGCAGTAACAATTATTCCTCTTATGTGATCAAACACTTACAAAATGTGTATAAAAAAAATTACATTTCATTCAGAGATAATGGCCAATAACATACTTACTTTTTCCCCTTTAAGACAGAGTGGTTCATCTATGATTAATTTCATCACAGCAGTGATCCATTTTTCAAATTTCAAAATGCCTACATACAAAATGATTACTTTGAAGGTTGCATCATTTGTTTGCTAAACTAAACTTCATTGTAGAGTAACAAATAGTAAGGTCTACAAAGAATGTGTAATGCTTGAAACAAATTAAAATTTGTATCAGCTTTTTTTTTATCTGTGGTGAATCCTAACCACACTGCTATGCTCCTTCTAGGAGAGAACATATGGTGATTAAAACTTCCAAACAAACAGCAGATCTAATAATAAATATTTTCTCAAAACTATAACCGTATCTTTATATCTTTGAATTTTTCAAATTATCATCATTTTCAAAAATTGAACAGAAAATAGTGGCAGATCTAGAGGGGATTTGGGGTTCAAACATCTTCGTCTGTAGCCCAATTATTTCGTTTTGGTTGGGAATTTCAATATAAATTTGGTAATAATTGGAAAACAAACCCTCATTGGCCCAGTTTGAACCCCCTTTACAGAAATCCTAGATCTGCCATTGGGGAAAAATTTGGACTACAGCTTTTTTAATTACTAATAGCCAAACAAGCTTACGAGATCATTTTCATATAGATTATTAAACTAAAGTAAAGTTTTACCATTTCTGCTTCTTCTCTTGGGCTGAAATTCGTTCAACACCATGTGACGAGCTGGCTGATGGTATTCTAGAAACTGTCAAAGATGTATTCTTTGGAATCATCACATTGGTAGAGGAATAAACTGTAAGAAAGATGAAGATTATATATCTCCCCAATTGTTTATCCCATTACCAGACCAAATTTTAGACAAGCCTGAATTGAAACAAAAAGGGGCAGTAACTCAAACAATAAGAACAGTAGAGTTATGGTTCTTATGCACTGCATATGCTATCATGCAATGACTAATACTGCCAAGTCAGACATATAGTTATCGCCCTACAAAGAAATGGATGCCTCCTGCCTGAACGCCACGGGTGATCCCATAATATCAGCTGCAGGCTAGGAAAGGATGTAGTGGTAGTACTGGTGTGAGAAATACCTCATTATGACAGGCAATAATTGCATTTTACCTAGAGGTTATCAAATCATGAGACAGTAAAATCAATTATACAACTGCTGATTGGAACCCCTTTGATCGTAAATCAAGCGTGTATCGATAGACAACATGCTCGCTTTATTTGCACTTCGGCTGATTGGATGGTTGCAAGCCCTTGTAAATTGCTGGAATTATAGCTTTATAACTTTTTGATATAAAACCCTTTCCCTTCTGAAGATTCATGTATTTTAGTGGCACATTATGTTTATCTTCTCAATATACGAGATTTGTTGCATACTTTCAAGCAGCAAGAATAATGGCGAATTTTATTACGAACATCATGTGATTTGCCTTATTTTCCAAATTTGGAAAATAGAAATTATTGATATTTTGTAAAAGGGTAATCACAAAGTGCATATTATAAGGAACAAAGTGATTTAGAGTTTGAAAAAAAAAATCCTAAAATACATGAATACGTGGAATGGTACCCAAAGCATTTAATTTCCAATATTTAAACTTGATTTACATAGGGTAATGCATAGGGCTGTAACGATACATAAAGCAGGGCTCTGCAGAGTGGGCGACTCAGGCGAAAAAGTCGCCTGGTTTCATAAAACTTCGCCTAATTTGCTGATCAAAGCGAAGTCGAAGTCGCCTGGAATTTTCAGGAAGTCGCCTGGATACGATAGGTGATAACCAAATCTGGCCGAGTGGCTATAAAAGTAGGGGACGGTGCAATTATACAACTGTTCGTCGGAAGCCCTTTGATCGTAAATCAAGCGTGTATCGATATTGTAGTCGCGAGGCCAGCAGATTTTCAGAAAGAGGAGTATGTTCTGGCAGCTAATCCACAAGCTTGCTTCGTTCACACCTACGCTGATTGATTTCGGCAATGCTGTGATACTATCAGCACCAGAAATCTTTATTCAAAATCCTTTCCCTTCTTAAGTTTTAATTATTTCTGTAAATTAAGTTATCATTAGTCTACGAGATTTGTTGCTTACTTTCACATAATGAGAATAATGGCCGACAGTTACAGACGCCGTGTCATTTACCAGAAGTCAAAATATTTTTAAAAATTTGAAATCTTGATGAAAAATAATTCTGCCGAAAATCTACGTAGAGTAAATTCATTTTTCATTAGAATCCTTCAATTTGAGTTATCTGCTTTAATTGTAACAAGTGAAGAAAATTATGGCAAACATTTTAAAGGCTTCTACGGTCTTTTCCTGAGATTTTTGTTATGATACATTCTATCCAAAAACTAAATTTCACTTACTTGTGTTGGTAATAATTCCTTTAAATAATATTTAATCCTATAAAATGGAGCAAATTATCCTGTGTTAACTTTAAACCTCTGCATGTACAGAGTCTTGTTTTGTGTACTGAGCAGTAACCCTTACCCTTTACACACTATAACTGACTTAATCACAGAGGACCTTTTTTGACCAATTAATGACAATTTTATCCATTTATATGTTATCAGGTAAAGTGCACAGACTTTAACTCATTACCACACAATCCCCCATTTTGACATCTTGAAATGTTTTTATGGGAAACTGTGGAAACAGGAGGAAATGTTTGCAGCAAGCAATTTATCCTTTCCCAACATGTTTCTACCCTCTTTGGCACCTTCTTTCTTATTTAAGCTCACTGTGAAATGTCTTATTTAGCTTCTTTCAATTTGTACCAGTCTGAATTTTTTCTTCTGGTAATAGTTTGATTAAATACATGTTGTTACAATAAAATCTTTTCTCATTTTCTGCTTCAAATAGAAACACTACTCATTTCATTCAGACTGCCTATACACTATTTGCATTTTTTTTTATTAGTTGACTTTTTTTATCATATATGAATCTATTATGAAATATTAAAAAAAAAAAAAAAAAATCAGAATCACTCTTTAATTCTGAAACAAAAAAAAAGAAAAATACAAAAGTATTTGTTCACAGGAATAAGATCTTTATTGAGGACTGAAAGGATAAGCAGTATTTTCTATGTTTATTGCATGATACATAATATAAAATGCAACTACTTGGTTGTAAAGCTATTTTATTTTCTGATAGAAATGAGGAATACGCGCAAAAACTTAATTTTTAACACGATCCACTTCTCGTGAAAGTCTCACCACTTCTCCCCATTTTGAAAAACTTCTCCCAATTCTCAGACTAGTGAGAAGTGACTTCTCCCCAAATTCTGGGAGTCTGCAGAGCCCTGTAAAGTGACGAATACAAATACAGATCACGATACAGGGTCATGAATATGAATATTTATTCATGAATACAACTTTTTCCATGAACAGACATATTTATATATATATTTCTTTGAGTAAAGAATGAAACAAACTTATGCCTGTCTGTGATACAGACAGCTGTTTTATGTAAATTATTTTATTATTTCTGCAACAACAATCAAAGGTGTATGGCAAATTCAAGCCTAACAAAGGGTGAAGTCAAGATCCGTCATTGATTGATGCTGGATCATTTCAAATTACTTGCCTCTATATTATAGATTTCACGTATTTGTACCTTTAAATTTGTATATTTTGAATTATGTTGTAAACTTCTATCTGTTACAAACTTACCAATTAATATGAAAATTTTTGTCACCAGAATTGATCACTTATAATGAAAAGACGAAATAATAAAATTCTAGCCAACATTCAAGGTATATTGGACATGCAGCCATAGCTTACCTTTTAATTTTTTAAAGGGAGGTAATTTATACGTTGCATAATTGAAGCCAATGGTCTATGCTCCGAAAGATTATGTCATTCAATTTCTTCAGAATCTGAACTTAATGGTCAATAAGATAGAAAAATTAGGCCATAAATACTAGAATTTGAATTGAAAATCTTGATTTAAAAGGTTTAGTTGATCAAGACTTTGACTTAAAAAAGATGATTTTTGATTGTTAGTATTACAGAGGTCTGACCGTTGACAGTCAAAGTCATGCGTCGATTGTCCAGTTAATCTATCATTTCCTACCCAAAATGCCACTTGTAGACAACAAATAAATAGCTGTCACCAGTGAAATAGAAATTCTTTGATTTAGTATCTAGAATATGTATTCAGTTCGTCAGAGGTGCCCTCTGTCAATCGACTACGGGAGCCGCTTAGGCTTTAAGGATTTACGTCTTTCTTCATAAATTTGATGAAACCGCCGTTATAGCTTGTGCATGTTGGATATCTATGACCTCTTGGATATTTTTTTAAACTTTGCATCCCGGAAAAATATTTCACATTTTGTATTCGCCAATATTCGGTTCTCAGACAGACGAATACGATACATACTCGCCGGTAAAAATATATTCAATTCACCGAATATTCGAGTGTATCGTTACAGCTCTAGTAATGCAGGGAACCAAATTGATTTTATATTTATTGATTAGGCATAATTGCAACAAGGAAGTTGCTTTAGTACGATTCTTGCCAACGTAGTATCTGAAATCGTATTAATCGGAATGCCCTCGGCCCCATCCATTTGATTTTTTCTGCACAATCTGCTATTTGTTAGTGTCAATAGTGCAAGGGTTCAGCCTGAGCAGAACCTTACACTTAGCTTCTAAAACCAGCAGTCACAGCTGTAGATACAAGGATTCCAAAGCAAAAAGATGACATTACAGGGTAATGGTAAAAGTTCTTAGAATAATATTATATTCCTTTCGATAAAGATGGTGTCAAAATTTAAAATAATTGTTGATTTATTCTTCAAATAATTATATAAATGACTAGACCCATTCCCCCTAACTGACGCTATTCGACGCCAATCAATGAAATACAACTGATAATACATTGTAAAAGATGAAGAAAATTCTTGTAACATGCAATTTCTTCATTTTTCTATTCAGAAAGTTGAAAAAATCTAAAAGTTGAATAACTTTAAATTGTCGTCTGCAGGTCCTTTCAATTTGGACCAGTGTAAAATTCTACTGTCTGGTAATGGGTTAATACAAGGAAAATAAGAGCACCACCAACAGGTGCCTTTGCTCTGCTGCTGAGTGCTGAATAGTGGACAAAATGCATCTAGAGTTATCCCCCTTGATAGTATAAGTTGCTCTTTTGATAGTGAACAAATGTGCCAAGTTTCAATTGAATGCCTTTTGTAGAACCAGAGATATCACAAAATGTCAAGTTTTTGCAAGATGACGACAACAGCGACTACGACACCAAGGCTATAGCAATACCTTGGGTTTTCTCTGAAAACAGTTCTTCTAAAAATGGAAGAGAAGTTATTTGCTACCCAAACCCCATTATACACAACCCAATTGGCCCCTACCGATATACAGAGTTATCCCGAAAATTGTCCTTTAATTAACTCCCTTGATTCTACTGGGTAGTTCAGGTTTAAATTTTTACAAAGAGCGCGTAAGGGCTGAGACTAAAATTGTCTGTTTTGAACAGAATCAGATATTTTTTTTCAGTATTTCAGCCATAGAAATATGGAGTACTTTGTAATACTTATAGATTATGAAAATGTTTTGGTAGTTTTTATTTACGCGTTACAATTGTCTTCCCGTCCGAGTTGCAACAATTATTGCTTTCAGTTTCTTGGCTTGAAAAGATTTCTTGAAACAAGCAAACAAACAAAACAACAACAACGGGGAAGTATTTTTACAAGGATTTTTTTTCAAAATTTGAGTTATCCGTTATTTTTGATACACATGTCTTAACATTTTGTCTGTATCCTCTATAGTTCTGAGATTTTTTATCTGTATAGGGTTAAATCGTAAGTCAACTTTAAAAATTATCGATGTTCTTCCATAAACTCCTGTTTTAATCCAAGTAACTTACATGTTTCGAATCGGTATTTTTGATTGCACAATAGTCCAGGGGTGGTTATTGAGATAACCACAGGATGTATCCCATAATGATCGGCTATTTGCTTTGATTTTCACACGTCTGCTCGAATGTCCTTCTTTGATAATAACCAAGGAAGTCGGTTGACTTAAATAATTTGGAATTTATCTAGTTCCAAAGAATAGAGTTTGAATGTTTTGAAAAGGATTATAAATGCAAACAGTTAGGAACATTGGTAAATTTGACAAAACTTTTTTAGATACTTGAAAACAGTCTGTTTTACATTTCATATATATTTCCATTTTATATATATTGTAACATATGTATCTATTTTTTTATATATATATATTATGTACTGTATCAACTTAATGTAATAACGTATTTAAAATGATTGCTATACCTCCAAAGGTGTAGATTGATCTTGTAAGACCTCTTACAGTTCTTTATGGTGTCTTCCCGATTCTTCCACATTTGAAAATCCAATGAAAACATTTACCAGGTAGGAAGAAGGGGTTAAGGGAAAATGTGTGTTTACAGTCAGGTTCAAATTGTATTCCACCTGTATTATGTATTAAAGACTGTTTGTTGCAATCAAATCATTTGGTAAAGTGTTTAATTTGCCGAAATAAAACTACTAAAATTTAATTGATAATTATGTTTAAATCCGTAATTCTGGCATGAAATATAAAATGAAACCTGAAATAAATCACAAATCAGTCAACAAAAGAACCAAGGACAAGTCATGGCCACAGCTTCAACTTAATTCTGAACCCCAAAAGAAACTAAGACACTAGCATTACCTTCACAGTGGAGAAAGACAACCTCATTAAGTCGAGTGTTTCCCGATACCAATGTCATTTACCGACTTCTTTCACTGTAAGATGGAGAAAGGTTCATAGCTTTGGGCTGACTAACCTTTACAGACCAGACGATTTCCATAGGTTAGTTAAAAAAATCAGACCTGGACGTAAATTACCATCTGAGATTCTAGGAAAACGTCCTGATTTCATGACTCAGGCATTTTCTTAAGTTATAATATAAAGGGTTTGACAAACAAAAGAATGTATAATCTGGCCATACCCTCGGGTGAAATTGAATCCATAAGGAGTTTATCGAAATGTCTCCATGACAACCGATGTAGATGGAAATTTACATAGTGCGTACTCGATTATAGTCGGTTCGGTAACCGAACCGTCACAGCATCTTAGACCATTTCTTTGGAAGTCACTCGATTAATAACGTGCCGGGCAAAAATAAAGCAAGTGTGTGGACATCAGACTAGATTTTGTCAAATATCGCTGTTCCGTCGAATTTATGAAATCTAAGATTAGGGCCGAAATTCATCCGAAATGTCATGTCCCATTGTCAAGTTCGCGTTAGATACAGAATGGTGCGTCAAATTTGCATTTTAAATACGTCTATACGTCAAGTTCTGTTTAGTAACTTGACATGACGTCCGTCCTAATACACATCGAAGTTACCCAATTGATCTAGCTAGAGTTCGGTCCTTTTTAATGACGTCACACGTGTTGTCTGTAAACATAAACTAGCAGATACGAAACAGGGAATTCCTTGAAAGATGCAACTCTGCTATTAGTTTCATTTCTTTTTGTACTGTTACTTTTATTTACGAAAGTGTTTTTCATGGTGTATGCACTTGGATATCTATGATGTGACCGGAGACGGTCTTAGAATAATCCAGTCTAGATTTTCATACCAAAACGTTATAAACAGTCTGTCTTTCTGACATTCTAGTAATCAGAAATTTTCAAATCCTGAGAGATTTGTAAATAACTATTTCCACCCAAACTTGGAAAATAATAGTGTTCAAGGGACGGGAATATTGTGGGAAAAGGGAAAATTTATATAAGAAACAAATTTCTCAAGAAACACTTCTTTACCACATTTTTTTCTCTAGTTCAACTCAATGGGGCATAAAATTTAGTGACTATGAGTATAGGATGGAAAAGAAAGTACTGTAGGCTTTGATGTATCTTTTTTCATTTCATCTTTTTTTTGGGGGGGGGGGGATGAGGGTGAAAAAAATTCCTTAATTTTGTGAAAACTTCCTGAAATTGAAACTTGGAATTCCTGAAATTGGTCCTTATTGAGAGCACTGTTTTATCTCACTTTATGTTTGCTTCTTAATCAATCCCGTTGGCATTTGCTTGAATTTTTATCTTTTTCCAAATATTTTCTTTTGAGTAACAAGTACTGCAGCCATACATCATATCGTGGGATTACCACCAAAATCTCTTAACTTTAATTTGAATAATGCTGAAGATAATAAGTTTTGGTAAATAGTTGTCTGAAAAAAAGTAACTACCAAATAGCATATGAAATGTTGAGAGGAAAAGGGTAATTGCTTGTTAAAAGTATTTTCCTTTTATCACAATGATTTCACTTCTCTTCTGTGATCAATAAAGGGACATTGTAAGGCATAGGTTAAAACGGATTCCTGATTAGAAATCCACTTTTCGATAACGCTCGTGGCATACGGCTTTAGAACTTAACCCATTCCAACTTAATCCCTCCTTTTTACGCCCCCTCAACGAAAAAGCTTTGGAAAACATTGTGGAAAATGAAGAAATTGCTTGTATCAAGCAATTTCTTCATTATTCACAATGTTTTCTATCCAAAAAGACGAAAGAATTTAAAATTCCATCAACTTGAAATTGTCGTCTGCAGCTCCTTTCAATTTGGACCGGTCTAAAATTCCACTGTGTTGGAATGGGTTAACTGTTATTGAGCCCCAGGCAGGGATTATCTCACACCTTACCTGTTTAAACTTTTATTTATATTTTCAAACAGAGAATCAGGAATAAACCTTCTTTATGAGATTAATTGGATTTTATTTCACTTTCTCTCACTTTTTTCCGATCACTAACAAGTTGACAACAAAATAGATAGGTAATGATGTAAATAATAATATTTGCAAGCTTGAAGAAGCATTCCATTGATGGGCGACATAAGATTTTTAAGTATAGCTTATAATGTGCTGTAGTAACAGGTTTGTGTCAGCGATTTTATAGTAAAGTATTTGGCAATGCAGTAAGTAAAAGTTTTTTACATGGGAGCATCTTTTCAAATTATTAAATTCTAAGTGACATGTTTTATGATGCTAAAGACATAAAAATATGAAATAAAGACAATATTACCATTCAAAAGTAGATCGAAATGTACTGTCAATGTTTATAAGTATTTAGAACAAGAGCCATGTCGGACATGGCCATCCCCCGCCATAAACGTTCGATAGTAAACTGAAGCCAGTTAGATTTAGGCTTTTTGTGCACTGCATTTCTTCTCAATGAGTTCAATACTAGCTATTATACTTTCAGAGATATGCTCAGGACAAAATCTTAGTCTTTCAAACAACAAAGGGCGATAACTCCAAAATTATGCAAGAAAGAGTTGTGGTTCTTGTTCACAGCACTTCTCCTCAACCAGATCTTTTCACCTATGAAGTTTCAAGTTAATAGCTATTATACTTTCAGAGATATGCACCGGACAAAATCTTAGTCTTTCAAACAACAAAGGGCAATAACTCCAAAATTATGCAAGCAAGAGTTGTGGTTCTTGTGCACTGCACTTCTCCTCAATGAGATCTATTGACCTATGAAGTTTCAAGTTGATAGCAATTATACTTTCAGAGATATGCTCCCGACAAGTTTAGTGACAGAAGGACGGAATGACGGACCAAGACCATTACTATATCCCCTTTGCCGTAACAGCGGGGGATAACAAGCATATATACAGACAAAAAAAACCAATCTATTCTTCGGGCTTACGAAATTTCTCAACGCTTTGAAATAAACTTATCTGCAAATTCAATACAAAGAGGTAAGCTTATTTAATTAATGAGGTGACAATATAGCCAGTCCAACCTTGAATGCAAGTGCTTAACCCTTGTCCTGCTGTATATATTACCTTACTGACTTGCTGTCGAATCAAAGGGCTGAAAGCACTGATAGAACTTGTTAAAAAATCAATATTTGTTTTAGAAATCAACTTTATAAACAACTCTCGCAGTATAAGTACAAGCAGGAGTATAGACTAAGATCAGCCTGCACATAAGTGCAGTCTGATCTTAGTCTACATCTCCTGCCAAAACTGGAATATTCCGGGCTCAGCATGACAAGGGTTAATAATAATTTGTATTTTAAAGTGCTAAACCCATTCCCACAGAGCAAAATTATAGAAAGATCCAAATTGCAGACCACATTTTCAAGTTGATGAAATTTCATTTATTTTCAACACTCTAGGTAGAAACATTGTATAAATGACGAAATTACTTGCTACAAGCAATTTCTTCATTTTACACAATGATTTCCACAATGCTTCCAAAAGCCTCACTGTGTGGGAATGGGTTAATTTTTCAAACCAATGACCACAGAATTTTAGAGAAATATCACGAATACAGGGTTTTCATTAGTTCCCAAAAGTCAAGAGTCATTGACCCTTGAGCCAAAATTTCCAAGAGTCAAAATTGAAATCCCAAGAGTCAAATGCGATATGCCCCCCCCCCCCCCCCCCCGGAAATTTAGAAAAAAAAAAGGTTTTAACTTTTTTTGCAATGGTGCTTTAGAAGTGTTTATTGATTTTTTTACCAAAGGTGCCTTAAAAGTGTTTATATAGTTTTATTTTTTTAGCAATGGTGCCTTAGAATAAACTCTGTCTCAGATTGAAACATTTCTCCAATTTGACATTACTCTACTTTTCAATATAAGGTGAATATTGGGGAAAGTTTAGTATACATTATTAATTTGAATCAGTTTTAGAAAATCTCAAGAGCACTAAGAGGATCAAATTATCTTTATTTTTCATAAAAAGAAGTGCCGATTTTATGCACGAAAACCAATGACATTTCTTGGGCAACATTTTCTTTGGTTTCATTTTACTTCTTGATTATATTCTGTGAGCTTTTTTATAAAAGAAATAGCAAATAAGTATATTTCAGAAGGATTAGAACTCTGAAAATGGGTTTCATCATTAATTTCCACAGGTGTCAAGTACCTGTCAATTACGATCGTCAATGCATGTCCATCACTCGAGAGTGTTAATTACTAATCAAGCTTGGCGTTATCCTTGATAGGGGTGTATATTTTCATAATCAATTAACCATTTTTCAATAATTTGGCACACTTATGATGACCCTTGACGCATGGCTGCTAATTTTCGAGAGTCAAAATGACGCAAAGTGACGAATTTTCGAGCGTCAAAATTGCTTCTTTTTGAATTTCTATGCGTCAAAACCCGAGGTCTCGGGTCAAACGAAAACCCTGGAATAAGGTGAACGATTCAATAATTTCAAAAAGATAAATAAGAGCACCCCTATGGGTGACTACGCTCGGCTGTTGGCTGCTGGAAAGTGGACAAAATACATCTAGAGTTATCCCTCTTGATAGTTTAGATTGCTATTATTATAGTGAACAAGTGTGCCAAGTTTCAAGTGAATGATTTTAGTAGATCCAGAGAGAACACAAAATGTCCAAGTTTTTTTGCAACTACAACACCAAGGCTAATACAATACCTTGGGTCAGAAATCAGCCAAGCTAAAAAGTCGAATTTTAAAAGGTATTCTTGTAATCTTCCTATGTATAGATAGTGTACAACTAAAGACCAGAACTACCCAGAGTTCAAGGGAAGTAACATATCAAGTGGAGTAACTCTGTGTAGCGGTAGGGGCCAATTGTCCTTTGCCTCCATCAGTAGCAGATTGTGTCATGACTGTTAAACTTTTACAATATCACTAAATTGGCCAGATTGAACAAAGTCGCAGACAGCATTAAATAGCACTACCAGTAAAATTGGAAAATAAGTGCCTTATAGAGTAGAAATATTGTGAGAAGGGGAAAATTGTTTCCGTCTCCTGGCAAGAGGTCCTGTTTAAGTGTTTGTTTTTTTTCTTCAACGTCATACTGGCTGTATACTTTTCTTCCGAGGAAACCCTAATTGTTCTAATTGTCTTAACATACCTTCCCCTGTCTGTGCATTGACCACTCTCAAATCCGAGTCCTCCGGTCGCATTCTTTTCTTCGCCATAATCCCTTTCTTGAGATCTCCCAAAGACACGGCCAATCCGTCGAATGTAACGGAGTCATAGTCTATACTATTCTTGAACTTATAATGAACCACCGACATCTTATTTCCTTGAATCACGAAATTAGTACTGAAGGTTAAATTATTTCCAATATGGCGAACTCAAAATGTGCGTGGCGTTCTTCCTTTGTCGAGGATTGTGAAATAGATCTAGCACCCTCTCCAACGAACTTACTTACTAAAACACTCTCTCACATTGTTCTGTTTGTGTGTCATTCTTCTTATATTAAATAATTATGATAATAACCATTTTATTTCCGCGAAACTATTTCTTGTTTCTTGTATGACCACGACGTCTTTACCGATACGAACAACCTCGTTTTCGTGTAGGAAAGGACTTTTTACCGCCCTCGCGAAATTATAGAATTCCTTGTCATAGGGCGGAGCGTGTACGATAGGCGGGTCGTAGCACTGTACATCGGCCCCGATTTGTATCGGTCCTGGAGTAAATATAACGCCATGCCCTTCTTTCACCTTTCTCCTTTTATTCTACGGGAAACGGGTTTACTGTCAAAACGTCACAAGGTCAGAACAGCCCAAAGTCGAAACCGCTCGTAATTTGATCAAAACGGTCCAATGTGATTAAAATCAGATCCATCGATCATGATAGCCTATTTCTACGTCCCTACGTAACGGAGAGAAAGCATAGTGGTTTCGTAGAGATGATTTTAATGAGATTGGAAACGGTCCAAACCTGTTTTATATTGGTCAGAACGGCCAAAACTTCGAAGTTACAATGAATTTTTATTTAAAGCTTCCATCCATAAATGTGGAAGTTATTCTGCTGACAATGTCAATTTTGTCCTTTGATCTTCAACTGTGGCCCTGACCTTGGAGGTATCATAACAAACGTTTTGTATGAAATTAGAATGACTAGCTCTCAACAGGAAGAACAGCTGTGCCAATTTATTTTCAAATCTATCCACAAACTTTAAAGATTTGCTTTTTACAAGGTAAATTTTGTCCTTTCACCATAGGTTTTGACCTTGACCTTAAATGTATCCCAACAAATATTTTGCATGACACTAGATTGACTAGCTCTTACCAAAAACAACAACATTTCCAAGTTATTTTCAAATCTATCCACAAACTTTGAAGTAATGCTATTTACAAGGTCAATTTTGTCCTTTGACCTTAAACTGTGACCTTGACTTTGGCAATATCATAACAAATGTTTTGTATGCCACTAGCTCTAATCAAGAACAACAACTGTGCCCAATTATTTTCAAATCCATCTATAAATTTAGAAGTTATGCTCTAGACATGGTCAAGTTTGTTGTTTGACCATCAGCTATGACCTTGACCTTGGAGGTATCAAAACAAACTCCTCGCATGACACTAGCACTCATGAAAAAGAACAACTATGCCATGTTATTTTCAAATCCATCTGTAAATGTAGAAGTTATGCTCCAGACAAGGTCAATTGTGACCTTTGATCTTCAACTGTGACCTTGACCTTGGAGGTATCTTAACAAACGTTTCGCATGACACTAGCACTCATCAAGAAGAACAACTGTGCAAAATTATTTTCAAATCCATCCTTTAATGAAGAACTTATGCTCTGGACAAAAACCCAGAGGTGGGCATGCACACATTAACATTAAAGCGAAATTGTGACAACTATGTCTTGCTCACCACAAGCGGGCTTGACAAAAATGTCAAAGATTTAGATTATGATTAGCCTCAAAATTTTAGAAAAGAATCTGTAAAAAGATTATTAGGCCTTATTTCAAGTATAAAAGGATTTTTTTTTAAAGTTGTGACAATGTTTACATCATTTAGATGGAAGCCTTTAAATCTGTATTCTAATTAATTGAAATGATGAGAAACGTTAGTAAAATTGCTTGCATAACCCACACTTAGCACCGAATTTAATCGTCTGATAATTTCAGATGATAATGAAACAAAAGCTTTGTCCACAGGACACAGATGCCCCAACCGGTAGCTTTGATAATAACAAAGGACAATAACTCCAAAATTATGCAAGCAAGAGTTGTGGTTCTTGTACACTGCACTTCTTCTCAATGAGGTCTATCCACCTGTGAAGTTTCAAGTTGATAATAGCTATTATACTGTCAGAGATATGCCCCAGAAAAAATGTAAGTCTTTGAAATAACAAAGGGCAATAACTCCAAAATTATGCAAGCAAGAGTTGTGGTTCTTGTGCACTGCACTTTCCTCAATGAGGTCTATCCACCTGTGAAGTTTCAAGTTGATAGCTATTATACTTTCAGAGATATGCCCCGGACAATTTCGGGAAGGACGGAAGTAGGGACGGACGGACAAAGGCAAATCTATATGCCCCCCCCCATTAAGTGGTGGGGGCATAAAAATATAAATTTGGTTTTGATAAAACAACTATTAATTTCATATTTAGTTTGTTGATGAAACTTGTGTAAACCAAAGGGGAAGATTGTAGCAGCCCAACCAGGATTTGAACCCTGGACCCCTCACCTACCAGTTGTGCTACCAGGCTGTGTCCAAATCTAGTGTTGGTTTAAATCTGTTTGTGGAATAGATACCCCACTACACATGCATAAATTAATTTGTTTGTTTAATTTGGGTTTTAAGCCGCTTTCAACAATCTTTCAGTTATATCGCGGCGGCTGGAGCACCTAACAATGGATTCCTGGTATTTCTCACACCAGTACCGCCATCACATCCATTCCTAGCCTCCAGCTGCCATCCCACATAGGTCTAAGATTATCAACCCATTGGTGGAAGACAAATATTCGGAAAGGATGAGTGCTGCCGTCGGGGATCGAACCCGGAACCCCTAAATTGACAGTTCGACGCGCTACCAACTGCGCTATGACGGCGGCTGCATAAATTAAAATACACATTACCAGAGAATCCGGATAAATAGTCTTTTTTTTTTCAGGTGAAAAGATTAGTTAAACAAGAGGGCTAAACACAGCAACTTGAACAGAGTCACCAGTTGGTAGCCCCATGTGTTATATGAAACCTTTAAACGCGTTGACTAATTCAAATATAACCAAAGGGACATCACAAGAATTTTTTTTGTAAAAGTTCACTTGGAGATTCTACATACCAAAGAAGTTTCTGATTTTGTAGAAGATTTTTTTAAAGACTTCTTTCAGGGGACTTATAGATTTTTTCCACTATGTTTCTATGTTAACCCTTGTCATGCTAAGCCTGGAATATTCCTGGTTTGGCAGGAGGTGTAGACCAAGATCAGCCTGCACATAAGTGCAGTCTGGTCTTAGTCTACACCTCCTGCTTGTACTTTTCCTGCAAGAGTTCTTTATGAAATGGATTTCTAAAAGAAATATTGATTTTTTAACAACAAGTTCAGTCAGCACTTTCAGCCCTTTGATTTTACAGCAATTCAGCAAAGATATTTATATAGCATGACAAGGGTTAAAATTGGGTGTGCCTTGGCAAAGCCAAATATGACCCAAAGAGACATCACATGAACAATCTTGAAGAGGTCCTTTAGGATGTTCTGCATACAAAATATATATGCTATAGGCTTTCTCTCTTAATTAACCTTTTCTTGTACAAACCCAGGATTTTACATCGCTGCGATTTTATACCTAAGAAAACATTGTAACTCACAATTTCTCCTTTTCACACAATATTATACATAGGATGGTTTCATTTCATATTACTTTCAATTTTGATTGTCGTCTGCAACCTCTTTCAGTTTGGACAAGTCTAAAATTTCAAAAAACAGGAAAGGTTAATAACAGAGAAGAAAATTTTGAAAGTTTTCCTTCTTTGTTAAAAAAGGATGGATGTGCCTGGGCAGAGCCCAAATATGACCAAAAGGGCATCACATGAACAAACTGCAGGTTAACTGAGAAATTCTACATGCCAAATAGTAATACTATAGGCTTTCTGGTTTTAGAGAAGAAGATTTTTAAAGTTTTCCTTCTTTGAATCTATGTTTAAATTTTATGTGCCAAGGCAGAGTATGAATGGAACCCAAGAGGTGTGGTGTGAACAAATATGATATAGTTCCCCTTAAGATGCTGCAATTCAAATATCAAATTGCTCTAGGCTGTCTGGTTTCAGAGAATAGAAGATTTCTTATCCCTTGTCATGCTGAACCCAGAATATTCCGGTCTTGGCAGGAGGTGTAGACTAAGATCAGACTGCACTTATGTGCAGGCTGATCTTAGTCTACGCCTCCTGCTTGTACTTTTCCTGTCAGAGTTATTTATGAGGTTGATTTCTAAAAAAATACTGATCTTTGAACAACAATTTCTATCAGTGCTTTCAGTCCTTTGATTTGACAGCAATTCAGTAAGGTAATTTATACTGCATGACAAGGGTTAAGTTATCTTTCTTTGTTTCAATTATAAGTTTGGTGTGCCCAGGTGCGGCCCAAATATAACCCAAGACGCATCATTTGAACAAACTTGATAGATGTCCCTTAGGAGGTGCTTCATTCAAAATATCGAAGCTCTTGGTCTTCCAGCCAGAGTCAGAGAAGAAGATTTTTAAAGATTTCATTATGTTGCCATAGCAACCGGAGTAAAAAGAAGACTTCAGTTATTTGAACAATATTGAAAGACCTTCTAAAAGGAACATTCCTGCCGAGTTTTATCAAGATTGGCCATTTTGATTTCTCAGCATATTAAATTTTAACCCATTTCCGCACCATGATGCTTTTTGATACCCCGAAGAGAAACAATTGGGAAAACAATTTGTGAAAAATAAAGAAATTGCTTGTTACAAGCAATTTCTTTATTTACACAATGTTTTCTACCAAGAAAGTTGGAAAATATAGTATTTCATAAGCTTTAAATTGTCATCTGCAACTCCTTTCAATTTCGATTAGTTTAAAATTTTGTTTTCTGGTATTGGGTTAGAATGCTTTATTTTAATGATTCGTAAACGCTGCATGTCTTGAAAATCAACATCTTATTCATAGCTTGCTTCCAACTCATCTTATTAAGGTAATATACCTACATGTAAATGGCTATTAACCCATTCCCTCACAATGATGCTTTTAGATGCCCCTCAAGAAAAACAATTAGGAACTAGAGGCGCTTGAGCACCTGTATCGCTCCACAGGCCTGAATATACTGATTAAGCAAATGGTGTTTTTAGCATACAATATAAACTGAATCATCTTATAGCCATCTCTGGCAAATAAATCTAGTCACTGAGATCTTTGAAATAGATCTAGTGAAGCATTTCAAACTTTTCACTGTTTTACAAAGTCAAGTTGAGTTATTTAAAATTCATATATTAAGTAAGATGAAAAGGCATTTACAAAATTCACATTATATTTCATATATGGACATTAGCCCCACCCATAAAAGCTATTTTTTTCAACCTATCAAAATCATGTGAAGAAATCTGCAAAGAGTCCCCTGAGGATTATTCCTTTGAAATTGGATTGAAATACATTGATAGGATTCTAGGAAGATTTTCAAAGTTCTCAGAATATATTCCAAATATGGATATTAGTACCCCCACCAAAATGCCATGATTTTTTTTTTCAATCAAATTAACTGAATACACCTGATATAGGGTCTAAAAAATGGATAGTTCCTGTGACATTTGGTTAAAATCAATCTACTGGTTTCTGAAAAAAAGCTTTTTAAAGTTTCCTAGATATACTATATATTGAAATAAGCCCTGCCTATTTAAGCAATGTTTTTCAACAAAATTCTTTGAAGAAATCTGATATAGGGTCACCCCAGGACCAATCCTGTAAAATTTGGTTGAAATCTATCCACTGGTTTCTGGAAATATTTTGAAAGCTTTCAACATATATTGAAATAGCCCCCCCCCCCCGCCCCAATAAAGCTATGTTTTTCATTGGATAAATTCAAATTCTTTGAAGAAATCTGATAAAGGTTCACCCAAGGATTATTTCTGTGAAATTTGGTTGAACCCTTTTATGAAATTTTAGACTTGTCTGAATTCAAAGGTTTAAGAGACTACAATTTTAAATTGTACATATTTGAAAGATTATAATTCAGTAGGGTAGAAAATATTGTGGAAAAAGAAGAAATTACTTGTTACAAGCAATTTTTTCTTTTTCCAAAATATTTCCTCAAGTATAAAATCACAGCAATGTAAAATCCCGAGCTTGTACAGGAAAGGGTTAAATCCATCTACTGCTTTCTGAGAAGAAGATTTTTAAAGCTTTCACCATATATGGAAATAGCCCTGCCCATTAAAGCCATGTTTTTCATCGGATAAAAATTTTCTGAATAAATCTGACAAAGGGTCACCCAAGAATCATTTCTGTGAAATATTGGTTACATACGGACAAGGGTAAACTATTATAACCTCCTCTTCTTCAAAGTGGGGGTATAATTATTCGAAAGAACCTAAAAAATAAGCACCAATTTATCCTTCCTATGAAATTAAGGATAATTAAATCCACAAATTAGATTTTGAATATTTCTTAATTAAAATTTCCCCACCTATATGGAAGGTAGTTTTTTCGTTGGATCAAAATTTCTCAAAAGAATCTTATAATTAAAAGGTCACCCAATGGTCATTCCTTGGAAACTGGCTGAAATTCATCCAGTACATCATGATAAAAAGATTTTCAGACAAAATTTACAGAAGCATGCATGCACAATATTGTGCAAAAAGAAGAAATTGCTTGATACAAGCAATTTCTTCTCTTTCTACAATGTTACTCATTCATAAATTTATAGGGACGTAAGAAAAAGGGATTAAACAGGAAAGAGTTAAAGTAGTCAAGAAGCAGGAATGGTCATAATAAATGTCTGGCTACTCTCTCAAAATTCAAGATTAGGGAATGATTAATCAATTACAATGTACATGTAGTTGTTTCTTTTCTGATTTTCAACAGTTTGCATTTAAAACAAATTCTATTATAATTTTATTATTTCATTTATAAAGAAAAGAGTTTTTTCAAGGGAGGATTAGGTACAGTCAAATTGCAAGCATATTGAATAGGGTTACAGGTCATAAATATGGTCTCGCATTCAAGTTAAGACATTCATGCCTATGAGAAAGATATGGGTAAATTGTTGGCCACTAATTGAATCTCTGGTCTGAAATATAAGTAGGAGTCTGGTCATTATGAACTTTGGAAAGTCTGAACTTGCAAATCCCTTTTAACAGTTTCTTTATTATCAACCTTGTTTTCTTCCCCCAAAAGAAAGAGACATTTGAAATTCTATCAGAATGAAATTATCATCTGCAGGCCTGATCATCTGTATCTTCTTTGAATTTGTACCAGTGTAAAACTTTGCTGTGACTGGTAATGGGTTGAATGAGCAACATTGAAAAAGGCTTTTTGCATAAAAGTATTATGCCCATGATTTTCAAATTTGATAACCTACATCACAAGACAATAACCTCCTGTATGTTAAATGTCCCTGGGGTTTAAAAGGTCCATTTCCAGATATGATAAAGTAACAAAAATTATGAATCGGAGATAAAAAAAAAATCGAAAAAATCTCATTCAGAGCAACTTGAATATATCCTAGTGTAAAATATTTTGTCTTTCTTAACCCTTTCCTGGATAAACACGGGATTTTACGTCACTGTGATTTAATATTTGAGAAAACGCTGTGGAAAAAGGAGAAATTGCTTATTATAAGCAATTTCTCCTTTTCCCACAGTGTTTTCTACCACATAGGGCAGTTTTATTTGTAGTTGCATCCAATTTTCATTGTCGTCTGCATCCTCTTTCAATTTGGACCAGTCTAAAATTTCAAAAACCAGGAAAGGGTTAATCGGTTGTTTGAAAGTTTGGGTAAATAGAAAACATTGTAGAAGGCTTTAATATTTGTTCTTGAATAATTGACAACGTGTCAATAAAGTATCAGTCTTATTCAGAAATCTGACTAGAATGTATAAATTACTCGCCTTTACAATTAAGCATCAGTGTAAGCAATGTAGAAAAATGAAGAAATTGCTTGTTATGCCATGTTTTCTAAAGTTTTGTCTGAGGGGTATAGCAATATTCAGACAAATTTAATGTCATAAAGTAACATTATTTAGGCAGGTTTTCCTGGATAACAGGATCAAATAAATATCAATGATATAAGTTTGTCATGCAAACAACACAAATGTTGAAGTTGAAATACAGATGATAATACATTGACGTTTACAGTCAAATCTGAGTGAGCAGCCAATGTTGAGCAGCAAATGCAGCTAGAGGCTTCACTCAATATGTGTGTATTTCAGTTTATTTATCATCACTACTATAACACATTATCAAATGAGCAACATCCCCAGAAGACTGTTAGTTGTTACAAGGGAAAGTGCATGGATACTGTAATGAAACTGAGTTTTCTGGATTTCTTGCGCATTTTTAGCTCACCTAAGCACAAAGTGCTCTGGGTGAGCTATTGTGATCTGTCATCGTCCGGCGTCCGGCCATTCACAATTACAAAAAAATATTCTCCTAAACTAACCATGGAATTTCAACAAAACTTCACAGAAATGATCCTTAGGTCATGCTCTTTCAAAACACTTCAAAGAATTGAAATCCATGAAGAACTCTGGTTGCCATGGCAACGGAGTGAGAAAACTTAAATAATCTTCTCCTCCCAAGCCATATGGCCTAGAGCTTTGATATTTGGTACAATTCATCATCTATTGACCCTCAACCAAAATACTTCAAAGAATTACCGTATTCTGAAATTAGCTCTTTTCTGCGTGATCCCTGATTTTACCTAAAATTAAAGAAGGAAATCTTTAAATATCTTCTTCTCCCAAACGATAAGGCATAGAGCTTTGATATTTTGTACAAATCATCATCTATTGACCGTCTACCAAAATACTTCACAGAATTACCGTACTCTGAAAATTAGCCCTTTTCCTTGTGATCCCTGATTCTACATAGAAATAAAAAAGGAAATCTTTAAAAATCTTTTTCCTCCAAACCATAAGGCCAAGGGCTTTAATATTTTGTGTGTAATAATACCTATTGACCCTGTCCTAAAATACTTTATAGAATTACTGTATTCTGAAAAAAAGTCCTTTTCTGTGCAATCCCAGAAAGGAGTTATGAAAGATATCATAGAAAATGTTCTCCTTCTAAACCATTTGGCCTAGAGCTTTGATATTTGGTATGTATTAATGCTTATTGACCCTCTACTTAAGTACTTCAAAGAATTATTGCACTCTTGAAATTAGCTCAATATGGTTTGATCTTCACTATACCTAGGATTAAAGGAGAAAATCTTTAAAAAAATCTTCTCCAAAATGATTAGGTATAGGGCTTTGATATTTTGTATATTATATCATAATGCCTTGAGCCATCATACTCAGGGGAGCTCAAGGTCCTCATGTTTCTTTCGCCAAAACATTGTATTTTTTTTTCAATTCAGTATCAACTTCTTCCTTATTACTGTTACAGTGTGAATAGGTTTTTTCAAAATGTTTATTTACCAAATTTGGATACAAAGAAAAAAAAAATGAAGTAGATCTAAAGATATCTCTCACACCCTGTAACATTAGATGTGAGAAGAATTACAACATCTTTCAGAGTGAATATTGTGAATAGCAGCCAATCTGTGTACAACAGCCAGTTTTGGCAGTTCCACTCAGTGACTGCTGTTCACAGATTTGACTGTTTATCTGCTAGAGCTGAACATAGGCTCTGCACATTTTTTGGTACAGTTTGATTTGAGACTGCTATTATGATCAAGTTGGTCGGCTAACCAAATGTTGAACAAGAGTGTGGGTGCTGGATAGTGACAAATCTTGGAACATATGTATAAATGGCATAATGCTTACAAATATGACTTCAGTGTTATCTCATTTGAAAATATTGTTATTTTGTTAGTGAACATAAAATATATACTGTTTCATTTTTAGCCCAGCTTTTCGGAGAAAACCAGAGGTATTGCTATAGCCTTGGTGTTGTCGTCGTGTGAAAACTTTGACATTTTGTATTATCTCTGGTGTTACTAAAGGCATTTACTTGAAACTTGGCACACTTGTTCGCTATCAAAAGGGCAACCTATACTGTCCAGGGGGATAACTGTAGAATCATTTTATCCACTATCCAGCACCCAATAGCCGAGCGTAGGCACCTGTAGGCGGTGCTCTTGTTATATCTTTGATGATAATAGCAGTATGGCAAAGATTTACGTTTGTCACATCACCATTGTTAACACCAACGATGCCAAGTTATCCTCATACCTCAACTTTTCTTTTTGCTCAAAGGAAGGCAGCAAAGCTAAGAAGGCAGACAATGTGATCACATTATGGACAAAAAACAAACAAACCTAGAACAGACTTATACCTCCCCCCAGCATTTTGTCACTAAAATAGCACTGTTGACCTTTGACCTGTTACTCAAAAACAATAGGGCACCTTCTTGGGTCATGTGAAATATTTGTATAAAGTTTCAAAGTCATAGGCCAAAAGACTTATTAGCTGGAGCATGGAAATGATGTCAATCAAAGTTCATTCGAGACCTTGACCTTTCCTTGGATCATTGGCAAAAATTGTATGAATCTTCATGCTTGTAGGTCAAGTCAATTGGTTCTAGAGTTAGAGCAAGGAAATGAAAAAGTCAACAGATGACCAGATGGACAGATGGATGGACAGATATAATGATGAAACAAATATACCCCCTCTTCTTCATAAGTGAGAGTATAATAAAGCATGACAAAATCCAACATAATTTGTTCAAGTTTTATTACTAGATCTAGCAGTGTATAACGTGTTGTACAATAAAATACTTTGTCATGGTTTAAGGGACTAGACCCCATGGAGATCAGAAAAAGAAACACACACATTATACTACACTACAGACATCTGAATCTTTAACAAAATAACCATGTATTTGATTGCATTAACTCACTCCCATACAATTAAATTTTAGACCAGTCCAAATTCAAAGAAGATGCAGACTATAACTAATAGTAAAAATCTTCACATTGATGTTTGAAAACATTTATACATATTTTGGTTTCTATGAAATATTTAACTGCTTAAGTAAGTAAGTGAACCTACTTTCAGACACTTCCTACCCCGGACAATTGATAGTCCCGATTTATTGGTACTAATTTGATCTTTGGTTGAGTCGAACTTCCGAAATCTCTAACAAATTAGCTGGGCCCTGAGCCACTGAAGTTTAACTGCACTTTGACTGGGTGTGGATCTAATGAGCAAACTAAAAGGTGTCTTTTCACACAAAAAGGAACCATCTAGAAAGTGTAAAAAAGTATCGAACTTGATACTGTTCAAACTGTGCAGGCTGACCATGGTCAAATTTTTTGATTTTCTGAATGCAGGAAGGTCATTCTACCTATCAAATATTAATTTTCAAAATTCAAATTCAGGTTGACCAGTGTTTGATTTGATCTGTTTTCAACCATATGTTATGGTACAAAGATTCATAATTCAATTTTAGTTTTGTGTAACAAGATTCAAGCGTTTTTATTGGCTGAATTTTCTTTTTATACTTCCGTGAACAAATTCTGAGTAAACAACTATTTTGTATGCTGGCACAAAAAGTAAATTCATACAATTATACTCAAAACCATTGAATTATTTGCTTTGTTTTGCTTAATGGTGTTTGATTATAAGAAACAAAGAGAATATTTTATTTTTGTTTTCATTGAGGTGTGAACCTAAAAACTTAATCACACTTATGTATGAAGTGGACTCAAGTTTTTACCTCAATGAAAACAAAAATTATTCTCTTCATTTCTTTATAATGTAGAAAGAGAGGGAGAGTAATGAGGAATGAAAAGAGCTGAGATGAAAGTGTATTAAGCTTTAGACCAAAAAAAATTGAAGAAAAAATGAGTCCGGGTGTGAGATTTCCAGCCATTTCACATTAGCATGTTGTAAAGACTTTAATCAGACTAAGTAAATACAAAGACAGATCAGAGTCTTTACAAGGTGCTCTACAGAAAAAATCACATCCATCGATTGTAAGGTATAGATGCCACTCTTAACAGTTAACCTATTACTACACAGTGCCACTTTTGTATGAGTAGAAATAATGAAAATTATTGCGAGAAAATATCCAGACTTTTCATGCTCCTGTCTTTACACGTGCAGCTGTATGTGCAGCTATATACACACATTATATATTGGTGAAAAACTACATTCATTCACCAATAATGTGGTCAGTTTATTTACAATGGTAGTTGTGCTCACAAAGTATTTTGCATTCTGATATATGATAAGTATTTCGTCTATCATGGACTCTTTGTTAGAGGAACAACACTCTGTAATTAAGTTTCTGATTGCAGAAGGTGAAAAGCCCTGCCACATCTTAAAAAAGATTTTCTGATAAATGTGTATCACATTCAACCTTCTACCACTGGGTTTCTCAGTTTTGTGAAGGCAGAACAAGCAAATGCATCCCAGGTTAGCAAAGAAAAATGTCCTCCTTCTTCATGATAACACCCACTCTAATACCGCTGTAGCTACAGTGGAGTTTATCAACTCTTCAAAATGGCAATTGTTTTCTCACCCTCCTTATAGCCCAGATCTTGCCCCCTGTGACTTCTATTTGTTTCCAGAACTGAAAAAATGCTTGCTGGAAAGACATATAAGATCAGCGCGGCTCTGATATCGAGTGGGAATACAAAAGCTCCCACGAAGGTGGCAAAGATGTGGGTGGAGAATATTTTGAAAAGGGTAGAAAGATCTTTTTTAAAATGTTGAACGGTTTTTGAGAACATGTCAAAAGTCCGGATATTTTCTGACTGTCCCTCATATGTTATTACAAGAAATTCCTCCTTTTATTGCAATCTTCTTAAACCTACTTAACATTTTTTCATTATAATGCAATATTATCATCTGAAACTTCTTTCAATTTTTCAGTTTTTCCTCTCTAGCATTGACAGCTCAGAGCATTATCAACTTAGCTTAACCAGCTTACCAAGCTCTTCAGATCTAAATTTCTATAACCTCACCTGTATTTTTAAGCAATTTCGATAAAATTTAGAGGATTTCATGATGTCCTAATTTTTCGACTTAACCTTGTTAATTTCTTATTGACCAAAAACACAACAAGACCTGTCAGAATACAGCAACGGTCGACTATTCTAAGTACTGGATAGTAACAGCAATTCAATGTCAACATAATATCTAAGTAGTCATAGAGATAAGAAATCTTTCAATGAAAATTATAACTCAAACAAGAATTTCTTAACTCCAAAAGAGGGTTAAAACTCCATTCAAATAAATGTAATTGAAATTAATCTAGGCCTAGAGGCTAATATTATTGCCATAAAAACATGGGCAAACTTTCTAAGCAATAGCATTTGTAGAAAGAGAGTCATTAAAGACATATGACAGTTGCACATAAGGTTTAGGCAAGTATGAAAAGGGTAAAATTTCCATTAAAATGAATGTTTGTTTTGTTTGTTTGAATGGGGTTTTACGCCGCTTTCAACAATCTTTCAGTTATATCACCGCGGCTGGGGCACCTAACAATGGAATCCTTGTATTTCTCACACCAGAGACAAATAGTCAGAGTTATGAAACCTTATCTTGAGGCTGATATTATTGTCACAAAAACAAGTGCAAAGTTTCAGAGCAATAGCATTAGTAGAATCTAAGATATGATACTTGCACATAAGGTTTAATAAATCAATTTCTGGCGCCAATGCCAAGGTGACTGGGATAGCCCCCCTATTCTTCAAATAGTCGAGCTAAAATGAATTACAAGCCAAATAACATATATAAAGAACAAAATGTGTTTGTGAAACACTATGCGCCCAAAACAGGAATTCTTTAGAAACGGGTGATTTTTATTGGGTTTTTTTTTTGTTGTTGTTTTGGGGAAAAGGGTTAAAATTTTGACCTTGACCTTGATGAAATGACCTTCCCAAGTTGCACCTTGTTGAGACCTATCTACATACCAAATATTAGCATTGTAACTTAATCAGGGTTGAAGTTACAGGAAAATGTTTAGTTAGCAGGTTAAGTTTTGCAGACAGACAGACGGACGGACAGACAGATGGACACCAATATGCCCCTGACCTATTGATGCGGGGGCATAAAATCACAAGAGCTGTCCGCGGACAACACAACTGACCCTAATGGTTCTACAAAAATGCTTAATTGATCACCAAAAATCACCTAATGCAGATCTATATGAGATATAATAATGAAAAATATCAAAATAAAAGCAAATTGTTTTAGTTAGATCAAGCCTCTTATTGAAAACCTACAACCTCATGAAGTTCTGCTTTAAATATATGATCATGTAAGATCACATAAGCTCATGGTAATTGAAAGATTTTCAGCTGATTAGTTAATATGTACAATTTAAAAGGTTCTAGATGAGAGGAAAATGAAACTAGAATTGTTGCAAAGCGGACTAATATCCCAAAAAACATTTGTCACTTTAAAAGCAGTTCAATGGGTCAGTGCGAAAGAGTTGTAACTGCCTATATGTTAATAGGCAGGCACAATTGGTTTGCACTGACCTAATGAGTTGACCTTTGACCTTTGCTACTCAAAAACAATAGGGTGCTTCCCTCTGTCATGATATTTATAAAGTTTCAAGGTCCTAGGTCAAATGGTTTATCATTTATGAGTTAAGTACGGAAATATTTTTTAGTCAAAGTTCATTTGTGATCTTGACCTTCTACCTATTATGACAAGGTCAATGTACTTAATGTCAAGCGACAGTCTATCACTTTTTAGATAATACATGCAAGGTCAAAGTTTTTTGTTGAAATTTTCAAGTAGGTCAAAGTCAAGGCAAAGGTCAGGGGTCAAATTTAAAATTGTATTACCTTGTGAGTATTTATATGAAGTTAGTGGGTCCTAGGTAAAAGCATTCAGTAAAAAAAAAGCATTGTATAAGTTTTTTGTTTAAGTTGTTTTTAGAAAATGAGTCAAGGGCACATGTTTGGGTGCTAGATGTAGAGTCATGGCCTTATTAGTGCCTGGGTGAAATATAAGCAGTCAAACATGAATAATAGAAATATAAAAACATCAACCAAGTGGGAAACTGACATTAATACAACAATAGCTCTTTAATTATATTTGCCCTGGGTGACCTAAAATCAAATGATATCAGAATCAAAACTATGATAACGAGTTTGCTCTTTTTCTAAAGTATTGTCTGTCTGTCTCTATTCCAGCCTCTACCTCAAGTTCAGCCAGCTCAAGGCGACACTCCCTTACTCTTTCTTTAATATTCTGAATTATCAGGTCATGATCTTCACACATCTTCCTTAATCCAAACTGAAATATAAATTCATTGAAACCATAACTGACCGATTGCTAGCCCCACCCACTGACCTCATACAGATACTTCAACTACGATATCAAACAGTTATAACCCTTTCCCGTTCAATCCCTGGTTTTTACGTCCCTGTGTTTTTATACTTGAAAAAAGATTGTTGAGAAAGAAGAAATTGCTTGTAACAAGCAATTTCTTCTTTTTTCCACAATATTTTCTACCCTATATAACGATTTTTTTTTTCAAATAAAATCGATTTTATGTTGATGTCTGCAAATCCTTTGAATTTGGACAGGTCTATAATTTTGCAAAACAGGAAAGGGTTAATTTGCAAAATTAGGGCAAGTAAAATGCAATAAAAAGTAAAATGGCTGGCTTGCAACCCAAACATTGTAACTAGAGCTTGGATAAGCTGTATAGCCATGGCCATATCCCATTTGGTAGCTGGTCAGAATCTCAATCATGAGGTTAACCCATTACCAGACAGCAAAATTTTAGACTGGTCCAAACTGAAGGCAGTTGCAGACGACAATTTAAAAGTCATGAAATTTTATATTTTTTCAACTTTATGGGAAGAAAACATTGTGTAAAATGAAGAAATTGCTTGTTACAAGCAATTTCTTTATTTTTCACAATGTTTTCCAAAGTGTCTTTTCTTGAGGGGCGTCAAAAAGCATCACTGTGTGGGAATGGGTTAAGCAAATATCCTTTCCTACATTTGTCTCCCATCAATGGGTGTATAATTGTAAATGGGATGAGCGGAAAGGGTGTAGTGGTAGTATTAGTATGAGAATTACCAGGAATCCATGGTTAGGTGCTCAAGCTCCTGCAATATGACTGAAATACTTTTAAAAGTGCTGTTAAACCCAATTCAAATTAAAAATGTTAGAGTTTAAAGTTCACTTCTAGTCTAAATGTATCATTTGAAAAAATTACATTAAATACTACACTGTTAGAAAACAAAAATTGCTCATGAAAAGCCATTTCCTCATTTGCACAAAGTGATTTTCAACCTTTATCCTAAGCCTACACATTCTTTACATTAGGACCAGAAATTCCTTATCTGTGAGGCCGAGGCCATAGATCAGTTGGTAACACACAGGACTCCTATGGATGGGGTCAAAGGTTCAATCAAACAGGAGGACCATGATGGTCCTAAATTGCTCCCCTGAGTATGATGGTTCATGGATTTATGTTAAATACAAAATAGCAAAGCCCTCTGTCTAATTATTTTGGAGAAGATGTTTAAGGATTTCTCTTTAAATCCTAGGCATATTGATGATCCCACCATATAGCACTAATTTCCTGAATATGGTAATGCTTTAAAGTATAGACATCAATATATACAAAGTATAAAAGCTCTAAGCCTAATGGTTTAGGAGAAGAAGGTATTCAAAGATATCATTATTTATTCCAAACTAAAATTAGGGATTGCACAGAAAAGGGCTATCTTTTTAAGTAATTTTGTAGAGAGTCAATGGCTGATGATATGTACCAAGTATCAAAGCTTTAGGCTTTATGGTTCGGGAGAAGAAGATTTTCTAAAATTTCCTTCTTTATTTCTATGTATAATCAGGGATCAAGAAGAAAAATGCTAATTTTCAGAATACGGTAATTCTTTGAAGTATTTTGGTAGAGGGTTAATAGATGATGATTTGTACCAAATATCAAAGCTCTAGGCCTTTTGGTTTGGGACAAGAAGATTTTTAAAGATTTCCTTCTTTTATTCCATGTAAAATCACGACTTGCCCAGAAGAGGGCTAATTTTCAGAATACGGTAATTCTTTGAAGTACATGTATTTCAGTAGAGGGTCAATAGATGATGATTTGTACCAAATATCTAAGCTATAGGCCTTACCGCTTGGGAAGAGAAGAATTTTTTTAACGATTTCCTTCTTTATTTCTATGTAAAATCAGGGATCAAGAAGAAAAGTGCTAATTTTCAGAATACGGTAATTCGTTGAAGTATTTTGGTAGAGGTTTAATAGATGATGATGTATACCAAATATCAAAGCTCTAGGTCTTATGGTTTGGGACAAGAAGATTTTTAAAGATTTCCTTCTTTTATTCTTTGTAAAATCAGGGATCAAGAAGAAAAGTGCTAATTTTCAGAATACGGTAATTCGTTGAAGTATTTTGGTAGAGGTTTAATAGATGATGATGTATACCAAATATCAAAGCTCTAGGTCTTATGGTTTGGGACAAGAAGATTTTTAAAGATTTCCTTCTTTTATTCTTTGTAAAATCACGAATTGCCCTGGAGAGGGCTAATTTTCAGAATACGGTAATTCTTTGAAGTATTTCAGTAGAGGGTCAATAGATGATGATTTGTACCAAATATCTAAGCTATAGGCCTTACCGCTTGGGAAAAGAAGAATTTTTTTAACGATTTCCTACTTTATTTCAATGTAAAATCAGGGATCACAAAGAAAAGGGCTAATTTTCAGAATACGGTAATTCTTTGAACTATTTTGGTAGAGGGTCAATAGATGATGATGTATACCAAATATCAAAGCTGTATGCCTTATAGTTTAAGAGAAGAAGATTTTTAAAGATTTCCTTCTTTATTTCTATGTAAAATCAGGGATTGCCCAGAAAAGGGCTAACTTTCAGAATACGGTAATTCTTTGAGGTATTTTGGTAGAGGGTCAATAGATGATGATTTGTACCAAATATCTAAGGTCTAGGCCTTATGGCTTGGGAGTAGAAGATTTTTAAGTTTTTTCACTCCGTTGCCATGGCAACCAGAGTTCTTCATGGATTTCAATTCTTTGAAGTATTTTGAAAGAGCATGACCTAAGGATCATTTCTGTAAACTTTTGTTGAAATTCCTTTATTAGTTTAGGAGGAGAAGATTTTTTTGTAATTGTGAACGGGCGGATGGACAGACAGACGGACGAACGGATGACGGACAATGACCGATCACAATAGCTCCCCCAGAGCACTTTGTGCTCAGGTGAGCTAAAAACACAGAAATATCCTTTTCCAATAGGTGGGATGAGCAGCTGAAAAGAATCCTGTAGAAGTACTCATGTGAGAAATGCCAGGAATCCATTGTTAAGTTCTGCAGCATCAGCCATTGAAATACTGTTTAAAGTGACATTAAACCGAAGGCAATCAATTGGTTATCTGTGAATAGGTCAAGTCAAACATGATAAATGAACCTGTAACCAACAATTTAAGTGGTCAATTAATACTTGGAACCTTCTTCTGATATAAATTCCTCATGTACTGCTTCGACCAATTGCCACACGACTGGTCCCGATTCAGAGAATTTGCAGACAATAATTTTTCAAAACTTTGTGGAAAATTGTTTATTATAAAGAATTGTTTATTTCAAGCAATTCATTCATTTTTGCCAATGATTTCCCAAGTTTTTTTTGAGAGGGCATAAAAAAGTGGGACTCTGGGTAAAGGATCAAGTGAATGTAATCATATTTAACCTATTACTAACCCATATGGCACTTATTTTAGTATTCACTCACTTTGTAATGTTGTCTGCATCATCATTCAATTTGTGCAAGTCTAACATTTTGTCACGTAGTAATGCATTTACAGGTAATTACAACAGGAATGGTATATGACAGACCTGTAGGGACAGAAGGCTATGGGAGGGGGGATAGGGAGGGCTTACCCCTAATTCTAATCATTTTGATAAGACTGTAAAATGACAAATTATTTTGTACTGATTTGCCTATATTCACTATAACAATTTTTTTTCACCATGAAAATGTAATTTCCTTCTTCTCAAAGTTCATTTTTGTAACAGAGTTTTCAGCAACTCTCTATAGAGATTTATTGTATTTGCATTTGTTTACAATGCCCACACACTCTGATATGTTGTCTGCAATCTCTGTCAATTTGAACCAGTCTTCAATTTTGCAGATATTTAATAGATTATGGGGGATCATTATAAGAACATACCATGTCCTCTGGTTCTGGGACTTTCTTCAGCCTGAATAAAGAAAAAAAAACTGTTAAAATAACAGTTTAATAAGTACTCATAACCTACTACCAGACAACAAATATTTAGACTGGTCCAAATTCAAAGAAGTTACATCAATTCTTAGTTGGTGAAATTTAATTATTTTTTTGTCTTTTGGGGTAGAAAGCATTGTGGATAATTAAGAAATTTCTTGTAATAAGCAGTTTATTCATTATCCACAATGTTTTCCAAAGCTTTCATTTTGAGAGGCATCAAAAAGCGTTATTGTAAGGGAATGGGTTACACAAATCAGTAGATAATGATCCAAGTTAACCCATTATTAGACAACAAAATTTTGGACTGGCTTAACCCATTCCAACACAGTGGAATTTTAGACAGGTCCAAATTGAAAGAAGCTGCAGACGACAATTTCAAGTTGATGGAATTTCAAATTTTTTCATCTTTCTGGATAGAAAACATTGTGGATAATGAAGAAATTGCTTGATCCAAGCAATTTCTTCATTTTCCACAATGTTTTCCAAGGCTTTTTTGTTGATGGGCATAAAAAGGAGGGATCAAGTGGGAATGGGTTAAATTGAAAGAGGTTGCAGACAACCATTTAATTTGCAATGAAATTAAAAAATAAGTGCCAAATAGACAAGAAAACACTGTAAGAGAAGAGATTTCTTATTACAAGCAATCTCTCCTTTTCTCCCAATTATTTACAAAGCTCAGGGCATCAAGACATTATGTATGGAAATGAGTTAAGAAAACTGGGTATAAAAAAATTCTTGAAGAAATGTGTAATGGGTTCAAGTCATCTTATTCTCAGTATATGTATTTTTAGTAATTTACCTTTTATCTATTTTTCTTCAAAATATTTTAAATCCATTCCTAAATCTTTTCTTGTATCTCTGATTATATTGTATATTACAGTAAACCAATACTAGAGCTGTCCCAAGCTGACATATACCCTAACATAGTGCTTGTAACATGTAGCAAAGAATTCATTTGAAATATGTATTAATGCAACAAGAAAAAATTCCCAAGAGGTGTCCAGTAGAAGAGCATGGCATGCAGATACCTATGTTAACTTGCATAATCAATCAACTGACTTTAAACAGAGTCAAGTGCTCAGGTTAAGGTCAATTTTGTCAATTAGCCTTTGACTGTGATCTTGAACCCAGCTATGTCCAAACGATTTTCACTCATCAAGGGAAACAACTGTGTCATGTTATTTTGAAATCCATCCATTAATGTAGAAAGTATGCTCTGGAAATGAAGCCTTGACCTAGAGCATATTATCCAAATAAATTTTCGACACTCATTATCCTCTATCTTATTACCATCAAGAAGAAGAACAGTGTCAAGTTATTTTTCATACCAGCCATATATGCAGAAGTTATGCTCTGGACAATAATGGGAAACACTCAACCATCCACCATCACACCAACACACACACTCATACATGGACAGAGGTAACTCTATATGTCCGTTGCCTTTACATGATGGGGGCATAATAAGGGCTACAATCAGATCCATTTGAAGTTATCCTCCTTGATAATACAGACTGCTTATTTGATTGTGAAGACATATCAAGAGATTCAAGCTAACGCCATTAGTAATTGCAAAATGTTAAATGCAGATGACTCCGTCGACAACAAGGACAACCCAGATGCTGACATCACCAAGACGATGACAATACCTAGGGTTTTCTTTGAGAACAGCTGAGCCAAAAATTGTCTTTTCTAGCTACAGGTTCTGATGAATTGATATTGTTGGAAGTTTTTGAGGTAAATTTCCTGAAACCAATCATTGAATTTCTTAAATTGGAGGGGGAAAAAGTCAAAAATATGGATAGCAGATCTATGGTTCAATACTGTACTTCTCCTAGTCATGTTGAAAACTTTCTTACAAAAGAAGTTATGGCAAAAACAAATTTGGGAGTTATAAAGATCAAGGTTAACAATCAAACACAATTAACCCTTTCCCGTACAAATACGGGATTTTACGTGGCTGTGATTTTATATCTTAGAAAACATTGTGGAAAAAGCAAGCAATTCCTTCTTTTTCCACAATATTTTCTACCAGATAGGATGGTTTCATTTCAAATTGCATCAAATTTTAATATGAACTCCCTCAGGTTTAACTTAACAATGAAAGACTAGAACTAATTTTGACCTGATAAAGTTATTTCAACCATTTTGTCTGAGGGGAGCTTTAACATCATAACAATGGATTATTTAAGCTTTTGTTACAACAGTAAGGTTGCCCACTAATGATTCGCATGTTCCAGATCATATATTCTGAAAACAATTGCATTTCATATATCATATCAGACAAACAAACTTGTCGGAGATTATTGGGTGTAGCTAGCAATACTTCAATACTAACCAATCAATCAAGTGTGAAAAGTGATCGATCCTGCTTAGACTGCAAACAAACTTTTTGCAGCTATTGTAGACTTAAAAATTTGATGGCCATCCTACCACATCTTATATTCATTAATTTAGAGATCTCATATTTGTACCTAACTTTCCCAACTACACCTCTTTGATGGCCATCCTACCACATCTTATATTCATTAATTTAGAGATCTCATATTTGTACCTAACTTTCCCAACTACACCTCATGGATTGCTCCCTCGCTCATTTTCCTGACATTATGGAAAATGTATGGTGAGTAACATGTAACAAGCTAGATGCACTTGAGTGGCTGATTTGCTCCACTGGCCTAAATTAACTCATTATTTCCTTGAAATTTAGTTGAAAACAAGTTTGCAAGAACAAGATTTCAAATTTTCACTATATACTAGATATGGACTTAAGCCCTCCACTGTAAAAGCCAAAGTTCTCATCTAAGCCTTATTCTATGGAGAAATCAAAGGAGTTACCAAAGGATCATTTCTGTGAAATTTGGTTGAAAACTTATAATTGCTTGGTTTCTGAGGAGATGTAACAGATTTCACTGTGTACCATAAATGGAAATTGGCCCAGAGCATTAAAGCCATGCTATTCACCTGTTCATTTTTTTCTCTGAAATCTAATAAATGGTCATATTCAAGGATAGTTCCAATGAATTTTGGTTGAAATCCATTCCGTGGTTCCTGAGATGGTTTTCAAAGTTTTCACTATATATTGTTAAGTGGCCTCTCCCATTTCATCTGATCAAAACTCTTTGAAAAAATCTTTAAAATTTAAAGATTTTTAAAGTAAAAGTTAATGGAAATATGGACTGACGCACCCATGATGGACACAAGGCCATGATAATAGCTGGCTGGCTTTCAGCCATTGGAGCTAAAGAAATAAAATGGTTGGTTGGTGCCCTAAATGTCATGATCACAGCTTGAATAAGCCGTACTTACTATGTTTTAAGTCACCAGAACACAAAAGAACCCATAACCAAAATGTCCAATTCAAAGATCACTTCAGGTCTTCCACCTGGTTGTTCCTTTCAAACCAGAGTTTTTTTACCATATTAAATTCAATGCGCAAAATTGAGCCACAACTAGAGCATCCACTGTGTTCTATTCTTTGATTTCAATGTAATACTGAACAAGGCATTTATTTAGCATGACAAGAAGTAAATACATTTTTAAAGATTTTTCATTGCATTTTGAATTTATGATTTAGTTGTTTTCAACAGAATGGTACCCTTATTTTTGTAATATATATAATTATTATATACCTATAAATGATATGAATTAAAATCTTGCTATCTAATACAACTCCACAGAAAAAAAATCTGTATTCGGCGTGTACCAAAAAAACATATTCGTCGAGTGACAAACAAGGACTACATTTTTGTGTATTGACATTTGGATTTTTTTGTAAAGTTGCTTATTTCTTAATCATTTAAGAGAATTTTCTTAATGTCATGTCCTACAGGTACATAATAAAAGGAATATTACAACAGTGTGCTTTTCTATTTGTTGTTATCATGTTCTCAAAACGTGTGTAGGTATTTTTTTTATTTGATGAGACCCAAGGTCTCATCAAATAAAAGTTACCTACACACTATTCTCGAACACGATAACAACAAATAGAAAAACACACTGTTGTAATAATCCCTATTTATAACCTACAAAAAGAAGTGCGAACATAATCAAAAATGGAAAGATTGATCCCTGCTAGATCCTATCTCTTTTTCAGATATCAACCCATTCCCACAAGATTCCTCTTTTTTATGCCCTCACAATAAAAAAAAAATTGAAAAAAATGTAGAAGAAAATTGTGTAACTAGCAATTTCTACAAGGTTTAAGATTGTTTAAATTTCACTGACTTAAAATTGTCTTTTTCAACATCTTTCAATTTGGACTTGTCTAATATTTTGCAGTGTTGTAATTGGTTAATAATTGTTTGCACAGTTGCCATGGGATCACTAATCATATCCATGGATACCCTGGAGTTTTTTTCTTAATTTTCTATGCTACAGTGATGTAGCACAGCAAATAAGGAGATTCCAAGGTATCCTAGGATGCCATATCACTAGACAGGTCACATTTCAAACTGGCTTGGTGGTAACCAACCTGTCTGGTATCATGTTGAGAGTTACATCCAATAGATCTTTAAAGTGAGTTATCTCCTCTTGATACTGTACAATACCACAATCGCTGTCCTTGGTGCCAATACCTAGATATAATTATAAAAATTGCAGAATGAAAAACCTTGTAACATCAAGAGTGTTTTTTAGTATGAGTCTCTATATTGCTGCAGTTTCTTGGATAAACTTGCTACAGAACTGAGGCTCAAAAGTGATACATTGTTTCAAATCTCATAGTCACAAACAATTTAAATGTCCAAATTATTTAAAATTCATCTCTGAATGTAAGATTGTGGAATGTAACCAAACATTATATCCTATCTTTGACCAATAAATTTAACCTTGATCATAGAGCAACAGACCAAATACTTGCATGTGACACATCATCTGGAAGTGATAAACAATTCTACAAAGTTATTTCAATACTCATAAATTCATTTGAGAAGACAAGAATTCAGATGTCTGTATCTTCTTGCAATTTCGACCAATCTAAAGATTTGAAACTTGTTACTGAGTTAAGAATTAAAAGAGAACACTAAATATTTAACCTCTTCCCTCATGATCCCACTATGTTGCCCCTCAAGAAAATTGGAAAAACAGCACTGGCAATGAAGCTATTGCTTTTGACAAGCAACTTCCACATTGTCCAATTTGTTTTCTGCCATTGAAGACAAAGATTTTCTAAATTTCATCAACCTGAAAATGTCATATGCAAAATTACATGTTCCAATTTGACCAGTCTAAAATTTTATCATCTTGTATTGGATTGACCCTTTCTTGTTCAATCCCTGGTTTTTACAGCCATGTGATTTTATAATTGAGAAAACATTGTAGAAAAAGAAGAAATTACTAGTAACAAGCAATTTGCTTGTAACAACATTTTTTCCTTTTTCCACAATGATTCTTACCCTACTGAATGTTTATTTTTCAAATTAATTCAATTTCAAATTTTCGTCTGCAAAACAGGTCTAAAAAATTTCAAAAACAGGAAAGGGTTAATGGTAATTAGGTAGTGTCACCTTTAAGAACATTCTCTAGTTCGGTTATTTCTTTTCTTACGATGTCAGCTGTCCTCATTCTAGGTAATCTGATTGTCTGCCTAAAGATGAGAAAAATAATATGATTATGAAAAAAATGCATTATATCATACAAATGGTCTGCTAACCAGGAAAACCTGCCTAATTGACAAAAACATTGATTTATTTACTTTTCCAATTTTTTTCAAAATGAACCATCTGTCTTATTAATCCATAACCATGTGACCAAATTTTAGAATAGTCCAAATTCAAAGCTATTACAGATCACAATTTAGAGTTGATGAAATCTTAAAAATCTTTGCCTTTTGGGATAGAAAATATTGTGGTAAATGAAGAAATTGCTAGTGACAAGCAATTTCTTCATTTTTCCACAATGTTTTCAAAATCTTTCTTTTTAAATGGCCTTTAAAAGCATCATTGTGTGGAGTTAAAAAAATAATATCTTAAAAATTGACAAAGTAAAAATTATCTTACATTAAACATTGGCAATGGAAATCCATCCATTGGTTTCTTAGAAGAAGATTTTTAAAGGTTTCACCATATATGGAAATTAGCCCCACCCATTAAAGCCATGTTTTACATCCGATCATAATTCTTTGAAAGAATCTGATATAGGGTTACCCAAGGATCATTTCTGTAAAATTTGGTTGAAATCCATTTATCTGTTTCTGAGAAGAAGATTTTTAAAGGATTCACCATATATAGAAATTAGCCCCGCCCATTAAAGCCTTGTTTTTCATCCAATCCAAATTCTTTGAAGGAATCTGATAAAGGGTCACCCAAGGATCATTTCTGTGAAATTTGGTTAAATTCTGTTCAGTACTTTCTAAGGAGAAGATTTTTAGAGTAAAAGTTTACGGACAGACGGACGGACAGACGGATGCACGACGGACGCACGACGGACACGCCATGACAATAGCTTGCTGGCTTTCAGCCAGTGGAGCTAAAAAGGAAATATTGGATGTTTCAAACAATTATTTCTCCTTTTTCTAAAATGTTTTCTTTCTGAAAGATTTTGATTTTCAAATAGCATACTTTTGTCTGCAGCATCTTTATTAGATAAGTTTCAAATTCAACTGTCTTGTAAAGGGTCAAAATCAGATTCTAAGGCTGAGATTTTTCAGCCAATAACAAATGAGATTGAATTAGAGTGAATTTGCAAAATAATGTAGTGATTTATACTACTAGCTGCAGTTTTTTTCTAGATAAATCACTGTCATGCACATAACATAGCAACTACAATATTTAGAAAAGCAAAATTGCTATAACATATGTTCTCTAGCTATAAACCTTCTTGACGTATTTGAAGGGTACAAATGAAATAGAGGATAACTGTTATTTTCAGAGTATGATTGCTTTATCTTTTATTTGGTGAACAACAAAAGCTATATTTTCACAAGTGGCTGAGCCATGAGAAATACCATTGCTTATCTACCTAAAACACACATACACACAAAAATAAACATTCAAATAAACATTCTATTTTTTATGAAAAAAAACACCAAATTTGATAATTTGGACAAGATCTCTTAACCCATTCCCACACAATGAGGCCCTGAAGAAAAACAATTTGGAAAACAATAATTATAATGACAAAATTGCTTGCAACAAGCAATTTCTTCATTTTTTACAATGTTTTCTATCCAGAAAGTTGAACAAATCTAAAATTTCATACACTCGAAATTACTGTCTCCAATTCCTTTCAATTTGGACCAGTCTTAGATTATGACAGCTGGTAAGGGGTTAAAGGGAGACATTTTGCAAGTGAATCCCATGAAAACAAGATGACATCATCAGTATATTGCTGAGAACATGTAAAGTAGCCCTCAGGTGCCAGAAATAATAAAAAATGCTGGGCTAAATTTGCCAAAATAGTGTCTACCATTTGGATCATTTTCATGATCTATGGGTGAAATTATTTAAGAGATTAAGAGAATATTTTTTGTTTTCATGGAGGTATGAACCGAAAAACCTAATCACACTGTATGAATACACACACCTCCATGAAAACAAAAAATATTATCTTCATTTCTTATAATTTAATAGCATCGAGCGAAAAATGCAGCAACTTAACAAATTTTGATACCTTTTTGTAGTGAACTATTTTGTGCGGAAGCATTCAAAATGGCTGCGTACTCAAAATTTTGTTCATGGAGGTATGAATTAAATTTTTCGACCAATCAGATTGCTCGTTTTTTATAGACGAACCTAACAATTAAAATATGAAGTTATAATCCATTGAAAAATCTCCACAATTCACTGATAAGTATTAAAGAGATATAGATATCGTTTTGTTGCCTGGTATTAGGTAAATGCTGTTTTAACCTTGGAAGTACAAATCAATGGCTTGCACATGACACACTTTCTCTGTTGAATCATTTGGAAATCTATCCATGAATAAAAGATGTATGGAGCAGGAGAGAATACCGTACTTCAAATATACCAAATCTTGACCACTGTCCAAATGTGACCTTGACCTTTAAGGTACAAACCTTAGGTTTGCATTTGACACATTGAAACTCATAGTGATAAACAGTTCTGCCAAGTTACTTGAAATTAATGTATGAAATTTAAAAGGTGTGGTCCCCATATATACAGATAGTCAGATACGATATGCTAATTTTCCGGGGCATACAAGCAATAAAAAGTGTACAATATTTCGTTATGTAGCAAACAGAAGATCAAACAGTACTTATCTTTTTTTATTAAAGTCAGTTTTATTTAAATGCATTGTATTCTAAGCCATTAATTAGTTCATTCAGCAGACATACTGGAAAAAAGATGCTTCTTGAGGAGTCACTTTTGTTTAACCCATTACAACACATTGGAATTTTAGACCGGTCCAAATTGAAAGGAGCTGCAGACGACAATTTCAAGTTGATGGAATTTTAAATTTTTTCGTCTTTTTGGATAGAAAACATTGTGGATAATGAAGAAATTGCTTGATCCAAGCAATTTCTTCATTTTCCACAATGTTTTCCAAAGCTTTTTCGTTGAGGGGCGTAAAAAGGAGGGATTGAGTGGGAATGGGTTAACATAGCACCTTCCAGACCTCCAGATAAGGATATGAAAATGTAAATCTGTTACTTCTCATCCAAACCCTATGTTGAGGGTACTTATTGGAGTCACCTTGACAAGAAGATTCCAAAGAGTACTGACATTGCTTTCATACAACAATCAGTTGTGTGGAAATACAGTTTTTCTCCACTTGTCCCCAGACAAGTAAGACAGGATATTCTGCTTGTCAAGAATTAAAAAGTAACATGTCAACACACACAAAAAAAAGATAGATTTTGAGAAAACATTGTTGCTAATGAATAAAATGCTGGGACCCAGCATTTCTACATTATTTTTCTACCCTTCAATATGACCATCATGATAATTTTCCAAAATATGAGTTATCTTTCAGATCTATTTGAACCATTCCAAGATTTGTCCTAGTATTTACTTTCTCCCTTGTATGTAAGTACCAGTAGTTAAGTCCATGTTGGAATCGGTCAGAGGAATACCACACTCCTGACAATAATGTAACTTTACACTAAGAATAGAGCTCACAGAAACTCTATATTCTTCTATCATAATTTGGTTCAAACAAACTCAAACAACACTTAACAGAACAATAACTAAACAAATAGTGCATGTAAATACCTATTCTGACTCTAGCAATTAGTGCTAATTGATGGATTGCCACTGTCAATAAACAAGAGGGCCAGAAAGGTCCTAAAATCGCTCACCTGACTAATTTAAGATGATTGGGAAAAAAAATGAAAGAACACAGGCATGCTTGACCTTGAGCTTTGACATTGAGGTTATTTGAGAATTTCTTTCAAATGGCACATCTACTCACGATTAAGATTAATTGTGACATTTTATTTTTAGCAACCAAAAATGGTCCTTACAAACATGGACTAAGGCACATACACCGACTTGTCATAGAAACAACTTTGTCTTGCTCGTTAAAAGTAGGCTTGACAAAAAGAAAGTAATATCAATCTTTAAAGTCGTCCTGTTTGCTAAAAACTGGAGATCAGTTATTGTTTCTCACTAGCTGCCCATTTCACTTGAACATACCACTTGTATTTTGCCCATTGGGGGCAGGCAAAAGGTACTTGTCACAATGATAGTGCCAAATGTCAGATAAAAGTTGACCAAGTTGTTTTTAACAATTTTTCAATTATATTGGGGAGCATTTAACAATTAATTCCTGGTATTTCTTGCACCAGTATTACCATTACATCCTTTCCTAGCCTCCAGCTGCCCTTCAATTTAGGTTTAGGATCATCTACCCATTTGGGAGACAAAATGCGGTAAAGGATATGTGCTGCCGCCGAGATTCAAACCCACGACACCCAGGGTCCCAAAATTTTCTGCTTGCAAAATTCAAGACTTTTTCCAGACTTTTTCCAGGATATTTTCTAAAATTTACGATTTATTTTTCATCAACAAAAATCTAAGGATTATTATGACACTGACTGTTGAGTCCCCAAGACCCCATTTTATTGATGTCAGACTAAAACTCTGTCTAGAAAACTACAATAATATAAAATAATGGATAAATGTGATTTCCTCTAGAAGTTTAGATTGTTAATATCATGTTAATGATAGTTAATTTCAATGTCTATTTACCCAGAGTTCACTTTTTCATTGAATTGAATTGAAGGCCATTTATTACTTTTGCATCCAAATTCAATTCATGTTACTGGTACACTTAAGATGTTGCTTTTGATTTTCTCCTAAATATTTGTTTTATGTACTTTAATCATACATTTAGTAAAATAGACACCTACTTCCCACCCTAGCAGAAAATTAAGTACCGTGCTTATATTTTTTGGTGAAACAAATACCAATTTCTCTTTCTGGGCAGACATTGTGACTGATAATGCATCCTCATGTAATTTACACTGTGATAAAACCTACTGGTGTGTGTGGGGGAGGGGGGGTACTATTCAACTCTTTGGAACATGTACTTTAATTGGGTCCTGCGTCTTTCATCAAATTGATTTGCCTTTTCCCTAGTTTTTCCCAGCTTTTTAAAGATATCACAAAAGCAAGACTTTTTCCTGTTTTCTTGGTAGTCTGGGAACCCTGGACACCCCATTTTTGAAGATTAGGTGTCTGACGCATTCCTTACTGCCTATGGTGGCAGCCTTGAAGTACTCACAGACATAACAGCATAGTAATAGCCCCATTGGCCATTGTCAGTAAGATTCATGCAAAGTTTGATTGAAATTGGCCCAATGGTTTGGGAGGAGAAGATTTTGAAGTAAAAAACTGCCACGCCAATATTTAGGAGTCAAAGGCCCAAAAGGTTACCGAGGAGAAGATGTTTAAAGATTTCAAAGTCAAAAATGCCCGCTCTGCAAAGCCCATTTTTGGGCATCAATCAAATTTGGTAAACATCTTTTGAAAAGGGTCGTCCAAGGAACATTCTTTTCAAGTTTGGTTGAAATTGGCCCAATGGTTACTTAGATGATGTTTAAAGATTCCAGAGTCAAAAACTGCCAGGCCCTTCCTCGCCGACATTTGGGTGTCCATCAAAATTTCATGAATTCTTTTTTATAAAACAGCTGCCCAAGGAACATTCATGCCAAGTTTGGTTGATATCAGCGTACTGATTACTGACGAGAAGAAGTTTAAAGATTTCAAAGTCAAAAACTTCAACGCCCTGCCACGCCCATATTTGGGCATCAATCAAAATTTTGCCATCAATTTTTGAAAAGGGTCACCCAAGAAACATTCATGCCAAGTTTGGTTGCAATGGCAAGTTGGTTTATGAGGAGAAAAGTTATAGATTTCAAAGTCAAAAACTGCAGGCCCTGCCACGCCCATATTTGGGCATCAATCAAAATTTTGCCATCAATTTTTGAAAAGGGTCACCCAAGAAACATTCATGCCAAGTTTGAATGAAATGGCAAGTTGGTTTATGAGGAGAAAAGTTTAAAGATTTCAAAGTCAAAAACTGCAGGCCCTGCCATCCACATATTTGGGCATCAATCAAAATTTCGTCAACAATTTTTGAAAAGGGTCACCCAAGGAACATTCATGCCAAGTTTGGTTTAAATTGGCCCGCTGGTTACTGAGGAGATGTTTAAAGAATTCAGAGTCAAAAACTGCCCTGCCCTGCCAGCCCATATTTGGGTGTCAATCAAAATTCTGCAAACAAATTTTGAAAAGGGTCACTAAAGGAACATTCATGCCAAGTTTTGTTGAAATTGGCCCAATGGTTACTGAGGAAAATATGTTTAAAGTTTTCAGAGTCCAAAACTGCCCCGCTCTGCCACACCTATATTTTGGCGTCAATCAAAATTCCACGAACATTTTTGAAAATGGTCACTTTTGGAACATTCATGCCAAGTTCGGTTGAAATCGGCCCACTGGTTATTGTGGAAAAGATGTTGAAAGATTTCAAAGTCAAAACTGCCACGCCCTGCCATGCCCATATTTAGGCGTAAATCAAATTTTGCACACAAATTTTAAAAAGGGTCACCCAAGGAGCATTCATACCAAGTTTTGTTTTAACTGGCCCAATGGTTATCGTAGAGAAGATGTTTAAAGATTTCAAAGTCAAAAACTGCCCCGCCTTGCCACTCCCATATTTGGGGGTCAATAAAATACCGCGAACAAATTTTGAAAAGGGTCACCCAAGGTACAAGTTTGGTAGGAAATCTGACTAGTGGTTACTGAGGAGAAGATGTTAAAAGAATTGTTGACACCTTCCAATGGAAGACGCACAAAAGGTGATCACAAAAGTCCACCTTGAGCAGGTTGTGTGCAGGTGAGCTAAAAGCTGATTGACCAAAATAAATAATTCATTTAGCTCAGAAGTGTGTGGTGGCCTTTGACATTAAAATCAAATGTTTTCGATGTTTGGCAACTTAAGTATTGTAACTACAACTAATTGAAAACTGTAGTTACAATAATTTGGTGCCAGCCTACAACTTGCCTTTTGGGTGTGTTCCTAAGATATATTTTTCAAAACTTATGTCTGTTTATATCTGAGTCAAACTGCTGTGTCATATGCCAATGGGAGTAGCAAGTGATCTGTCAATTTTACATGTTTTTCATGCTATGTACATTTATATGAATTTAGAGAAGTTGTGTTTTACTACAACTTTAACACAATGTCAAAAATAAATAAATAAATAAGTAGATAACAATAATAAACTTTAACAGCATATAGTGAAAGAAATTTATTTAACAAAATCTAATGCAGATCTAAATAATTGTTGTAAAACACTAGAAACAAACCTCTTTTTGTCCTTTCTGTTAAATGAGAAAAGTCCATTCAGCACTATATTTTTTACAAATTAATCCAAGCAAGTTGACTATGAAGTTACACACAAATAATTTTCCAAACAAAATTCTTCAAGAAAGTAGTGAAAATTATAAATCAAAGAAGGAGCATAATTTTACCAAAATGCAGAATATCTAGTTACCTCCCTTGGTGATGAAGATACATGCCAAGTTTTCAATAATAGAGATTTGACAACATCTTCTATTCCAAAACCGATAACTTTTTGTTCCAATCATCTCAACTAAAAGAATCATTCTTTAGCAGGGGTGTAAAACTGTTCTAACTTAATGGATTAACACAAATAACATTTTAACTCACTGAATGAAACAACAACAGATTGGCAATTAAACAAATAGGTTATGCTTTAATTGTATTACAAAATTTTATGCCTGTCCGAATTCAAAGGTTTTGCAGATGACAATTTAAAGTTGATTTTATTTGGAAAATAATCATTTACTAGGGTAAAAGATATTGTAGACAAAGAAGAATTTGCTTGTTACCAGCAATTTCTTTTTCCACAATGTTATCTCAAGTATAAAAACACAAAGGCATAAAAATCAGGGATTGAACAAGAAAGTGTTGTTTCAAACAGTTTCTCCTTTTGCCACAAGTTTTCTTCCTATTTGAAGCTGTTTTTTTTTCAAATAAAAACCACACTAAATTGTGGTCTGCAATCTCTTTGAATATGGACCGGTCAAAAGTGTTGTCATCTGATAATGGTTTTCCCACCTACCTGTATATAGTGTTTAATTTGTGAGGAGCTTGACTATTATCAAGGAAACCAGATCCATGTTTACATACCCATTCTTCTACTGGAAGCTTATTCTCAAACTAAAAAAAAAGAAAAGCTTCAATAGCCCTTTCCCACACAATGACACTTTTGGAAGCCCATCAAGATGAAGAATTGGGAAAAAATTGTGTAAAATGAAGAAATTGCTTGTAAAATCAATTTATTCATTTCACACAATGTTTTCTACCCAGAAAGTTGGAAAAATCTAATATTTCATTAACTTTAAATTGTCATCTGCAACTCCTATCAAATTGGACCAATCTAAAGTTTTACTGTCCGGTAATGGGTTAATATATGTCTAATCATGCCTTGAAAAAAAGAACATTTTCACTTATGGCTCAAGAACATTGTAACTTATGACTTGTATTTTCCATTAATTATTATTTGGTTTTGGAGCACTGTATGGCAAAACTAGATACAGATTCGTCATTTCTTTAACCAATTTACAAATAAGAAAACTTTAAACTGGTCCAAGTCAAAAAAAAGTTGCAGACAACATTTCAAATTAAATTTGAATAAAATATACCGAAAACAATTCTATTAAACGCCCATGCTCTAATAAACGCCCACCCCCAACTTCGGACGTCAAATCAACCATTTTTTGTTTGACTTTAGGAAGTCTTGAAACCTCTAATAAAGTCACCAAATTGTGTTTTTGAAATTGGAAAACACATTTTTTACGGGTTGACTTTATGTACAAAGATTGCCTTTCACTTTTTGTCAAGCACCGCAGAAGCTTAGGTACAACATAGAAAGATAATAGAATGTGAGTTGATAAAAAAAAACAATCATCAAACCCAACAAAAACACATTCCTTTTCAGTCCAAAGATTTATTTGTCTATTGCCCTAAAACAGGATATTATGACAGAAAACATATCCAAAAACTATTGGCCCTGATGCATGGTAAAAACTCCAGTTTGTAGTGCTACCACCAGAAACGTCTATCGTATTTATCAAATGTCCGTATATTGTCATTTCTTAATTGACCCCGCGAGGTGTTTAACCCAAAATAAATTGCAAGAAACATGACATTAAAATAAAAATATTTTTAATAAATTAGTTTTTATTCACTCGTTCGAATTTTCGACAAATGAAAAGGTAAGTCTAGATTGTGGTCGTACTTTAAATGATAAGTGATCAATAACAGCGATGTATTATTTAGTAATTCAAACATATCTATTGGAGAAAACTGTTTGAAATATGATGCGGCATCCGCAAATACTGATTAAGATTGTTCTACTTGATTTGTGCAAAATGGAAAAAATTGCCACATCTGTCATAGACAGCAAACCATATATCAACGCAATGTAGGTTTGTATTTAACTTTTAAAGTAGAGCTTACCTGTTGTATGAAAAATCATACTAAAATCATACACAGAATGACAAGGGTCTGACTTCTCATGAGACATGCCTGTCAATTCCGGAAATACGACCCGAAATAGATGAACACCTGGTGTCGGCCCCTTTGATCACCTACTCTACCCCTCACAGTAAAATAAAGCTACCCAATTATCACATTTACATGATTGCCTCAAAGGGTAATTCATGTTTAGACTTAGAATTGGATTAATTTTTGGAATATAGCAGGAAAAAGTCAATTTGCAGTAATCTTTTTGTATTTTCTTTTTGCTATCTGGCTATCTGGCTTCTTCCAAATAATATTTCATCCCATGAAATTGAATAATTTCGATTGCAAAAAAGGATAGTTTGGTAGAACAACACCTTTTCATTTAGATATTTTACCGAAAATGAACACTTCTGATCCCGGTCAAATTGCATAAATCTCGCAGGCTCATTGGTGTTGAAGACCGATGTTGCTGACTTTGTTAAAGTCGTCAGTGGTACCAGTTGATACTTTATTACTTTGGACAGAACTAAATTTTAAAAGTTTGCCATCTTAATTTATATTGGCGCTACATTTCAGGACTTAACTTATTGGCCTGTGATGCCACACAATGACACTTTTCCTTTCCTTAGTGTTTTTTTTTTTCTTAAATTACTTTTTATTGATGTACGATTGACCCATTATCACACAACAAAAATTTAGACTGGTCCAAATTGAAAGAAGCTACCGACAATAATTTCAAGTTAATAGCATTTTAACTTTTTCATCTTTTTGGATAGAAAACATTGTGGATAATGAAGAAATTGATTGTTACAAGCAATTTCGTCATTTTCCACAATATTTTCATGAGCTTTTTTTAAATGAGGGGCGTAAAAAGGAGGGATTGAGTGGGAATATAGTTACCGGAAAACTTTAACTACCCTACCCTTCAAGTCAGTATTATCATAAGAACTCATTGTAGATTTACTCACAAATGGGTGACTGTACTTTTTGGGGTTCTGGAATAAATACAACATTGATGACTAATTATACTTTCAAAAACAGTGACAGTACAGTGTATTTAATTAAAAATGAAAAGTTTTGAGGAGAAAAAAAACAGGATAGTCAAAATTGGAATGTCTAATCTTTGGTCTCTGTCATTTCTCACAATTGTGCAAATGCAGATCAGATTAATTTATGAACCAAACCAAACAACCAACTACATGCACAATCAAATTTCCTTTAACCCATCACCAGACGGAAAATTTTAGACTAGTTCAAATTGGAAGGAGTTGCAGACGACATTTTAAAGTTTATGAAATTTTAGATTTTCTTAACTTTCTGGGTAGAAAACATCTTGTAAAATGAAGAAATTGCTTGTCACAAGAAATTTCTTCATTTTACACAATTATTTCTCATTAGGTTTTCTTGGAGGGGTGTCACTGTGTGGGGGAACGGGTTAACAAATCAACAAACAAGTTGTTTAATCACTTTTAAAAGAAAATTTTGAAAACACTGCCAGAAAACATGTAAGAGTTAGTTACTAACATTTCCTTTCCCAAAGTAATATGTAAATCAGTCAATATCTTGGATCTTGTTTTAAATTCATGCTTTAAAACTATATGTACAAAATCTTGAAATAATGTAAAAATCAGCCACAATGAAATTAACAGACTGATTTGGCAAAATATTTAAAGGAAACATAAGCTAGTCTTAATTTTGCCTTACCTTATCAATCACGAGGTTTCACAAACTCTCATTTAAAGAAATTTTATAGGAAAAGAGGAAAATACAATACTTTTTTTCATCTGAGTGTTCTTAGGCAAAACTTGTGAAATCAAAACAGTTTAATTGAATTTTGATTATCATGTTCAAGTGCTTTGCACTTACACCACTTTTAAAATTTTGCCAATTTTAATGACATAGAATATAAAATCCAGTTTACCCATTTCCTTGGTGTTGTTACATCCTTAAGGAAAGGTAAATCTTCAACTGGATCCAGTTCATTTGGCACCTCGGGTAATTCTGACCAATCAGTGGACGCTAAAAAAACTAAAGAATCTGACGGGTCCATGCCAATCACATCTGATGGGACATTTGGTTGTAGCCATGGTAACAAGGGGACTAGACAATCTGGGACAAATCTGGAAAATACCGAAAATTGAAGAACAGAGGATAATTATGAAGTTTATGATTAACCAAGAAGAAAAATCAACATCAAAAAGTTTAAATTACTCTTGAATAAATTTATCTAAAGCAATTTACCTACCACAGTGACACTGAATACCCTTTTAACCAATTCCCACACAACAACACTTTTTGACACCCCTCACAGAAAAAAAAATCGAAAACATTATGAATATTGAGGATGTTACTTGATACAAGTAATTCCTTCATTATTCACCATGTTTTCTTCACCAATAGACATAGTTTTTTTAAATTTCATCAACAAAAAGTTGTTGCATGCAAGTTCTTTGAATTTGGAGTAGTCTAAAACTTTATATTCTGTTATTGGGTTAATTTTGAGTATGATATCCAAGTTTCATTTTTTTTTACATACAATAACCCATTTCAAGATGACACAATCTTAGACTGGTCCAAATTGAAAGTGTGTATTTTAATTAGAGATTTAAAGTATAAAAAAGTATTATAAGAAGTTTTTCCTATCTCACTATATTTTCCTTTACAAAATTCTTCATAGGCATAGGATATCACAAAAAGTTTTGTTTTTAAAGACAGATATAAAATGCTGGTTTTCTAAAAATACAACCAAGCTGATAAAAATGTGCTAAATTAAAAACAAAACTAATCAGTGAATGACCATGAAAATTAAATCTTATGAATAACATACCTGTTGACAAAATGTTGCTGATGAGCAATTATTTCCTTATTTATAATGTTTACTGCAAGAATGAGATAACTGTGATCAAGCCGTCTTTATTTGAAAGAATAACGTTCTCAAATAAATTCAAATGCTCTATTTGTATGGGAGACTTTTTTTGTCAATGCTTCATTGTTATCTTTTGATATAAGCTCATTATTGATTATATTTGGAAAATAGCTGCTAGTTTCAGCTGCACAAAAACAATTCAGAGTACTACCATATCAGGTCCTTCAGAAACATTTAACCCATTGCCACACAATGACGCATTTGGACGCCCCTCAAGATAAATGATCAGGAAAACATTGTGCTTGTAACATTTTACACAATTTTTCCCAAACAGAAGTTGAAAAAATTTAAAATTTCATAAACTTAAAATTTTTGTCTGCAGCTCCTTTCATTATGAACCAATCTAAAAATTTTCCCATTGGTAATTGGTAAAAGATTGAGGTGGCTGACATTGCAAGATTTTCATATTCAAACTTTTTTAAATACCCACCTACTGTTAGATTGTTTTGTCATAAATTTACTATCATCTTTTGATGTTAGTTCTCCATTCAGTCTATATGGAAAATGACTGCCGGTTTCTGCTGCACTGCATATTGATAAGTCTGGAGCACTTCCATATACATGTCTTTGTTTCTCAAGGCCATAAACACTTGGCTTTAACCCTCTTTGTTCTATTTTAGTAGGAATGTCTTTACGACTAGAACATGGTTTATAAAGATCAGTATACACAGACTCTGCAGAGTGTTGTTTACTAAAATACATCGGAGGTTTATCATCATTATGTAAAGTCCTTGAATCTGGAAGTGCTAAAAGCTTCTCACTCTCAATGTCAAACAGATCTGGCATAACTCTGTTAGTGATATCTATAACTGAAGGCTGTGTCTGATCATTTACACTTGCATGTCTCATGTCATATGCACTATGAGGTCTTTGTCTCATGCATTTTTGAGACTCTTTTTTATTTGATGTCTTTGCTTTGGCACTTTGAGTTCTCCGTCTGTGATGTGGAACATTTCGTGGTGTGTTTGGTTGTGACTCGTTGTTTTCAGGTCTAAATGCTGGGTGTACAACAAGAGTAGAGCTCTCATTTACAAGGTCCTCTTGCTGTGTCTCTGTGAATATTCTATTATTGGCAGTAGATGGAAATAGTTTACCTGATCCCCTGTTGTGAAATTTACCAGATGTTGGTCGACATGGAACTGGTGGTTTACTAAACACTGTAAAAGAAGCCAGAGCAATTATTAAAGTTATCATTTTGCAATTAGACACAGTGTGGGGAGATTTTAATGTAAGTTCAGAGGGCAGAACCTAAAGATTTTTTCACATTTGAATCAAATCAAGAATAACAAGAGGGCCGTTTTTCTTTCAACAGTCTAATTTCATGTTAAGGTTAGGATTATGAAACATGTGGGCCACAATTACATATAAAGACTATGAACCTGGGGATCCAAAAGTCTAAATTACAAATTCAAAGGCTTTAGTGCTGATTTGAAAGAAGGAAAAAACTTTTTCCATGGGTTATAATTTCAGAAATAAGAAAGAAGTCTGTGAACTGATGCTTCATGCCTATGCCATCCCCCGGTCTGCCCCTGAAGACCCGAGGATCATGATTTTAGCTATTTTGTAAGAGATCAATATACTGATGCTTCATACACAGTATCAAGGCTCTACGCCTTCTGGGACAGGAGGAGAAGATTCTTAAAGATTATATTAAAATTTCACTTTGTTGCCATGGCAACCAGAGTTTTAAACGGGTTTCAATTCTTTTAGCTAATTTTATGGGGGACCACCTAAGGAACATTTCTGCAAAATTTGGTTGAAATTGGCCCAATGGTTTGGGTGGAGTTGTCATTTAAAAAATCGTTCTTTATTTCTATATAACCCCTCCCCCCCCCCCCGGGGCTCTGCCCCTGGGGACCCTAGGATCATGATTTTAGCTATTTCAAAGAGGTCAATAAACTGATGCTTCATGCAAAATATCAAGGCTCCACGACTTCTGGGTCAGGAGGAGAAGATTTTTAAAGATTGTTTTGAAATTTCACTTTTGTTGCCATGGCAACCAGAGTTTTAAACGGATTTCAATTTAGCTATTCTTGAAGGGGACAACCTAAGGAACATTTCTGCCAAATTTGGTTCAAATTGGCCCAGTGGTTTGGGAGGAGATGTCATTTAAAAAATTGTTCTTTATTTCTATATAAACCCCGCGCCCCTGGGGACCCGAGGATAATAATTTTAGCTATTTTGAAAGAGGTCAATATACTGATGCTTCATGCAAAATATCAAGGCTCTACGCCTTCTGACTCAGGAGGGGAAGATTTTTAAAGATTATTTAAAATTTTACTTTTGTTGCCATGGCAACCAGAGTTTTAAACGGATTTCAATTCTTTTAGCTATTTTCAAAGGGGACCACCTAAGGAACATTTCTGCCAAATTTGGTTCAAATCGGCCCAGTGGTTTGGGAGGAGATGTCATTTAAAAAATCATTCTTTATTTCTGTATAAACCCCATCCCCCTGGGGCTCCGCCCCTGGGAACCCGAGGATAATAATTTTAGCTATTTTGAAACAGGTCAATATACTAATGCTTCATGCAAAATAACAAGGCTCTACGCCTTCTGGGTCAGGAGGAGAAGATTTTTAAAGATCTTTTTAAAATTTTACTTTTGTTGCCATGGCAACCAGAGTTTTAAAAGGATTTCAATTCTTTTAGCTATTTTCAAAGGGGACCACCTAAGGAACATTTCTGCCAAATTTGGTTCAAATTGGCCCAGTGGTTTAGGAGGAGATGTTGTTTAAAGAAATTGTTGACGGACGAAGCACGACGCACGACGGCCGGATGTCGGACAAAAGGGGATCACAATAGCTCAATACGTGCTCAGGTGAGCTAAAAATTACCTCGCAACAAGTCCCTAAATCATGAAATAGCAACTCATTGTTTTTATTATACTTAGAGCCTTATACTGTCCCTGAGAACTACGATAAAGGGAGAGGTGTTTCTGACTGATACTCTTGAAATATACAAATGTAGTTAGCAATAAGTTACTGTTGCCCTTAATGCTAAGAAAGTCATTAAAAATCATGTACCAAGAGAATATTATCCATCTGGTTGTCCCATCATATACCGGTAGTACCAGGGATCTGAGGGTTGAAATCACTAGACTACTGCAGAGAGTAATAACAAGCTTCAACAATTCTCACAATGACGCTTTTTGAAGCCCCTCCAGAAAAACAGTAGCGAAAACATTTTGTAAAAGGAAGAATTTGCTTTGAACAAGCGATTTCTTTATTTTCCACAATATATTCTACCCAGAAAGTTGAAACATTTCAAAAACTTTGAATAGTCCTCTACAAGTCCATTCAATTTGGACCAATCTAATATTTTGTCGTCTGGTAATGCTATAAACAGGAAATGAAAGGATCTTTTTATCAAGCCAATAATTACGTCACATCAATCAATAGTGTTTGTTATGTGCTTATTAATCTTTAAAGTCACCTAACAATATACAGGTCTGGTGTTTGACCTTAAAACAAGGGTTTGGCTCTCAAAAATCTGAAAAAATCCTATTTTGACCCTTGAAAATTTCTCCAAAGGGGGTCATTCTAAACCCTTTGAGGGAATTTTGTAAGGGTTAAAACAATGTATTTTTCCCACAATTTTACAATATATATTGCATATTATTGAAAATTATGTCAGTTAGTTGCTTACTTCATATCCTTACAAGGAAAGGCAATATCGTTCCACACCTTTAAATTTATACCCATGATTCACTCTTTTTGTTGTTTTGACCCCTGGATTATTCAGGGTCTAGGAGTAAATGACCCCTCAAACGCTTGCACCAGCCCTGAATATACCCAAGTCTTTTTCTCTGGTACAGTTTGAAACACAAATATATTGCCTACGGTTGTCTTTTATATGGTAACATCTCTGATGTTAAATGTTTCCATACACATGCGTAAACACTCATGAAAGCACACACACAAACAATTTTTTCCATTTTTCAGCACTTCAGCCTACCAATCAAAAACCATAGCAAGTGAAATAGAGCTTAAGTGGATTATAGTTGTAACTTACTATTTCATTAACTACAGTGGAATCTGTGCCCAAACTGGCTGCTGTACACAGATTGGCTGCTATTCAAGATGTTGTAATTCTATTCACATCTACTATTTCATTATGTGAGATGTTTGTTTAGTTCTACTAAGTAAATATAATGTTCAATTCCTTTTGTTTTGTTTTTGACTAATGTATCCAATTTGGAAAATAGAAATTATGGCAATTTTGTAAAAGCTGAATTACACAGTGTAGATAACAAGGAACAAGTTGATATAGAGTTTGAAAAAAAACCACACACACTAAAAAAACGAATGTAGGACATTTTGGCCACGGACCTTTTTGGCCAGGACATTTTGGCCAGGATGTTTTGGCCACGGACGTTTTAGCCACCACTATTGGAAAAACGGACGTTTTGGCAAAATTCATTTTATATGTACTTACATGTATTTTAGATTATCAAGCCAAATTATTAGTATTTCTTACTAAAAACAAATAGTATTATGTAATGATTATTTGAAAATTGTGATTTTAATTTTTTAATGACTCAATGTTTTTCTTAAGCACCATGGACATCAAAACAAGGTCCTGTTTGAGAAAGGGTTAATAAGCCATTTGTTCTGTTTCTTTCTTTTATCCTGGGAATTTAAGATATTAAAGATATTTTTCCTTTTAAGTAAGAAAATGTAATTATTAGGTTTTTTGTAATAGATCAACACTTAATTTAATAACTGCTTGATGAAGTTATACCATTATTTAGATTTTATCTTAAATAGTTAGTGTAATTGAATTCTTTCAGTTCGTGTAAGCATGTAGCAAAAGAGAAGAATCAGATAACTTGGCGCTGTGTTAAACAAACCTCTTCTGGTTGCAGAGCCATATTAGAAACCACTAAGGACTATGAAGGTGCAACAATGAAGACAAATCATAACCAAATATCCGACAATGTTGCTGTTGAGATTGAAATAACTAGACAAGGAATGAAATCAACAGCCAAAACTACCAACGAAAAACCAAATCAGATTGTGACATTCACCACATCAGCTGCTTCAGATGAAGTCAAAGCCCGGTTACCAGAAGCTGACACCTTGAAGAGAGTACTTAGAAGAGTCAGGGCCTCTCATAGACCAAAAGAACCACAGTCACTAGAACAACTAACCCTCCAAGGTCCATTGACACAAACATGGATCACAGTCATAGTGTTTTCTTTCAACATGAGAGTCTAATGATGGAAAAATACAGCTGACATCACAAAAATGTCGGGTCTGTCCATTCTACCCTAAGGGAGCGCAGATTCATGACATACATCAAAGAGACAAACTTGAGAGGATAGCCCACATGATTATTTCCCAGAGTAGAACTTGTGAACAGGAATCAGTCATATTTCCGAGAGTAGAATTTGTGAACAAGAATCAGTCATTTGTTAATTGTAGAAAATTTGTGATTATTATTTGGAACTCTAACCTGGATTCATTTTCCATCCCAAAAGTAAAAATTTCAGATTAGTTGTTTCTTTATTGAATCTAATTGAAGGAACTAACAATATTATCAAAGCAGTCTTTTTACTTTATTTTATACCATAGATCAAATTATCTGCATTCTGCAGATTTCCATGATTTATTTGAATTGCATTGGTTTCATTACTTACCATGAATGAAAAACTATACGAAAAGACAAACATGTTTATTTTTATACACTTTTCAAGCCTGGTTTCAAACACAAGTGATGAATTAATGTTAAACAAGAGGGCCATAATGGCCCTAAAATCGCTCACCTGACTAATTTTGTTTGTTTTGAATGGGGTTTAACGCCACTTTTAACAATCTTTCAGTTATATCGCGGCGGCTGGAGCACCTAACAATGAATTCCTGTTATTTCTCGCACCAGTACTACCACTACACCCTTTCCTAGCCTCCAGCTGCTATCCCACATAGGCTTACGATTATTTGCCCATTGGTGGTAGACAAATGTCGGAATGTAAGATGATTCAAAATTTTGCCAACACTTTTGAAAAGGGTCACCCAAGGAATATTCATTTAAGTTTAGTTGAAATTGGCCCAATGGTTACTGAGGAGATGTTTAAAAATTTCAAAGTAAAAAAACTGCCCGCCCTGCCACGCCCATATTTGGGCACAAATCAAAATTCTGCAAACACCTTTTGAATAGGGTCACCAAAGGAACATTCATGCCAAGTTTTGTTGAAATTGGCCCAATGATTACTGGGGAGAAGATATTTAAAGATTTCTAAATAACAAACTGCCCCAACCTGCCACGCCCATATTTGGGCGTCAATCAAATTTCACAAAAAAATTTTGAAAAAGGTTCAACCAAGGAACATTCATGCCAAGTTTTGTTGAAATTGGCCCAATGCTTACTGAGGAGAAGACATTTAAAGATTTCAAAGTTAAAAAAACTGCCACGCCCATATTTGGGCATAAAACAAAATTTTGCGAACAACTTTTAATTGGGTCACCCAAGGAATTCATACCAAATTTGGTTGAAATTGGCCCAATGGTTCCTGAGGAGAAGATGTTTATAGATTTCTAAGTCAAAAACTGCTACACCCTTTCAAGCCCTAATTTGGGCATAAATCAAAACTCTGCGAACAACTTTTGACAAGGGTCACCCAAGGAACATTCATACCAAATTTGGTTGAAATTGGCCCAATGGTTACTGAGGAGAAGATGTTTAAAGATTTCGAAGTCAAAAACTGCCACGCCCTGCCACGCCCATATTTGGGGGTCAATCAAAAATTTTTGACAAGTGTCAACCAAGGAACATTCCTATCAAGTTTGGTTGAATTTCGCCCAGTGGTTACTGAGGAATTGTTGACGCCTTCCGATGCACAAAAGGTGATACCAAAAGCTCACCTTGAGCACGTTGTGCTCAGGTCAGCTAAAAACATCAAAAAAAAAAAAAGAAGCACATGACGAATAAATTGCATTCAAGTACAATGTATCTGAGCATCTACCTTGTTTGTAGAATAACTATAAATCACAACTCGACCCCAGTATCACCATTATACAACTATAGTATGCTATAATTATGATATTTTTGTATCCAAACAACTGTGCATGGAGGAACAAGCAAACAGTCAACAACCAAAGGTATTCGCCAATTTATGGTAATCTGGCAAGTAGCTAGCCAATATATGTGTAATAGTAAATAAAGAGAAAGGGGTATCGTGTTTTAATCAATACATATATTTACCACAATAGTCAGTCAGAACAAGGATTCTGCCTGTGTCACATGTGATAGTCTAATACCAGTAAAGGTGTGAAAGTTATCATCAAACTGATGATTGGTAGGTGATAGATGCAACCAATAATTGATCATTATGTCATTTTGGGCATTGGTTGATTGATTGATTGAATGGGGTTTAACGCCGCTTTTAACAGTATTTCAGTCATATCGCGGCGGCTGGAGCACCTAACAATGGATTCCTGGTATTTCTCACACCAGTACTACCACTACATCCTTTCCTAGCCTCCAGCTGCTATCCCACTTAGGTTTACGATTATCAACCCATTGGTGAGAGACAATTGTCGGAAAGAATATTTGCCGCCGCCGGGGATCGAACCCATGACACCTATGATTGAAGATTAGGAGTCTGGCGCGATTTTGGGCATTGGACTGTATTTTTACATACTCAACACCCTTTAAGGTAATTTTACAGCCAATTATTCATTGATTTATTGATTTCTTTTCTCTAATTCCCTGAAGTCTTTATAGAATGCAGGACACCAGAATACACTTACAAAAATCTGGTACAGTCCACATAATCAGGGATGAACATCATGTTGGATTGAGGGCTATGATGAATAACGCAATAACAATTTTTTCCATAACTATAGATTCAAAACACACCATCATGACTTTTCAGTATCAAATCTATTGAGTACAACACAGATATAGATAGCTCAATAATGATTAATGAAATTGCAATCATGCTAGCTGTAGGATACCTGTATGATGGCTCGTTGGTAAGTTAACCTTTGGTCTTGGGTATAACTTTAATTAAATTTTCAACTCCTGCTTGCATAAAAATCGAGATCGCAAATTATTAGAAATCGCCCATGTTACCATAATAAAATCGGGATTTTTTTTCAATCTCCAGTTCGTCACGTTTATTTAGCAAACTGTCGAACACAAATTTGTGACAAGATGTGTCAAAAATACCATATTTAAAGAAATTGATATATATAAGGCTAATAAATCGGTCAATGGAGTCGCAAAAAGAACATGCTAACCATTTTTTATTTGAAAAATTTGCTGTGAAACACCAGAAGTCGGAATCGTCGCCATATTTGTTTACATTGGATTCTGATTGATTAGACTGGAAGCAATCATTCGTGATCCGCCACCATAGACCTGTCTAAGTGAAAAAACCAATTAATATTTCATTACTTTTTTATTACTAATTTATATTTTCCTCTTTCTAAATAAAATTTCATTAAGCTATCTTACCAAAAATAAGTAAATAAATGAAATTTTAAAAAAATGTCAATATCTGAAAAATTTACCAAGCCACGACTATTTTTGTGCATTAGATCTACCCAATTACTCGTCTAATTTTTAAGGAAGTTGCAAAGGATAGTTTTAGTTGGTAAAATTGAATGTTAGTAATGTACCTCCAAAGAAACATTGTGGATAATTAAGAAATTGCCTGTTACAAACAAGTCCTTACTTCTCGACAATGTTTTCCAAAGCTTTTAAACTTTTTGTCTTGTAACGTACAGAGCTTGTAGAAAAAACAACTCCATTCCGAGAAAAAGGATCCACAATCCTAAATGGGTTGAATATGTAACTACAAGTAGTCATCTGTCTCTCTGGAGATTCCTGATACCACTTCTAATTACCTCCCCTGAACCGTCACATTATTCTCCCCTCCGAGGACGATCGTCCCTAGTCTTGGCTTGGGCATCTTGTGACCCTAGGCGACGAACGTTCTACTTTGTAACTATTAGAGATATTAGAGAAATAGGTCTTCTAGATATCCATTCACTCGTGAGGATGTGGCCTTGGTGAGTAAGGCAACTCCCGTCTGTCAATTGTCTTCATCCTACCGCTGCCACCATACATAATGTGCATAGCTCGTAGACAAAGCAAGTGCATTTAGACAAAAGGATCAAAAACCCTTAATGGGTCGACTTTATCTATATGTAACTACAAGTAGTCAATTGTCTCTCTGGGGGTTTCCTTAGACATCAAAACATCGTGTTTTTCAATCTCATAAAGATACGTCTTTTGGGTATGCTTTGTCACACCCTTTCGCTCAGTATAATGTGCACTTGATAACGTCGAGCTCTGAGGTTCGATCCTTGGACTGACAAAACTATCATACTGATTACGTTAAACCAAGCCCCGTGTTTCGGTGCTTACCATCGAGCGTGTTAAACAACCAGGCGAGGCTCTAAGCAGTTTCATATAGTATTTGCTACCCTATCCACCTTAAATACTTAGTTTAAGGAATGTTGTCTATGTTTGATCCCTACTGATAAGCTAATTGCCTTATCTCTTAATTACACCAGGTGGTTAAACATCTTGTATATTCTATTGACGATCATGGTTAAAATTGGTCAATATTATGCAATAGCTGCACTTTAGCTCTTATTCTGATGGGAATTTCATCGGGAATCAGGCTAATATTTTTTCTATCATTAGATTTTTTTTAACAAATAAAAAGCTGATAATGTTTAAATCAATTGCAAATTAGCTAATAAAAAGAAAAGCAGACTTGATTGATTGTATATTAAAGAAGTTCACATACATCATGAGAAGAAAAAAAGAATGCAAAACATTGTATATAAGGAAGCAAATATATGAAGTGTTATGTTTGTCCATTCAACAAGATGTTAACATTCGCAACAAGATATCAAGTATGACTGTTTCTGCAAGCATTATGGAAAAGGAATAAATTATAGTAAAAATAACATTTTCAATTTTTTATCTGGCCTATAATAATCATTTTTTTAGTTTTTCCCCTAAACAGTATTTCTATTTATAAAACAAACAGATACATTTTCTTAAAAATGGGGAGGGGGAGAGAGAATTAAATAGTGTGATAAAAGGGGAAGTCAGAAAAAAAGAGTATTTTCTCTTCTTTTCTCAACGTTGTCTATTCCATTTATTTTATTTGGTACTTTTGTTGCATTGTAATACAATGTACTTCTAATTTTGTTTTATCTTATTTTTTGTACATTTATCAAAATATTCAGAAAGACGAGGATTTATTATAATTTAAAGTTATTACCAAATAAGATACAAACTTTATCTCAAGAAACAAATTGGTTACAAAGAAAGCAAAAAAAATATATGCCACACTTATACACAAAAATACACTAGTTTTAATCCCTTGTATACTTTAAACTGCTTCCTTATCATAAAAACTCATTATATTCTCATCGGGTGGTTAAATGTATATCTCATTTAGGGGGGGGGGGGTCAACTAAAGACGGATTAAACTAGGCATTAAAAACTATCAAGATTCTGTGGATGTCGCTCATATGGGCATGTGTTGCGATAGCCGAAGGATAATTTATGAGCCAAACTACAAATACACTCGTGTCAGCCCGATTAATTTAGCCACCGACTTTGAAACCTCTTGACCATAGGTTCGAGTTTGGGGCAAGCCTGGCTTACAAACTTATTGTGCTACAGATGAGACGCTTAACTGATAAACTGAGGTCCTGAATGACGTCCTATCTACCTAGAACGTTAAAGAACCGGGCGGGGGTTCCAGAAGTATTGTATTCTTGCACTCCCCTCTTAGCTATTAACAGTCTTAAGGGGGCGCTCCTATGGGCATTTCCTACGGTGACGACGAAATAGAAACAACCAAACACACATACAACACACAGCCTTTGGTCAAATCGGTCGAGATCAAATTAACAAAGAAACTGATTATCTTCTCCCAAAAGACTGGGTAGAATTTAAACGAATCACAAAATGAAGACAACTTAGCCGAGTGGTAAAGGTGGTTGATTCGTGATCTGAAGGTCACGGGTTTGAGCCCCGCCGTCATCGGCGAGTGTTCATGTGCAAGACTGGCATCTAAAAGTCAGGCCCAGTCTACCCAGCTGTGAAATTGGATAGTATCGGGTTCGAGTACTGAAATTATATCTTGATCTCACTTAGGGGTTATATTTCTGTATATTGATAAAAAATATACATATATTAAAGCCTAAATCACCGCTAATGTGTAATATTGACCAATATTAACCCTAACCATAATATATTAGGCAATATCAAACATTAGCTGTAATCTAATCTACGCTGTAATTTATATCTACGTTGAAAAAATATTTTTGAAGGTTCACAACATCTTCATAGTTCTCTACACTTATCTTACACGATGTATACCTGTAAGTTAACAGTAAATAGTTATAATCATAGAAAATAAAAAATAATCTTTAAATCTTTTCCCCCGATGTAGAATCGTCTTTAAAATCTCCAAATAAATCCAGTGTTTGCTGTAGTCAGCCCAAGTCAGATATAGTCCTAGCATGTGAATCTTTTAACTTAAACGTTCCCCCCCTTTTTTTTTTCTTTCGGAGGAGCAATTTCAATTAAAACGAAGCTGTTAGTAGGTACATGCATAATGAATGCAACATTTGATGTGATAATCTCACTATTTTAACAGTTGTAGTTGTTGTATAGTGACGATATGTCACCATTGCATAAAATTATCTAATGAAAATTTGGTTAATTAAAGCAAACAATATTTCCACCACTAAGACAGAAATTAATTTTGAAACAGTTTAACCATTTCCTCAAAAAAATGCATATGTAATGTTTTAGTGCAATGATATATTTTGTGAATGCCAATTAACTTGCCAACTTGATTTGTTATCCACAATCAGCGTTAATTTCTGACGTCTAGAAAAAGGTTAAAGGCAGCAAAAATTAATCTAAAAAGCCTAGTTTAAGGAATGTTATGTTTGTAGAAACACCGCTTAAAACCTAGATGTCTTTTGTCTTAATCACATCATGGGATTAATGTATATCATGTATATGTGATATTCGATCATGGTCAATATTACGCATTAGCTAGACCTCAGCTTTTAACCTAATTGGAATTTTATAAAAAAAAATTCAAATTTGATTGAATACAAAATGTTACTGTTTTTAAATCACATTCAAACTATCTATCCAACAGAAATCTTTGTGAAATTTCAGACATAAAACATAGCAAAGGAGTAATCGCTACATGTATTTGAAAGATATTTCGATTTATTATTAGAAAAGTAGAGAATTTGATATTGTGTTGGGTCAAAGGGGGGTAAATATCTGAATTTTTTTCTTCAACAAGAAGCAAAATAATCCATTTGTTGTTATTATTTAAGGATAAAATGTTACTTACTAAAGTCTACTATTCGATCCTCATAACTCACAAAAATACACACTAGGATATATTCATACATATAATTTATACTTTCTGCTGAAATTGTAGTAAAGGAAAGAATACAAGTAAAGTTACTCTTTCAGACTTCATTTTTTCTGACCAATCATAAACAATTTTTCCCCTAACACAATAACTATTCTACAAAACGATAACATCAACTAAAAGTTTGATTTGCAACAAAGGATTTTTTTTAATGAAAGGGGGAGTAAAAGGGGGAGTCAAACTAGACTTAGATTCTTTCGCATTTTAAAGGTTGATCTTATTCTTCCCTGTGCACCCAGATTACTTTCATGGCCATTAAATAAATAAGAACAAAAAAAATATATATATATATATGATAAATACAATTTCTGTAGGCCTACTCAGCGTCCAGAAAAAAATAAAAATAAAAGTAAAAAGTATCCAGACTAAAATAAGGAACCAGTCAATAGTGTTCGGCATACTTTTGTTTTCATCTCGAAACTTGTCAGCAGTTGAATTTGCAGACGTCAAACTGAAAATTATCGCTGAAAAATGTCGAAAGGGAAATCAATTGTATGATTTTTTTTCTTTCTGTTTAATGATATTGTTAGTGAGACATTTTGTGTCCCCTTTTATTGAGCCGAAAAGCTTTTTAAACGAAACAAAAAAGCAATGTGTTTTTTTAGTTGAGTCATGTTTTTACTGTTGACAAAGAGCTATTCTTAGGTTGATTCATCTGCTCGAAGTACTCGAAATGATCAAATGGATGCTATATTTTCAGAGTCAGACTGAGTATTTTGACTACATCTATGCACTCCCTTTCTATTTACTTTAATTTCTTGTGTCTAGGACAAAGCCTAGTAAAGTTATCAATTCACTTTACAAATGGTACAAAACAGGATCTTGTAGATGCATATGTATATAGATCAAATATTGAAGTCCACTATGGTAGGTTATCTAAGGCCTTCAGAACGGTATTAAGGTTACTGCAACTTAAATCAAAGGCAGCCAGCTATTGTCATGGTATTGTGTCTGCCATGTGTCGGTCCATCCATAAACATATGACAAAATACCGTTAGTGAATAAGGCCACAAATGATTTGTACAAGAAACAGGGTTCTCCCCAGAAGTTTTTGAAGGCGTAGTGGCAAATGCCCGGTGTGTTGTATGATATCTTGGTATGACTATACACAATAAAGGTAATTAAAAATGCTTTTTAGCTTGATTATTGACTTCTTGTTTTTTTTTATTGAGAGTTATTCTTGAATAATATTCTTCAACTTTTTAATTATTATAAGTTGATTTATCTACTCTGAGGCTTATTTTGATACCAACCAATTGTGACATTACTCAGCTTATTTTACCTCTCTATCCTATTTGATAGAAAGGGCACTAAATTGTCCAATAAAAAAATGTGAAAAGAAAAGATAATGAAAGAATATACCCAAAAGTCTCAAAGGAATGAATAAATAATAAGTGTCAATTGTTTGTCTATTAGATAGGAATAGCTTTTCATGCTTGGCCATTTTATCAAGTCTGTCCAAAAATCATATCCTTTAGGACTCTTTAAAAAAAGCAAGGAGTGTTAGATTGAAAAAAAATGCCCTTATTCAGAAAAAAATAGAAATTATTATCAGTAATTTCAAAAATGTATTTATAAGGTTCCTGTTTTCATTTTCAAGTTTTGCATCTTAAAGAGCTCCATTAGATTCTCTGTTTCAAATTTGAAATGCTCATTATTTGCCCATTCAGAAGCCTTTGACTGTCTAACACTATAACTATTCTTCTAACAGTACTTTCAGCTCTTTGATTTCATTAAGTTATTAAAAAATGTATAAAATACCAGCAGTGTCTAATCTTAACCTTTATTCTCAAATTATAACATGAAACTTGATTAATTTTATAAAACAAGTGTCTTAATTCTTCTCTTCTTTAAGTGATTTCAGCACTTTGATTTTGTTTTCCAAATATTATAGAGTGAATTATCTTTTCCTGATTCTAAATAATTATCAAATGTTACTTTTTTTAAAAAAAATCCCTAATTGGCCTAAGGCATTCTTTTCTTGAAGTGCTTTCAGCACTTTGATTTTTATGGGGGTTTTATATCTTTTGAGCAAAAAACATGAAAGGATGAGATATTATTAGATGATTACTAAAAGTATAATAATATTTTTCAACAAACTTTTAAAACAAGTTTAGTGAAAAAATTGGTTGAACAAACCAGGGTACGAATGTGTGAGATAATACCCTTATCAATAGAGATGTTATGTAATACGTGGTATACAACACTATAGATAAAGAGCATGTCGTGTCCACGCTTCTGCAACCAATTTTAATGGTTTGCTTGACCCTTTCTTCACCTGGAAATTAAGCCGTATCGGTGACCAAATTTAAGCGTATCGGCGATCTGAAGGCGTATCGGCAAACTCTCTTGATTTATGAAGGCGTATCGGGGCCGATACGCCATAAGGGCCTGGGGAGAACCCTGAGAAAGATTATCTAATCCAACGAAATATATAACGACAATGTAATTATCGTAATTGCTTTTATCAATATTCTTATTATGATCACTCGTAGCTAGAGCTTTGTTCAGACTTTTTTGCTTTTCTTTGCTCTATTATTGATTATTCTTCGTGTCGACAAATTTCTCTTTCCTGTGGAAATAACCTTAGTATCAACCCGGGTTGGTTACAGGGTCCTTCCTTTAGCGCGTCACGTCGGTCGAAGTAGCTAGCCACTCCCTAGGTAGACCAGGTCCGACACCAAACAAGTTCTGCTTGATATGGGCATTAGATGCCACTTCTGTCATTGTGAAATTCCATTTAAGATTGTTTCCACTTCACTCAATCTTTGAAATTATCATATCGCAGACAAACAATCAAACAAAATCAAATTAGCAATTGATATCCAATACTGAAACGCACTTATCTATTAACCGCGATGATGTGTGAATGAACTTAGTTGGTTGCAAATTTCTACCTCTATAATTAAGGTTCGTCCTATAGAGGTGTGAATACATTTAAACAATAGTGACAGGACTTTGTACATGATTCGACAGGGGTAGTTAACGAGATAAAGAGAACGACGTGTGGAGGTTCAAATACGTAGAAGCAAAGAGTAATAAGATCAGGACTTTAGAATAACTTTGACGTAGTGGTAACTTTGGCTAAGGGACTTTCGAGGTAAAGGTATTCAACTGTAATGATGAAAGCTTTGAAAATTGTCTTCTCAGAAACCAGTTGATGGATTTCAACCAAATTTTACAGAAATTACCATTGGGTGACCATTTATTAGTGTCCTTCAAAGTATGTTGATTGGATGGAAGCACGGCCTTGGAGGGTCTGCTTTTCCCCATATATTATTAAATCTTTAAAATTCTTCTCAGAAACCAGGATATTAGGAAACCAAATATGTAATCTCAATAGTAAAAAAGATGTAATCATTTCATCATTATCCCAATCATTTTTATGCGCCGCCGGAGGCGGTCGTATATTGGCGTCATCTTCTCTGTCAATCCTTACGTATGTGCGTCCACTTTTCTTGTGAGCACAAGTCCTCCTAAGTTTCTGGATGGATCTAAATGAAACTTGGTGGATGTTATCACCTTAATTGGAAGATGTGCATGAAGTAAGGATTTTATGGTTTCATTGATTTTTGCCTCAGTTATGCACCCTTTAAACTTAGTCTCTGGGGCTTATTGAAATTGCAGCCTTGTGAATGCAACTCCTCCTAAGTTTCTGGCTGGAGCTTTTTGAAACTTGGTAGATGTTATAACCTAAATTGGTAGATCTGCATGAAGTAAGTATTTTATGTTTCATTGATTCTTGTGTCAGTCATGCCCCCTTAAAACTTAGTCACTGGGGCTTATTGAAATTACAGCCTTGTGAATGCAACTCCTCCTAAGTTTCTGGCTGGATCTTTTTGAAACTTGGTCAATGTTATCACCTTAATTGGTAGATGTGCATGAAGTAAGTATTTTATGATTCATCAATTTTTCCCTCAGTTATGCCCCCTTAAAACTTAGTCTCTGGGGCTTTTTGAAATTGAAGCCTTGTGTATGCAACTCCTCCTAAGTTTCTGGCTGGATCTTTATGAAACTTGGTAGATGTTATAACCTAAATTGGAAGATGTGCAAGAAGTAAGAATTATGTGGTTCATTCTTTTTTCCCTTCTTTATGCCCCCTTAAAACTTGGTAGCTGTGGCTTTTTGATATAAAAGCCTTGTGAACGCAACTCCTCCTAAGCTTCTGGCTGGATCTTTTTGAAACTTGGTCAATGTAATCACCTTAATTGGAAGATGTGCATGAAGTAAAGATTTTATGGTTTCATTGATTTTTGTGTCAGTCATGCCCCCTTAAAACTTAGTCACTAGGGCTTATTGAAATTACAGCCTTGTGAATGAAACTCCTCCTAAGTTCCTGGCTGGAGCTTTTTGAAACTTGGCCAATGTTATCACCTTAATTGGTAGATGTGCATGAAGTAAGTATTTTATGTTTCATTGATTTTTGTGTCAGTTATGCCCCCCTTAAAACTTAGTCACTGGGGCTTATTGAAATTACAGCCTTGTGAATGCAACTCCCCCTAAGTTTCTGGCTGGATCTTTATGAAACTTGGCCAATGTTATCACCTTAATTGGAAGATGTGCATGAAGTAAGTATTTTATGGTTTCATTGATTTTTCCCTCAGTTATGCACCCTTTAAATTTAGTCTCTGGAGCTTACTGAAATTGCAGCCTTGTGTATGCAACTCCTACTAAGTTTCTGGCTGGATCTTTTTGAAACTTGGTAGATGTTATAACCTATATTAATAGATGTGCATGATGTAAGGATTATGTGGTTCATTAATTTTTCCCTCACTTATGTCCCCTTTAAACTTAGTATCTGTGGCTTTTTGAATTGAAGCCTTGTGTATGCAACTCCTCCTAAGTTTCAGGCTGGATCTAAATGAAACTTGGTAGATGTTATAACCTAAATTGGTAGATGTGCATGAAGTAAGAATTATGTGGTTCATTCATTTTTCCCTCACTTATGCCCCATTAAAACTTGGTATCTGTGGCTTTTTGATATAAAAGCCTTGTGAACGCAACTCCTCCGAAGCTTCTGGCTGGATCTTTTTGAAACTTGGTCAATGTTATCACCTTAATTGGAAGATGTGCAAGATGTACGGATTTTATGGTTTCATTGATTTTTCCCTCACTTATGCACCCTTTAAACTTAGTCTCTGGGGCTTATTGAAATTACAGCCTTGTGAATGCAACTCCTCCTAAGTTTCTGGCTGGATCTTTATGAAACTTGGCCAATGTTATCACCTTAATTGGAAGATGTGCATGAAGTAAGTATTTTATGGTTTCATTGATTTTTACCTCAGTTATGCACCCTTTAAATTTAGTCTCTGGGGCTTACTGAAATTGCAGCCTTGTGTATGCAACTCCTACTAAGTTTCTGGCTGGATCTTTTTGAAACTTGGTAGATGTTATAACCTAAATTAATAGATGTGCATGAAGTAAGGATTATGTGGTTCATTAATTTTTCCCTCACTTATGTCCCCTTTAAACTTAGTATCTGTGGCTTTTTGAATTGAAGCCTTGTGTATGCAACTCCTCCTAAGTTTCAGGCTGGATCTAAATGAAACTTGGTAGATGTTATAACCTAAATTGGTAGATGTGCATGAAGTAAGGAATATGTGGTTCATTCAGGGTTTGTGCTGTCGGTCGCCATTGTCGCCAAATGCGACAAGAATGAAATTCTGGCGCAAGTTTTTTTCATATGGCGAAAGTTCATGGTGCCAAAAAATGAAAAGTTTTGTTAATACGTACATTTACTTTGACTAATCTCCGGAAGTCAAGTCCTAGGGCCAAGTGTGTAAAATTGCTCAATGGCTTGTATATCGGGTCAATTGTGTCATCCAGTCTGGCACAAGACCAACACATTACCAAATTTAAATGCAGTTCTGATTGACAGCCAATCAGATGAATAAAATGTGCTCATTGGTTTGCGAGTCGTATTGATTTCATGCTGTGGGCGTGACTTAGTAATATGGATGAGCCGATGACGGCAATCACATAACAGATCAGTAGACCTCAAATATCACGCATAAGTACGCCTTTTATATGAAAAGTGTAATTAAATTGGCCGCCATTTGTCTTTTCCTGATGAGTACAATTGCCGAATTCGGGCATATTTTCGTATATTTCTGCTGACAGTTTCAGTCAGTTTCTAATCTCGGCACTGCTACCGTGATTCCTTGCTAAAACATTGAATCAGCATTTATGGGTAATAAGAAGGATATTCTGATGAACTGTTGATAGAAAAAGTGGTAGTTTGTCAAAATTTGACATAAATTCCAAAAGTTCTGCTGTCCCAAAAGCAGACGAACTGTTTCTTTATTTATTCATTTGTACCCAAGAATGTTCAACCTTAAACTGATTTTTTTTTCAAATTACAGAAATCTACATTATTTTATTATTAAATCAAACATATTTTACAAGGTTTATTACTTTTTCCTTTCTCTCTTTTTTTTCACATCAAAGTCTCGATTTTCTAATCAAAGTACTGAAAGCACTGATTAAAGATGAGTAAAAATCAATGTAGGTGTATGACTTGGATACATTCATTCAAGACAAAATTAAAAATGAATGGCCATGTTAAAAACCTGCTTAATATGCATTTTATCTATCTAACAACATACAAGAAGAAAATAACAGTGCAAGTAAGAATTGTTCCAGTTTGGCACCAACTCCTTCTCAATTTGGCCCCAACTTTTTCCATTTGGCCCTAACTTTTTTAATTTGGCGATAGTGATGGCCACAACTTTTTTCAAGCCAGAGCTAACCCTGTCATTAATTTTTCCCTCACTTATGCCCCCTTAAAACTTGGTATCTGTGGCTTTTTGATATAAAAGCCTTGTGAACGCAACTCCTCCGAAGCTTCTGGCTGGATCTTTTTGAAACTTGGTCAATGCTATCACCTTAATTGGAAGATGTGCAAGATGTACGGATTTTATGGTTTCATTGATTTTTCCCTCACTTATGCACCCTTTAAACGTAGTCTCTGGGGCTTATTGAAATTGCAGCCTTGTGAATGCAAAACCTCTCCTAAGTTTCTGGCTGGATCTAAATGAAACTTGGTAGATGTGCATGAAGTAAGGATTTTATGTTTCATTGATTCTTGTGTCAGTCATGCCCCCTTAAAACTTAGTCACTGGGGCTTATTGAAATTACAGCCTTGTGAATGCAACTCCTCCTAAGTTTCTGGCTGGATCTTTTTGAAACTTGGTCAATGTTATCACCTTAATTGGTAGATGTGCATGAAGTAAGTATTTTATGATTCATCAATTTTTCCCTCAGTTATGCCCCCTTATAACTTAGTCTCTGGGGCTTTTTGAAATTGAAGCCTTGTGTATGCAACTCCTCCTAAGTTTCTGGCTGGATCTTTTTGAAACTTGGTAGATGTTATAACCTAAATTGGAAGATGTGCAAGAAGTAAGAATTATGTGGTTCATTCATTTTTCCCTTCTTTATGTCCCCTTAAAACTTGGTAGCTGTGGCTTTTTGATATAAAAGCCTTGTGAACGCAACTCCTCCTAAGCTTCTGGCTGGATCTTTTTGAAACTTGGTTAATGTAATCACCTTAATTGGAAGATGTGCATGAAGTAAAGATTTTATGGTTTCATTGATTTTTGTGTCAGTTATGCCCCCCTTAAAACTTAGTCACTAGGGCTTATTGAAATTACAGCCTTGTGAATGAAACTCCTCCTAAGTTCCTGGCTAGAGCTTTTTGAAACTTGGCCAATGTTATCACCTTAATTGGTAGATGTGCATGAAGAAAGTATTTTATGTTTCATTGATTTTTGTGTCAGTTATGCCCCCCTTAAAACTTAGTCACTGGGGCTTATTGAAATTACAGCCTTGTGAATGCAACTCCCCCTAAGTTTCTGGCTGGATCTTTATGAAACTTGGCCAATGTTATCACCTTAATTGGAAGATGTGCATGAAGTAAGAATTTTATGGTTTCATTGATTTTTCCCTCAGTTATGCACCCTTTAAATTTAGTCTCTGGGGCTTACTGAAATTGCAGCCTTGTGTATGCAACTCCTACTAAGTTTCTGGCTGGATCTTTTTGAAACTTGGTAGATGTTATAACCTAAATTAATAGATGTGCATGAAGTAAGGATTATGTGGTTCATTAATTTTTCCCTCACTTATGTCCCCTTTAAACTTAGTATCTGTGGCTTTTTGAATTGAAGCCTTGTGTATGCAACTCCTCCTAAGTTTCAGGCTGGATCTAAATGAAACTTGGTAGATGTTATAACCTAAATTGGTAGATGTGCATGAAGTAAGAATTATGTGGTTCATTCATTTTTCCCTCACTTATGCCCCCTTAAAACTTGGTATCTGTGGCTTTTTGATATAAAAGCCTTGTGAACGCAACTCCTCCGAAGCTTCTGGCTGGATCTTTTTGAAACTTGGTCAATGTTATCACCTTAATTGGAAGATGTGCAAGATGTACGGATTTTATGGTTTCATTGATTTTTCCCTCACTTATGCACCCTTTAAACTTAGTCTCTGGGGCTTATTGAAATTGCAGCCTTGTGAATGCAAAACCTCTCCTAAGTTTCTGGCTGGATCTAAATGAAACTTGGTAGATGTTACACCTTTATTGGTAGATGTGCATGAAGCAAGGATTATATTGTTCATTAATTTTTACCCTCACTTATGCCCCCTTAAAACTTAGTATCTGTGGCTTTTTGAAATTGAAGCCTTGTTAACACATCTCCTCCAAACTTTTTGTCTTGGTTTAAATGATTTAAATGAAACTTGGTCAATGTCATCACCATAATTTGTAGGTGTACATGGATCAAGGATTGTATTATTGATTTTTACAAGAGTTATGCCCCTTGACATTTACTTTTTGGCCGATTCAGTCAATCATAACAAACAGTTTGAACTTGACAATTTAAAAAGGTAGTCTGCAAATGTTTTGAATTTGGTTCTGTCAAAATAAGTAGTGTCTACAATTATTTTCGTGAAACAGCAGCAAAGTGGCGGTGTATATTGTGACTATGGCACTATTGTTGAACATACTGCAACAACATATTTATGTTTAACTTATATATCTTCCTTTATTTCCATGTAGATTGTTAGAATACAGAGTCCTGAGCATGGCACAAAGAGAATTGAAACTAAAGGAAATGAAAGTGTGGCAGAGTTCTTCAACAAGGTAATTTTAACCCATTCCAACACAGAGGAATTTTAGACCTGTCCAAATTGAAAGGAGCTGCAGACGATAATTTCAAGTTGATGGAATTTTTAATTTTTTTTTCTTTGTGGATAGAAAACATTGTGGATAATGAAGAAATTGCTTCATCCAAGCAATTTCTTCATTTTCCACAATGTTTTCCAAAGCTTTTTTGTTGAGGGGCGTAAGAAGGAGGGATTGAGTGGGAATGGGTTAATTAAAGAATGTATCGAGAGAATCTAGTTTTTACCCTGCACAAATCTTTGTCCTTAAAGGGAACACTCAGCATCTGCAAGAATTCATGTATACAAATTGTTTGCAACTTCTTTAACTTTAACCCATTACCGGATGACAAAAATTTAGACTTGTCCAAATTGAAAGGAGTTGAAGGCAACTTTTCAAATTGCACTAGAATTTTAATAGGAGTGACCATGCATGATAAGAAACATTTTAAGAAAAGGAAAAATTGCTTGTTACAAGCAATTTCTCCTTTTTCCACAAATTTTTCATGATTGTATTCATTCAGGGCATTAGAAAGCATCATTGTGTGGTATTGGGTTAAAATTAACCCCTCTGCTGGTTTCTGAATACTGCTTATTGTTTTCTGTAAGTGTATGCAAGCTAGCAATATATGCTGTCTGATAATAGTCCACAATATCTGAGTCCAGGGTATGACATTCATGGTGTCTCGGGATTCCATGGATCCTAAAAAATCAGGAGGAATCTAGACAATCTTAGTCAGAGGATTCCATCAGGATCCCCAAAATTCCCAGAAGCTGATTGCTAAGTATTATCATTGCGTGTAGAAGACAGGCTTCTGATCTATATCTAGATGAAAATCAATGAAAATGAAAAGTCTGTAAATTTATTTTTAACAACAAATCGTAATTGCAATATCTTGGTTTCTGTTCTTTGTTTGGAGACGCCTATTGAATCATATGGCAATATCAAGCGTCTGACCTCTCACCTATCAACCAAAGGTCCAATCAGAACTTCTCGTTCGAAGTTTACAGGAATGGCTTAGTGTGTTCCCATTATCAAAGGTTATCATAATTTTAAGGTTTGTTTTTGCATGGACTTGAAGATGTGGAAATATTTCGGGTCTGTTTCACGTCCAACTATTTTGGAGTTTTTACTAATTCCTGCTGATTTAGTGTCCCTGTATTTTTATTGTAAATGCTTTGATCTCATGTATTCCTTATTTTCAGAAGTAAAAATGATGTTTATATTTTGCCCTTTTCTGTTACAAAATAATTATTTACTTCTTCCTCAATGGAAACTTCACAGTATTTGTCAGTTAAATAGGCGTAAAATGGAGACCATGGTCTAGTTGTTAGGATGGTGGCTTGAAGATCAGAGTGTCTTTGGATCAAATTCATCCCCTATCAAAGAAATATTTCTGGTCAAAATCATTATACATAGCATGATATATGGATACAGTAATTGTTATGAATCAAATTTTAACCAATTTGACTCTTAATTTATGTGAAATCGTGAAACCTCTTTAATTGATACAGTACTGAACATGATCTTAACATGATTCTTAACAAAAGAAAAAAAGACGTGATAAAGATACATAGATGTTTTGATTTTTGAAAAAAATCCATTTCAGCCTAATACATTTTTCATCTCTATAAAAACTGAGGAGTTATTTAGAGTTGAGAGGGATTATGAGGGGGAGGATCATGATGAAAGGGCTACTGAGGACATTTTAATGCTACAAAACAAGGCCTATAAAATGCTAATTAATCTTATGTAAAACAAATAATGAAAATAAAGATTGGAGAAGTGTGAATTTGCTTCATTGTAAATCATTATGGGAGGGATCCCTGACTATAGGGAGGGTACCCTGACCCAAATGTAGAGATTCCTGCTGGAGCCCTGCCAAAAACAGTTAGTGTTTAAACCTAGAGTCTGACTGGCTACTTGTTATTTCATAAATATAAACCCTTTAACCCATTATCAAACAACAAAATTTTAGACTAGTCCAAATTAGAAGAAGTTGCAGACAACTGTTTGAATTGTGCTGAAATTGGGAAATAAGTGCCAGGTATGGTGAAAACATTAAGACAAAAGGAGAAATTGCTTACAAGCAATTTCTCCTTTTCTATCAAAGTCTTCCGTAATAGTATTTCTTCAGGGCGTCAGAAGGCGTCATTATATCAAAATGGGTTAACAATGGATAATATTTGCTAAAACATCAAATATTTTACACTTTTGCATGTTTTTCAAGGATTTTTGCTGAACTGATGAGAGTTTTTAGCTCCACTGGCTGAAAGCCAGTGAGCTATTGTCATGGCGCTGTGTCCATCATGCGCCTGTCAGTCCGTAAACTTTTACTTCAAAAATCTTCTCCTCAGAAAGTACTGAACAGAATTCAACCAAATTTCACAGAAATGATCCTTGGGTGACCCTTTATCAGTTCCGTCATAGAATTTTGATCTGATGAAAAACACGGCTTTAAGGGGCGTGGCTTATTTCCATACATGGTGAAAGTTTTAAAAATCTTCTTCTGAGAAACCAGTTGATTGATTTCAACCAACTCAAATTCTCAATTTTTAACGGTTTCTCTTTGGCAATATGTGTATCAGTCTTTATACACTAGATATTATTAATATATATCACATAAGGATAAAAGATTGAAACTATTATTATGAAAAACAAATTGTTACATTATCATACATAGTTTTTCTTTTCTTTAAAGTTTTTTCTATGAAATATGTTTGGATCGTGTGCACAAGTTGTTGAACAAGAAACATGAGATGTTTAAATATTATTGTTTAGGACCTGAATTCGAACTTGATTCTGATTCACCAAATGACAAAACTTACAGGCCTGAAGGACTTTAAAAATAGGAGTAACTGCTAGTTATGCTAAATAAATCACAATTGTCAGGGTCCAAGAACTAATATGGACTCCTGAATTTTCTTCTTTTTAAGACCAATGACTGCTATAATTCATTCAAAATCTATTATAGATCCAGAAAGAGTTTCAGTTGAATGATATAGGATGGAAACTGTTCAAACAGAGAAATCAGACTGATGTTATTCGGAACCACAGAGCCAAAAGTGTTGATTCATACAAGATCAGGTAGTTTGCTGTAGTTTTGTGTATGACAGATTCTATGATTAAAAAAATTTGCAGAAGGATAAGTCCCATGTAGCCTGTTTGCTCTTCAGTCCATTAGGTGAACTCTCTTCACAACCTTTTCAGATAATCAGTTCCAATACAATAACACTTTATGACGCCCAAAAGAAAAAAGCTTTAGAAAACATGGACAATGAAGAAACTATTTGTGACAAGAAAATTCTTCATTATCCACAATGTTTTAACCTCAAAAGACAAAAAAGATTACGATTTCATCAATAAAAAATTGTCATCTGCAACTTCTTTGAATTTGGACTTGTCTAAAATTTAGTCATCTGGTATTAGGTTAAACTATCCAATATTTTGTCATTCAAAAGTTGGGGCTAGTGAAGACTCTGATGAGCCTGTGCATCTGCACAGTCTGATTGGGTCTTCACTGCATGCTTTGTAGATTTGTACTGACTCAAAGCTTCATCTCGCACTATCAGTGAATATACTTCGTGATCTGTTCAACTGTTTTAGACTCCTTGGTGTGTTTCCTTCACACACATATTTTAAGTAATTGGGTGCAGGTTCTAGTGTCTTTCCTCATCTTATTTAAACTCTTCCGAAAACAACAAGCTCATGGTGAGCTTTTAGAATTACTCAGTGTCTGTCTTCTGTAGACAAGTTTTTATTTAAAGATTTTCACCTCCTAAAATACTTGGCCAATTTTGACCTAACTTGGCAGGAATGTTCCTTGGGTAACCCTTTATGAAATTCTAATTTGTGAAAAAAAGTGGATTTGGCAGGGGCTGGCCTATCAGACTTAGAGAAATCATGTAATATTTATTTGAAAATCTTCTCCTCCTATACAACTTTGCTGATTCAAGAGTGGCAAGAATGTACCTTTGATGACCCTTTTCAAAACTTGTTCATGAAATTTTGATTTGCCAAAAAATAGGGTGTGGCAGGTCAAGCTTATCAGGCTTTGAGAAATCATTTGATAATTCTTTAAAAATCTTCTCCCAATAGACCACTTGGCCGAATCTGACCAAATTTGGCAAGAATGTTCCGTTGGTGACCCCTTTCAAAATATTTGTTAATTAAATTTTTATTTATGGAAGAATGAGGGTGTGGCAGGTTGGGCATATCTGACTTCCAAATAATCATGAAAAAATTCTGTAAAATCTTCCCCTGCTAAACCATATGGCAATATAATTCAAGTCTTGGCAGGAATTTCCTTTTGTTAACCTTTTCAGACCTTGTTCTTGAAATGTCAATTTGAGAAAAAATTGGGCCTGGTGGGGCGGAACTTGTTAGATTTAGAAGAATTATGAAATATTTCTTTCAAAGTCTCACCATATGGTTAATTTGGACAAAACTTGGGATTAATTTTCCTTATGTGAATACCTTCTTTTATAGCTCACCTGAGCACGAAGTGCTCTGGGTGAGCTATTGTGATCAGTCGTTGTCCGGCGTCCGGCCATCTGTCTGTCTGTCCTTCCATCAATCCTTCTGTCTGCTCACTATTTACGAAAAAATCTTCTCTTCCTTAACTAACCATTGAATTTCAACCAAACTTCATGGAAATAATCCTCAGGTCATGCTCTTTTGGTTTGCAAATATTGCTTTTTCTGTTCACCTTTGGTTAATGCAATTTATACCCAAGAGGCAGATTTAACTCGCTACCATTTCATAAAATTGTTTTAACTCATTCCGATTCAATGACACCTTTCCATGCCTTACAAGAAAAATAACTTGGAAAATATTGTCTAAAATGAAGAAATTGCTTTTAGATAGAAAACATTGTGTAAAATGAACAAATTATGTACTCTGAAAAATAGTCCTTTTCTGTGTGATCCCTAATTTAAATAGGATAAAGAAGAAACTGTTTGAAAATCTTTCTCCCACCAAACCATAAAGCCTTGAGCTTTGATATTCAGTACTAATCAGCATCTATCGTTCCTCTACCCAACACTTCAAAGAAATACCGTACTCTGAAATCTAGCACTTTTTGTTCAATCTCTGATTTTAGATAGGAATAAAAGGGAAATATTTTAAAATCTTCTCCTAAACCATCAGGAGTCAGAAGCGCACCAGACTCCTTATCTTCAATAATTGGATGTCATGGGTTTGATCCCCGGCAGTGGCACATTTGTCTTTCACCGATTGGTGGATAATCGTAAACCTAAGTTGGATTGCGCTGGAGGCTAGGAAGGATGTAGTGGTAGTACTGGTATGAGAAATATCAGGAATCCATTGTTAGGTGCTCAAGTCTCCGCAATATGACTGAAATACTGTTAAAAGTGGCGTTTAACCCCATTTAATCAATTTATCAACCTAAACCATTAGGCGTAGAGCTTTAATATTTGGTATGTATGAATGGCTATAATCCTCTACCAAATTACTTCTATGAATTACTGTACTCTGGAAATTAGCCCTATAAAGTGGGATCTTCAATATACCTTTGATATTTTGTATATATCATAAAGTCTTGAGCCATCATACTCAGGGGAGACATATAGGACCATCATGGTCCTCTTGTTTTTTTTTACTTTTCAAAATTTGTTCATTGAACTTTCGTTCCCCCCCCCCCCAAGAATTGGGGCTTGATAGGGTTAAGCTTATCAGACCTAAAGAAATTATGAAATAATTCAGTGCTGAGTGATTTAGTGCCATTTTTGCTTACTTTTTTACATGTAATAGATAGATAGTACTAGTTATTGAATATTGGTGTTTCAGACATGGAGACATGTTGTATATAGTGTTTACCCAGACGCATGCAGACAGGCCAGGTAGTAATGACAATGTTTCGATGGATGTGATGCCTACAAACACTGTGGTGGAGGACGAGGTGGATCTAGTTCTATACAAGGAAGATGGAAAAATACATAGGAAAAAAGATGAACAATTGTAAGTGACAGGAATTGGGCTTGTGGATCAATTGTAATCAGTTTAATGTATTACCAGTCAACAGAATCTTAGACTTGCCTAGTTTGAATGGTGTTGTGATCTAATGTATTTTTAATTCGGATTATAGAGTTATCTAAGGCAACTTGTTGATCCTTTGATAAAGGAAGTGAAATAAAATGTTTATGAAAACTTTTATGTTTTCATAGCTAGACTAGTAAATTTGCCAAGATAACCTTACAGGGGGTGAAGGGGGGGTCTTAACAGCTTTTGAGTACTATCTTTTTTAGCTGGGCTATTTTCAGAGAAAACTGCAGGTACTATGGCCAGGTATGCATTCATGTTTATGTCAGCCACATTGTCGTCCAAACACTTCCAAATATCATAATATTTCTGGGTATTCCTGATCACTTGAAGCTTGGAATGTATCTTCACTTTCGAAGAGCAACTCATACCAACATGAGGGATAACTTCTAAATACATTTTATGCCCCCGCATCGATAGATAGGGGGCATATTGTTTTACCGGTGTCCGTCTGTCTGTCTGTCTGTCTGTCCGTCTGTCTGCAAAACTTAACCTGCCAACTAAACATTTTCCTATAACTTCATCCCTAATTAAGTTACAATGCTAATATTTGGTATGTAGATAGGTCTCAACAAGGTGCAACTGGGGAAGGTCATTTCATCAAGATCAAGGTCAAAATTTTAACCCTTTTCCCTAAAATGTTACTCAAAAACTTAACCTGCCAACTAAACATTATCCTATAACTTCATTCCTAATTAAGTTACAATGCTAATATTTGGTATGTAGATAGGTCTCAACAAGGCGCAACTAGGGATGGTCATTTCATCAAGATCAAGGTCAAAATTTTAACCCTTTTCGCTAAAACAAAGACAAAAAAACAATAAAAATCACCTGTTTCTAAAGAATTCCTGTTTCGGGGGCATGGTGTTTCACAAACACATCTTTTTTGAATGAGTTATTCCCCTTTTTAAATTTTACTCATTTTCAAGTTCTTGAACAGCTGATCATTGGCATCCACATGGGTAGTCCTTGTTTTGTTTTGATAATTATATGTTCATTTTATTATTTAAGATGCCACCACGGTCCATCAGGAAAATGCCTTCATTGTGTTCCATTAGAGGTAAGTGTAACTAGATTAAAAACATTTTAACTTTGCATTTTCTTGCATTTCTATTGGAAACAATGATATTACACATCATCATCATGACATCATTTAAATGCACAATATTTCAACATTTCTATGTTCCTAGGTATTTGATGTGTTAAAAGTATAAATGTGTTGTTTATTCTTGACTCTCTTTGAGACAATATTATCATAATCTCATCTAGAGTCCAAGGCTGGCATACTACTTTTGTTTATTCTAAACACAGTTAATCCATTACCAAACGTCTTATTTTTAAACTTATCCGAAATTGAAAGCAGTTAAATATGTTGTTCCTAAAATATCTTCTGCTGAACTATGGTACTGGCCTAATTTGGGCTAGGAATATTCCATTTTTCATTTTTTTTCCGAAAATTGAAATTTTGATCAGCCCATGAATATGAGAGTTGCAGGGTGGTGCATTTTTTTTTTACTTTAAATTCTTTAAAGTGCATCTCTTCCTAAACAACTTATCAAATTTAGATCGAACTTTACACAACTGTTCCTTGGATAACCTTTCTCAAAATTGTTTCATTAAATAGACTATGAATTAGACATTAGAATGTGAATATGGACATGGCACTTGAAGGCAGTCTTTCATGCCCCGACATTGAAAGTTTTGGGGCATATTGTTTTACTTTTGTTTGTCCATTCGGTCATTTCCATCATTCCGTCACTAAGCTTGTCAGGAGCATATCTCCTAAAGTAAAAAAGCTATCAACTTGAAACTTCATAGGTGGATAGATTGAGGAGAATTGCAGCGCACAAGAACCACAACTCTTGCTTGAATAATTTTGGAGTTATTGCCCTTTGTTATTTTAAAGACTTAGATTTTGTCAGGGGCATATCTCTGAAAGTATAATAGCTATCAACTTGAAACTTCATAGGTGGATAGATCTCAATGAGGAGAATTTCTTATTTCATTCCCATGATATTTTCCACATTATATGATACTAATTTTTCAACTTCTACATATTTCGCAATAATGTCTACAGTTTCTTTAAATTTGGACCTGTCTAAAATTCTGTGATCTGATAGTGCATAGAAGCAAACACCAGTATCATTGTTAACCCATTACCAGAAGACAAAACATTTGACTATTCTAAACAATTCATAGTGTGTGTCAGTTAAAAAATGTCAAAATTTGGAAAGAAAAAATAGTGAAAAAGGAGGACATTGCATTTCTCCTTTTCATAAAATGTTTAATGTGTTATTTACACTCAGCCATCAAATATGGAATTATGTAGTGATGGATAATTTAAAGGAGAATATTTACTCTTTCTTTCAGCCATATGATGAGACTTATTTAAAGACCTGTGATCCTCCAATAAAATATTTATCGTTTCATTCTCACCTGCGTAAACTTACAAGTGGTGTAGATAAGTAAGTACAAAAACTCGGATTTGATTCTTGATACCCTTCAATGATTCCTTGATATTTCAACATTTACAGGAAACAAAGACAAGGATTGGCTTGCACATATACCAAATTGATATTGGTCTTCTCAAAGTAGATGTATTTTTTTCAACAGGACAAAGGTTGTAATATTAAAACTTAAAATTTGTTATGATTGAATGATAGAATTACTCATTAGACAGCCTCAGTTCATGGTGAGTGCATCTGAAGCTTTTCATATGTCAAGGGTTTTTTAATGGTATATAAAAATGATATATATTTGCTTATATGAAATATATGACAATCCTCACAATGAAGCAATTCAAATGAGTTGAAAATACATGAGATTTAGTGAGAATTATGGAATAATTTTTATTTGCTATCAAATTTATTTTTATACGTCATAAACATGAATGAAACAATCACTGACTAGCAAAAGTTTTAGTGGGCCCTTGAGTTGTCACTTGCAACAAGATTAACATTATATTCTGTTCATGACTTGTATTGATTAGTTAACAATTGAAATGGCCGCCAATTAGCCATAGTTATGTTAAAATCTAAAACCACACATTTATTACAGGGGAAAGTTTGCTAATCTAGAGAATGTGAGTTGTAAGATCAAAGAAGGTTGTAAGGAGCATCCTCCATGGCCAGGGGGTATTTGTACAAAATGTCAGCCTACAGCTCTCACACTTAACAGACAGGTAAGGCACCCATGACATATCATTATTGAAACCCCCAATTGCTCACTAGAATTAGGAGTTTACAGAACACACCTACTAACCTCTGACAAGGAAGTTTGACAAAGGCAATTTTTTCTTAACCCTTGTCATGCTGTATTATTACCTTACTGAAGTGCTGTCAAATCAAAGGGCTGAAAGTACTGATAGAACTTGTTCAAAATTCAATATTTTTTTCAGAAATCAACTTCATAAACAACTCTGGCAAGAAAATTACAAGCAGGAGGTATAGACTAAGATCAGCCTGCACATAAGTCTGCAGTCTGATCTTAGCCTACACCTCCTGCCAAAACCGGAATACACCGGGTTAAGCATGACAAGACTTAACACTGGAATTAAGTTGTCTCAACTACAGACTTTGAGGTAACCTCCTTATTTGTACAAAAGATACAATTGACAGATAGATGGCCCAGCCCACTGAGCTCCGACAGGAACTTCCATTTTAATATCAAATGGCATTACATTGCAAAATTTATGGCCAAACCATGTAATAAATGTGTAATTATTGATTGGCGATCTCAGATTTATAACTATAGCTTGAATAAGCTGTAGCTAAGATTTTTAAGTAGCCAAACCAACAAAATTGCTGAAGATAAATGTCAGCCAATGTCAGCGTTCAAGGTTCAACTTCGGTATAAATGAATGATTTGACAGGTCAACTGATTCTTTGATTGACATCTGCCATCAGTTAATTTAATAGCGGAAGACAAATTCTTTAAAATGAAACAATTAATTTTTAGGTATTTAACTTCTACTACAGATGTATAACCTGATACATGGTAATTTTTGGGGCATATTGCAAGAAATATTATTTACATTGCTACAATAAAAAATGGCAACGTAAATAAAACACCTCATTTGGAAATAAGGCTGTACAATTGTATTATCTAGCTGTAATTAAGACATGGAAATACCAGGTATACTTCACCTCAGATAAAATGTCACTTGTTTACAAACAAAAACCTTGGTGACTGTGTTGTTTTAGCTGATTAGTGTCTATTGGTTTCTTATTATTTCTTGGTATATAAGCTATGAAACTTTTACCTATTAACCTGCGTTATGTGAGTATAGACACAAGTCATTCTTTGACAGGTGGCACATTATTGCCATTGGATTATAGTACACCATGTCATAGGTAGGGTTTTTTTACACAATAAGGGCTAAGTATAGAATCAGAATTGATGACCTTAAATCAATTTCAGCGCTACAGGCATGTAGATTACATAATGTTTGAGAACCATGCAATCTGTGATAGATTCCTTAACTACTGGAGAAGCACTGGGAATCAACGACTTGGCATCATGTTTGGCAAATATGAAATGCACAAAGATATGCCTCTGTCAATCAAAGCTACAGTGGCTGCTATTTATGAGCCCCCACAGGTAAGAAGGATTTCAACATTATTTGAGTTTAAGATATTGTATTATTGTTCTCTGAAAGTTGTTTGTTGAAAATTGAAATATTCATAGCCATTCATAATCAATCTTAGAAAAATTAGAACCAAATTATGTCTTAACATGTATCCCCACTCTTTTAAGAGGCATACTGTTTTGGAAGTGCCTTCTGTTAGTACGCTTATTGTGTCACCAGACTTCACTTTGGCTTACATTTTGTCATCATATGGGTGTGTTCAAGTGTGCTAAGGGTGTTAGTAGTGGGTTTGTCTACCTGATAAGTTCTAGGTAAGAAGGTGTAATACAAATCTAATTTTGTTATTCCTCTTCTTGTGAGTACTCATTGAATTGTTGTGATGAAATCTATTTTGAGGTTCCAAACAGTACCCACATCAAGGGGGTTTGATGAAACAAAAAATGAAATTTACATTTCTAAATAGAAATCACTCACTTTATCTGGAGCAGAAACTACTTGGCTCTGAAATTTGTTCTTTATTCGGGCCAGTCCAGATAACTCAGCTACTTACACTAACAAATAGTTCTCTTATTTTCATAATTTATGTTTTATGCCTGTTTGCTTTAGAGTGTGAAATTGTTTCCATTTAATTTACATGCTTTTACAAAGGATTGAAATCCATGAAGAACTCAGGTTGCCATGGCAACAGAGTGAAAAAACTTTAAAAAATCACCTCCCAAGCCGTAAGGCCTAGAGCTTTGATATTTGGTAAAAATCTTCATCTATTGACCCTCTACCAAAATACTTTAAAGAATTACCATATTCTAGAAATAAGCCCTTTTCTGTGCGATCCCTGATTATACACAGAAATAAAGAAGGAAAACTTTGAAAATCTTCTTCTCCTGAACCATAAGGCCTAGAGTTTGATATACATCATCATCTATTGACCCTTTACCAAAATGCTTCATAGAATTACCATATTCTAAAAATTAGTCCCTTTTGGGGCGATCCCTGATTTTACATAAAAATAAAGGAGGAAAACTTTAAAAATCCTCTTCTCCCAAACCATAAGGCGTAGAGCTTTGATATTTGATATACATTATCATCTATTGACCCTCTACAAATACAGTCATAGAATTACCATATTCTAAATATTAGCCCTTTTCTGTGCGCTCCCTGATTTTACATTGAAATAAGAAGGAAAACTTTAAAAATCTTTTTCTCCCTAACCATTAGGCTTGGAGCTTTGATATTTTGTACTAATCATTAACCATTTACCCTCTACCAAAATACTCGAAAGAATTACTGTCTTCTGAAAATTTGCCATTTTCTGTGCAAACCCTGGTTTTACCTAGAAATGATGAAGGTCATCTTCAAAAATCTTCTTCTCTCTAACCATAAGGCCTAAAGCTTTGATATTTGGTACAATCCATCATCTATTGACCCTCTACCAAAAATTCTTCAAAGAATGACCGTATTCTGAAAATTAGCCCTTTTCTGGGCCTTCCCTGATTTTACATGGAAATAAGAAGGAAAACTTTAAAAAATCTTCTTCTCCCTAACCATAAGGCCTAGAGCTTTGATATTTTGTATAAATCATCATCTATTGACCATCTTCCATAGTACTTCATAGAATTACCTTACTCTTAAAATTAGCCCTTTTCTTTTTGATCCCTAATTTTACATAGAAATAATGAAGGAAATCTTTAAAAATCTTCTCCCAAACCATAAGGTCAAGGGCTTTTATATTTAGTGTGAAATAAAACCTATTGACCTTGTACTAAGATATTTCATAGAATAACTGTATTCTGAAAATAAGTCCTTTTCTATGCAAAGGATTAATGAAGGTTATCATAGAAAATGTTCTCCTAAACCATTAGGCCTAGAGCTTTGACATTTGGTATGTATTAATTCCTATTGACCCTCTACTTAAGTACTTCAAAGAATTAACGCACTCTTGAAATTGACTCAATATGGTTGGATCTTCACTATACCTAGGATTAAAGGAGAAAATCTTTAAAAAATCTTCTCCAAAATGATTAGGTGTAGGGCTCTGATATTTCGTATATTATATCATTAAGCCTTGAGCCGTCATACTCAGGGGAGCGATATAGGACCATCATGGTCCTCTTGGGGTTTTTTTTTGGGGGGGGGGAATGCTTTTTCAATTGCTTTCTTTACACTTCTTTGTTCTCTCCAGGGTAACAGTAAGAACAAGATAGAGCTCAAAGAAGATTTAATGGAAGAGAGTGTTATAAAAGTTGCCAAACAGTTAGGTTTAGTACCTGTAGGATGGATATTTACAGACTTGGTGGCAGATGATCTCTCAAAAGGAACAGTGAAAAACTTCAGAGGAAACATAGTAGGATATTTCTACAATTAGTTTGTCTTGTCCACTATTAACCCATTACCACACAATCTTCCAAGGAAAGGGTTTTGGGAAAAAATATGGAAAATGAAGAAATTGTTTGTAACAAGCAATTCCTTCATTTTGAGCTCGGCTGTTTTAGGAGAAAACCCGAGGTATTGCTTTGGCGAGGAAAAGTGTGGCAGGATCTGAAAACTTTGACAATTTGTAATATATTTGGAGTAACAGAACACATTCTTTGAAACACAGAATAGATGTTCAATAAGGCAGATAAATCCTTAATGCTTTTTTTAGCTCACCTGAGCACGAAGTGCTCTGGGGGAGCTATTGTGATCGGCCATCGTCCGTTGTCCGTCCGTCCGTCCTTCCGTTCACAATTACAAAAAATCTTCTCCTCCTAAACTAACAATGGAATTTCAACAAAACTTCACGGAAATGATCCTTAGGTCATGTTTTTTCAAAATACTTCAAAGAATTGAAATCCATGAAGAACTCTGGTTGCCATGGCAACGGAGTGAAAAAACTTAAAAAATCTTCTCCTCCCAAGCGGTAAAGCCTAGAGCTTTGATATTTGGTACACATCATCTATTGACCCTCTACCAAAATACTTCAAAGTATTACCGTATTATGAAAATTAGCCCTTTTCTGGGTGATCCCTGATTTTACATAGAAATAAAGAAGGAAATCTTTAAAAACCTTCTTCTCCCAAACCATAAGGCCAAGAGCTTTGATTTTTGGTACAAAATCATCATATATTGACCCTCTACCAAAGTACTTCAAAGAATTACCGTATTATGAAAATTAGCCCTTTTCTTTGTGATCCCTGATTTTACATAGAAATAAAGAAGGAAATCTTTAAAATCTTCTTCTCCCAAACTATAAGGCTTAGAGCTTTGATATTTGGTAAAAATCATCATATATTGACCCTCTACCAAAATACTTCAAAGAATTACCGTATTCTGATTTAACATGGAAATAAGAAGGAAAACTTTAAAAATTTTCTACCCCCTAACCATAAGGCCTTGAGCTTTGATATTTTGTATAAATCATCATCTATTGACCATCTTTCATAGTACTTCATAGAACTACCTTACTCTTAAAATTAGCCCTTTTCTTTGTGATCCCTCATTTTACATAGAAATAAAGAAGGAAATCTTTAAAAATCTTCTTCTCCCAAACCATAAGGCCTGGAGCTTTGATATTTAGTAAAAATCACCATCTATTGACCCTCTACCAAATTAATTCAAAGAATTACATTATTATGAAAATTGGCCCATCGGGCAATCCCTGATTTTACATAGAATAAAAGAAGGAAATCTTAAAAGATCTTCTCCTCCCAAGCCATTAGGCCTAGAACTTTGATTTTTGGTAAAAATCATCATCTATTGACCCTCTACCAAAATACTTCAAAGAATTACATTATTATGAAAATTGGCCCATCGGGCAATCCCTGATTTTACATAGAAATAAAGAAGGAAATCTTTAAAAATCTTCTTCTCCCAAACCATGAGGCCTAGAACTTTGATATTTGGTACATATCATCATATATTGACCCTCTACCAAAATACTAAAAAAAATTGCCCTTTTCTGTCCAATTCCTTATAAATAATGATATCTTTGGAAACCTTCTTCTCCATAACCATTAGGCTTACAGCTTTTATACTTGGTATGTATTGATGTCTATACTTCAAAGCATTACCATATTCAGGAAATAAGCGCTTTATGGTGGGATCATCAATATACCTAGGATTAAAAGAGAAATTCTTAAACATCTTCTCCAAAATAATTAGACAGAGGGTTTTGCTATTTTGTTTATATCATAAAGCCATGAACCATCATACTCAGGGGAGCGATTTAGGACCATCATGGTCCTCTTGTTTAATAACTTATGTCCCTTTTTTCAACATGAAAGTCTTTTCCACTATCAAGCACTTGAACACAGGAGCAGTCACATCTGCATGCAGTGCTCTTGTTTTGAGTGCAGATGCAAATTTGTTCTCATCAGGGGACATAGTACAGCCGTCTGATTATAGGTGACTCATTTAGACCAGAAGTGCAATGTTTACCTCAAATATATATGGAAAGCTATTTGGTTTTGGGGAAACATAAAGAGTTGAAATGTTTAGTTCCCCCCAAGGATTTGCCTTTTGATTTTCTCTCAGTTTTTCTCTCAGTGAAAAGCCTGCAACCATATGTTGAAAACTTGTTGTTGAACCCTTTCCCGTTCAAATACGGGATTTTACGTTCCTGTGATTTTTTACTCAAGAAAACATTGTGGAAAAAGAAGAAATTGCTTGTAACAAGCAATTTCTCCTTTTTCCACAATATTTTCTACCACATAGGATGGTTTCATGTCAAATGGCATCAAGTTTTCATTGTCGTCTGCAACCTCTTTCAATTTGGACTGGTCTAAAATTTCCAAAAACGGGAAAGGGTTAAAATCTAAGTGATACTTGATGGAGTAAGGTGTGTAAGATCCATCAATTATATGAAGGATCAGTGTTTGTGTCAGTGTAAAGTCAATTTACCTCTCATTGAGTGAAAAATAAATGCTGTATTTTCACAAATTGGAAGCTTACACATAAAATGAACATTTTTTTCTAATTCTTTAATGCAAAAAAGAGATAAGTAATCAAGAAATGGGCTTTTTTCATCCAAAATCTCCAAAAGGATGTTATTATGCAGGTGAAATTTTGTCTTGTGTCACATTTAGATGACTTTCAATAGCCAGAAATGAACAAAAACTGGGCAAAATCTTTCAAAACAGTGAGTTTGTCACTGTTCTTTTGGTAGAATTATCTAGTGATAATTCACTGAGAAATCTCGATAATCCACAGGAAAGCATTAAGGAAAATATTTGATTAGGAGTTTGTTATTAGAGAGGGTTTGTCTTTTCTATTGACTTGGAAGTCCAACCAAGTACTGGTGATCTGAAAATAAGCTTTGGTAAGAATGATAGATACCTTTTTGATTACCAGTTGGAAATAAAGAGGTGTATTATCCCTTTCCTGTTCAAACATGGGATTTTACGTTTCTGTGATTTTACACTTGAGAAAAAATTGTGGAAAAAGAAGAAATTGCTTGTAACAAGCAGTTTCTTCTTTTCCCACAATATTTTCTATGACATAGTATCATTTCATTTAAAATTGCACCAAATTTTCATTGTTGTCTGCAACCTTTTGTAATTTGAACCAGTCTAATATTTCAAAAAATGGGAAAGGGTTAAACAGTATAACAGCAATTCCACTTAACATCTCATATGTTTTATCATGTGATTGAAGTTTGTACTATTTAAATAAAATCCATCTTAAATGATTGTTTGAATACCTAGACTACTCTTATTGTATATGAATTTACCCTATGAATTTCAGGATTCCCATTTTTTAAGTGCTGAAGAATGCATGATGGCAGCATATTTTCAAAACAAGTTCCCTAATCCATGTAAATATTCCACAGATGGTTATTTCGGGTCTAAATTTGTTACAGTCATAGTTACAGGTAGGTTCCTGTTAGCCATCTAATCAAGACCATCATTTTGAATTCTGATAGGTATTAATTTCCAATCAATCAATCAATTCATAAAAGTCTTGTCAATAAAAGTACATCATAGAATTCAGGGTTTTACCATCTTAACAATTGCTATAGTATATTTCATTTAACCAATTACCGCACAATGATGGTTTTTGACACCCTGTAAAAATACGATCATTGAAAACTTTTAGGTACAAAATTGCTTGTAACAAGCAATTTCTCATTTTCATACAATATTTTCTACCCTATTTAACACTTATTTTCAAATTTTAGCACAATTCAAATTTGGAACTGTCTAAAATTTCATTGTCAGAGAATGGGTTAAAGGTGCAAACAGTAATGGACAAAAGTTTGGGTTCTTTAACTCATTTCATCACAATGACACTTTTTGATGTCCCATAGAAAAGAATCTTTGAAAATCATTTTGGACAATGAAATTACTTGTTAAGAGCAATTTTTCCTATGTCCACAATGTATTCTACCCTAAATTGCAAAGATATCTGTAATTCTACTGACTTGAAACTGGCGTCTGCATCATCTTTCAATTTGGACCTGTCTAAAATTTTCTCATTTGGTAATAGGTTGATTCTTAATTTTTTTAATTATTTTGATTTAAAGAATGACATGGGTTTGAGTAGAACTTTTTTTAATGGGGGGGGGGAGAATTGTGAAAAAAAAAATGTTTAAGAAGGAAAAACTGATATTTATGGGGTATTGATACTAAAAGCCTTATTGAAGTATGAAATAAAGTTTTTGGTCAAACTTAAAAGAATGCACATAAGAAAATGCATACTTATCTAGAGTATGTAAGGGTAAATAAGCATTCCTTAAAATAATTTTTAGGAGAAAATCTGAGGTTTTGCTGTAGCTTTTTAGTTGTGTGCTTTTTGTAATATCTCTGAAACGTTTTGCCCAATTTTCATAGTATTTCACATACTTTTATATCATCCTAAAAGCAAGAGTACTCTGCCTGATTCAGACTCCTGTTCTGAAGGTCAAGATCTCAGTGGGAGGTAATAGGTCAAATATTGACCAAACCTTCCTGATCCTATGGTTAGCAGTGCGCTACACTGAATCTGGGCCGTATTATTAAGATCAAGGTCACACCAAAAGTCACATTTCAACCTAGCCTATATTTCTCTATTCAAACTTTACAAATTCAAAAATATTGATAAGACCAATTGTGAAACACCTGATTTAGGCTATTTAAGGTGTCAAGGTGAAACTATGACTTTATCTATGTCTCTTTATTGTATGGTCTTATTTTTTAATGTTTTCTGAGATCGATCTCCAGCAGTGGCGAATATCCTTTCCAACATTTGTCTCCCACTAGTGGGTGGACAATCGTAAACCTGAGTGGGGTTAGCAGCTGGAGGCTTGGAAAGGATGTAGTGGTAGCACTGGTGAAAGAAATACCACAAATCCATTGTTAGGTGCTCTAGCTGCTGCCATATAACTGAAATATTGTTAAAAGCTGAAAAAAAACCATTCAATCAATCCAGACAAAAGTCAGAAAGGATATTTGTTGCAATAGGGGATTGAACCCTGGACCTGATTGAGTGTCCAGTGGGCTACCAAATGTGCCAACCCAACCTAACCTGGAGTAAAAAGGACCTTAATTCTAATGAGAAAGTATTTAGGTGAGTTGTTTTATTTTGATGTATATTTCAGGTGATCAGAATGGTCTAATACATTTCGAAGGTTATCAGGTATCTAATGTATGTATGGCCTTAGTCAGGGACGATATCCTTATACCTACAAGAGATGCCCCTGAGCTGGGTTATATTAAAGAATCATCAAATGAGCAATATGTGCCTGACATATTCTACAAGGTAGAGACTTTCTATTGATATTATGCATGTAGTACTTATGCATTTACCGATTATGGGATGACAAAATTGTAGACTGGGCCAAAAAAGGTGTTGCAGACTAAATTTTTTTTTTCAGATAGAAAACATAGTTGATAATGATGCTCTTTGATGCCCCCAAGAAAAAAAGCTTGAAAAAACATTGTGGAAAATGAAGAAATTGTTTTTAACAAGCAATTTCTTCATTTTCCACAACGTTTTTCCCAAGTTTTTTTCTTGAGGGCATCAAAAAGCTTCATTATGTGGGAACTGTTTAACTACTTTATAGATTTGGACAAGATAATACTTGTGAAGTCAAAATTTCATTTTTAAATGAGAGTCATGATATTTAAATATGTAAGAAATCGCCACAATCTGGAGCAAATTTGTTTAATAGAGTACATGTACATATGGAATTAATAAGGTTTGCAGGTGTATGGAATTTTTATGCGCATCATAAGTTCGGGGGCATATTGTTTTACTGTTGTCCGCCTGTCTGTCTGTCTGTCTGTCGGTGTGTTTGGCTGTCTGCAAAACTTAACCATAAAAAACTTAACATTGCCATTTACTACCTACAATGCTCATATTTGGCATGATGATACATCTCCATAATACACATCTCCTCCTGACAATGTCAAGGTCATGTGATAAGGTCAAGGTCAAATACCAAGATCAAACGTTTACTCCTGTTACGGGCGCATTGTGTATCACAAACACATCTTATTTAGCTTGCTTCAAATTAGTAGAATTAACAAGGTTTGAAGATGTACTGGTTTGAAGGTGTACGGAAGATTTTAGCTTGCTTCAAATTAGTTAAAAACCTTTTCTCTATCACGAAAAGCCCATGATTAAATATCTTGTCACTGTAATCTATGGGTCACTTGTACAGCCTTTGATTTAAAAAGAGATAATAATTATAGTGACAAATGAAAATAAAAGAAAAAAAATTGTCTTGTCTACTCATTTATTCCTGAAGTAGTGAATTTGTAATTTTGATAATTCACAAATATATTATGTAAATTAGATGAAAATTAATTCAGCTGACTTTGTCTGTGAAATCACAGCTTTTGCATAAAAGAAAGTAGAAAAACTTTAACAAAATTTATTTTTCGAATAGGACAAAGATGAATATGGTAATGAAGTAACTCACTTAGCCCGGCCATTACCTGTGGAGTATTTATTAGTTGACATGAATGCTGCTTTCCCAGTTGACCCTATCTATACATTTAAAGTCGCAGACAATCCATTCCCTCTGGAACATAGGACTGACGTGGGTGAAGTTCAGGTGAGAAATAGTTGAAGAGTATCTATTCTGTAATAGAAAGGTTCATGTTTATTTTGTAATATGTTCCATCTTGTTTGTTTGTAGTTCAGCCCACTTGAGCACAACATGCTAAAGGTGAGCTGAGATTACCTTCTGTCCCACATGTAGCGTTTGTTGTGTGTTCACAATTTCTCTAAGCAACATCAACCCACCCCCACCCACCCCAAAATATATGTGGGCAATATTAACAAAATAATCTCTCAGGAATGTTCCATAGGTGCCCTTCATGAAAAATTACTAAAAGAATCTAAATCCAGTTAAAGCTCTGGTTGTCATAGCAAAATGTGTGAAAAATTAAGTTAAGAATATGAAAATCTTCTCCACCCAAACAAGAAGGCTTACAGTCTTGATTTTATGCAAGGAGCATCAGTTTATCAACATCTTTTACAATTTGTAAAATCATGACTCTTGGTCACCAGAGGCAGAGCCGGGGGAAAGGGGAAAGGGCTATACTGAAACAATGAAAACTCTCTTTAAAGATTGTAAACTTTGAAAATCTTCTATGGGAAAGAGTTTTAATATAAGTATTTTATGGTCAACATTTTTTTTTCAAACTCCCTAAATAAAAGACAAATAAAGCCCTAGAGAAACTAGGGCCAGTTATCAGGTGAGGACTTTAGGACAGCATGGTCTTCTAGTTTCATGTTACATATAAAAGAACAGCTAAATTTATTTATCAAGCTTTGTATTGAACCATTTTGATGATATGAAAGATAAAACCAAAGCAGATTTCATATGAACTGTAATTTTATAGGATTTGATGAAACTTCACTTATATCTTTACCTTTGATTTCATTCTTATTTTGGAGTATTATTTGATCTCATTGTTCATTTAATACGAATGACAATATATCTATATTTTCTATTACAGGATTTCAATTCATTGATAAGATATATGGAACAGTTTCCTCCAAACAAGTTTTTAGACTGTATGTCTAACTTTCATCTACTATTATACCTAGCTACTACAGATATGCTTCCACTTAAGGCAAGTAATTTTTGCTTTATTAACCTATTCCCACACAATCCTACCTTTTTACGCCTCTCAAGAAAAAAGCTTTTGAAAACATTGTTAAATATGAAGAAATTGCTCGTAAAACGTAATTTCTTAACGATCAACAATGTTTTTCTACCAAAAAAGACAGAGGATATTTAGAAATTGATAAACTTAAATTTGTTGTCTACAATTTCTTTAAATTTGGTTCAGTCTATGATTTTGTTGACTTTGTAATGGTTTAAATTTGATCGGCCGATCTATGTTTTGTTTGATAATGGCATTCCAACAATTAATTTTTATGCCCCACATCGATAAGATCGGGGCCAAGCAATTTCTTTATTATCCACAATATTTTCCATACCAAGAGATAAAAACATTAAAATTCCATCAACTTGAAATTGTCATCTGCAGCTTTTTTTACTTTGGACCAGTCTAAAATTTTGTTATGTGGGAATTGGTAAAGACTTGGCTCTTCAAGTAATAATTTAGTGGAATTGGTGGACCATTGATCGTCCCACTGACTTCTTATAAGACATCTACCCTGAGGTATTTAGCAGCATTATTCATAAAATATGTGATTAGAAACATAGAACAAAACCCAAATTGTTGGTTGACGACCTATTCATCGTAACAATGTTTAAGTTACCAACCCAACAAAAATGCTGTACTTTTTCCTGTACAACCCGGGTTTTACATCGCTGTGGTTTTATACTTGAGAAAAAATTGTGGAAATACCCACAATATTTCTTCCACTTAAGAATGATATAATTTCAAATTGCATTCAGTTTTATCTTCTTCTAGAGCCTATTTCAATCTGGACAGGTCTAAAATTTCGAAAATGGGAAAGGGATGTTGGAAATTAAAAGTTCACTTCAGGTATAAATGAATAAATTAATTGATCAATCATTATTGATTGACAGTGACAATTCGTTAATTCTTTACAACCTAGTGATTCATCTTTTGAATGTCTGTCTATTATTTAGGAGAGAATTCCAGCGTTGTTAGATGCAGTTAAGAGTGAGGATGAAAGTCAAGCACATCATTTTAAGAAATCAGAAGAATGGGCTACTGTTGAAGAAATGATGGCAGCTCATGGAGGTAAGCATTTAGAAAGTGATCTGTCTTTCAAAAAGCAACATACTCGAATGTGTGGCTAAAAGAATAAGCACACTTAAAAAAGAAAAACTGCTAAGAGTTGTTAGATTTTCTGTTGGATAGCCTCTCTTTGAAATTAAGGTGTCCATGACCCCTTGACCCTGAAATTCTAGGGGTCAAATCTGAGTAGTGAGTGTGTGTGTCTGAATTTGTCTGGAGCATAACTCCTACATTCACTGATGGGTTTTATTCGCCAGAAGGGCTATATTATGTTATGGCCCCAATTGCTGTCTGTCCATCCATCTGTCTGAAATCTATATTTTGTGTTTTGGCTTTGTGTGTGCAACTCAATGGGAACAAACTGAAACTTGCTACAATGTATCTATGAAGTCTAGTTGTGCATAAGACCTTTGAAATTTGAATCACTCCTGTCGTTCTTGAATTGTCTACCCTGAAAATGGAAAAAAATCGCCGAATTTCTTGTGTGCCCAACTCCTTCTCAATCAAAATTTCAAATAACTTGGTAGGATTATTTACCATTATGACTTGATGTACCATTTGAAACAATAGAACAGGTAGGTCCAGGGTCAAGCTCAAAGATTTTCCTCAACAATAGCATCTACATTTATGAATATGTATCAATATGAATTTTCACAATTATTTCCATCATAAGTAGATTTTGTATTTAAAACTCGTGTTCAGGAAGGCTCAATGTCAACGTCAAAGGTCAATTTATATCAACTGGACATGAATTATCATAGTGCAACCATTTTAGTCATGCTTCCACTTCTAAGAGGAGGTTTACCTATATTTTTCTTCCGTCTGTCTGTACCCCCCCTTTTAGACCTTTTTGCCCAGCAACCATATATAACATCTACTTGAAACTTGGCATTGCCTGGTGTATTGGAATAATTTGTTGCATTTTCTCAGCATCTATTTTTAGGAGCCACTTGAAACTTTGTATAGAGGGCGACTTTGTTTTCCAACATTTTCTGGTAATGTTGTAAATAATGCTTTTCTCATCAAGCCTTTTGCTTCATCAATGGAGAGTTTTATTTCAACTGTAGCTTACTTTGTAGGGGTATACTCAGTTAGTTTATATAGTTAGTATACTCTCATTTTTCCCCAGAGTATCAGCAGCTAGGGTATTCCTGCCTGCAATTCTTCTGTTAAATTTGTAAGAGGTAAAAGTTTTCTGAAAACCAAGACTAAGTATCTTCCCTTTGCCTAGATCAAACGCCAGTGTTAATATTGTAAACAAAGATTAATTATAGAAAGGTATTATTTGTTTACATGCCTATCATTAGTTATATGAATTAATCCCATTCTCACACAATTCCTCTTTTTTTTTTACCCTCAAGTACAATATTCAACAAAACATTGTGAGATAAGCTGTTTGCAAGTTCTGCAACCATTTAAAATTTTGACTGGTCTTAGATTTTGTTGTTTGATAATGGGTTTTTTTCTGTTTTATTTTGTAGCTCCTACACCAGCCCTAGGACGTCAAGGGTCGTTTGTTGGTCCTGGAGCATCACCGTTACCACCCATAGGATCATCAGGAGGCATGTGGACATGTGCCCATTGTACATTTCATAATACATTAGAGAAATTGGTCTGTGATATGTGCTCTTTACCTAGAGATTAAACATCACATATATGGAGATATAAAAAAGTGCTAGTGTTTTGGACCCCCTGTCCTACTGGTATAATTATGACCTATCATTTTAAAAGGGATTATCTTAAATCTGCTGAATGTGTTGGAAATATTCTTGATTTGGTAAGAGGTATGGGCAAAAATCAGCCTGCACCTAAGTGCAGTTTATTATGCTCCCTGAAGAGAGAGCATTTAGCCGCCGCTCCGTCTGTCCGTCCATCATTCTGTCTGTCCAGAGCGATTTCTCCATAACCCTTGGACCAAATCAATTGAAACTTACCATGTGAACTCCCTATGATATAATTCCTATGTATTTTACCCAATCTTTGATTTGAGGCCTCGTCATGGAAAAAGGGTACTTAGGGTAAAATATATTTTTTCTCAAATTTCTCCTAGTCCAATGGTCAGAATTTAATGAAATTTCATATTTGAGTAGCAAATCAGATGCCCTTGACTATAAAACTATTTGAAATTTGCGGAAATAAGATGTGTCCTGGATAAAGGGGGCTTAATGTTTGTTAGCTTTACGTTAGCTCTCCATTTCTCTGCAACAAACTTACATTGGCCATAACTTTTGATTAATAAGAGATATAGTCTTCATATTTCACATGTGCATTGTTTATGACGAAAGCTTTCTGTTGGTACTAAGGTCAAGGTCATCTGTTAAGGTCAAGGTTGTTTCTAAAGGTCAAAATTTCAAAAAAAAAAATTTTTACATAGTCCATAATTTTACAATGGTAAGTTATATAGCCTTCATGTTTCACATGTGCATTGCTTATGACATGACGTTTCTGTTGGTACTAAGTTCTAGGTCATCTGTCAAGGTCAAGGTCATTTCTCAAGGTCAAAATTTCAAAAATTTTAACTTTAACATTGCCCATAAGTATACAATGGTAAGTGATATAGCCTTCATATTTTACATGTGCATTGCTTATGACATGACCTTTCAGTTGGTACTAAGTTCAAGATCATTTGTCTAGGTCAATTTGTCCATAAGTATACAATGGTAAGTGATATAGCCTTCATATTTTACATGTGCATTGCTTATGACATGACCTTTCAGCTGGTACTAAGTTCAAGATCATTGGTCTAGGTCATTAATTTTCAAATATACCTACCTACTTTACAAATTTGCCAAAATTTCTTGTTACTTTACATAAAGGTTGTTTATTAAGTGCCCTAGGTAATGTTTATTTCAATTTTTGACCCAATGAACCTTACCATGCTAAGAGGGGGGCTTAATGCCACGTAGCTTTACATTTTGATCATTTCCTACTCTAAAATAAATCAGTCTATTGTTTCTGTAAGACTACTCAAGTTAGAGTCTGTAGACATTTTCAGTGATAACTTTGATTGTCAAGGTAAAATATTTAACCCTTTACCATATAATGATATTGAATTTTACTAGAATCAGGCCTGTGAAGCCAAACAGATTCCTTCAATGTTTGTCAAACTTCCAAATTTCTTGTGAACTGAACTCTCAAACTATAGTTGCATTCAATAAGAAGTTTTTTGCCCAAATAATGGCATACAGTTTTGTGACAAAAGTCTTATTCGGGGAGCATAATCCGTCTCCAACGGCTCTTGTTCTTAATCTGCACCACCTGTTTGTCCCTTATAAGCCAGAGTTGTTTTTAAAAAGTGACTGAGGATCAGGACTTTCAGTGCTTTCAGCCCTTTAATTTTATTGAAATTTTATTTATCATGACAAGGGTTAATATAATTTGTTTTTCTTTAAAGTACAGTCAAATTTTGAACTGAATGAGTTACAGTTTCTTTCTTATTGAAACTTTTAACCCATTTCCAAATAACAAAATGTGGACTGGTCCAAATTCAAAGTCATAAGCAACATTTCAAGGCAGAATTATTTTGAAAAAAATGTCATGTAGGGTAGTATACATAGTTAGAAAAGGATTAAGTGCTTGAGGCCTGACCATGAATAGTCCGGAATTAGCAGCAGGAAAGGGGTCTCTATCAGAATGTCTCAAAGCAGAGTTTCTATTACTTCTCATTAGATACTATTTAAAACAAATTAAGACCATAAGATAATCAACTCATTATCACATAATTCCACCTTTTGACGTGTCAAGAGATTTGATCTTTGAAAAACAATGCAATAAACTGTAACTGCTTTCAATCAGGGCCAGTCTGCATTTTGGTTGTAAGGTTATGGGTTAAGACTGTTTTAAAATTCAAAGCATGTAAGAATAAAAACAAACCACAACACACAAAATGAAAATTACAAAAATAAAGAGGACATTATAACAGTATGAGCCCTTTGCAGATATTTTGAAGATTATCACAAAAGTTCATGTATCAAATCACCATTTTTCTAACTAAACATTGTAACTACAGCTTCAATGATCTGGAATTACATTGTTTTGGTAGCCCACTGAGAGATTGAGAAATACTCTTCTGCCAGTGCATTTGATGAAATTATTAATTCACTGTCTTACCTTTAATTAGGACCAAACAAGAATTTTGTCAACTTGGGAGAAGTTGATGTTGGCTTTAGTTTTCTGCCTAGATCAACTAGAAAATTGATTAACAATTACCACACAAAAAGTTCTATACCTGACCAATATTCAAGGAAGCTGCAGACAACAATTTTTAGTTGACAAATTTTTGCAAATCTTTGTCCTTCAGGATAAAAAACATTGGAAATGAAGAAATCGCTCATTATATTTCTTTACTTTCCACATTGTTTTCCAAGACGTTTCTCTTGATCATAAAAAAGGGGAATTTTGATGGAGCAGGTTAATTGTAATAGGAAATTTTATAACAGTCTACTTAAGGAATTACAGTTTAAGATATTTTTTTATTTATTTAGAAATCTCTGTTGCATTGATTTTGGAATGTTAAATACAATTTCAAATGTCATTTATAATTAAATTATGTATTGAGTCCAATAATTTACTTGTGTTTTCCTTGAGGCAAAATTTAGCCTGTGCATAAAAATTCAAAAGCTTTATAGCTCCTGTAGGGACAAAATTTCTCACCAAAAGGAATCCTGAAATTGTTAGAATTGTTTACAGACCCTCTCCCAATAATATCAGAAAAGGTCGCTGGCCTGATATTAAAAGCATTACCAAACAGAAATGAAAATAAATTGCAAGTTTTTATGTTGTTCACTTCTGGTCTAAATGTAAGATTTGATTCGGTCATGCTCTTCACACATCCCTAGGTATTGCAATAAAAGCAGTTTGAAATGATCAATTTCACCTGTAATCATTTTGAGCTCACCTGAGCATGAAGTGCTCTGGGTGAACTATTCCTTTGTGATCAATCATCTGGCGTCCGTCCATCCATCTGTCTGTCCGTCGTTCGCAGTTTACAAAAATATCTTCTCCTCATAAACTAACCATTGTATTTCAACCAAACTTCACAGAAATGATCCTTAGGTCATGCTCTTTCAAAATACTTCAAAGAAATGAAATCCGTGAAAAAATTTGGTTGCCATGGCAACAAAGTGAAAAAAATTAAAAAGTCTTCTCCGAAACTACAAGGCTTAGAGCCTTGTTATTTGGTATATATCATCATCTATTGATCCTCTACCAAAATACTTCAAAGAATTACCATCCTCTGAAAATTAGCCCTTTTCTGTGCTATGCCAGATTTTACATAGGAATAAAGAAGGAAATCTTTTAAAATCGTCATCTCCCAAACCATTAGGCCTAGAGCATTCATATTTGGCATGTATCAATGCCTATTGACCCTCTACCAATATACTTCAAAGAATTACTATACTCTGGAATTTAGCGATATATTGTGGGATCAAATTTATACCTTGGATTAAAGGAGACAATCTTCTTCTCAAGATATGATTAGGCTTAAAGCTTTGATATTTTGTAAATATCATAAAGCCTTGAGCCATCTTACTCAGCAGAATGATAAAGGACCACCATGGTCCTCTTGCTTTTAATCTTCATCCCAGAAACAACAGTGTCAATTACAACCCAAATCTCAAAGGAATCAATGTTCATTTAGTGAACTACTATCAGACTCCTTTAAAGAACTCTGAACAGTTGAAAAACATTGGTTCTATGGAGTAGGCAAATTTGCATATAATGGGGTGTATAGACAACAGTCTAAAATTTCAGAATTTGGATCATGTTTAATGTTTAATATGATTGTAGGAAAGATTGAATAGCCATTTTTATTTACAATTCCCCCTTCAGCATGTTCAGTTTCGAATTCCAGATAGCAGTTTTGCCATGGCACGAGCACTCACTTGGCAGACCAAATTGCTCGGGACTGGAGTAGACAAAACTTTCGCATCTTTTCTCTTCATAATATGCAGTAATTATGTAAAACTTCACTAGAACTGTCAGTCTAGAGGTCCCGGGTTCGATCCCCGACGGCGGCACTCATCCTTTCCGACTATTTGTCTCTCACCAATGGGTTGATAATCGTAGACCTATGTGGGATAGCAGCTGGAGGCTAGGAAAGGATGTAATGGTAGTACTGGTGTGAGAAATACCAGGAATCCATTGTTAGGTGCTCCAGCCGCCACGATATAACTGAAAGATTGTTGAAAGCGGCGTAAAACCCAATTCAAACAAACGAACAAAAACTTCACTAGAAATATTTTTCTGGATTAACTGGCTCTAATTTCATTTCAATTTTGAAAATTATTTCAAAGCATTTAATCAATTTAATCAGCACTGCAAAGAAAAAATGTTTTGCCAATTTTTAAGGCTGTTGATGGTGAAAATCGTACAACATGAAAATAGCGACTATTCTCTGTAGATGTTTGGTTTGACAATTACTAAACAACAAAAATTTGGACTTGCCAAATTTAAAGGGAAATGCTGTTACATGCAAATACTTCCTTTCTTACAATGTTTTCCTTGGCTACCATTCATAAACAACAAAAGTTTAGACTTAACTTCATTAAGTTATCACCATTGAGATAAGTGTTGCAAACAAAAAAGTTGTGAAAACAAGATTTTTAATTTGTTAAAACCCTGTGAACAAGGCCTAAAAGTTGTGTGAAAAGTACAGTAAAGCACAGTAAGATAACTTCTTCCCAGAAAAATAAATGTTAGCTACTAACCTCATAGTTTGGGTCAATGTAGTAGAACTAACTTGGCGGCTGACTAGGATAACTGCTCCGTCAAGGGACAGAGCTCTCGAGTTAGTGCATTAATATCCAATGAGAAAATAGAAAAAGATAGACTAGGACCAAGATGTGAGCTCGAGCTGCTGCATGACTTTAAGTTAGTGCCAGCTTTAGGGAACACATGACCACTGTACAATATGGCATCAAACAATACATGACAGAAGAAGATGTTGTAGTGCAAATGGAAAAAGAGAGGGTTTTGGATGCTGGATAAAAACTATAGGAGTTAAACAAAGCAAATGACTTCCAACTGAAGCATCTTTGATGCATGCTGCAATGATTGTTAAATCTAATTTTAGCTCACTTGAGCACAAAATGCTCTTATTGAGCTAATGTGATCGCCCAATCTCTGTCAGCTTGTACTGTCAAGAGTTCCTTTAAACATCTCCTTGTTTGGTATGCAGCACCTTCTAGGGGACAATATCAGAAACAAGTTTATGGATTTCAACTGAAATGATCCTTTGGTGTCCCTTTCTCAAATTCCTTCATCGGGTTTTTTCATCGGATGAAAAATATGGCTTTAATGGGTGGGGCTAATTTCCAGATATGGTATATACTGAATAAAATGAAATTTCTGATGAAATATGGCTTTAATGGCTGATGCTAATTTCCAGATATGGTATATACTGAAAAAAATGAAAATCTGATGAGACATCTTCAAATTCCTTCAGATGTCTCCCAGCCGCCGTCATAGCGCAGTTGTTATCGCGACGGACTGTCAATCTAGAGGTCCCGGGTTCGATCCCCGACGGCGACATCCACCCTTTCCGACTGTCTCCCACCAGTGGGTCGATAATCGTAGACCTATGTGGGATAGCAGCTGGAGGCTAGGCAAGGATGTGATGGTGGTACTGGTGTAAGAAATACCAGGAATAGATGAAGGTTAAGTGCTCCAAATAATTTTGATTGGCTGAAAAACATGGCATATTGGTGGTAGCTCAAGTCCATATATGGTATACAGTGGCCTGTGGAGCGATACAGGTGCTTAAGCGCCTCTAGATATTGAAACTGAGAGGTTTGAATATATTGATACGTTTAAGTCTAATCAGAAATAGTAAATTCAGGCCTTTTGCTATGTTTAGATAATCCAGTAGCTTTTGTTTACCAGTTTAAAGAGCAAAAAATGTGTTCTAGATACTGGCTTTTCGAGATTCGACAACTAAAGACCAACCGTATGCGTGTCTCGTATATCGCTATAACAATCAACCACTGCATTTAAAAGAAACTGTAAAGATTGATTGAATGGGGTTTAACGCCGCTTTTAACAGTATTTCAGTCATATCGCGGCGGCTGGAGCACCTAACAATGGATTCCTGGTATTTCTCACACCAGTACTACCACTACATCCTTTCCTAGCCTCCAGCTGCTATCCCACTTAGGTTTACGATTATCAACCCATTGGTGAGAGACAATTGTCGGAAAGAATATTTGCCGCCGGGGGATCGAACCCATGACACCTATGATTGAAGAATAGGAGTCTGGCGCGCTACCGACTGCGCTATGACGGCGGCCCGTGAAACTGTAAAGAAGAGCATTTCTGACACCGACATCCCGATCTGGCTTTAACCCATTCCTAAATGACAAAATTTTTAGACTGATCCAAATTAAGGAGGATGCAGATGACAAAAAAATTGGTTGGAATTGAAAATTAGGGCCATGTGTTTTCCATACCTATATTTCTTAATCACGTAAAAATGCGGGATTGTGTGGTAATGGGTTAACTGCTAATTAGTCATGAAAATATCTTTTTGGTGAGCACACTATAATGAATAACAGAATTTTCCGAATCTTTGAAGAAACAAGAAATCTAAAACAGAAGTCTTTGAGTAGACCAATGCTTGCACTACCAAGTAAAGGGAATTCTCCCCCAATGGAACACATTTGGTACATACCATGAAGGGCACTTAATAGTCGCTAAGAAAAAGCGAAGTAAAAAGTATTTAACTGTACAAGGCAATGTCGAAAAAGAACCTTAAGTCGTTAAACAGAAGGTACATAACTTGGGGGCCTATATTCAGTAAGTGTCATGTTTGGATACACCTAGTGGAACCTTCATAAAAAGTATCAAGTGGGTGCAATTAATAGTTGCTGCGAAAAATGCAGAATTAAAAAAGTATACCACATACCAGGCAATGTTTGAAAATAATAAGTCGTAAAACAGAAAGTATGTTATTTTCGGATCTAGATACGGCAAACGCCATGTAGGATACATAGTTGAACCTCCATACTAAGTTTAAGGTGGATACTGTAAATATCTTCTGGGAGAAATGAGACTAGTATATAGCACTGTACCGGTGCGGACACAAAGTTGCTAATCGCCATGTTGAACCTCCATACCAGATTTTAGTGGATACAATAAATAGTCTCTGAGAAAGATGCGAAGTAAAAAACACACCACTATACCAGGCAATGTACAAAAGCAGATTAAAGCGTAAAATAGAAAGTAGATAACGTTTGGACCTGAATTCGATAAGCACTATGTAGGATCCCTAGTTGAACCTCCATACCAAGTTTCAAGTTGTAGGTATCCATGGTTGCTGAGAAGATGCGACGAAAAAATATTCGTTATGGAGGATGGACAGGGGTAAACCAGTATACACCTCTTTTTTCATGTTCTTCGGAGCAAGGTTAAACAAATCACACAGAAGATACAAGAAAAGAGATAAGTATTTGTAAATAGCGCCGAAAACCGGAGAGGCTATTGTTTTCAATAACTATAGGCCAACTTGGACCAAAGTTCCTTAGGTTTTCTTTCTCGAAATGTGTTCATGAAATTTTGGTTAATTCTTAAATATGGGTGTGGCATGATGGGCAATTTTCCACTTTGGGTTCCTTAAACAATATCTTAACTACTAGGCGAAACAGTGTCCAAACTAGGCGGGAACAGCTCTTTGGTGACGGTTTATATGGAAACAAAATCGGTGAGTCGTGTTACAATTTGGGGTTAGTTTTTTTTTTTTTTTTTTTTTTTCATGTGTGAAGATCTTAAAAAACAGACGAGTGATAGAGGCTCTCGTCGTCTTCTTGATTTTTAGTTCACCTAAGCATAACATTATTCATTCGTTTCAATTTTTAGTAAGTTTTTTTCATGTGTGGAGATCTTAAAAGACAGATGAGTGATAGAGGCCCTCGTGGACTACTTGTTTATTAGCTCACCTATGCGCAACATTATTCAGAGTGAGTTACTATGATCACCTCTGTCCGTCGTTTGTTAGAAATTTCTATAAACGACATGTTCTCCTTGACCACTGATCCAACTTCAACCAAATTTAGGGGGAATTTCCGTAGGAGTGCTCTTAATGTGGACCCCTTGCTGAACTGAATACATTTAAACACTAGTCTTACTTGAAAAGTTGAAATAATAACCCGAATGATCTGAAATATAAACAATAAACAATATAAATTTCTTTCCGGGCGTTTTGTGGTTAGAATTAATAACTTAACCCATTACCTTACGGCAAGATTTTAGACTTGTTGCAGACGACAATCCAAAGCTTATTAAATTTTAGCTTTTTATTATCTTTGGGGCCGTAAACATTATAGATAATGAGGAAACTGCTTTTAACAAGCCCTGTCTTAATTTTTCACAAATTTTCCACAGCGTCTTAATCGTAGGGCCGTCTAGAAGAGTCATTAGTGGGAATGGGTTAATATAAAGCGACTAAAGTTATACCTCCTAAATCGGTATGTTGGCCTTTAATTTTAAGATAAACTCCGGCTCGTGAAAGCAAAATTTGAGTCCGAAAAATATCTATCTATACTACTCAAAGTTCGCTAAGCACCAAACTTTTTCGATTACCTAAAGAAGTCGTTTTTTAACAAATATCATGTTTGAATGTTTAAATAGTATAGTAATCTTTTTACAAGATGTTTAATGTATACATTACCAATCTGACACGAAATTTCTTCATGATAGTCGTACAAACAGAGGAATCCATTTTTCTTTCCTCTCTTTTCTCATTTTCTACATGTACGAGTTTTGTGTACAGGCTAAATTTCGATTCTTAATTCGAGCGTTTACTTATTGGGGATGGCAATTGTAAATCTCAGAAGACATTTATTGGCAGAAGAGATGTGGCGAGCTGTTGGTATGGTGGAGCAAGGGACCTCTCACTGTGAGGTCGGCTTGGTCACGGTACCAACAGTATGGGATACCTATCAGGAGACATGGTGGAGGAAGAAGTCATGCTACCTCTGCCTGATACATAACGTGGTGGGCCTTGGACCACGTTGGTTGGCGCCCAAGACAATGGCGCCCTGTTATCTTCACTGATGAGTCCAGGTATTGTCTGGATTACACGGACAGACGGGTTGGGGTGTAGATAGGACAGGGGAAAGGATTCAGTCGGCGAACAATGCTGAGCACGACCGATACGGAGTTGGGTCCATCATGGTCTGGGATGGCATCAGCTAGGATGGACGGGTCGAGCTTGTTATCTTGGATAGAGTTACCTTTGCAGCCCAGAGGTATCTTTATGAAATCCTCACTACCCGTCTAAGATTTTACACTGGTGCTATTGAGGATGGGTTTATTTTGATGGACGATAATGCCCGTTCACACACGGCCCGTATCGTCAAGCACTACCTTCATGAGGAGGGCATTATACGTTTATGTGGAATGAGCCACAGGTCCGAGTTTCGGCTCGCCAGGTCCAACCAAGGACCCTCCATGAGCTTGGGCAGATCCTTATGGACAAATGGGCCGCGATTCCTCAACGGGTGATCCAAAACTTAATCAGAAGTATGCAGAGACGCTGTCAAGCTGTTATTGACAGGACTTCACGGCTCTCATACTAGGTATTAATTCAGTTCTAATTATTGGAAAACTTTTTCTGGACAAATTTATATTTTTCCATTTTTTCGAAGAAAAACCCGTCCAATTTTAAGGATTACCCTGTTTGGTCTTCATTATAAGTCTTAAAATCATTATAAATGCCCTTTTTCTTAAAAACTTCTCAAACCGATAACAATCAACCAATTTTCAACACTTTTATGATCAAATCTTGAAAAACGTGGAAATTATTATAGGTTAAAGAAACTTTGGTGCTTAGCAAACTTTGAGTGATATATATAACTGTCTACATACGGGGAGTATATGTAGAATTATGAAGGAAAGGAAACATTTCGGCAAGATGTTACAGCATAACTACATCGGCCAAACGCACATGCGTAAGTTCTTGTTCCACTGATCATTAAACAAATCCTAATCTCATTTTTAAACATCCAAAAACAAGACAACTGATAAATTTACAATTTTCACGTCTTTTGACGCTCAGAGAAATTTAGTAAGTTCAATTTTATGAAGTCAGTATAATAAGTTGTTTTAAAAAGATGATTCGAAATTCTTTTCCATGTGACTTTTTAGATCCTTCGAGATTTATTCGAATACTTGTCCACATCAGCTGAGTTATTTTTAGGCTTCCCGACAGATGAGCATATAACCGCTGCTTCGTCTTTTCGTCCGCCCGTCCTTCCAACTTTCCGCTTTGATATTTCCACAACCCCTGGGCTAAATTGGATGAAATTTCACGTGCGAATTCCTCGTGATATTGCACAGGCGTTTTTTCCGAGTTTTGAATAGCTCGAAGGTCACAGTTCAGGGTCCAACATTGAAATCCACCTTATCCAGCTCCTTAAATAATGGATGAATTTGCAAATGATTCGGCGCAATTGTTGTCTATTGTGAGTAGATGTATCATTTCAAAATAAATCAGATAGTTCCAATGTCAAGGTCACAACTCAAGGTCAAATATTAAAATTAAGCATGTCCGGTGCATAGCTCCTAAATTAATGGGTCCCAAACTAACCTTGCATAGTTGTTATTTATCATGAGTAGATGTGCCATTTAAAAGAATCAGATGGCTCACCGGTCAAGGTCATGACTCAAGGTCGAAAATTAAAACTGAACATGTATGGAGCATAACGGTTCCTGAAATAATGGATGGATTTCGAAATAGTTTTGCACAACTGTTGTCTATCACGAGTAGATGTGATATTTGAAACAAACAGATAGCTCCAATGTCAAGGTCGAAGTTCAAGGTTGTGTGTTAAAATTTATCATATCTAGAATGTGGATAGCATATAGTCGCATCTTTGTCTATCGGTCCACCCGAACCTTTTTCCCCGTTTATTATATACTTTTCGAGATAGTGCTATATTCTGGGGGCATACTCCATCTGTGATGGCTTTTGTTTTTGGAGCACATTGTAATGATAGGTAGAAGGCATAATGTTATGTGATCGATACGAGAACGCATTCCGCCGCGTTATTATCTCGCTACTAAAAATGTAACCAAACATCATACCCCGGTTAGATAACCGTATGATTAGGCCAAATTTGTTCGGACGACCATCTATATTAATGGATAATTTTCATCAAAGGAACATAATCACGAAAGATTCCCTTTCCCAAAGCAAAAGTTAATGAGATGTGGACGTAGTTGCTAAAAGAAATATGATAACTTAATCCCATGATGTTGGAACTCACTAGTATTGTCTCAATGAAACACCGTGATAGGGTTAGGCCTAAGTGCAGTCAAATCGATGTTTCAGATATGTCTCAAAAAGGGTATTAAGCGACGACTCTATCGCCGTTCCTTGAGTGGTCGCTTAATTCAAGATTTACTGTACTGTTCATCATACCTACAAGTATTGCTCATTTTATCCTGTTATATTTTTGTAATTTTCCAAGATATAGAATCTAAAGCTCTCTACCAGTTTTACCAGTTTTATTTATTATTTGACAAATTATAAAGCCACTGGACCAACTTATTCTAGGAAATACTTGTTTTAGTTACACGTTGGCAAGGCCTGAGGTCAAAAATAGAGGATAGAATATAGAGTTAAAACGGACGAAAACATTTTTAGTATGGTAGCCTTAAAGGGCTCCAAGTAATTTACCGACAAATGAAATTGTCTGACGCTTGTCCTTTTCATTTAGCCTTAGATTGTACGGTTGTAATCTACCGATGTTAAAGAAATGGAGTATTAAAGGGTCCACAAACTAAGTTTACGTCCCCTCAAAGTCGTATGTGAAAGGTTCACGAAGTCCGGCCCTGATAGTGACAGTATGCCTATCCCTGCTCCCTAGGTAGCCGGATTGACTTTCGCCTGTAACCGTGAGGCTATCGGTGACCGTGACTATCAGGTCATCGTCGTTGAACGACCGGAATATCAAACTACAGCTCGAATAGGTCTAAAGTCTCCCACCGACGGCATTCCAATTGTCAAAAAATGTAACAGGACATCATTGCATTTTCAAATAGCGCATGTTTGAAATTCACTGCAAGACTTGTATTCAGTTCAGTCACCAGCCAGTTCCCTATCTAGTTTGCAGCACTTCTAAACCTTTTTTTTTTTCTCAAACCACTGTCCTTCTGATTCTGGCTAGATTTACTTTAAACTGAATCTGGGTACCCAGTTGAATTGTTAATTCTTATTCATCTGAACCTGTCCACTTTTTCATTTAAAATATTTTTGCCATTTATGATAGGCAAACAAATGTCGCTTGAGAAACGAATTTCTTAATAAGAACTACCAAGTTATTCGATGGAGAGGTGCCCGGTTGTCCTTTTATTGTTAGAGAAAAGCAAATGTGCTAGTCTAATCGTCTGCTCTTCTCAACAATGATTACCTCCCCTATTTTCAATTCATTTCCGGTAAAATGCTGAAAGCAGAAGACGAAACTTCTGAAGTTTTAAAAACATTTTTTGTGTGAACATTTCGTTTTAAATGTGATGAATGGATACCCTTGAGAGAATAAAAATGGGTGATCACCCTATTCCTGCTTTCGAAGATGAAGTGAGCTTTTTAAAGAACGAGGAGCTCCTAAAATCAAGAGAAAATGTGAGCCAGTCCTATTTTTACTTCTCATTTTTTGCAACATTCAGTGACTCATAAATATTTTTTTCCATCATCAACGTTTTTTTCATTCTTTAAATATTGGTCTTTTTTTTACTAACACTTATTTTTTTTTTAAATTAGGCAGGTACATCTATTAATCATAACTTTGTTTTACCAGATTGCTATGATCCAGCTTCATTTCCTCCTCGGTGTAATAAGTTGGGATTAAGGCTGACAACTTTTTAATCGGAGGACCAGACTATCAAAATTTACCATTTGGGGTATGGTTATTTCCTCCAAAAATTCAGTCTAAAATTTAGTAGAATACAGATTTCAACACAAAATCTACACAAATGACAATGTTTGGTATATCAGGCTCTTTTCACGGGGTGAATCCCCCAATTTTCCCTGCCTAGAATAGACACTGGCCCCAGTCAGTCTTTTCTCTGATAACTCTAACACAGCCCTCTTTTTGACAGAACGAAGATGTCTTCTAATATTGGCATCTGGACTTTGTTATGGTGCCTTAAGTGAATTGCTTTTAATTTTTAGACAATACCCAAGGCTTTTGACAGGGTTAAATATGTTTTGTTTCAGAATGCCAGCAATACCCGAAAGGGGAGTTGGGCAGTATATATAGATAGATAGAATGTTGTGTAGGCCACAACATACATTTGGAATCAATTTACAGCAATTAGATTGCTGACAAGATTTGGCTAGCACATCCTTTGACAATATGGCACTAGTAAAGGTTGTGGTTCAAAAATAGATCACATGACCATTTTAGTCATAACTGACTTTGTAAAGGCCAGACATCATCAGAAAATTTTAAAACATGAAAACAAACCATTGTTTAAAAACAACTATCTAACTATATATACTGCCTAACTCTCCTTTCGGGAGATTATAATAAGTAAAAGTAGCCAAAAATATCATCATTCTGTGAAAATTAATCCACAGATAATTGAAGTGTACAAAATACAGAATGATAAAGTATTTCTTTGCGTGAAATAAAACTGAATATTGCTATGGCAACTCCAGAATGGAGTAAATCAAGTAATGGGCCCAATCATTATTATCTTATAACTTTTTCATACTGGATTAACGAAATTGTACCTTGCAAAATTTAGCACTTGTCCTGAAAAGTCACTCCTGGAATATTTCATTCATTGGCAGGCAGCCTGCTTAACCCATTAGCAGACAGCAAAAATCTAGACTGATCTTAATTGAAAGAAGTTGAAAATGAAAATTTAAGGTTTATGAACTCTATTTTTTTCAACTTTCTTGGGTGAAAACATTGTATAATATGAAGAAAGTACTTGGTTCAAGAAATTACTTCAGCTGAAATATAGGCCAAATTACAAAAAAATTTTTAAACCTTTACCACACTATCCACATTTTTGAGGCTCAGATGAAAAATACTTTAGAAAAACACTGTGAAAAAAAGAGAGATAGCCTATTACAAGCAATTTCTCCCTAACTCATTATTTTGATATAATGTTTCATTTCTGACATTGCACTTATTTTTCACATTGAAAATAATCTTAATTGTTGTCTACATTCTATTTCAATTTGGAACAGTCTAAAATTTTATCATCTAGTAATTGGTTCGGAACAAGTGTTTTCCTGACTGTCATATTTGTTCTAGTTTGACACTGAAATTGAAGTACCTTGCCAAAAGGACATCTTTGCACAAATATGTCACTACTATCTGCGTTATATATTGAATGGTATGATTTTAGTAGAGAAATTATGTTTATGTATTAAGAACTTTAGGGTAAATATGTAGGTCACATGTAAGTTTTATTAGCTTATGTAATAGAAAAGTGATAGTTTATAGATATATTTCAAAATCATGTCTTGTAAAGATCTATTTCAAATATATTTATAGGATACATGATCTATACACAGTAAATTGTATTGTATTGATGGATCAACCCTGTTAAAGCCAATTTCCGTTTCTGACTTCTTGATAATATGAATATCTCTTTCAAAGTATTTGGTGCAAATTCCATCCAGGATAAGAGGTGCTTTGAAATTGCTTGAATCCAGAAATAATCTAGTTTGATTGATTGTCCTGTAAAATACCGATGTTAATACACCCTGGTGGTATTTGACATTATATTAACGAAAAAATAAGGTCATAAGTAAATTTTTTACATTTTTCTAGCAATTCAAAAACTTCTGTATAGTCTATTCATTAAAGATTAATAAACTGTTTCAAAATTGTATACTTCTAACACTTACCAAACAAGATTTATAGAAAATACAAATGTATGTCCGAATGTAGCCTTGGCATTTTTTGAAACTCAAGTCATGTATGGACCGTGTCTACTGTACATTGAGCAATAGTGTAATTATGGTACTGGTGCAAGATATATCAGGAATCCATTGTTAGGTGCTCCAGTTGCCACAATATGACTGAAAAATTGTTAAAACAGCATCAAACCCCACTCAAACTAACAAACTACTCACATTGTTTAACCCACTAGCAGACAACAAAACTCAAGACTGGGCAAAATTAAAAAAAGATTGCAGACAACAATTTTGAGTTGGTGGAATTAGAAAAAAAATGGTAGAATTAAAAGAATATTTGCCTGCCTGGGTAAAAACATTGTGATGAATAAAAAAATGCTTGTGACAAGCAATTTCCTCATTTTACACAATGCTTTTCAAAGCTTTATGCTTAAGGGGGCACCAAAAGGCGGAAATGTGTGGAAATGTGTCAAATGTAAGAACGGCAGACATATTTTCTGACAGAAACAGTTGAAATGAACTAGAGTTACACAACTGCCCAAACCTGCATCAGTCAGGGTTGTCTTTCTAAAAAAAGTGTATGCAGTAAATAACTAATTTGTGGTTCTAATCTTAAAGTTTACGTACAATTGTTAGGGCAAATAGTTTTAAATTAAACCCTTGAGGGTTTAATTAAAAGATCCATTGACTAATCAAATCATTATTTTAAACCAAAAGGGGTATGTCACTCTACAACATTTTTGTCTAATATTTATTCTTGTTTAAGGGGAATTTACACTTATTAGTTAATATGAGTAGTTCACCCAAAATTTTTTGTTTCTCCTTTATGTCTACTACCATATTATTATATTATAGTTAATTGCTGATGGTATTTGATGTCCAGGAAAAATTTCCTTGTTGGAGTCCAGTGGGTGTGATTAGAGATCTCTTCCCCCCCCCCCCCCTCTTTTTTTTTTAACCCTTTCCCTTTCTTAACTTTTAGACTGGTCCAAATTGAAAGAGGATGCAGACAACAATGAAAATTGGATGCAATTTGAAATGAAACCATCCAAAGTCTAAAATCATAGTGACATACAATCCTGTGTTTGTGTACAGGAAAGGGTTAAAAGAAAAGAATAAAATTTGTGCCTTATGCAATGCTTAGTTTAGAGCTCTTTTAGTAGAGTTGGTGCCAAAGTAAGTCAGTATGTAGGACTGACAAAATTCCACCTTGATAGCAGGTTGTGATTCTTACAACATGATATCCTCATATAATTATTATCCCATTGTTGTAGCAACAATATAGATTGCTTTGCAGAGATACAGTGATGTTGTTTTTTTTTCACTCTTTTCCTTCATCTTCACTATAACACTCTCAAATAGTATGATACACCAAGTGCCTACAGAAAGCTACCTATAGGTACAGTACTTGGTATCCTTGGCTATTTAGAGTCATAGAAAAGGGATCAATAATGCATTAGATAGAAGATTTTTTAATAGTTTGAGTATTTGTGGAGAACTCTTTGCAATATCATCCAGATATTAACCCTTGTCATGCTGTATAAATTACCTTACTGAATTGCTGTCAAATCAAAGGGCTGAACGCACTGATAGAACTTGTTGTTCAAAAATCAATATTTCAATATTAACAACTCTGACAGGAAAAGTATAAGCAGAAGGTGAAGACCAAGATCAGACTGCACTTAAGTGCAGGCTGATCTTGGTCTACACCTCCTGCCAAAACCGGAATATTCCGGGTTCAGCATGACAAGGGTTAACTATCCTGAATTATTTTAATCAAGAAAAACACCTTAAGAAAAGCGGAAGTTACTCCTCATAATCTTAATATTAATATCTGACCTAAGCTTTTAGGGACTCAAGTCTGGGCATTTAACTTTTCACGTAGCCCATTCCCAAACAATGACGTTTTTTGATGCGCCTCAAGAAAACAGCTGAAACAAGCACCTTCACCATTTTCCACTGTGTTTTCTATGGGGAAAAAATATGAAATTTCATATACTTTAAAATATTATCTGTGTCCTCTTGTAATTGGCTATAATTTAACCTGGCTATTTTGTCGATGGTTTCTGTAGAAAACTTGCACTAAAATTGAAACATTGCCCTTCGTGTCAGTTCTGATAAATAACATTTCTTTCTGTTTTGTATGTGTAATAAATTGCAAGGAAGAGAAATCATTTGCAGTAAATTCAACCCTTGTGATGCTGATACCAGAATATACCAGTTTGGACAATAGACATACACAAAAATCAGTCTTCATTGTAATATACAATCGATCTAAGTCTATACCATCTTTTTGTTCTTTTTATGCCAATATTGTTAAACCATTCCCACTCATTGACGCTTTTAGACGCCCCCAAGAAAAAAAGCTGTAGAAAACATTGTGGAAAATGAAGAAATTGCTTGTTACAAGCAATTTCTTCATTTCCCACAATATTTTCTAGCCAGAAAGTTGAAAAAAATCCACAATATCATAAACTTTGAATTGTCGTCTGCAACTTGGAACCAGTCTAAATTTTTCTTGTGTGGTAATGGGTTAAGAAAATGATTCAAAAATGATATAATTATAATAGCAGGTATATTGATCTACATTCTACCCCCAGGGCTTACTTGCTGTTGATTTTAATGCAATTCTGAAAAATTGATTTTATACAACACAACAAGGGTTAATAACATCAAAATACAGTGACCATTAAAGTGAGTGTTTACCCCTTCACTTGCTGATACTGAAATGCACCTACTTTGTCGAAGTTGATTCAGAACAGTTGTAACTTGCCACATGTGTACAGCTATTTTGCTTTTAACCAATGATATGAGTGTTGTTCACAACTGTAAATTGATAAGATAACACTATGTTGGCAGGTGGAAGAAGTAGGCCCTTGTCTATATAGATTCCTGGAATATGTCAAATTCAATTATTGGTTGCTGATGAGATGTGAAGACTAACTGTTATACATTAACTGTTATACATATCTTTACATTGCCTTATTAGATTTGTATGGCTTAGCACAAGTAGATGTGCCAATTCCCACTTAATCCCTCCTTTTTGCGCCCCTCAAGAAAAAAGCTTTGGAAAATGAAGAAATTGCTTGTATCAAGCAATTTCTTCATCATCCACAAATTTCTTTATTATCCATAATATTTTCCATTCCAAAAGATTAAGAAAAATTAATTCTATCAACTTAAAATTGTCATCTACAGCTTCTTTCACTTTGGACCAGTCAAAAATTTTGTTGTGTGGGAATGGGTTAACCCTGTACCATTTATTCCTCATTTTGACAGACTGAAGAAATCTAGCTATTGAAAAAATTGTTGTAAGAGGTGAAGTTGCTTCTTTCCTCACAGTGAATTCTATTTGGCTCCAATTGTTCATTTGGAACACTTTGAAATGTAGCCTTCAGCCTCTTTCAATTTCAAGGAGTCTATCTTCATAGCCTGAAAATTCCAAAAATCTTGACTCATCCTTCACAATGAGAATATAAAGTTATTCATTAATTTTAGTGTAGACGAGTAGAATTTTCAAGCTATGAGATTTTGTAATCTAGTAATAGATAAATAGTACTAAATATACATATTTTTCTGATTCTAGTGGCATTCAAAGCAATTAATTGTCACATACAAATCTAAGATATTTCAAGGTTGTATTTCATTATCATTATGCTGAAAGTTTAAATACTGTAATACTGAACACTCTCCGGTATTACGGATATAATTTTTAAAAAGAGAGGATTTTTCTCACAGATAGGCAATTAACTTTAAATTTGCGGGCGATATTGCACGATGATTTGTCAAGTGGACCATAGTGTTAATTGACCGATGCTGTGATTTTAATTGCGACAGTTTTGTTCTGACAAATTACTTCTTATCTCTGTGACTTTAATACACGAACAATTAAAGTGCGAAGATTTTGTTTAGCTTTCCATCTGAATATCCCCTTTTTTCAACTCAACCGACAATGTTGATGATTGTACATAATGACAGAAAAAGAATTTACCATCCACTCAATATCGGGCTTTGACTACCAAGTGTTGAAACAACCTGAAAAAAAAAAGGATAAATAAATAATTGAACATAGTGCGAACATATATCACAAGTTTATTTACTATCGAAATGAATTCAATGTCTAAGCAAAATAGTTTGAGACTCATAAAAATCGGCAATGGTTATTCCCAGCCGCAAGAGGATTTATGTATTTGGACACTTGCTGAGTAATTATCCATGAATTCAGACATGACAAAAAATAACTATTTAATTGTGTCCAAATATATGGACAAATTACGGTTTACACAATGATTTCTTCACAAAAAGACAAAGATTTGTTTAGATTTCAAAGACTTAAAGTTATTGCCTGCAACTTCTTTCAATTTGGACTAGCATGAAATTTTATCAGCTGGTATTGGTTAAAAGAAGTTTGGAGAGCAAGGAGAGCAAGGAGAGCACAATCGGCCCATGTAGTCCTCTTGTTACTTTAGTGCTGAAAAGATTGAACTATATTAAAGACCATTCTAAATTTTTTATCAGATTGTAGATTATGAATAGTACTGATGGATTGCCTGTAATGATTCTCTGCCTGTTTGATGTGCTTTACTCCCACAGAATTATTTCTTATCTGGTAGACATACTCTTGGCAATGATCAATGACTTCCAAATAACAAACATTGTAGACAGCCCTTTTCTGTCTGTGTGTTAAACAGCAAGAGTAGGAATCAATTAGAAATCATATCCTGGGAAAAGAAATTGAGTGCAAAGCTATTTGAAAAGCATATTGTATATTTACACACACATGTACAATTCTTTCTTTTTCATAGAGTAATCAGCAGCAGAAAGCACAATAAAAAGTCCAATAGGAACCTTAATATTATCACTTAACTTATTCTCACACATTCCAACTTTTCTACGGTACATCCCCTCAGGTGTAAAACAGTGGAATTGTGTGGGATTGGGTTTGGGGTCTCTAATAATAGTGTCAACAACAATAGTCAGAGTAAAGTGTATCAACTTATTTTCAAACAAGTCTGAAATTTCAAGGAAACAATTATGGAAATTCAAAGAGTTGCTTGTATGTGGTTTAATGCCTTTTTCAAAAGTAATTCAGTATATTTGCAAAGCTTATGCACTTACTTGTGGCTTCCCATCATTTTCCTTACCAGAACAACCAAAACATTAGATGAGCCACCAGCTGCTCATCAGACTTAGGCTCACTGCTTACCATTCATGCATTAGTTAGAGACAAATGACCCATATCACAATGGCTTTCATCAAATGTGAATGAATGATTGCGGAGCCAGGGGGTTTGTTGTTAAAAGTTGAAACAGGCCAGCTATTTCCCCATTCCTTTTATATATTTCTTCCCAATAAGATGCTTTTACTTCATATCAATCTTCCCTCATTATGCTGTCTTCACCTCTTACCCAATTTTGTCATCATTACTTGATGTTCATATCTATAGGGACCTAATTAAACTAGACAATTAACAGTTAAGGTACTTTTATAAAATGACTTGACAGAGGAAATTATTGAGATTAATATGCAGGCTATACTAATGTTATACACTGCTCGCAATTGGTTATACCTTTTGTATATACTTTTGAAATACTGCTCTCTGATTTGCTAATTCACTTCATTTGTAGTCTAACAAATTTTAGCTTTAAAAAAGAAAGGCCAAGGCATAATTACCAGTATACTTTAGCTATGTCCTTCCATATTAATAATCTATGGTAAACCAGCACTTCTTTTTCTTTCAAATAAAGGAAAAAGTATTTTGTCTTAGACAAGCAAAACTTTGAATTCTTTCTAAAAGGGTTTGAATTGACAGGGAAGGCAAGTTGTGATTAGGTGCAAGAGGTAATATCAAGTTAGCATAGTGGGAAATTTAGTGAATGCTGGTGCTTGACAAAATTGGTTTAATCAATACTCTCTAGTTAAACCCTTCCTATTGTTTCAAAGAAAATTTTGTAGAGAAAAATTAGTTGCAGTGAAATCCAATATCAGTAGAGAAAATGCCACAGAATCTGGCATGTAACATCAACTGCAGAATTGAAATTTGGAAATAATGAATGATTGTATTAAAATTATGATAACTAACCTGGTGGCATTCTGATTTGGTCAAAATTGAAAGAAGCTGCTGACGACAAAGTGAAGGATTTATAACTTGTAAAATAAGTACACATATATTTTGATAGGTTGAAACAGAATGGAAAAAGAATTGCTTCTACCATAAACTTTTTCCTAATTGTGGTTTGCGATGTTCGTGTCTTGCAACAGTCGTTTCAGATGAAATACTATGCCATTTTGAAGCAATAATTGGTCATCAATGCCATTCAGTTTGCTGCTGTTTGTAATGATCCTTAAGTCTTGGTTGTGATCTCTAACAATACCAAAAGACCTGTTGTCTCATAAGAAATTCAGCCATTAACCCATTCCCATTCAATGACGCTTTTAGACGCCCCAAGGAAAATAGCTGAAGAAAACATTGTGGAAAATGAAGAAATTACTTGTTACAAACAATTTCTTCATTTTCCACAATGATATCTACCTAGAGAGTTGAAAAAATCCATTAACTTAAAATTGTCGTCTGCAACTTCTTTCAATTCGGGCCAATCTAAAATCTAGCCATTTGGGAATGGGTTAAGCCCATTGTCAACTTGTTCAAAATCGGCTTTTCAACTTGTGGACATACATATTTTCTAGCCATTGAAGTGTGGTTATTGAAGATATAACTAGGTTCCAGCATTTTAAGCTCACCTCAGCACAAAGTGCTGGGGATGAGCTATTGTGAATGGTCTTTGGCGTCTGTCTGTTTATCAATCTGTCTAACTGTCTGTCCGTTCACATTAATAATAAATTTCTCCTTCTAAATCAATCATGGCCTTTCAACCAAACTACACAGAGATTTTCCTTAGGTCATGCTCTACAAAGAAATCCATGAAGAACTCAGGTTATCGTGGCAACCAAGTGAAAAGCTTAAATACCATGGCAACCGAATGAAAAAACTTAAAACAATCTTCTTCTCCCAATCTATAAGTATTGTATATTTGATATAAATCATTGTCTTTACTAACATACTTCTAAGAATACGTCTACTCTGAAATTTAGCCCTTTGCCTTTTGTTCCCAGATTTTATATTATGAATAAAGAAGGAAATCTTGCAAAATCTTTTGCCAAACCAAATAACCTATTGCCTTGGTATTTGTATATATTATTGCCTATTGAACCTTATAATTCAAATAATTACTCTTCTCTGAAGCCCTATGATGTGGGATCTTGAATTTACATATCAACAGGAAATCTTATAAAGTTTTCTTCTCCAAACCGCGAGACCTAGAGCTTTGATATTTGGTATATATCATCACCTAATGACTCTCTACCAAAATACTTCAAAGAATTACTCTACTTTGAAAATTATCCCTATGTTGTGGGATCTTGGATTTGCATAGGAATAAATGAGGAAATCTTTAAAAAATCTGTTTCTCCCAAAAGGCATGGCCTAGATCTTTGATATTTTGTATTTATCACAAAGCCTTGTGCTACCATTCTCAGGTGAGTGATATAGGACCATCAAGGTACTCTTGTTTTCTTTAATAACAACGCTTTCTAAAAAATTGTCTCTTCACTTTTTTTGTGGACAAATTCATTATAATACTGGACAAGAAGAAAATCATGTCTTACTTTTCTGGGGACGAGAAAATCTGTACATGTATTTCCAAGTTACTGCTGCATACAGGATTTATAATGTGCAATTATCAAACACAATCCAGATTTGCTTTCAAATAAAGCTTCAGTTTATTTTTCAAAATCTCATATTGCAAGACTCAAAATGTCTTTCTGCCTTAGAGAGTAATAGCACATTCACAAATTGAGAATGCTCATAGAAATGTGTACAGTATTTGGCTGATGATGAAAAATATTTTTCTAATGAAAGAAAGAAAAAAAGCTTTTTGTATCCTAGGCCAAAGGATTACCAGTTAATATAATGGACATCTTATTTAAATATCTGTGTGTAAACTCTGCTTTTAACTGCAGGTGAAAATTAGAATGGACTTTTATGTCATGATTACATCAATCTATGGTTGATCTCAGTACTGTAATATTGATATCTTTAGCTTCTTTAAAAATAATGTTTTCTCAAAAATTATCTGTTTTTCATCTTTTTACGGGCAAGTCCATTTTGATCCTGGACAAGCAGAAAATCACATTTTACTTGTCCATGGACAAGTAGAGAAAATCCGTATTTGCACACCCCTGGCTTTGTGAAAAGTCATTTCTCATTTTTCTCAAAATGTGTTTTACCCTGTTTGACATTTAGTTTTCAGTTTATATCTACATGTACTTTGAAAAGTTTTCTGTAACATCTTTAATTTTACACTATTGAACTAGCCTAAAAAATTGTTTCATAATATGTTGAAATTTTAATTCAGGTTTAGTACAGCTTGTCACAAGAGTTCAAGCATTTCCCTGAGGCTAAAAGAAATATTCCAATCTAGGAGAATTTCAATTTTTCTGTTTTTTTTTAAATTTGAATATTTATCATATTCATTGTTTCTGTCTGTGCTTTTCTTTGAATCTGTGAAACTCTTCTTCTTCATTATCCCTTTTTCCCTATTTTGCTAAATTGTGGCATGACACATGACAAGGGACACTCAGACATTTTGAGGGTACCAGGGGTTGATTGATTTTAGAAAAAAGCAAAGATTTACAGATCAGTTTAACAATGTTTTTTGCTTAACATAAGTATTTTTTCCCTGTTTCAGGGACTTGTTTGGCTAATGTACAATATAATATTAATATGGGACTTAACCCATTACTGCAAGATTTTTTTTAGACTGCTCCAAATTCAAAGATATTGCAGCTGGCATTTTAAAGTTGATGAACAAAGAAGAAATCTTTGTCTTTTTTTAGAAAACATTGTGGATAATGAAGAAATTTGCTTGTTACAAGTAATTTTTTCATTTTCCACAATGTTTTCTAAAGCTTATTTCTTAAGGGACATAAAAAGGGGGATTGTGTGGTAAAATTGCCTTTTTAAATCAACGATGGTGGGACAGATTGTGTTGAAGTTTCATATTCATTTTAATGACCTTGTGCTGATAGCAAAAAAACCCAAACTTTTTTTAAAAAGAAATTAATCTTTTGTCATGGAAAAAGGGGTTAAGTGGCTAATGTTGTTAGCAGGGGCCATTTTCAAAGGGGTTTATAATTTTAATGAAATTGCTTGCTATATGTGTTTTTTTCCCCAGAGATATTCAGTATCAGAAATAATATTCTTGTTTCCCTTCCATCATAGGAAATCACATTTGGAAACATTGTAAAAACTTTGTAGGTATTATTTCTGATAGTTTATTTAGATTTCTGTCTTTTCATGTCTACATTATGTCTAAAACTTTCTAGTAAGAGCAATGTTTATTCATTCAAGCAGATTTTAGTTTAATTCAATTTTATTATCCTGTCTGGAGGCAAGCCAATAGCATGTTGCCTTGTTCAAATCCTCATAATAGCTGATGTTAACATCATTTTGGGCATTTTGTTCAGAGATCTGCAGACAGAGATAGAAAATTAGATATGTATGGGTATTAACCTATTTAGCCTGTGGCAAAAACAACTGAAGAACAGTAGAAGATTAAAGCCATTTTACCAATCTACAATGTTTTAGACTGGTCCAAATTCAAAGAAGCTGTATATGGCAATTTAGAGTTAATAGAATCTTAAATGTCTCTGCCTTTCTTGGTAAAAAAAAATGTGAAAAATAAAGATATTGCTTGTTACAATTAAATTATTTTCTACATTTTTTCCAGAATTGTTTTGTTGAGGGTCTTAAAAATACAGGATTGTGTGGGAATTGGTAAATAATACATTGTGTGATTTACTAATATGGAAAATTCTAAACAAAACCTTATGCTGTGGGTCCTCATCGGGTTTACTGAAGTAGAGGATTGGGGACAGCCAATGACAAGATGTTTTTCGAGAAATGATAATAGTAAACCAATTGACCTGTAAGGCAAACATTTATAATTATTTGTTTTATATAAATGTTTAAGTAATATTGTAGTTATAGGTAGTAGCTATGACCCTGTGTTAAAAAATTCTTCATTTTGTTACTGAAGTGTCTATGGGAATGGATCAGATAATCTGAGAGTCCTTATTTGTGAGTTTTAGATTCGCATAAGCTGCATTCATTAAAACTCTGTTAAGTAGACCAATGTAGACACTTTTTCAGGAATCAACTTCACAAGGACATGTTATGTCTTACAGTTTTAACCCTTTCCTATACAAACTGGGGTTTTTATGTTGCTGTGAATTTATACTTCAGAAAACATTGTGGAAAAAGCAGAAATTGCTTGTAACAAGCAATTTCTCCTTTTCCCAAAACATTTTAGCTCACCTGAGTCCATCGTCAGTCCGTCTGTTCAAAATTACAAAAAATCTTCTTCTCCTAAACTAACCATGGAATTTCAACAAAACTCCACAGAAATGATCCTTATTTCATTTCTTTCAAAATACTTCAAAGAATTGAAATCCATGAAGAACTCTGGTTGCCATGGCAACAGAATGAAAAAACTTAAAAAATCTTTTTCTCCCAAGCCATAAGGCCTAGAGCTTTTATATTTGGTACAAATCATCATGTATTGGCCCTCTACCAAAATACTTCACAAAGAATTACCATACTCTGAAAATTAGCCCTTTTCTTTGTGATCCATGATTTTACATGGAAATAAAGAAGGAAATCTTTAAAAATCTGTTTCTCCCAAACCATAAGGTCAAGGGCTTTAATATTTAGTGTGTAATAATACTTATTGACCCTGTACTAAAATATTTCATAAAATTACTGTATTCTGAAAATAAGCCCTTTTCTGTATCCATGAAAGGAGTAATGAAGGATATCATAGAAAATGTTCTCCTTCTAAACCATTAGGCCTAGAGCTTTGAAATTTGGTAATTATTAATGCCTATTGACCCTCTACTTAAGTACTCAAAGAATTACCGCACTCTTGGAATTGGCCAAGTATGGTTGGATCTTCACTATACCTAGGATTAAAGGTGAAAATCTTAAAAAAAAAATTCTCCAAAATGATTAGGTGTAGGGCTTTGATATTTTGTATATTATATCATTAAGCCTTGAGCCATCATAATCAGGGGAGCAATATGGGACCATCATGGTCCTCTTGTTTACCGTGTAGGATGGTTTTATGTCAAATTGCATCCAGTTTTCATTATTGTCTGCAACCTCTTTCAATTTTGACCAGTCTAAAATTTAAAAAAATGGGAAAGCATTAACTCTTGTAATGCTTAACCCTTGTCATGCTGAATAAAATCTTTCAAAAATTGCATTAAAATCAAAGGGCTGAAAGCACTGGTGGTGCTTGTTTTTGTCGTTAATTCTTCTTTTGAAAATTATTTTGATGAGCAACTCTGGTTTCGAAAAGGAGAGAAAGGAGGTGTAGACTAAGATCAGACTGCACATATGTGCAGGCTGATCTTTGTCGTTACCTCAAGCCAAATCCGGAATATTCCGGGATCAGCGTGACAAGGGTTAATAAAATTCAGAATCTCATGAAAACCAAAGGGCGAAAGCATTGAGAGAGACTGCATGATTGTGAATGATTTTATTTTTACAAAAAATTAATTCATAAACGACTCTTCATGACATTATAAAGTTTTCATGACCTCAAAATGATTAAGGTGAACATTATTTACATAAATAATCACTTTGTCCTTACAAATTAACCCCCCCCCCACACACACACAAACTATTACAATAAGGATAAAAGAAATATCTATAAAATTACAGAAAGTAACTGATAAATCGAATTGTATTAACTTTTATTAATTAATTTGTTTATTTTGCCTAGCAGTACCATTATGTCTGGGCCTCTCTTTTTTTGTAAATTAGCTTGTAATTTATCAAATTTTGTTTTCTGTATTGCATTATTTGTTAGAAAACCAATTTGAGATTAAATTCATACAGGAAATATTAGATTTCATTCTTTTATAATTTAATTTTTAGTTTCGTCTTTCAAAAACGAGCGTTCTGATTGGTCGAGAAAAATTGTTCATAACTCCATGAACAAAATTTGAGCACGCATCGATTTTGTATGCTTCAACACAAAATAGTCCCATACAAAAAGGTATCGAAATTTGTAAAGCTGTAAAGCTTTTGTTTTTTTTCGCTCGATGCTATTAAATTATAAGGAATGAAGAGAATATTTTTTGTTTCATGGAGGTATGAACAGAAAAACCTAATCACACAATGTATGAATACAGTGTGATTAGGTTTTTCGTTTCATTGCTCCATGAAACAAAAAATATTCTCTTTATCTCTTAAGAAGTTACAGTATGAAGTCTGCTTGTCGACATGAACAGTATAAGAATGATCATACTCATTATAAGGCATTCAGAGGACTTTCATTCTCCTTCATTTTTTAGTCAGAGACAACTTTTATTAACAGAAATTTTAACAGTCTCTTAAATGATATGATATCAATTATGTATACTTATATATACAGGTAAAGGCTATCAAAATAAGATGCTATTTAGCTCACTTGCGCACAATGTGCTCATGGTGAACTTTTGTGATTCTTGAATTTCCATTCTCAACAATTCAGTGTTACCGCTCTATAGTTCAGAATATTTGATCAATCTTTCTCAAACTTGCTGAAATTGTTTGTATAGTCATCAGAAAGTACCCTAGTGAATATGAAGAGATTCTGACCAATATCAAGGGGCCTTACTGATAATTTCCTTGTTACCACTAAGGAGGTCACAATTTTTGCTCAATTGTACTCGACCATGCTGAAAATGTTTGTTTTGGAAATTGAACCAGTTACCAGATGGCAAAATTTTAGAATGGTCTAAATTCAAAGGAGATGAAGAGGACAATTTAAAATTGATGAAATTTTAGATTTTTTCAACTTTCTAGGTAGAAAAATGTGATGAATTGAAATTGCTTGCAGCAAGCAATTTCTTCATTTTATATAATGTTTTCCAAATTTTTGAGGAGGATCCAAAAGCATCATTATTGTGGGAATTGGTTAAATTGGTGTCATTCTGATGTATATTACTGCAAATTTCCTTTCTACTACACTAGAGGTCACAATTTAGGGTCAATATTTCTCAAACTTGGAAAAGGGGGATGACAATTTCCTTGTTACCACTCTAGAGGTAATAAATTTGGCTCAATCTTTCTCAAACTTGCTAAAATTGTTAGTATGGTGATGAGGAGGAGTCCTATTGAAAATGTTAACATTCTGAACAATATCATAGGAAAAAAGGCCTTATTGGCAGTTTCCTTGGTACAACTCTTGAGGGCACAACTTGGCTCATTCTTTCTCAAACTTGCTGAAAATATTGGCATGGTCATGTATCCTATTTGATTTATTGTAACATTCCTATTCATATCAAGCAAAAAAGGGCCTAAAAATAATTGACTATTTTCTTGTTACCACTCCAGAAGTCACAATTTGGGCTCAATCATGTTCATACTTTCTGTAAATGCTGTAGACAAAGCCCATTGAATATGATGACATTCCATAATATACTACTAAAATGTGACATAACTAGCAATATCAGTTTTTTGTTTACAAATGACAACCTTTTGCCCTTATAACCAAATGACTTTTTAAAAATATCTTATTGTTATCAAATTTGAGTTGATAAGTATAGCTTGAGAAGTAGATGTATTGCCATCTTGGCCCTCTTGTTTGGAAGAAAGTATAAACATGATAAACAATTATACTTTTAGTTGAGAACATCGTCAAATAAACAGTGTTTCATTATATCTTGAGGTAATTAATACCAAATGACAAAATTTAGTTTATATTTCAATTAAACAAATTTTTGTTCTTTCAATAGGTAACAATACTGTCAAAATGGAACAAAATACCCCATTCTAATATTGCTGCTGCCACTTTTTTATTTTTAGATTTTGTCTTGTGTAGATGGTGTGTGCGTAGTGCGCCCTTGTGTGTGAGTGCATAAATCTTCTCCTCAGAAAGTACTGCAGAGATTTCGACCAATTTACACAGTCAAGATCCAGGGTTGACTTTCTACCAGACTCCATGTAAGAATATTGGTGAAACACATAGCTTTTCTGATCTGGGCTAATTTCAATATATAATGTTTAGTGGAAACTTTGAAAATCTTTTCAATACTAGTTGATGGATTTCAATCAAATCTTACAGGAAATAACCTTTTTTGACCTTTATCAGATTCATTCAAAGAATTTTGTTTGGAAAAAAAACATGGATTTTATGGGCAGGGCTAAACTCCAAATATGGTTTATAGTGAAAACGTTGAAAATCTTCTTTTCTGTGGATGGATTTGAACCAAATTTAACAGGAATGATCTTTTGGTGACCATTTATCAGACTTCTGGAAGAAATTTTAAAATGTCTAATAATATTGCTCTGGAGGATTGGCAAAATTTAGGTAAAGATCACATAGTGATGCAAGGGAAATAATTGTTACTGCTTGACCGATAAGTAATTCTTTCTTAAATGAGTTGCACTCTGTGCTTAAGAAACCTAATTTACCTGTATAATAAGTAAACTCAGGTCGTTGACTCAAGTGCCTCCATAGTTGAAAGCTTGCAATTCATGTTAATACTTTAAATGTTGGGTACATTACCTTAACCCTTGCCTGTACAATTCCCAATTTTTGAGTCATTGTCACAGAGACAACATTGTGGAAAAAGAAGAAATTCCATTTAACAAGCGATTTCTTCTTTTTCCACAATAATTTCTACCATATAGGATGGTTACAGTTACTTTTTGAATTCTTACTTTGCAATGTCATTTGCTATCCCTTTTACTTTTAACAAGTCTAAAATTTTGATAACAGTAGAGGATTAAAATCAAAGCCCTGTAATTAAATAAATTCTTGTACATAGATGAATTGCAATACTTTCAAATTAGCATCTTTTCTGTGAACTCTAATTGACTGATTACAGCTTTCAAAGCATTAATAGACCAATCAAATTAATTATGAAGACTTATTATTAAAACATTTAAGTGTAGCATTTTTGTTGGTTGGGCAACATATTCAAGCTGTAGTTGCAATGTTTAGGTCACCAACCAACGATTTAACTTTTCTGTTACATGTTAATGGCAGTAAATTTTGCAAAATAATGCCATTAATAGGAAAATCCTGTCAGAGCTCAGTGGGTGGGGCCAGATATCTGTCAATTATTTAATAGTGTAGGAGTTATGTCGATAACTGTGAATTAATAATAACAAGGAAACTGAAAGAACTGAAATATTATGTAAGATAAGTATGTTGGCTGGTGTGAATCAGCACTATTTGTTTTCTGTTATGTGATTTTTTGGGGGGCAAAATAATTTCTGTGTGACTGGAAACACATATTGGATTTAGTATGGAAGCATTTGTCAGGGAGACTTGTAAAGCCACCCTGCTGCGAAAATTTTCTATAAACATTTCCTTGTTTAAACTGAGTACAGTGATTTGTGAACATGAGTGAAAGGATTATCAGTTAACCTGACTGACATGAATTTGGACTGGTCCGAATTAAAAGAATAGATTTGCTGCTAACAAGATTAAGTCCATTACCAGGCAAAAACATTTTAGACTGGTGCAAACTGAAAGAGGTTGCATTGGACGATTTATTGTGTGTTAAACCCATCAACGAATGACACAATTTTAGACTGGTCCAAATTGAAGGATGTTGGAGATGACAATTTATATTGAACTAATTAGTAAGAAACATTGTGAGGAAAGAAGAAATTGCTTATAACAAGCAATAACTCTTTCTACACAATTCTTCCAATAATTCTTTTGTATTTCTTCTGCACACTATAACACAGGAATTTGTGGTAATAAATTAAGACTGTTCAACATTAAAAGAATTTTCAGACAACAGTTTAAAGTGTTTGTACTTTAAATACCTGGTTTGGAAAAATGTGAGAAAATGAAATAATTGCTTGACTTGCATTTTGTTTTTCTCCGAGAATGTTTACCTTTATATTACTCTTCATAGACATGAAAACAGTTGAGTGGTAGTAAACAATTTGATTTTTCTTGTAGAGTATTGACTTTGATGTTTCATTTGTAATATTGCCTTTGTGGTGGAAAAGAAAAATAATGTTTTTCTTACAATCGATAAAGACAGCATGCTCAAATATGTTGAAAAAAAGAAAGATAATTCAGTAATGGTTTTCTTTGATGCTGAAACCATTATCCTAATCACATTTACATTAATCAACCAATTACCGTATAATCTCACTTTTTTATGTCCCACAAGAAAAAAGTTTTGAAAACATTGTGGAAAATGAACAAATTGCTTGTTACAAGCAATTTCTTAATTATCCAGAATGCTTTCTACCCCAAAAGAGAAATATTTTTAAAATTTCATCAAGTCTACAACTACCTTAATATCAGTCTTGAAAATTGTCATGTGGGAATGGTATGTCTTAAACAAGAGAGAGCAACTTGTGATACTTTGGTAAAATACTTTGGAATAGTAAAGAGCAATTATTGTGCAATCCAACAATTAGGGCTTTACCTAACAATTAAAAGTTAATTTAAACTAAAATAATAAAAGAATATTTGTTTTGCATAAATTGATCAGTTCAAAAGAAGCAGTGTTCTGTTTTTCCATATTTTCCCACTCTTTTTAGGGAGTTTGCATATTGATGGTTCAGCATGAAACAGTTGTAACTGCCTATAAATATATAGGCAGTTACACCTGTTTCGTGATGAATCATCTAAATGCAAAATCAGTATTTCAAATCAATCAAACGGAAACAAGTTTCTGTATTTCCATGCATGCTTGTAAACTTGGAGTGAAAATCTACTGTAGTTCCATGAAGAACCTATCTAACAGTTGTTTTTTTGCCTATTTGATATCTGTAATATAAGTAAAGAAAATGGAGATAACATTTTTAGCTCACCTGAGACTTGAAGTGGGAAGAGAGTTGGGAAGAGCCTTTGAGTTAAAGTTTTTATAGCTCTGGTGGTGTTCATATTTCACGCAGGAACTCACCAGGTGATGGCCCTGCATTTGGCACTAAGATCTGTGATCTTGAGGCCTTTTGAACTTGACCTTGCCCTTTAAAAAAACCCCAAACTTTAAGCCATGCTTTTATTTTCTGAATGCTTCTACCTAGGACTATCTAACTTCACATTACATTTATTTGGTGATTGGCTTTTTTTTGGACACCAAATACTTTGACCAATTGTACTTGGTCTTACTTCCACTTGACATCAAGCATCAGTGGCCCATTAACCTACTTTTCTAAAACTTAAATCTTGCTAATATTTTTAGTTCCTTTCAGCTTAGCCCTTCAAATTTTATGTATGCACTCATCAGTTGAAAGTCTTCCACTTAGCATGAATTGCTGTATAAGGTTTTTGACCTACTTATAAAAGCATAAACTTGGCTTGAATTTTTAAATTCCTTTCACCTAGGTCAATTTCATCATACCATCATAAGGATGGTCCTTTTTGAAATTGAGTCTGATCTGTGAAGTATCATGGGAAAAGGGGCCTTATGGGAATTTCCTTTTAAAAATCCTCTTTAATACAATAAAATCAATAGTTTTCATCTGATTCTTTTCACAGGATGATTGTAAGGTCATAAGGATGGTTCCTTCTGTTAAATGATGTGGATCTATAAGAAAATATAGGAAAAAGTGCCTTAAAATAAGGGAAAAGTCCAATTTGTTTTTTTCATTCTATGCACTCTTTTTAGCTCACCACAAAGTGCTCAAGTGAGCTATTGTGATCACCTTTCGTCCGTTGTCCGTCCGTTTTCATTCTATGCACTCTTTTTAGCTCACCACAAAGTGCTCAAGTGAGCTATTGTGATCACCTTTTGTCCGTTGTCTGTCTGTTGTGCGTTGTCCGTCAACAATTTCTCTAAATGACATCTCCTCCCAAACTACTGGACCAATTTGAACCAAATTTGGCAGAAATGTTCCTTAGGTGGTCCCCTTTAAAATATTGAAATCCGTTAAAGCTCTGGTTGCCATGGCAACAAAAGTTAAATTTTAAAGTAATCTTTAAAAATCCTCTCCTCCTGACCCAGAAGGTGTAGAGCCTTGATATTTTGCATGAAGCATCAGTATATAGACCTCTTTCAAAATAGCCGAAATCATGATCCTCGGGTCCCCAGGGGTTGAGACCCAGGGGGGTGGGGTTTATATAGAAATAAAGAGTGATTTTTAAATGACATTTCCTCCAAAACTACTGGGCTAATTTGAACCAAATTTGGCAGAAATGTCCTTTAGGTGCTCCCCTTTAAAAATAGCTAAAAAAAAATTGAAATCCTTAAAAACTCTGGTTGCCATGGCAACATAAGTAAAATTTTAAAATCATCTTTAAAAATCTTCTCCTCCTGACCCAGAAAGTTAAGAGCCTTGATGTTTTACATGAAGCATCAGTATATTGACCTCTTTCAAAATAGCTAAAATCATGATCCTCGGATCCCCAGGAGCGGACTTCCAGGGGGGTGGGGTTTATATAGAAATAAAGAATTATTTTTAAATGACATCTCCTCCCAAACCACTTGGCCAATTTGAACCAAATTTGGCAGAAATGTTCCTTAGGTGGTCCCCTTTAAAAATTGCTAAAAGAATTGAAATCCTTAAAAACTCTGGTTGCCATGGGAACAAAAGTGAAATTTTAAAGTAATCTTTAAAAGTCTTCTCCTCCTGACCCAGAAGGCGTAGAGCCTTGATATTTTGCATGAAGCATCAGTATATTGACATCTTTCAAAATAGCTAAAATCATGATCCTCGGGTCGCCTGGGGGGGAAGCCCTGGGAGGGGGTTTAAAGGCATGAAGCGTCAGTTCACAGATCTCTTATTTCTGAAATTATATCCCATGGATCCAGAGGGAGAAAAAGTTAATTCCTTCTTTCAAATTTGCCCCAAAGCCTTAGAAATTGTAATTTAGACTTTTGGATCCCCAGGTACATAGTCTATATATGAAAGTATGGCCCACTTGTATCTAAATCCTAACCTTAACATGAAATTAGACTGTTGAAAGAAAAAGTGCCTTTATCTCAGATAAACACCCAAGGGCCAACGGCCCTCTTGTTTAACCCATTACCAGATTTAAGACTGGTCTAAATCAAAGATGTTCCATGAAATTTCTAATTGTTTTATATTTTGAGGTAGAAAATGATGTGGATAATGAAGAAATTACACGTAACAAGCAATTCCTTCATTTTCCACAGGGTTTTCTCCGTTTGGGCATCAAAAGGTGTCATTATGTGCCCATGGGTTAGGCAATTAAGTTTCTTTAAATACAGATTTAATTAAGGGATACCTTGATAGCCAGTAGAGTGTCTTAGCCCTATTGCTTAATTTTTGCACAAATTTATTGAACTGTCGTCTGCAACTTCTTTCAACCAGTCTAAACTTTTGTTGCTTGGTAATGGGTGTAGGAGCTTTTACAAAAAGCAGCTATTATGGTTAGCTATGTTGTCCGCAGACAATTCTTGTTATTTTTATTAGCTCCACTGGATGAAGACCAGTGAACTATTGGCATGGTGTAGTGTCCATCATTGGTCTGTCCGTGCGTGCATGCTTGCGTCCGTGCGTCCGTCCGTCCGTAAACTTTTACATCAAAAATCTTCTCCTCAGAAAGTACTGAACAGAATTCAACCATATTTCACCCTTTATCAGATTCCTTCAAAGAATTTTGATCAGATGAAAAACATAGCATTAATGGCGGGGCTAATTTCCATATAAGGTGAAACCTTCCAAAATCTTCATCTCAGAAACCAATTGATGGATTTCAACAAAAAATTTACAGGAATGATCAGTTGGTGACCCTTTATCAGATTCCTTCAAATAATTTAGATTGGAAGAAAAACATGGCTGAAATGGGCAGGGCTATTCCATATATTGTGAAACCTTCAAAAATCTTCTTCTTAGAAACGGATAGATGGATTTCAACCAAAATTTATAGGAATGATCTTTTTGTTACCCTTTATCAGATTCCTTCAAGGAATTTCGATCAGATGAAAAACATGGCTTTAATGGGCAGGGCTAATTTCCATATATTGTGAAACCTTCAAAAATCTTCTTGTTAGAAACCAATTGATGGATTTCAACTAACTTTACAGGAATGATCATTGGGTGACCCTTTATCAGACTTCTTCAAAAAATTTTGATCGGAAGAAAAACATGATTTTAATGGGCGAGGCTTATTTACATATGCAGTGAAATCTTTAAAAATCCTCTTCTCAGAAACCAATTGATGAATTTCAACAAAAATTTATAGGAATGATCATTAGGTGACCCTTTATCAGATTCCTTCAAAGAATTTCGATCAGATGAAAAACATGGCTTTAATGGGCGGGGCTAATTTCCATATATTGTGAAACCTTCAAAAATCTTCTTCTCAGAAATCAATAGATAGATTTCAACTAAATTTACAGGAATGATCATTGGGTGATCCTTTATCAGACTTCTTCAAAAAATTTTGATCTGAAGAAAAACATGCTTTTAATTGGCAAGGCTTATTTACATATGCAGTGAAATCTTTAAAAATCCTCATCTCAGAAACCACTTGATGAATTTCAGCCAAATTTCCCTGGATTGATCCTTGGGTGACTCTTTATTAGATTTTTTCCAAAGAATTTTGATTGGACAGGAAATGTGGCTTTAATTGGGGGGCTAATTTCCATATATAGTGAAAGCCTTGAATATCTTCTTCTCAGAAACCATTTGATGAATTTCAACCAAAATTCACTAGAATGATCCTTGTAACCATATATTGCATATAGGGAAATTTTGAAAATCTTATTCTTGCAAACTCCAGGATGGTTTTCAAGCAAATTTCTCAAGAATGATAAGTTAATTCAGGCCGGTGGAGCGAATCAGGCGCTCAAGGGCTTCTAGTTAAAGTATAAAATTGCAGACCTAATCACACTTTGGTATGGAGCCTGAGCTTCATATAATATTATTTGTTAAAAATAAAAACAAAAAATAATATCTACATCTCTTACTTGAGTTTGATTGAAGGACAAACATCTCAAGGCCTTGTTGCATAACTCTCTGTATTTAGAAATGTTATTTCCATCAAGGACAATTGACTGATAGCTGGCCATGCCCACTGAGCTCCAATAATTATTTAATGTAGATATTGAACAGAGATATTTTGCAAAATTTATAGCCAGTAACTTGCTACGAAAAAGTAGAATGGTTGGTCGGTGACCTAAGTGTTCTAACTATACCTTGAATATGATGTAGTTACAATGTTTAAGTCGTCAAATCAACAAAATGTTTTACCAAAATGTCAACCAATATCTGAGTTCAAAGTGCATTACATAATTTGATTGCTCTGCCAATTTTTTGATTGACAGCCATGACATAGCAATTACAATACAATACTTTGGTGTTGTTTGATCTCAGACAACAAAGGTTTTCAGCCAAGAGTTTTTTGGAATATCTCTAGGGATAGGAGGGATGAAACTATGCAGCAATAACATTATGTAATGTAGATGGAATTTTATTGACTATGGCTTTAAATTACCTTAAATAATTGATCATGTTTATTGCAGTGTTGTAGTTCAAATGTATTGCTTCTCCACCTGTATATTCTCTGCATGCATGGTACTTCTCTCTTTTATTAAAAACTCTTTGGTTATTCAATGATGTTTTTTTTAAATTATTGATTTATCAAAGTTTTTTCAGAATCATGGTATCAAAATTTACACAAAAGAGTTTGATGTCAATAACAAAATTAAGTGCATTCATTTAACTCATTCCCTCTCAGTGACGCTTTTAAACACCCCCAAGAAAAAAAGCTATGGAAAACATTGTTGAAAATGAAGAAATTGCTTGTTACAAGCAATTTCTTCATTTTCAATGATGTTTTCTATCCAGAAAATTGTAAAATATCCAAAATTTCATAATATTATATTGTTGTCTGCAACTTCTTTCAATTTGGACCAGTCTAAAATTTTGTCAAGTGGGATGGGTTAAAGTCATTTTTTTCCCTTGTCTTTTTCGTCAAAGAGAACTGAATGAGGGGATATACTGATGTTGCTTGGTTGTCTCAATATTTTGGTGAGCTATGGGGTTTTCCAGACCAAATATATGTGTGATATTTGAATTATTTATTCTATGTGAATAACTATTGATCTGAATTAATGTTTAAATCTTCTCATTTTTCATCCCACATCTCCCTGCAGAACTGTCACTTTTAGACACCGAAATATAAATGCATCTCTGGATTTTGAAAATTGGTTTCATGTGCAAATAATTCTCTCTTGCCATTTGCTGTCTGTCTCAACAGAGGTGATTTTCTATATCAAATCATGAATAAATAAACACAGAATTACACTGGTAATTTGAGACTAGAAAATACCAAAATATGAAATGATGCAATTACAGTAATACCCTAATGTGTTAAGCTTATACCAGAAGACATAATATTAGACTGCTTCAAATTAGAAGAAGTTGCAGATGTCATTTCAAAGTGCGCTTAATTTGTAAAACAATTGTAAATTTGGTAGAAAACTTTTTGAGAAAAGAAGAAAATTGCTTCTTTCATGCTGTTTCTCCTTATTCCACAATGTTTTTCCAGATTCATATTTCTGCAGTGTGTCTAAATGATAGAATGAGTGATGATGGGTGAGCTCATTACCAAAAGAGTTTTTTTTAAAACTGGTCAAGTTTTAGGTGAAAACAGTGAACATTGAATTGATATCCACACAGTAGTTTTTGAGTATTTCCTGGTCTAATAAAGTAAAAGACAGATTGTCACTGTCAATCAAAAATCTACTGACCAATCAAATAATTCATCTAGAGGAGAAGCCCAATGTCAGATTCAAACATTTTTGTTTTGGGTGACTTAAGCGTAACTTAATGAAGCTGTAGTTTTGATATTGAGGTTACCCACTTTGAATTGTTACTTAATTTTAAATTCTCAACCCTATTTCTATACACTGCAGGTCGTATATTGGCGTCATCTTCTCCATCTGTCTGTCCAAACGTCCATCCATCCATCTGTCCGTCCATACATCCGCTTTTCTTTTGAGCACAACTCCTCCTAAGTTTCTGGACCGATCTTTATGAAACTTGGTCAATGTTATCACCTTAATTTGTAGATGTGCATGAAGTATGGATTTTATGGTTCATTGATTTTTGCCTCAGTTATGCCCCCTTTAAACTTAGTCTCTGGTGCTTATTGAAATTGCAGCCTTGTGAATGCAACTCCTCCTAAGTTTCTGGCTGGATTTTTTTGAAACTTGGTCAATGTTATCACCTTAATTGGTAGATGTGCATAAGTAAGGATTTAATGGTTCATTGATTTTTGCCACAGTTATGCCCCCTTTAAACTTAGTCTCTGTTGCTTATTGAAATTGCAGCCTTGTGAATGCAACTCCTCCTAAGTTTCTGGCTGGATTTTTTTGAAACTTGTCTGATGTCATCAGCATATTTGGTAGATGTACATGAAGTATGGATTTTATGGTTCATTGATTTTTCCCTGACTTATGCCCCCTTTAAACTTAGTCTCTGGGTCTCATTGAAATTGCAGCCTTGTCAACACAACTTACCTAAGTTTCTGGCTAGATCTAAATGAAACTTGGTGGATGTTATCACCTTAATTGGTAGATGTGCACTAAGTAAGGATTTTATGGTTTATTGATTTTTCCCTGACTTATGCCCCCTAAAAACTTAGTCCAACTCCTCCTAATTTTTTGTCTTGGATTAAATGAAATTTGGTCAATGTCATCACCATAATTTGTAGGTGCACATGGATCAAGGATTTCATGGTTCATTGATTTTTGCAAGAGTTATGCCCCTTGACACTTAGTCTCTTGGCCCATTCAATCAATCAATCATAACAAATAGTTTGAACTTGACAATTTAAAAAGGTAGTCTGCAAATGTTTTGAATTTGGTTCTGTCAAAATAAGTAGTGTCTACAATTATTTTTGTGAAACAGCAGCAAAGTGGTGGCGTATATTGTGACTATGGCACTCTTGTTAGCAAATTCGGATTGTTCGATCTCTCTCAATCCATTTACACACAATGACGCTTTTTGATCCTTCTCAAGAAAAACATTGTGGATAATGAAGAAATAGCTTGTGACAAGTAATTTCTTCATCATCCACTATCTTTTCTACCCCAAAAGACAAATGTTTTTAAAATTTCAACGACTTGAAATTGTCGTTTGCAACTTCTTTCAATTTGGACCAATCTAAAATTTTGTTTGGCAATAAATTAAACTACCTTGTCAGTGGATGTGGCCAGCAATCTGTCAGTTGATGGATTGCTGGCCCTGAGCCTGATGCTGCTGGCCACACCCACTGACTCTGACAGGAAGTTGCCTTTCAAAAATTGTTGGTTTGCAACCTAATTACCCTAACATCATAACTGTAGCTAGATTATTAACCCTTGTCATCCTGAACCCGGAAATATCGGGTTTTGGCAGGAGGTGTAGACTAAGATCAGACTGCACTTATGTGCAGACTGGTCTTAGTCTGCACCTCCTGCTTGTACTTTTCCTGTCAGAGTTTTTTATGGAGTTGATTTCTAAAAGAAATGTTGATTTTTAAACAACAAGTTCTATCAGTGCTTTCAGCCCTTTGATTTGACAGCATTTCAGTTTGGTAATTTATTCAGCATGACAAGGGTTAAGGTTTTTTTTAAGTCTGAAACCAAGAATTAATGTTGGCCAATGTCAAAGTTCAAGGATCTTTTATGGTCTAAATGAATAATTTGATGGTGGATTGATTCTTTAGTTGATAGTCTGGATCGGTCAATTATCTACAGAACACACAGTAAAGGTGATTCTAACAAGTATGCAGAGTATGGGGATTATAGTTAAAATTTTCAAATACCTTTTCTATCGGTAGCTCTGTATCAAGTTTGTAGATTATTCTGTAATATGCGAAGATTGTAAAAGTGTAATCAATTTTATAGTTCATGAAAGTGAGATACCAGTATTTTGGAAATGTGAAGACAAATAGATTCGTGGTGCAGGACTTGTTGTTGAATAGAAGACTTTCAAAAGTGTGGAATGTAATGATGATTTCAATTAGTTACTATGTATAAAGCAACAAACAACTAGTAACCTTCAGGATCAGTTTAAGAGAAACCAGGAAACACAAGCACAATCCAATGCAGATGAAAGAAGAACTGACTGGTATTAACTTATGTCCAACAGGAAAAAGGCAACTTATCCGGTAAATACTTCTTTCATAATTAATTAACTCTTGTCATGCTGAACCTGGCATATTTCTGGGTTGGAAGAAGGTATAGACAAAGATCAGCCTGCATTTAACATTTTGGTTCAAAACCTGAAATAGTACTCTGTTACCAACAGTTTGTCAAAACATTTACTATATTCTATTTGGTCTCACACAACCCCACCTCTTTTCCACCCCTTTAGAAAATAGCTATGGAAAACATTGTGGAAAATGTGTAGAAAATGAAGAAGTGGTTTGTTATAAGCAATTTCTTCATTATCCAAAATGTTTTCTTCTCTGTAACATAAGGATGCCTATAGTTTCTAGAACTTGAAATTGTTGTCTTCTATTTGGACCAGTCTGAATTTTTGTCATCTTTGGGTGGCTTAACATGAAGCTGTATAAGAGAAATACAATTTACAAGCAGGCCAACTGACATTAAATATGATAAAACAGAACAACCATATATTCTTAATAAAATGTCTACAACAATATATTCGCAATAAAGAAGTCTATCAAAGTATGGCACTACACACTTCATAATGGGATCTGTAGAGGGAGGAAATGTCGAGAAAAATCCACAGTTTTAGTAATTCATGTTCCATTTTGCATTTCAGACCTGTAGACTCAATATTAGAACAAGAATTCTTATTATCATACATCCAATTTCGAATTTCATAATTCAGTCATATCTAACCCTTGTTATGCTGGATGAAATCCTTTTTTTCCCCTGTATTCAAAGATTGGGGGCATACTATTTTACCATTGTCCATCTGGCAGTCAGTCTGTCTATCTGCAAAGCTTTAAACAACCATTACATTTACAATTAATTTAAGCCTATTTAACCCATTCCCACACAATCCCTCCTTTTTATGCCCCTAGGGAAATAGTTCTGGAAAACAATGTGGAAAATGCAGAAATTGGTTGGCACATGCAATTTCTGCATTTTCCACATTGTTTTCTACCTAAAGAGACAAAGACTTTGAAATTTTCAACAACTTGAAATTGTCATCTGAAACTTCTTTCAATTAGGACCAGTCTAATATTTCACTGTGTGGGAATGGGTTAAGCTACATGGCTCATATTTGAGTTTCAGGTACCTTGCATTGATAGGCATCAGTTGGTTGTAAGGTCACGGTCACTTATCAAGGTCACATTTCAGAAAAAAGGCATTTATTGGGCATGGCATTTCACAAAAACATTTTGTTTTGATTACATTAAAATCAAAGAGCTGATTGCACTGAAAGCACAAGTTGTTGGTCAATGTTACTTCTGAAAACTGATTTTATGAACAACATAGGAAACGAAATAGCTCTTTTAAAATCTTCTCCTCCTAAACCCCAGGGCCAATTTGGACTGAATTTATCAAAAATGTTCCTTTGGTGCTTCTATTCATAACTTGTTCAAGAAATTTTGGTAAGTGAAAAAAAAATGGTTTTGCAGATAGGGCTTATCAGACTTGAGAGAAATAATGAAAAATTCGTTAAAAATCTGCTCCTTCCTTTGATGACCCTTTTCAATATTATTTGTGAAACTTTGATTTGCAAATAAAGGTGGTTGGGAGGGCCAGCTTATCAGACTAAGAGAAGTCATGAAATAATTCTTTGTATATCTTCTTCTTCTAAACAATTGGGCCAATGTGGACAAAACTTGGAAAAAATATTCATGATCTGACCCTTTTCAAAACCTGTTAATGAAATTTTGATACGAATTGGACATGGCAGGGTCAGCTCATCAGACATTGGGAAATCATGGAATAATTCTTTCGAAATCTTCTCCTAAACCACAGGAAAAATTTGGACTAAACTTGGTAAGAATATTCATTTGGTGACACTTTTTATTTGCAAGAATATGTGGGCATTGCAGGGCTAGCCTAACCCGACCTACAGAAGTCATTCTAAGGTGAGCAATTTAGGGTCATATTGGCCCTCTTGTAGAACTACTACAGCTTTGAAATGCAGGCACTTAAAAGTGGTGCTCTAACATATCAGATAGAAGTGATATTCAAGTTAATCACTTTGCACTTCAAATATATTTGTGCAGTATAGATGGGTATTGATTCAACAACAATTAAGTTCTTCTTTTTGTACAACAAATTCATCAGTTTTGGACACAAATGGGTTAACATTATCTAGGGAATAACAAAACTCCCAAATAAAGTATCAGATAATCAGCATTCAATTAAATCAACCTGCAAGTGAATCACAAGAAGGAATATAAATCATGATAAAAGCTTTTCTTCATAAAAACTTCTTTGATGTTTGCCTGTATAGCAAGTAATTGTTACATATTTTTGTTGAAGTTATTAATCCTAGAGCTTAGACAGGCTTTCAAGTTCCACCATTTTCACACCATGAAAATTTTCAGCTCAGTTCTAGAATACCATGAAAATACCAAAAGTTGTATTTTAACCCATTACCAGATGACAAAATCTTAGGATAAAACGAGATACAAAGAAGTTGCAGATGATAATTCATAGTTGACTGGATTTCAAAAATCTTTGTCTTTTGATCTAGAAAATATTTTGGGTAATGAAGAAATTTCTTGTTATAAGTTTTGCAACTTTTTTCATTTTGGACTATTTAAAAAAATGATATGAAATTAAATTTTCATGTAATCTTTTAACTAATTAACACTTGACCCTTACCAGTCAACAGAATTTTAGACTTGTTGAAATCGAAAGAAGCTTTGTAAGACATTTTAAACTTTTATAATTTAAAAAGAAATGTATTTAAGGGTAGAAAACACTGTGGACATTTAACAAATTGCTTTTTCGTTGTGAATGGGGGAGAGTGAATAGAAATTGTTATTCAGTAAATCAGGGTTTTCCCTCAGCTTTCAAAACTGGGGGGTCATTTTGCCATTATCCTGTTTTGCAAAATTTTAGACCTGTCCAAATTCAAAGATTTTGCAGACGGAAATTGAAAGTGGATTTAATTTTGAAAATAACCATTCAGTGGGGAAGAAAACATTGTTGAAAAAGAAAGAAATGCTTGATAAAAGCAATTTCTTCTTTTTTTTTAATTTTTTTTCTCAGTTATAAAATCTGAGGGACGTAAAAACCAGGGTTTGAACAGGAAAGGGTTAAGGCCCCTTTCAAATTAGAAAGAGAAGGTTGCCAAAACAGTTTTGAGGGTCATTTCCAAAAAATGGGGTTCCAAATTCAAAGAAATAGGGTGTCATGGAAACCCCTGGTAAATAAAGGCATGAAGAATGGTGCCTTTATTTATCTTAGAACTGTTTCTCAAATAGTATACTACAAAGATAACTGAATTTCATAGATTTTATTACATATTTTTCATTTTTCCACTGTTTTTGAACTTGTGAGCTTCAAGTCTAAGGATTCACCAACCATTTTGATCCTTTTTGGAGGGGTTTGGCTCCTTATGCAAAAGAGGCCGCAATTTTCTTCACCAAACTTGATCAGAATCTTTTTCTTAATGACATACAGGCCAAAGATCTATGGACATATCAAAAAGCATGTCACTTGGTCAAATTTTTGAGACCGCAATTTGCACTCAAGTTTCTTTGCTCGGCTTAGAACAGATTGGCAATCTAGGGCCTCGACCCTCTTGATAAACTTCACAATATCATTATTGATATCATCTGTTTTGTCCACTTGTAAGAAAATTATTCAGCTGTTTTGTGAAAGTGCAAATTATATGTGGTTCACATTTTTCTGAGGTATGCAGGGATGTGGAAATACTGATTTTCTCTACTTGTCCATGGACAAGTAAAATGTGATTTTCTGCTTGTCCAGGATCAAAATGGACTTGCCTGTGAAAAGATGAAGAACAGATAAATTTTGAGAAAACATTATTTTTAAAGAAGAAAATGCTGGAACTCAGCATTTTCTTCATTAAAAACAATATTTTCTAGCCTTAGATACAAGTTTTACGCTCCCAAATCTCTATATCTATTTAGTACCATTCAAAGATTTGCCCTGATATTTACTTGTCCACGGAAAAGTAACCTCGAAAAATGTACTTGCCCGCAGGTAGAAAAGCCCCTGTCGGACAATTGGGGCATGGGAATTCCACACCCCTGGTATGACAGGAAAATTATGACTAAGCAACTTACATAACAGACAGTTCAATCAGCAAGATATTCTGGTGCACTAGAAAAACAATAATTACAAGAAGACCATTAAACATTCATATAAAGATAGAGCAAATGCAATAAATATTGTACAGTAAATCCCAGTAACAGTGTAATTTAATATGACTTGCATGTTCCAGGGGATGCTTTTTCCATTGATTCAATTTCAGATTCTTTCATGTGGCAAGTAGCCCTAAAATGAAAATATCCAACAATAAGATTTTGGATTTACATAATCATTAGAGGGTTAATTGTGATTCTCTTCTAAGTGTCTATATCATGTATGAAAACTTATAACTTTTTTGAAATTAACCATACAGTCATGCCGCGTTAATCCGGCCACTTTCGTTTCTTATGGAAGTGTCCGGAGTAAACGTTTTTCCGGATAAACAAGTTTTGGCAGCCATTATTGATTTTCTGTTGTTGTTGTTGCAGGTATCGGTGCGGCGTAAGAACAACGCTTGCGTTATTTTGATCAACCCCCAATATGAATTTACAGCTGTAGCAGACGACATGCACTTTTGTAATTGTTGTAAGTTTTGGCAGCCATTATTGATTTTCTGTTGTTGTTGTTGCAGGTATCGGTGCGGCGTAAGAACAACGCTTGCGTTATTTTGATCAACTCCCAATATGAATTTACAGCTGTAGCACACGACATGTACTTTTGTAATTGTGAACTATTTTGTAAAGAAATTTTTGAATAAACTAATAAATTCTTGTTTACATGTACAGTACATGGACACAAATACATGTACAGTCGGGCTGCGTTTATCCGGACGTCATTAATCCGGAATATTTGATATCCGGACATAATTTCTTGGGAGCAGAATTTTTATTCATGAATTGTACACTTTAATCCGGAAATTCGCGTTCCGGAACCGGACAGAAAAAATCGGGAATGAAAACCGAAAAACTGTACAAATATGCTTTGATAATCTGGGCAAAGGGTTAGTCATTCCAATCAAACCTGTTATAATTACTATCTGACGTAACCTGGTTTGATCGGATTAAGGCATCCATTGATGCGACTAACAGCCTGACACATGTCAATGATTAACTGTTTAACTGGTGATCCTTGATCGCAGACAATTTTCACACCTTACAAACAGATTCTAGAGCCGCGTGCCGGTACGACAACTGAAAGTGATTTCTTCCTTAATTTGTCGGAAAGGGTTAACAAACAAACGATATTTGGTATAAATCTTCATCTATTGACCCTCTAACCAAACATTCAAAGAATTACCATACTCTGAAATTAGCCCTTTTCTGTGCAATCCCTGATTATATCCCCCAAAACTATGTTTGGGGGGTATATAGGAGTCAGCATGTCGGTTGGTCAGTCAGCCTTTCTGTCTGTAGCTTTCTTGTGTCCGCTCAATTTCCTGGCAACCGTAGGACGTAGTTGATTCAAACTCCACTTATATAATCAGTATAAAGCTAAGATGTGCATATTTTATTTTTGTTACGGTCCATTAATTTTTGACAGAGTTATGGTCCTTTGGTAAAAAATCATGTCTGCTCAATTTCTCAGCAACCATTTGACGGATTTGATTCAAATTTCACAGAAAGACTCGGTATAAGTCAGACATGTGCATATCCTATTTTGGTCTATTGATTTTCGACAGAGTTATGGCCCTTTAATTAAAATGTCCTTTTTTTTTGTTATGGCCCTTTGGCGGATAGCACTTGTATATGGACAAGCGCTGTTTGGGGGTATTAGTCTGCTTTGCTATAATGTCTAGTTTTACATTGGAATAAAGAAGTAAATCTTTGAAAATCTTCTCAAAACCATAAGTCCAAAAGCTTTGATATTTGTTGTTAATCTTCATCTTTTGACCCTCAAACAAAATAATTCAAAGAATTACCAAGCTCTGAAAATTAGCCCTTTTCTGTGCAATCCCTGATTTTAACTTAAGAATGAAAAAGGAATTCTTTGAAATCTTCTCCCAAACCATTAGGACTAGAGCTTTAATATTTTGTATGTATCAATACTTTTTGACCCTCTACCAAATAACTTCAAGGAACTGGAGTACCCATGAAATTAGCCCTTTTCTGTGCAATCACTGATTTTACATAGCAATAAAGAAGGTTATCTTTGAAAATCCTTTTCTCCTTAACAATTAGGCCTAGAGCTTTGATATTTTGTACACATCAATGCCTATTGACCCTCTACCAAAATAAATCAAAGAATTACCATACTCTGAAAATTAGCCCTTTTCTGTGAAGTCCCTCTTTTTAGATAGGAATAAAGAGGGATATCTTTGAAAATCTTCTCCTTAACCATAGGCCTAGACCTTTGAAATTTGGTATGTATCAATGTCCTCTACCAAATTACTTCAAAGAACTACTATACCCTGGAAATTAGGGGTATATTATGGGATCGTTGATATACCTAGGATTAAAAGAGAAACTCTTTAAAAATCTTCTCCATAATAATTAGGCGTATAGCTTTGATATTTTGTATATATTAAAGCCATGAGCCCTCATACTCAGGGGAGTGATGTAGGACCATTATGATCCTCTTTTTTTAACCCCCCCTTTTTTTTGAAACCTTCACGAAAAGGTTAGTTGTAACAGGTTGGCCATTTGCATTTCCTTACAATATGGACCAGTCTAAAATGATGTACGGGGAATGAAAACATTGCAAGTTGGAGGCCAACATTTCTTTTGAAAATGAATTTGATAAACAACATTGGCTTAAATTGGACAAACAGGTAGTGTTTACACAAAGATCAGTCACTGCACATATAATACTTGTCTATACTTTCTGCTCAAACTGGTATACATCTACAGGGATGTGAAAATCAGGATCTTCTCCACATGTCCCTGAAAAGTAAGAGATGATTTTCTGTATGTCCAGAATCAAAATGCTCATCTGAAAAAAAATGTATAAATTATGAGAAAATATTGTTGTTAATGAAGAAAATTCTGGAGTCCAGCATTTTCTTTATTTACAAAAATATTTCTAGCCTTCAATACAAACAGAATAATTTTTGAATAACCAAGGCGTTATTTTTTAGATCTATTTTGTACCATTCAAAGATTTACCCAGGTATTTACTACTCCCTTGAAAAATGACCTTGAAAAATGTAAATGTCTGCAAGTACAAAAGCCCATGTCAGACAAGTCAGCATAGGAATTCCACATCCCTGATCAGCAGTACAACTGTTAAAATCAAGATAATCTGACATTGACCAAAACAATAGTTTTTTCCCCCTTCAAATTGATGCCCTGCATCATTATTTAGAGAAAGTGTATTGTATTTTTATGTTTTTACTACATAACAAAATTCAACCTTGCAAATCAGGTTGGATTAAGCTCTTGGATAGCTTGAAACATTGTCTAGGACTAGTCTAATTTGATTTGTGGAATCCTGCTGGTAACAGAATTTTCATTTATTTCTTCTGCAATTCTTTCAGACTTTCAGTAATTGTAATATTTAGACTGTTTTGTAGGGTTTGAATAGAATAATCGACAAGTATTTTCTGGAAATATATTTCATTAGTTTAAGGAATTTTTACTAGTAGCTCAAAATTAAACTTCCCCATCTTTATTTTCGAGAAAGATTTGTTAAAAAAAGAGAATTTTAATTTTTAAAGATTTTTCAAATGATGTTACTAGGCTTAAAGAAGGCTCTGAGGGGTCCAAAGTCAGGAAAATGCTAATTTAGAGCAACTTCAAAAATCTTTTTGACCAAAACTACTCATTCTAGGTTATTTTATCCCCAAAAATATATTTTGGGGGTATATAGGAGTCAGCTTGTCGGTTTGTCCGTCCTTCCATCCGTCTGTCTGTAGCTTTTTTGTGTCCGGTCATTTTCTCGGCAACCATTGGACGGATTTGATTCAAACTTCACTGATATAATCAGAATCAAGCAGAGATGTGCATATTCCATTTTGGTTACGGTCCATTGATTTTCGACGGTGTTATGGCCCTTTGTTGAAAAATTATGTCCGCTCAATTTCTCAGCAACCATTGGACAGATTTGATTTAAATTTCATAGAAAGACTTGGTATAAGTCTGACATGTGCATATCCTATTTTGGTTATAGTCCATTGATTTTTGACTGATTTATGGCCCTTCAATTAAAAAGTCTGTTTTTTTATGGCCCTTTGGGAGATAGCACTTGTACATGGACAAGCGCTGTTTGGGGGTATTAGTCTGCTTTGCGACAATGTCTAGTTTATATTTGGCATGCAGAATTACCATATGAATGTCTATCAAGATAGTTCGAATGATGCCCCGGGGGGCAAAGTCAATCCCAACCTTACTAGCTAGGGGTCCAAAGTTGAAAAAACTCTCATTAGAGAGACATCAAAAATCTTCTTGTCCATAGGACATATATTTGGCATGTAACATTATTAGATGAATTTCTACAAAGATTGTTCAAACGATGCCCCAAGGGGGCAACAGGGTCCTACCTTTTGCATGATGAATTTCTACCGAGATTGTGCAATCACTGCCTCTAGGGTGTTTTACAGCCCTGCCCCAGGGGTATAAGATGGGAAGGACACTCATTTAGAGTGATTTCAAAAAAATTCTGGTCCTGAACTATTGTTCCAAGTACATAAGCATGACCAGATGAATGTCTACCAAGATGTTCAAATTATGCCCCTTGGAACAAAGATAGCTCCGCCCAAGCAGTTATAAAATGGGACACATTCTTTAAGGGTGCACCATATTTTACACCAAAACAAATAAGGTATACCTTAATAATAATCTTCTATGAAATCAGACAGACTGCATCATTGGTTTTGATTTGTAGAATCTCCTTGTGAACCTCATTAAAGCTTGTTCATTTAATTAACCCTTTCCTGTACAAACACGGGATTTTACGTAGCTATAATTTTATTCTTGAGAAAACATTGTGGAAAAAGAAGAAATTGCTTGTGACAAGCAATTTCTCCCTTTTCTACAATATTTTCATCCACATAGGATAGTTTCATTTCAAATTGTATCCAATATTCATTGTCGTCTGCAACCTCTTTCAATTTGGACCAGTCAAAAATTTAATTAAACAGGAAAGGGTTAATGACAATTTGGTTATATATAGGCTTAGCTGGGGTGCATCCTATTTGTACACATAGAAAATAAAAAGGAAAATTTTCTTCTTCTGACACTAGAAAGCCTTGGTCAGATATTTGGTATGTAGCATCTGATAGTCAAGTGGACCTCTTCCAAATTAGGTTGTTTGATGCTCCTCTAGTCACATAAATGCAAAGAAGGAAATCTTGATATTTAGTATAGACTAAGAATCTGCAAGAGATCTTGAACTAGAAATTAAGTTAGTTCATGTAATGTCCTTTAGCTCCAACCTCTGTATACATATCCTAGCAGATCTCATCCAAATAATGTTCATGTAATGCTACTAGGGCTATATTTGGGCTCTTACAGAGCACACCATATATTATATTGAAACAGGAAATTTTATTCAAAATTATCAAATCAAGGATTAAGGTTTCATATACTGCATTGGGTATAGATTTGTGACTCTCTGCTCTGTCCCTATTTAACTTTTCTAAGCTTTAACTCAGATGAGCATATTTGGGCCAATGACCGTCTTGTTTTAAATTGACCTTTAATTTGAAAAAGTTCACCATTAAAATTAGTCTTTGAGATAAATTAAATGAAAAACAGAACACTGATTGATATTTTATCAAGGTATAACAAGGTGTTAGCATAATTTCTCATTTAATTAAGTTTTTTATATGGTACCCTATATAGTCATAAACTTAGTAGATTCAGCCAAATTCAAACAGGAATACTTCTTAGGTGACCCTTTAACTGATTCCTTAATTGTTGAAATAAATATGGAGGCATGTAGTATTGTTTTGAATAATGGATGAAACTACTGAGAGGCTTTCAACAACTTTCTATATGGATTGGATCATATTGTTTTTGATATCTTTAAAAACTTTATTCTGTGTATCTATGATTCTTGCCTTTGGAGGAATACAGGCTCTAAAGCACCTCTAGTTCATTCACTTATATCTTGAATAATTTGGCAAGATGGAATTTCAACCTAATTAGGAATTATCCCTAGTTGACCCTTTTTCAGATTCCTTCAGAAAAAAGATCCATTGACAGACAATACTTTTATGGCAGGGGCTAAGATCCATAATTATATGAATATATAGAAAATTTTAAAATCTTAATTTCGGAATCTTGTGGATTGATTCCTACAGAATTTCACAGGATTGATCCTAGGTGACCCCAGACCTATTACGGATTCCTTCAAGCAATTGAATTAATGAAAAACAAGGCTTTTATGAGTGGGGGTAATTTTCATATATGGTATATAAAGATTACTTTGAAACTCTTCTTTTCAGAAACTGTTGAAATATCAACAAAATTTAACTGGAAAGGTCCTTTGGTTATCCTTTGTTATTCTCATGCAATCTCACTGTTTTACAACCCTAAATAAGCTTTGGAAAACATTGTGTGAAATGAAGAAATTGATGGTAACAAGCAATTCCTTCATTTCTTGAGATCTTCTCTACCTGTAAAAGCTAAGAATCCAAAGAATATAAATTCCATGAAATTTATAAAACTTCTTTCCATTATAACCCGACCAAGTCTGGTTGTTTGGTATTAGGCTATTAGTAAGTTGCAAATGAAATACTTTCTAACATTAGCTACTTACTGGATATTGACCCTTGTCATGCTGTATAAATTACCTTACTGAATTGTTGTAAAATCAAAGGGCTGAAAGCACTGATAGAACTTGTTCAAAATTCAGTATTTCTTTAAAAAATCACCTTCATAAACAAGTCTGTCAAGAAAAATACAAGCAGGAGGTGTAGACCAAGATCAGACTGCATTTGTGTGCAGGCTGTTCTTTGTCTACACCTCCTGTCAAAACGGGAATATTCCGGGCTCAGCATGACAAGGGTTAAAAAGAATAACCATGTCATAATCTAATTTGTCAGACTGGTTGAGCAATTCAGGCCCTCAAGCACCTCTAGTTTACATATTTCCTTGTATTTCTTGAAACTTGAATTTGACACAAGATATGGGAAGAGTTTTGAAATTTTATTTTAAAGCATTGATTTTAGTGCTAAGAATAAAGGATTTCAGAAAACTATTAGTGTGAAGAGCTTATAAATGGGCAAGATTATTTATGTACAACTTTCCACAGAATCGGAGATATTTCTTTGCCAAAAGACATTATTGTTTAACCCATTCCCACTCAATCCCTCCTTTTTACGCCCCTCGACAAAAAAGCTTTGGAAAACATTGTGGAAAATGAAGAAATTGCTTGGATCAAGCAATTTCTTCATTATCCACAATGTTTTCTATGCAAAACGACGAAAAAACGTAAAATTCCATCAACTTGAAATTGTCGTCTGCAGCTTATTTCAATTTGGATCGGTCTAAAATTCCACTGTGTTGGAATGGGTTAATAGAAGTAATTTGTTGCAATTTTCTGTCATCTGAGTCATTTGTTGAACTCTAAATCTGTACCTAATTACCTTCAATTATTCTAATTTATGTACTAGGGGCAAAAGCACTTGCTTTGGACAACTGACCAATTGTGACTGTCAATCAAATAACTTGTCAAAAAATGGAATCATTCATTTAGACTAGAAATGAGTTCTGAACTCCGACATTGGTCCCCATTTTGTTGGTTTGGCAACTTAAAACATCATAACTACAGTTTCTGCAAGCTGTAATTACGACCTTTAGGTCCCCAACTAACTATTCTACTTTGTTACATACTACTGGCCATAAATTTTGCAAAATAACACCATTTAGAATCGAAGCAGGACTTTCTGTCAGAGTCGATGGTTGTGGCAAATGGAGTAAGTCGGTGAGGCAAGCGATTGGTCAATACTGTAAGAAGACATTCTGTCATACCCTAGACATCATGTTAGAGGTATTTCAAGCTTGCCTTGGACCAAAGACTCAGAGGAGCTTTTGTAATACCCTTTGATGTCCACATTAGCATCAGTCTTGGTGTTTGTATGCACACTTAGTTAAAGTCTTCATACCTCTAGGGTGCTCATATTTCATCCATGCAGTCTGGGGCTTTCATTTGACCCAATTACATTGACCCTGAGGCCATTAACCTAAAAACTTATGTTATCTTGGTCATTTTTATAGCCCAGGATGCTCGAATTTCACACATGTATTTATCTGGGAATGAGGTAAGGACTTTGACTTTGTGACCATGTGCCCTGTCCTTTAACCCAGATTGGCAAGCTATGTTTTCTGCTGACAACTTTTGTTAGCTCACCTGAACACTAAGTGCTCATGGTGAGCTTTTGTGATCACATTATGTCTGTTGCGTATTGTCCATTGTGTGTTGTCCATATCTCAACTATTTCTTTAGATAACATCTCCCAAACCACCGGGACGATTTCAACCAAATTTGAAGGAAATGTTCCACAGATGAGCCCTTTCAAAATTGCTTAGGGGCAGAGCAACAAAATTGAAATTACAAAAAAATTCTTTAAAAATTATCTTCACCTGATTTGTTTGTTTGAATGGGGTTTTACGCCGCTTTCAACAATCTTTCAGTTATATCGCGGCGGCTGGAGCACCTAACAATGGAATCCTGGTATTTCTCACACCAGCACTACCATTACATCCTTTCCTAGCCTCCAGCTGCTATCCCACATAGGTCTTTCGATTATCGACCCATTGGTGAGAGACAAATCGTCGGAAAGGATGAGTGCTGCCGTCGGGGATCGAATCCTTGTCCTCTAGAATGACAGTCCGACGCGCTATCAACTGCGCTATGACGGCGGCCTTATCTTCACCTGAATCAGAAGATGTAAATCATTGATGTTTTGCATGAAGCATCAGAGCTTTGACCTCTTTGAAATTTGCTAAGATCAATGCCCTTGGGTCCTCCAGGGGATTTGGCCTGTGTAGAAATAAGGAAGAATTTGTAAAAAAACAACTCTTCTGAAGGTACAAGGTCAATCTAAACAAAATTTAATTTAGTAGGAATGTGTCTTTTTACTTTCAACTGTCGAATTTCTGTCATATCTGTGTTAATTCCTACTTTGCTATTGCTCTGAAACTGCAAAGCTCACCATCATCGCATGTGCCGCCGTCATAGCGCAGTTGATAGCGCATTGGACTGTCAATCTAGAGGTCCCAGGTTCAATCTAAAATGGCCGCACTCATCCTTTCTGACTATATATCTCTCACCAATGGGTCGATAATCGTAGACTTATGTTGGATAACAGCTTTAGGCCAGAAAGGATGTAATGGTGGTACTGGTGTGAGAAATACCAGGATTCCATTGTTAGGTGCTCCAGCCTCCACGATATAACTGAAAGATTGTTGAAAGCGGCGTAAAACCCCATTCAAACGAACAAAATCACCTCCATCGCCCTTCATCGGTCATCCGTCTGCCGTCCATCTGTCATCGGGCGTCACTCAACAATTTCTTTAAACAACATCTCCTCCCAAACCACTGGGCCTATTTGAACCTTTATCTCATGTGAGTGCCCCAGGGCCAACGGCCCTCTTGTTTCTTGAAGTACTTAGATAGGCAGGATTGTGTTGGAATAGCTTACACAATCATACTGTGAATCGCTAGATATTGAAGTTAAGCATAAAAGCTTCAAAAGGTGTACAGGCTTATCTATTAGATTTATGGCTGCAAGTGACAGCTTAAAAGTTGGTGACCAAATGCATTCATATGCCCATGTATTTCCTTATGCAGAAAGACAAACTTTAATTGCTGTCATTGCCCAAACCCAAGTGCAAAACTGTAGTAACTTAGCATATAGACATCGGTACCAACAATGGTTTTGCACAATGGCCTCAGTGTAACAATGCTGCAGTCTTTGACAAGAATGTATTTCAATTTGTCTGGAGATTTTTAAAACCAGTCAATTTAATGAACTCTTATACAATCCCGCTCTTCGAGGCTCCTCAAGATATAAGCTCTAGAAAACATTGTAGAAAATGAAGAAACTACATGATAAAAGCTATTGCTTCATACCCAACATTTTTTTTCTTATTCAAAAAACAAAGATTTTTAAAATATCATTAACAAAAAATTGCAGTCTGCAATTTCTTTCAATTTAGACCAATCTAAAATTGTTTCATCTGGTAATGAGATATTAAATATATCCTGTGAATTTAAGCAAAAAAAATGTGAAGCAGAAAATTTATTATTCTTTCTTTTAATGCCCTTTGGCTTTAATCTCCCTACCATATGCTGTGAAATTGAAATCTTAATTTCAGAGGCTTTGATTTAATTTAAGATACCATTCACATTACCCTGCTTGGGTGTTTTGAATGTCAATCATTCCAATTAATCATTCCACAGATAATCTGAAAGAGCTATTTAGGAGTAAAACAAACACCAATATGTGGACTATAATCTTTCTTGTAAAAGTTGGCATTTAACCACTGCAATGCTAATTGTTCTTTAAAAAATGATGTTAGTTACACATGCACTTTCTGTTAACAATTCAAGAATGGTTGTCTGAGGACAACTTACGCCAAGCCTACTCAATTAATGATTTTCAAGCTTGACCTCAACCTTGACCCAAATTAATTTTCTAAAGGAACTTCTGATGTCTAAAGTGAGACAATTTTATACCTGAAAGCAAAGATTTTTAGCTCACCTGAGCACATGTTCAAATGAGCTTTTGTGATCACCCTGTATCCATTGTGTGTCGTTGCGTCTGAAGGTGTGAATTTAACTAAACTTGGTAGGAATGCTCCTTGGGTGAACCTATTGTAAACTTGTTCTTGAAATTTTGAATTGCCAAAAACTAGGGGCCTGGCAGGGCAGGGCTAATCAGACTTAAAGAAATTTTGCAATATTTCTTTAAAAATCTTCTCCTCTCAAACCCCTGAGCCAATTTGGAAAAATTCTTTGGAAATTTTATTTCCAAAGAATGGGACGTGACAGGGCTGGGGTTATTAGACTTAGAGAAATCATGAAATAATTCTTTAAAAATCTTCTACACCTAAACCATTAGGCCAATTTGGACTAAACTTTTGGGTGACCCTTTTCAAAACATGTTCATGAAATTTTGATTTTCAAAAAAATCTGGGTTTGGCAGGGTAGGGCAGGGTAGGGCAACTCTTTAAATGTCTTCTCCTAAACCCTAGGGCCAACTTGGACTAAACTTGGCAGGAATGTTCCTTGGATGACCCTTTTCCAAATTTTTTTTCACATTTTAATTTGTAAAAAAAGTGGGCATGGCAGGGCTAAACATATCAGATTTAATGAAATCATGGAATAATTCCTCCTAAACCACTGGGACAGAACGTAGCAGGAATGTTCCCTGGGTGACTCTTTTCAAAACTTGTTCATGAAACATGGGCATTGCAGGGCTGGCCTTATCAGACTTGGAGAAATCATTCTCAGGTGAGGTGGAGTAGATACTTTTCCGGATCAATGTTTGATTTGCCACTTGTTCGACTCACATTGGTTGTCCTGCCTCTATTTCAATGCTCTGTTGCTATGGCTTCAACTTTGATTTGAACCCAATTGCTTTTGATCCATTGTCCAAATTTAGATCTGAATGTTATCTACTTCCTGTGTTTTCTGACTTAGTTTATTTTCAGCCAATAGTTTATTTTTGGATATTGCCTGGTTTAGTTGTATTTTTTCAATGCTCATTGTGGAGATTCATCTAGGTGACCTACATGGTGCTTAACAAACAATATTCTATTGTTGGAGAATTTCATTTTCACTGTAGTTATTGTAGTGCAGGGGTATACTCAATTAGTTTTGACTCATATATTTCTTGTTGCATTTGGTAAAATAACATTTTTTCCCACAAAAAGTGTTTTCTTTTACAATGTCATTCCCTATTCAGTAGCATTTACCCTCAGCATGCTAAAATTCATCTTCAACAATTTAAACTAATTAAAATACAGTATAAAGTTTTGTTCTAAATTTTCGGAATTCAATTTGTGAACACAATTTAATATTGTTTGCAGTTTAGCTTTCAAATTTCTCCAAATATCCTGTCCCATGAGAAATATCAGTTGCAGTTTCTGTGCAAATATTTGACATGACTTGGACAAAGACAGTATAGTCTGTAACTGTCTGCACATTTCTAATGAAAAAAACAACAAAAAAATACACACTTCACACTTAAGATACATTCATTGAATATATACATTTTTGTCTATTGGATAAAACCTAAGGGGACTAATGAGAATTGTTTTTGTCCATTGAACATCTATTTGTCTGTCTGGCAGTAAATGTTTACTGTTCATCAGAAACTAATTGGTGAATTTCAACAAATTTTATAAGAATGTTCCTTGGGTAATGGGAGTTCTTATAGAAATTTCGATCCTATGAAAAATAAATATTTTTTTTATTGCAGTCAGGATACTGACTGTAATCTAGGAATCGCCCGAATTCGCTCTTTGCTTCTAGGAACCTGACAACGACCTGAAAAATTTTTCCTTGCTCGTGAATTGATTCATAATTTCTTGTAGTATACTATCTGAAAATATAAGCCCATTTATAAAGAATAACCACGAAAAAGCCGAATCACTGAATGTGCGCAGTGATTAAGGTCACGACCTCTACATGTACTTCTAAGTATACCATCTGAAACAGTGTTGCATCCAGGCCACTCAATAGAGGGTATCCTCCGGGTTTGTCATTATGTCAAAAGTAAACATCATCAGAGACATAGAATAATGTATATTAATGTGTTTGACATCATTTAATCGACTGCCTGAACTTACCATCATTACGGATTGCATTTAACAAAAAATGGGTATGATAGGCCTTGATTCATCGATCTTAGACATAGTCAAAAGAGAAACTAGACATTCTGCTTAGAGCTGTAACGATACACTTGAATATTCGGTGAATCGAATATTTTTTTACCGGCGAGTACGTATTGTATTCGTCTGTCTGAGAACCGAATATTGGCAAATACAAAATGTGAAATATTTTTCCGGGATGCAAAGTGCAAAAAAAATATCCAAGAGGTCATAGATATCCAACATGCACAATCTATAACGACGGTTTCATCAAATTTATGAAGAAAGACGTAAATCCTTAAAGCCTAGGCAGCTCCCGTAGTCGATTGACAGAGGGCGCCTCTGATGCAACTGAATACATATTCTAGATACTAAATCAAAGAATTTCTATTTCAATGGTGACAGCTATTTATTTGTTGTCTACAAGTGGCATTTTGGGTAGTGAATGATAGATTAACTGGACAATCGACGCATGACTTTGACCGTCAACGGTCAGACCTCTATTAATACTAACAATCAAAAATCATCTTTTTTAAGTCAAAGTCGCTCATATGGGCATGTGCTACGGTAGCGACGATAAATAAACAGAAATACACATAGAGGTGACTAATTTGAAATGATCCAGCATCAAACAAAGAGGGATCTTGACTGCACCCTTTGTGAGGCTTGGATTTACCATACACCTTGGATTTTTGTTGCAGAAATAATAAATTAGTTAACTTAAAACAGCTGTTTATATCACACATAGGCATAAGTTTGTTTCATTCTTTACTCAAAGAAATATATAGATAAATATGTCTGTTCCTGGAAAAAGTTGTATTCATGAATAAATATTCATATTCATGACCCTGTATCGTGATCTGTATACGTATTCTTCACTTTCTGTATCGTTACAGCCCTAATTCTGCAGTCTGGGATTTTTTCGATTATTATAACCTTCATTCTTACGATTTTAAAAGTTATCAGCTGCAAATTAATCCAGTTTTGTAAATGTGTATCTGTTCGATGTAAATTCCCAATTCGTAAAATAGAGTTCTTTGTTGATTTATTGTTACTGTATTTTTAACAATCGTAAAAAAATTAGACCAAGTCCATAACCACGAAAAAGGTTCGAAGGTCGATCCACGTGACATTTTCTCAACGCGTCGCATACCCCATGTGCTCAACAACTTGTTGGTTTCCAAGGAGACGTTGCTATGCATGATACTTAGATTTTATCCCTTTTGTCTAAGGATGGAATATTTACGTTGGTGTAAAGCTGAATTAAATTAGTTTACTTCCGACAACTATCAATAATAATAAAACATGTCTCGGGTGAAAATTCTAGCTTTTAAATATTTGCGCAAACTAAAAGAGAACCACAATTTGTAGACCTGTAGCAATTTACGGATTATTCAATTCCTATAGACCGGGAAGGTAAGGGTAGAATTTAATAATTCTCTGCAAGCTGAATTTCGTCGGTTTCTGCTAAGATCTCGTAACTACAGTTGTTATCTTTCGAAATATCGCAGGGTGATGCTCCTTACACTATCCTTGTTACAAGCAATTTCTTCATTTTCCACAACGTTTTCTACCCAAAATTTGAAAAAATCCAAAATTTCATAAACTTCCATTTGTCTCTTCAAAATTCTTTCAATTTTTGCCAGTCTAAAATTTTGTTGTTTGGGAATGGGTGAATGAAATAAAATCAAAGACGCTTATCCAATGCTTATCATTTTAGGATAGATTTAAAAAAAATACTTGGCACAAGTGTTCTCTATCGAGAGTAGATATGTCATTTTTAACAGATTTTACGATAGCTCCAAGGTAAAGGTTTGCAATTCAAAGTCAAACATTCAAATTGAGCATGTTAGTAGTACATCTCCTACAATTATGGATAGATTTCATAATAATTTGGATAAAGTGTTCACCATCATGAGTAGATGTGCCTTTTGAAACAAATTATCAAGCTTCAAGATAAAGGTCACAGCTCAAGGTCAAATATTTTTTGGAAGTCTTCTTAGAAATATATGTAGATGCCTAATAAGGATGGTAGATGAAAATTAATTTTTCGTACGTAAATCATGATGTTTTTGCCAGATTTAAATTCAAAGATGGAATTTTTGTTGATAAGGAAAATGTAGTTCAAACAAACTTTTGAAAAATATACTTTGCAAACTTTTCAATTAAAAACAGTCTTAGATTTTGTTTCTGCTAATGAGAAAATAAGTTAAATTGCTGTGCACTATTGTCATCATATTTCAAAACCAGCATGATTGTGCTGTCTAAACCATTTTGGAAAATTAGGAGGAATTGACCCATTCCCACACAGTCTTCCATTTTGGAAAATTAACCCTTGTCATGCTGAACTGGGAATATTCCGGTTTTGGCAGGAGGTGTAGACCAAGATCAGCCTGCACGTAAGTGCAGTCTGATCTTGGTCTACACCTCCTGCTTGTACTTTTCCTGCCAGATTTTTTTTTAAATTGATTTTTAAAAGAAATATTGATTTTTTTGAAAACAAGTTCTATCTGTGCTGTCAGCCCTTTGATTTTACAGCATTTCAGTAAGGTAATTTATACAGCATGACAAGGGTTAAGAGGAATTCAATGACCTTTTTTGATGCCACTCAAGAAAAACATATGGTTAAACATTGTAGTTAAATGAAGTTTTCTACCGAGAAAATTGAAAATATCTAAAATTTCATAAACTTTATAATGTCATCTGCAACTCCTTTCAATTTGGACCAGTTTAAACTTTCATTGTGTGGGAATAGTTTGATTATGAATATTATTTTTGTTTTCTTTAGGTGTTTGTTGAGACAACATTTGGTGCTTCTACTACTGCTCCAATAACTACCATTACAACTGTTGGTGAGTTCTTGTTTGATACATTAAATCATTCACACACAGTGACGCTTTTAAACGCCTCTCAATATAAAAACTTTTGAAAACATTGTGGATAGTGAAGATATTGCTTGTTACAAGCAATTTCTTAATTATCCACCATGTTTTCTACCCCAAAAGACAAAGATTTGAAAAATTCAATCAACTTGAAATTGTCGTCTGCAGCTTCTTTCAATTTGGACCAGTTTAAAATTTTCTTGTGTGGGAATGGGTTAACCCCTTCCAAAACAATAAATTTGAAACTAGTCAAAATCCAAAGAAGATACAGCTGACAATTTCAAATTGATGAAATTAACCCTTGTCATGCTGAATCAAAATCCCATACACAATTTCTTTAAAATCAAAGAACTGACAGCACTGGAAGGTCTTAATAAGGATCAATATTCACTTTAAAAAACGATTATTTAAACATCTCTTGATGAAATGGGACAAGCAGGAGGTGTAGACCAAGATCAGACTGCACTTATGTGCAGGCTGATCTTGGTGTATACCACCTGCCAAAGCAGGAATATTCTAGGTTCAGCATGACATGGGTTAAGAAATGTCTTTAAGGGTAAAAAACATTGTGGACATAGAAGAAATTGCTTGTTAAAAATTCTTTTCTGAAACTACAATATAGTTATCCACCAAATTTCCACGCAATCTTCCTTCTTTGAAAAATTAAAGTCATTGTAGAAAGTTTACAAAAAATATCTTTCTATATATTTTTAAAAAGTTTTAATTTACATATATGGTAATGAGAGATCTTTGAATATTTTCCTTCTAAAATAAAGATGGTAACATGAATCAAATTTACAATTAAAATTTTGATCAGTCACTTTCAATCAAGTACTCAAAAAGAATTACAACATGGTCTTCTTAGCATAGTAACAAGAATTAACAGATGTTAACAGTGAATGCCAAGGGGATGAATATGCTGACTGAGCAGCTTTGTTGCATAAGTTGTCTCCCCTGTTTAACTCATTCCAAGATAATGATGTTTTTTGATGCCCACCCCCCCTCCCCTTCCTCCCAAAAAATATGATTTTGGAATAAATATAATCACTTAAAAATTGTTTTCTGCAACTTCTTTCATTTTGAACCAGTCTAAAATTTCATTGTTGTGGTAACAAGGTAATCAATTTTTAGCTCAACTGGCTGAAAGCCAGAGAGCTATTGTCATGGCGTTGTGTCTGTTGTGCATGTGTCTGTCTGTCCAGTCGTCCATCCGTCCGTAAACTTGTACTTTGAAAATCTTGTCATAAAGTAATGAACAGATTTGGACAAATTTTCACAGAAATGATCCTTGGGTGACCCTCTAACAGATTCCTTCAAAGAATTTTGATCGGATGAAAAACATGGCTTTAATGGGTGGGGCTAGTTTCCACATATGGTGAAAGCTTTGAAAATCTTCTTCTCAGAAACCAATTGATGGATTTCAACCAAATTTCACAGAAATGATCCTTGGGTGACCCTCTATCAAATTCCTTCAAAGAATTTTGAGCGGATGAAAAACATGTCTTTAATGGGCGGGGCTAATTTCCATATATGGTAGAAGCTTTGAAAATCTAAGTACCTAGGGGATGGATATTAATCACATTTCAAAGAAATGATCATATGGTGAACCTCTATCAGATTCCTTCAAAGAATTTTAATTGAATGGAAAACATGGCTTTAATGGGTGGTGCCAATTTCCATATATGGTAGAAGCTTTGAAAAACGTCTTGCCAGAAATCAATTGATGGGTTTCAACCAAATTGCACAGAAATTAATGTTGGTTGAACATTTATCGAATTGCTTTAAATTATTTTGATCGGATAAAAAGTGTTGCTTTAATGGGCAGGGCTAATTTCCATATACGGTAAAATCTTCAAAATTTTTCTTCTCAGAAACTATTGGATTGATTTCAACGAAATTTGACTGGATTGATCGTTGGGTGACCTTTTATCAGATTACAAAAAAGAACTTTGATTGGATGAAAAATATGGCTTTAATTGGCAGGGCTAATTTCCATATATACTGAAAATTTAGTAAATGTCTCTGAAACCTGTTGATGGATTTCAACCAAATTTTACAGGAATGATAACCAGATGACTGTTTGTCAGATTCCTTCATATAATTTTGATTGGTTGAAAAACATGGCTATTATGGTGGTTGGTTATGTCCATATATGGTATACAGTGAAAATTTCACATAACTTGACTTGACTTTTTGTAAAAACAATGAAAAGTTTGAAATGGTCTCAAGAACTATTTCAATGATTTCAATGATGTAGATTTATTTTCATTATATTCAGTTTATTCTAAATTCTCGAAAAAATTTGCTTAACATTCATGCCTGTGGAGTGATACAGGCTCTCAAGCGCCTCTAGTTTGTAAAATCATGCCATTGGAACAACAAAGGGGCTCAATCACCTCCAAATTTTTATTCTCATTGGTCAGAGAACAAGGAAACGGTTGAAGACCACTTGTTAACCCTTTCCTGTTCAATCTCTGGTTTTTACATCCCTGTTATTCTATAATTGAGAAGATATTGTAGAAAAAGAAGAAATATCTAGTAACGAGCAATTTCTTGGGTTTTTTTATATCCCCCGCATCGATAAGATCGGGGCATATTGTTTTACCGGTGTCCGTCTGTCTGTCTGTCCGTCTGTCCGTATGTCTGTCTGTCTGCAAAACTTAACCTGCCAACTAAACATTTTCCTTTAACTTCAACCCTGATTAAGTTACAATGCTAATATTTGGTATGTAGATAGGTCTCAACAAGGCGCAACTGGGGAAGGTCATTTCGTCAATGTCAAGGTCAAAATTTTAACACTTTACCCGTTTCTAAAGAATTCCCGTTTCGGGGGCATAGTGTTTCACAAACACATCTTGTTTAAAACAAAATTTTCTGTTCTACTGAATGGTTAATTTTCAAATTTAATCCACTTTAAAATTTGTCTGCAAAACCTTTGAATTTGGACAGGTATAAAATTTTTGAAAACAGGAAAGGGTTAAATCATATACTTGAGACAAATGGCAACATGAATTAAGGCATCAATGTCTTTGAAATACTTATCTATTTTTTTGTGTGAAATTCCTTCATAATGTTGCTTACTCTGAAAACAATTTGAAAATGAAACATCAAACTTTAGGTTATATATATTAAGACAAATACATTGAACGGCTTCTCTATCAAAAGCCTCTGCTATCCCTCGGGCCTATTGAATTACCAAGCAATATTACATTGGTTGGAGTATTGAATTTTGGTGTCTGTAACTCAAAAAATATGTTGAATATTGTCTTTAAATCCACAGGGTTCGCACAGGCTTGAAAAGTACTTGAAATTGAAGGGCTGTCTTGAAAAGCCCTTGAAAACTAAATTTGCCTTGAAAAGCACTTGAAAAATAGCCATTGACCTTGAAAAGCACTTGAATTTCACTTATTCAGGTATTCCAGACAGTTAGATTCGGTTTCAAAATCAAAAGTGAGCATTTAAGAAGAATTTAGGCACGTCTGAATAAAAAAGAAAAGATCGGCGAATTCGCCATAATGTAGGTACAGGCCGAATGTATATGGCGCGAATTGGAATTTGAGTTGCTTCCCTTGCAAAATGGTGGCCGCACTACGCAGCGTGTCCGAAAAAGTAGAAATGTACGTGAATCACATAGAATTGACAGAAAACACGAACATCTTTTTCCCCCAATACGCACCCGTTCCTACGAAAAATAAAACCCAATTATGAAGAAAGTAACCATCCTTGATCCTTCCTATCCAGGGCTCCGAAAATTTGGAAATTTAAATCGGTCCGGGACAATGCAACCTCCCCCGCCGATTTAATTTTAGTAATGGTGTACTTTTTCATGAGCTAGTTATCCAAAGCTCTGTATATCTAACACAGTCATAGCGATTTTCTCTCAACACGAGCCTTTGTTGATGGAAAAACACAGCTGACGTCACAAAAATGTCGGGTCAGTCCATTCTACTCTATGGGATCAGAGGGTCGTGACGTACATCAAAAAGACCGGCGAGACAAACTCGAGTGGGTCGCCCACGTGTTGCACTATATTTCCAGAGTAGAATTTGTGCACAAATCTCGGTCATTTATCAATTGTAGTTGATATCCGATTTATTATTCGGACGTTTTCCACCCCTGAAGTAAGATTTCATGATTCGTTGTTTCTTTAACTTTATTGACAGAACTAGTGATATTATGAAGTTGTTTTCGTTTATATTCAAATTATCTGCATTCTGCGGATTTCCACTTATGGTTTGAATTATATCAGCTACGTGTCTTATCGTGAATGAAAACTATAAAACATATACTAACGAGGTGACTTTTTTTTCTACAAATTTCAAATCCAGTGTAACGTGCTAACTTGTGACAAATAATTTCATAAAAGCGCTGTGCTGAGGTATTCCGACTTTATACGAACGGCACCTGAAGTCTGTTCATGTCTCGATTTATATACACATCCCATATTATAGTAAAAGAAATTTGTTTCACGAGTAACGACAATTCAAATTGGCGCAGTATTAGATGCCCATTTTGATAAGACTTAGAACGTGTGTAAGTCAAGCCGATCCTCCATTACAAATAGTCTACAAAACTCGAGTTAAAACTATTGCTAACTGTAAATTAGGGTCTCATGCGGATTGGCACTTGATTGGCCGGCGGGTAAACTAATTATCGATCTTTGGCACTTTTGTATTACTCAATAATAAGTCCTTGAAATGGTAAGATTTGTCCTTGAAAAGTCCTTGAAAAGTCCTTGAATTTTACTTGGCCTTGTCTGTATGAACCCTGATCCACCACATCAGACAGTAATTGACTGATCATGGCTGTCAATTAAAGAATCAATTGACCAATCAAATGATTTGTTTACAACAGAGTTAAACTTTAAATTCTGACATTGCCTGACATTTATGTTAATCCATTCCAACACAATGATGCTTTTGGATGCCACTCAAGAAAAACAATAGGGAAAACATTGTGGAAAATGAAGAATTTGCTTGTATCATTCAATTTCTTAATTTTATACAACGTTTTCCACCCAGGAGTTGAAAAAAATTAAAATTTCACATCTTTTAAAAAATTTTCTGCAACACATTTCAATTTGGACCAGTCTAAAATGTTGCCATCTAGTAATTGGTTAAGCATTTTTGTTGGTTTGGCAACTTTATTGTCATAAATACAGCTTATTAAACCCATTCCCACATGACAAACTTTTAGACTGGTCCAAGTTGAAAGGAATTGCAGACGACAATTTAAAGTTCATGAAACTTTAGATTTTTCAACTTTTTGGTACAAAACATTGTGAAAAATGAAGGAATTGCTTGGAAATAGCAGGGTTGTAGGGAATACAGGATTTTCTCACAATTTCATGTAGAAACTGTCTGTAAAAATGCACAATTTTGGAGAAACGGTTGCAGGCCATCTAGAGCTTATTGAGTTATCTATTATCCAAGATATTGAAGTCTGTCATGTAGCATCTTAAGAAAACAATTATAAATCTGTTTGACAGGTAACATTTATTCTGTCTGCAATTATGTGCTGATCGATAGTCCTATTGAAATTTGGTGGACGGCTGATGTCTAAGATATCACTTTCTAGTTCTTCACAGACCAATTTATAGTATTATGTCCCAGCTTACAAAGTGGATAATACACTGGAGTCACCATGTCTGTCGGTCCACTGTCTATAAGATTGTCCATCCATATTATGTCTGTATGTCTGTCTGCAATAATCAGTGCTCTATACTCACACAGTACTTTTATCTAAACACAAGTCAAAAATCTTCGCAGACCAGTTTATAGTATTATAGTATTATGTCCTTGCTAACAAAGTGGAGAATACACTGGAGTCACCATGTCTGTCCATCCACTGTCTGAATGATTGTTCATCCATATCATGTCTGTATGTCTGTCTGCAATAATCTGTGCTCTTTACACACACAGTACTTTTCTCTATACACAAGTCAAAAATCTTTGCAGACCAATTCATAGTATTTATAGTATTATGTCCCGGCTGACAAAGTGGAGAATACACTGGAGTCACCATGTCTGTCCGTCCACTGTCTGATTGATTGTCCATCAATATCACGTCTGTATGTCTGTCTGCAATATTCTGTGCTCTTTACACACACAGTACTTTTATCTATACACAAGTCAAAAATCTTTGCAGACCAATTCATAGTATTTATAGTATTATGTCCCGGCTGACAAAGTGGAGAATACACTGGAGTCACCACGTCTGTCCGTCCACTGTCTGAATGATTGTCCTTCCATATCATGTCTGTATGTCAGTACATAAAAAGTTTTAAAAAGGGTTATAACTATAAAAATATGAACAGCAGATTAATGGCTTTTGTATACTGCACTTCGCCATGTCATGATCTATTGGAATAAAGTTTGAAGTTAAAAGCTTTTGTATTTCTAAATTCATTTCAAAAACAAAAAAAGAAGTTATTGAAATTAAGGGGCAATAACTCCAGAAATACAGATAGTAGCGTAACAGTTTTTGTAAAAATAAACTTGTAGTCATGTTCTTTTAGTGAAATGAGTTTCAGGTTGAAGACTTTCTTACTTTAAAAGTTATAGATTAACCAAAGAAATCAGACGTCAGACTGTTAAACAGATTGGACAACCGGACTGAATAACAGACGGCCGGACAAACAAAAAGTGTGTTTCCATCATATCTGCCCTAAGTGCAGTCTGACCTTAGTCTACATCTCCTGTTTGTCTTTTTTATGCCAGAGTTGTTTTTGAAATTAAATTTCATAAGAAATATTGATTACTGAACAGCAAGTATATGCTTTCATCCCTTTGGTTTTAATGCCATTCCAAAATAGATTTATTCAGCATAACAAAGGTTAATAGAGGTGGTTGTTTTTGCAAGGTTGACATACAGACTGATATGTGTCTTTGCTATCCACTTGACTTCAGCAGGACAAGGATTCAGTTTTCTTGTATTATGAACCTAAAGTTGTTCCTCAAATACAGATAATGCGAAAACCTCACTTCGTGGGATTCTTTGACTGTATAATTCATTGATTATTTACAAAATTTAGGACTACTAGAAAGGAAGAAATATAAATCTTATGTCTCCTCTAGGAATATGGTCTTATTTTCCTGCCCTCCCAGAAGGATTACAGAATTAAATGCAACTGGTTAAAGTAATTATTCTTTTATAAAAGAGGAGACTTCTGGTTTAGGATATTAACCCATTACAAGACTACTAAATTTTATACTAATACAAATTCAAAGATGAAACAGATGGCAATTTTGAGTCGGAGAAATTTAAAGAAAAAAATCTTATGGGATAGAAATATGATGAAGATGAAGAAAATGCTTTATTACAAGCAATTGTTTCATTTTCCACAATTTTTAGCTCACCTGAGCACGAACCTATTGTGATCACCTTTTGCCTGGATTCTTTCCGCCTTGCATCGTGATTTGTGCGTCATCCATCAACAGTTTCTTCAAACAGCATCATCTGCCAAACCACTCGGCCAATTTGAACCAAATTTGGCAGAAATGTCCTTTAGGAGCTCCCCTTTCAAACCAGCTAAAAGAATTGAAATCTGTAGAAAATTATGGTTGCAATGGTAACAGAAGTGAAATTGAAAGTAATCTAATTCTCTCCTCCTGACCCAGAAGGCATAGATCCTTGATATTTTGCATGAAACATCAGTTTTTTTACCTCTTTCAAAATAGCTAAAATCATGACCCTCTGATCCCCAAGGGGTAGGGTTTATATAGTAATTAAGAGTGATTTTTAAACAACAACTCCTCCAAAGCCATCAGGACAATTTGAACCAAATTTGGCAGAAATGATCCTCAGGGGGTCCCCTTTAAATATAGCTAAAAGAATTGAAATCTGTTTAAAACTCTGGTTGCCATGGCAACAAAAGTGAAATTTGAAAATACTCTTTAAAACTCTTCCTGACCCTGTAGGCACAGAGCCTTTATATTTTGCATGAAACATCAGTTTATTGACCTCTTTCAAAATAGCTAACATCATGATCCTCGGGTTCCCAGGGACAGAGCCCCATGGGGATGGGCTTTATATAGAAATTAAGAATATTTTCTGAACAACATCACCTCCCAAACCATTGGGCCAATTTGAACCAAATTTGGCAGAAATGTTCCTTAGGTGGTATCCTTTAATAATTGCTTATTTGAATTAGAATCTGCTTTTAATTCTGGTTTCCATGGCAACAAAAGAGAAATTTTAGAAATATATTCAAAAATCTTTTCCTGACCCAGAAGGCGTAAAGCCTGGATATTTTGCATGAAGTATTAGTTCATTGACTTCTTTCATATTACTTTAATTATTACCCATGGATCCATAGGGAAAAAAGTGTTCTCTTCCTTTCAAATTAGTCCTAAAGCCTTGGAACTTGTCATAAAAACTTTGGGATCCCAAGGTACAGAGCCTATATATGTATAAAATATGGTAAGCCAACTTGTATGGTACTCCTAACCTTAACATAAAATTAGACTGTTGAAAGAAAAAGAGCATTTATCTCAGTTAAGTGCTTCAGGGCCAACAGCCCTCCTGTTTTCATTTTTTTTTACTTAAGGGGTGTGAAAAAGCTGATTTGTGGGCATGGGTCATGTCAACTGTATTTTAGTGCTATCATAGATATTTGGGAAAAAAACCACTTAAAAAAACCCTAAAACCCCTAAAAAAAACCCAAAACACACATCTTGCATTAAAAATTCTTACTATTTTATTTGTAGGTATGTTTTTAGGCAATGGTTAGGATAAACTAGTCAAAATGTTCCCCATATGGTTGGAATATTGTTGCAGCTTTATCTCTTTATTGGTCTCTCAATACTTCTTCTCTTCATCCATATCTCCATTATCCTAGGACCAAACCTTTGAACCTTTTGTATGTACAGTTCTTAGGATATTGCTCCTGGCATTTACAAGTCTCCCACCGGTTACCTACATGCACTTGTTTGCTCCTGCACCAAAGAAAAAGGGGTCATCATATGAAACTTGGTTCTTCACTGATATAATGTACCATTTTTACTGATGGTCATATATTCATTGAGTACGCTCTTGACCATATATACTCTTTTATATAGTCAAACATTTTCATAAAAATTTCAAATTTAGATTTTGCCCAGTCTAAAACTATAATGCCTGAAAAAGGGATTGAAAATTTAATTGTATAATTATAAACCTTACCATATGTATAGAAACTTTGGCTTTGAAGCTTACTTAAAACTCCCTAATCACATTATTGAAGAAAGTGAGAACATTTATATGTTAAATAGTGTTGGTTGGGTAAGATCAATTTTTACAGTGCATTAAATTCTACTCACTAGTCCTAGTCTTGTTTCTTGAACATAGTTCTAGAACTTCAAATGTTCTTGAACACTTTCTAGAACTTCCAGATTGTTGTATGATAAGATCTTGAACCAGTGAAAGGTTCTAGGACCAGACTTCTAGAACTTCAGGAACAGTTCTTGAAATAAGACCTGAATTTCTAGTAAAGTTGTGGAACCAAAATGAAGTTCTTGAACCTTTTTCACTGGGGTTGTATACATCATGTAAGAAGTGATTTTTAAATATACGTTCAGGTAAGTGTAGTTTCAAAATAATGAACATTTGACTGTTGAAGGACAAGATTTTTACCAATAGAGCTTTTCCCAGCCAGAACTACATGTACTGGTACATCATTTATGTGGTAAATCATTTGTGTGTGAATTCTATTTGACACATTTTATCAAGGTCAGTTTTATAGCTTAACCTATACCTACACAATGTCGCTTTTTGAGGCCCCTCAAGAAAAACAATTGGGAGAACAGCGTTAAAAATGAAGAAATTTTCTACCCAGAAAAATGAAAAAATCTAAGTTTCATAAACTTTGAATTGTCTTCAGCAACTTCTAATTTGGATCAGTCTAAAATTTTGTCTTATTGGAATGGGTTAAGACACTGACAGTCTTGTGATGTCATTCAGGCTCCTGAAGCTTGATAGAATAGGCATGATTGATTGATAGAGCTATGTGAGCACTTGACATTTAGCAGTATTGATTCCTGTTGGTGTTACAATCAATTACGGCAGGGACAAACAATCATTAGGACCTTACCAAAATACCAACTATACTAATAAAGGAATTATGGCAATATTATAACAAAAACCATAACCCATTCCCACACATTCTCCTTCTTTTTAGCTCATTGAGGAAGAAGTGCTCATAATGAGGTATTTTGATCGTCCTCTGTCCGTCGTGCATTGTCCGTCGTGTGTCAACAATCTTAAAATGACACCTCCTCCCAAACTGCTAGACAGATTTCAACCAAATTTTTCAGGAATGTTCCTTGGGTGGTGCCCTTTAAAAATTGCTTAAAGAAATGAAATCCGTTAAAATTTCTGGTTGCCATGGAAACAAAACTGAAATTTTGATAAAAACTATCTCCTCCTGACCCAGAAGGCGTTTAGACTTGATATTTGGCCTGAAGCATCAGTACAATGACCTCTTTCAGAATTGCTAAAATCATCACCCTTTGGGTCCCAGGGACGGAGATGCAGGGTTGGGTGGGATTTATATAGAAATAAAGAAGGATTTTAAAACAACATCTCCTCCCAAACCGCTTGGCGGATTTTAACCAAAGAATTAAATCAGTTGAAAACTCTGGTTACTATGACAACAAGAGTAAAATTTGAAAAAAAACCCACCTACTCCTGACCCAGAAGTTGAAGAATCTTGAATTTTGCATGAAGCATCAGTACATTGACCTCTTTCAAAATTGATAAAATTTTAGAGCCACAGGGTGATCAGGCTTAAAAAGAAATAAAGAAGGCAACCCTTTAAAAACTATTTTGCCAATTTAAACCAAATTGGGCAGAAATACATTAGTTTGAAATTTGAAATCTGTTGAAAGCATTGGTTGGCATGGTAACATAAGTTGATATTAGGCCTTGAAGAAAAAAAAGAGCCTTATCTCAGGTGAGCGCCAGGGCCACTGGCCCTCTTGTTTCACAAAACTGGGATTATTTGCGCCATTGTTAAATTGATAAGCACTATTTAGACCACTGATTAATGGGTTCCCTGTATGTATTGTCATTATATCTTGAGTAATTGTTTAAATAGTCAGTGTAGGTCTCAATTTTTCATACGAGCTAAAAGATAATGGACCTGAGCTCATTTTGAACAGAAACGCTCCCAAAATTTATAAAAGGATCAGTTGAGAAATTACTTCAGCAAAGAGTGAAACTCGAAGATTTATTAATAGACAATTAGCAATACATTGAAAAAAAGAAAAATTATTATTGCATTTGAAATGTGTGACGCCATTAAATGTAATCAAATTCCAAGTAATAATACTTGTTGATGTTCAATACACTGACATTTTAGTTATAACATCATTTTGGGTAGGAAAAAAGTGGTTTTTATAACAAGAGTTGACTGTAACATTGTGTGATATTTAGTGGATATTTTGAGCATTTCTTCACAGAAATTGAAATGCAGGATGTAATTCATACTCTATGACTGAGAACATTATTTGCAAGAATGAAATAAAAGAAAGTTACCTCCGTTTAGGTAAATTGCAAAAAGAAAATTTCTTTTTAGAAACTAGTTTTACACGATACTCTAAATTGAGATTTTGATTTCTTATTGCCATAGCAAAGCTTATGAATTTAATTTATTTGTAAAATTATGTGATTTGTTCATCAAAAATAATTGTGTGGTAAATACATCAAAATTTCTCCTCAAGAAAATTCCAAAGAGTACTCGCAACTTTGGTTAAAAAGAGGAATAAAAGCTTTACATTTCCATGTGAGTTACACGCTTTTTTTTTTCTGTTTAAGAACTGAAGGAGCCATATAATTTTACCATTATGCTTAAGGAGAGATTTTAAACTCAGATGGAAAAAGGATCAGAATCAGAGCCATGAACGAACATTATATTTCTAATCAGCCGTTTTCTACAGAAAACTAACCTCAGTTGGTGACCATGGCCTTGTTTGTCTATGCAGTAGTAACAAGATTTTGGTTTCACACTGTCAACTACATATTGAATCATTTTGTGAAAAAAAAATGATCAGAAGAAATATATTTGTGATGATATAAAATAGAGAAGAAAAATATAGAAATGTAGTTTTTCGAGATTCAAAATTGAAAAAAGAAAAAAACACAAGAAAAAGAAAAACAAATGTAAAGTTGAAAATATCGATTATGGATTGATATGCAGATTTGAACCCGCATACATAAGTTATGTGTCAGCAATATGATAGACAGATTAGACCACTGTACTTCACAACGAATCGATACAACTGTAAGTCAAAGCACAAGCTAAAAGGAAGATTAGGTATATGACCCGGCGGAAATCATCTACAAATGATAAAAGATAATGAATTGACAGGTCAAATATGTTTTGCAATACTGTATACAATATTATATGTTGTTTGATAATCGATGTTACTTCCCTTGGTAAATCTGTTTGAAAAATAATGGATACCTCTAGTTTGCTCTCTTCAGAATAAATGTACTATTACAATATATTGAGAATTTTTAATCACCTATGTTTAATTACAAACAAGAGCAGTGCATACGGTTGCCTACGCTCAGCTGTTTGGTGCTGGATAGTGGACAAAATGCATTTAGAGTTGTCCCCCTTGATATTATAGGTTGCTCTTTTGATAGTGAACAAGTGTTCCAAGTTTCAAGTAAATGCCTGTAGTAGAACCAGAGATATCACAAAATGTCAAAGTTTTCACACAACGACGGCCACAACAATGACAACGACAAAAGCTAAAAAGGGACAGCACACACTAACTTTTGAACCAAAAGTGTAAAGTTTTTGACAACACTAAAATTTCTCAAGTGTTTAAGTTACAGATTAGCTAGAAATCAAAGTAAGTTGAATTATAGATAGGTACACGTGGTCGCTATAAAAAAAGTTTTAGCTTGCCAAAGGCTATTGTCATGATGTTGTTTCCATTAAACTGTGTCTCTGTATCACTTAAGTATGGCTGTTCAAGGGGGTCATACAGGCTGTAATCAGTACCTTGTTTGTTACGATTATTTCATACATGATGCTCTGCAAAACCAATAATATTAAGAGACTGTATTATTTCTAAGCATAGCTGTTAATGACAGGATAATATTAAATATTTAGTCTACTCATATTTTTAACCCATCCCTACAAAATTCCGCTTTAAACATTACTTATATAGTTATACAGTTTCAAGACTATGAAAGACCGTCCATCAAATGAATTTAACCCATTACCAGACAACAAAATTTTAGACTGGTCCAAACTGAAAGACACTACAGACAACAAATTTTAGTCAAAGAAAACTTGGATTTTGTTGACTTTTGGGGTAGAGCGTACTGTGAAAATGCTTGTAACAAGCAATTTCTTCATTTTTATTGCTTTCCAAAGCTTTTGTTTCTTGGGGCCTCAAAAAGCATCATTGTGTGGGAATTGGTTAGAATAACTTATTTGGGACTTACTAGTACTTGAGGAGGGAATTTTAATTTGTAGCACATTTTGAAGGGCGGCATTATGAAATCAAAGTGGGAGTTCCTGTCGGCATTCATGGGCGGGGCCAACATGGTACGTTGGCAGGGCCAGCAATTGGTTAATTCTGAGTACAACTAAGAAATTCCCTAAAAGTAACAGTACAAATTAAGAATTTGTTGAACAGCTGTAAATAAGAAGATAGTGGCACTAAGGGAATGAAAAATATCATTGTCTGAGGTCTTTCATGTAATATTCTGCTGCATAAATATTTATGTTTCCTGTCATTGAATTCTTATTCACTCCAAGTCTAAATGAAAGCTTTTGACAAGTGGCAGCTATCATTTCTGGTGATTAAATTTATTGATTCAATTATCCCATGAATGAATTGATGGACCATTTAATGCAAAAGTACGATAACTGCTTTGAATGTGTTTAGGTTTTTGTAACCATGTTGCATTACATCATAGCAATTTTCTGTAATTCCTAGATAATAAAAGCTTGATATGTCTTTCACAATAATGTGAATAGTGCAGGCTAAATGTTGCTTTTGAAATAAAGACAGATTTTGACTTTTTCATATAGATTCATTTAATATAGTCTTTAAATTTGATAACTAAAAGATAAATTGATGAAGATATTTTGATGTGATTTTAGATTTTTGTCAAAACCTCATAGGTATAGCTTATAAATGGCCTATTACCAGACAGCAAAATTGTGTGGGAATGGGTTAATTATCTAGTAAATCGTCATTGAAGTTGGATAAGAAATTGTGCCTTGGTATATACTCTGTTTACTTAGTGGAATCTGGAATAAACTTTTCAACTTTTCAGTCTGGAATATTCTGTCTATTGCTTGAAGTATAAACTAAAATCAGCTTGCACAGATGTGCTGCTGATTTTAATCTCAATAACCTGTGTACCATTGATACACTTGAATCAGAATTAGCACTGTACTTATTGACAGATTGCAACTGTCAATCAAATTATCAATTAGACCAATCAAAAAATTAATTTAGACTAGAAGTGAACTTTGAACTCAGATATAGGCTGTCATTAATGTAAGGAATTTTTTGGTCTGGCGACTTAAACATTGTAACTATACCTTATTCAAGCTGCAGTTATTATGTTTAAGTTGCTAACCATCAAATTTTTTTTTACGTGTAACTGACCAGGAATTTTTGTTTTGCTTAATAATGTCATATAATTTCTAAGCGGAACGTCCTGTTTGAGATCAGTAAGTTTGGCAAGCAGAGTCACTGGTCGGGGCCAGCGTTCTGTAATTATCTCAGTATTCAAGCAACATATAGACACTCTGTAAAGTCTTTGCATTCTCCCTTGCAATAGCAAATACTGTAAAATAATTATTGATTAACCCATTACCAGACATCAATTTAAAGAAATTGCAGACAATTAAATTGTCTTGAAATTAAAAAATATCGCTTGTATAAGGTAAAAAGATCTTTGAGAAAAGAGAGAAATTGCTTCAAACAAAATTCTTTAGTCTGCAACTTCCTTCAATTTGGACCAATCTAAAATTTTGCTGTATGGTAATAGGTTAGGATGAAGTAAAATAGGGGTTGCTTCTTTATAAAGTGAAAATTGGAATTTCAAAGTGACAGTGTAGGATGTGTTTGACAGCACTTTGAATATGGATTTTCTCCCATGTTTCTGCATCTTTAATGGCTTCAAAGGGATCTCAGAAGAAAATGATTCAAACCACAGAAATGTCAGGTTACTATAGCATTTTCATGTTCTTGCCAATAATTAATCTCAAAACTCATCTCCCAAAGCCTCTGTTATGCTAAAGTCTAGATGTGTTCCTGCCTAACAGAGTACTTCTATCCTGCAGTAATGAGTTACTCCTTAGGATGAAAACTGTATAAAACATTTTACTACATAAGAGTAGAACTGACCAATGACAGCTGTCAATCAAAGAATAAAACAGCCAATCAAATCATTCATTTTGACTGAAAGCAAAACTTGAGCTCCGACTATGGCTGGCATTTTTATGAAGCATTTTAGATGGTTTGTTGACTTAAGCATCATAACTACAGCTTATTCAAGCTGTGTTACGACATTTTGGTCACTAACCAACCAACCAACCATTTTACTTGTTTCTTTGATGAAACTTGCCATAAGTGTTGCAATATATCACAATTGAATATCCTGTTGGAGTCAGTGGGTGTGGCCAGCGGAGTCAGTGGGCAAGGCCACTAATTTGTCATTTGTTCTGTTGACCAGTAACATCTCTCACTGTTACAATAGCTCTAGGGGAGTGAATTGAAAATAGGAGTCTTTTAAATAAAAAAATACCTTAATGGCTCTGCTAATAAGAATAAGGAAATAGACTACTTTTTAGCTTACCTGAGCACAAAGTATGCTTTTGTGATCTAGCTGTGTCTGTTGTCTATTGTCAATCATCTGTTATCCATCCTCCTTGTGTGTCAAAATCTTTTGTGCACTCTAGAGAGCAAAATTATAGCTCAAATGTCTTCAAACTTGGTCAGAGTATTTGTCTGCATGATATCATGAACAAGTAATATATTTGATCATGTAAGGTCAAAGAGTAGTCAAAAGGTCAAATCCTAGAAAAAATCTTGTATGCACATTAGCGGGCACATATTTTGAATTTTGGTCATTTGATCACAGAAGGTCAAAAACTCTTAGAAATACCTTGTGTGCACTCTATATAGGGCATATTTTTGCCTCAATACCTCAGTCAATAAAGATACTGGTTCAAATGGGGTTATAAAAAGAAGGTCCCAAGGTCAAGCTTTGTGTGGACTCTAGGGGACACATTTCCCCCAAATAGTCTTGATATTCAGTCAGAATGTTTGTCTTCATAATACCTGATGAGGTCAGGTAGGGTAAATTAGTAGATCACCTAGTCAAATATGGGAATTACCTTGTGTGTGCTCTAGAGGCAACAATGTCATGGTATTCAGAATGTTTGTCTGAAATCGATCTTTGATAACTATGATAATGGATCACTTGTGATAAAAAAAATAGGTCAGAAGGCAAAATGTCAGAAACATCTTATGTGCAATATAGAGGCTTTAGTTTTGCCTCAAATACCTTGATATTTGGTCACTAGGCCAACTCATATGCACTCTAGATGGACCTTTTTTGCCTCATCTGTCTTGATATGTGCTTAGAATGTTCATTTGCAGTGTATTTCAGACAAGTTCAATATTGGATCACATGGGGTGATAAAGTAGGTCACAAGGTTAAATCTAAAACTGCTTGTTTGCACTCTAGATATCATATTTTTGGCCAATTTTAAAGCCTTGATATTTATTCAGATTGTTTTTCTGAATGATATTTCAGGCAAGGAAGAAATTGGGTTCAGTAGGTCAAATCATTGAAATACTTTGTATGCACTCTAGAAGCTATACCTTAGGCTTGTATGCCCGAATATTTTGTCAAAATGTTTGTCTCTGATATCTAGGATAAGTTCAATATTGTGTTACTTTGGGTAAAACTTTGAATAACTTTTTATATAGACTAGAGACTACGTTTCTGACACATATATCTTAAACAATTTCTCTGAGATAAGTCCAAGACAGAATTTCGATATAGTCTCACATTTGATAAAAGATTAGGTCAGTTGTTCTTTTTAGGCCATTTGTAACAATGCCACTGACTCAAGTGAAGACCTTAAGGCCAATGGCCCTCTTGTTTCCTACAGAATATTAGAAAATATGAGATTTAGTGATATGTTTTGTTTTTAAAGCGTTTGCGCCTAAAGTGTTAGTGCAAAGCAAGCTTTTGTGATTGTTGGTCATCCATTGTTTTAGATCTCACAGTACATCAGTTCATTTCCCAGTCTATTTCCATCCTTTTATTTCCTAGTCTACTATTTATTAAGGTCTTCCATCCTTAAAGACGTAGCTCTTTTTGATGAATATTTAGCTTGGCTGTTTTCAGAGAAAACCTGAGATATTGCTATTTCCATGTCATTATCAGCATCAGCATCACCGAAAGCTTTGAAATAATTTTCATATTTTAATATATCTAGTATTACTAAACAAATTATTTAGAAACTCAGAATATTTATGCTCACTATCAAAAGAGTAATCTTTATCAACAAGGGGAATCTAAATGCATTTTATTATGCCCTTTTTTTCAATTCAGAAGTTTTAACCTCTATCAAGCACTTGAAAAGCCAAGAGTTTGTATCACCATGTGGTGCTCTTGTTATAACAATGTTGTTTGGGTAAAATATTACAAAAATTGTTAATGTGCTCAATTTACTCCATTAAGAAACATTTACTCCATTAAGAAAAAAATGTTGACATGACAATAGAATATAAAAAATTACAGAGGATTTAAGAAGTCTTATTTTGATTGCAACTCCACCTTTGATATGTAGCCATCATCTGACAAACTTTCAAGCAAAATGCTCATGGCAATGATGGAAATAGGATTTTTGTGAAGGGGTAGAAGTAGGATAGAAATTATTGTAGAAAAAGAAGAAATAGCTACAACATTTTCTCAATTATGATATCACAGGGACATAAAAACCAGGGATTGAACAGGCAAGAGTTAACAGAGGTTGTTATGTTACCCTTGTTAGTATGACTGTATCTACTGATAATGAGGTTATGTTGGTAAGACCTTGACAAGGTCAGCTGTCAAGGTCATCCTGCAAAACAAAAAGCAAGAAAACTCTCCCACACTTAGGCATATCTATTTCAAAACTACATCTTCTATATTTGCAGGAGAAGAGGTTGATAGTGTTATATCATCTACCATTGCCTCCACAGGCACTTCAAATACCATCCTTAGTCATGCCAACAGTACAGATTCTAGTGGGGTGAGTTACACTTATTTTTATGCTGCCCTAAAAGCAAGCATATAGCCACTGCTTTGTCTGTGGGAGCCATCTGTCCATCATTCCTCCTGACTGTCTATTCTTCCATCAGTCCAGAGCAATATCTGTCCCAAATTTAATGCAAATAAGGGTCCTTAATTTCATGTACATTTTGTCTTGTGTACAATATCCCTAAGATTAAGTATTTTCATGTTTCTTCAAGCCTATTGAATATATAATTTTAATTTTGGGTATGTAGCCTACTCTCAGCAATCCCTTTTAAATACAGGACACATACCGTATAGCTTTTTATTTCTGTGGGGTCCAATTTTTTCCTAAAATCGTGGGGATTTAAAATTCCTGCACATTATTTTTATCTAGTCATTTACCTTACCAGAAGGATTAAATTTCTGTGTTATGAAATCAAAATAAGATAAGTTTCCATAAATTGGAAAATTAAAGTGTCATGAAATTAAATTCTGCCTTTTCACACTACGAATACCAGGTAAGACTGGTCTAAAATTTTATTGTTGGTTAAGGGATAATCTGACACAATCTGTAAACTCGTTATGTAGGTTAGGGTACAAAATATTGTAATTGCTAGGTAGGAGGTAACTGGAAATATTATGAGATTAGTTTATATAAGACAAATTATTTAACAACAATAATAGCCTCTACATAAAGGGTTATTTTTTGCCGGATTTTAATTCTAGGTTGCTGTCCAGGACAGCAGATAAAGCAGGAATTAAGTTCCCACAGAAAATAATTCTGTACAGTACTCAAGGTCAAGGTCAAATTTTTAACTAGGCTGTTTTCGGAGAAAATCCGAGGTATTGCTACATAAAGAGTTAGTTTTTTTGCTGGATTTTAATTCTGGGTTGCTGTCCAGGACAGCAGATAAAGCAGGAATTAAGTTCCCACAGAAAATAATTCTTTACAGTACTCAAGGTCAAGGTCAAATTTTTAACTTGGCTGTTTTCGGAGAAAATCCGAGGTATTGCTACATAAAGGGTTATTTTTTTGCTGGATTTTAATTCTGGGTTGCTGTCCTGGACAGCAGATAAAGCAGGAATTAAGTTCCAACAGAAAATAATTCTATACAGTACTCCAGGTCAAGGTCAAATTTTTAACTTGGCTGTTTTCGGAGAAAACCCGAGGTATTGCAATAGCCTTGGTGCCATTGTCATGCGAAAACTTTGACATTTTGTGATATCGCTGTTTCTACTAAAGGCATTCACTTGAAACTTGGAACACTTGTTCACTATCAAAAGAGCAACCAATACTATCAAGATGGATAACTCTATATGCATTTTGTGCTTTTATCCACTATCCAGCACCCAATAGCCGAGCGTAGGCACCCGCAGGGGGTGCTATTGTTAACCCTTACCTTTAAATTTTTTTCAATTTCTTGATTCTCTGCAGCCCTTAGGCTGAATTGAATTAAATTTCACATAAGAAGTCCTAATGATATTTCCATGATTTTCAATTTAAGACTTCATCATGGGAAAAAAGGGACTTTGTTTCTATTTGAATTCCAATTGATATTAAAAATTTAATGTTGGATAGAGTGAGAAGAAATGCAACTCTAAAGAAGATTAACCATTTTTTCTTCAATCTTTTTTTCAATATTATTTTGTCTTCACCATTACTCTCATAGTATAGAAGCTAGTAACAAGAAAGCTTGTGGGGGAATATAAATCATTGAAATCAATATTTTCACCTTAAATTTTTGTGTTTGCCTTCTACAGGGGGCAATTGAAATGTCTGTAGCCTAGGGCAAAAATAGACCTGTTATAAGCATACCAACTTCGGTCTATGTTGATAAAATATTGCAATCACTTTTTAGTAACAGTAGTTTTCTCTCTCTGTTTGTTTTTCTTTCTTTTTTTTTTTAACAGAAATATAATTCTCAAACATACCCACTATGAGTTATTCTAAAAAAATTGACAGTGTTGATCATGCAGTTATTCAATATCTTAACCTCATAGGCTTATTGGCTAAGGAAATTCACAAGGCCACCAACTGTCACCTGAAAGTACAACATCAATGAAATCCATGACATGATTATGGCAGATTGGTGAATTACACAACAGTGCATTGCTACGCAGTTAGGTAACTCATGGCATCAAGTTCATGCAATTATCCATCATGATTTTCTAAGGTTTCTGGCAGATGGCTCCTATGGCTTCAGAGTGGTGTTCAAAAATGGGCTTGGTATAACATTTCCAATGAAAACCTTGCCATGTTTCTGAGGGATCTGGAGAAATTTGTCAAGCAGTTTGTTACTGTTGATGAAATAAGGGTTCACTTCTTTGAAACAGAGACAGATAAACTGTCAAAAGAGAGAACACGCCCAGGATCACCTCGGGGAAAAAGGCCAAGTCAGCAACATCCACTGGGCAGGGATAGCCACAGTTTTCTGAGATACTAAAGGCGTACTGTCGTTGAGATATATTGAAAAAGTTCGTGGAAAAATGTCTTTACATGTGCTCTTTCATCAGGACAATGCCTCAGCACACAAGTCAACCTTTGCCATTATCATGCCTCAAAGGCTTCAAGGAACCACACAGAATCAATTGGGAATCATATAATGCTTTACTCTCAATAATGGTCCAACAGATTGTACATGTGGTCAAAACTGAAAGTAGACAATTGAAATAACTTATTAGCAAAAATATTAGATATAGACCTTCAATGTGACGGGCAATATGACATTTTCCTACTGAAAACACCACAAATAAGAATTGCTTAGCAAAGAAATTTAGAAAATGGACATTCATGATAGGGTACGAAATACCTTTGAAGTTAACCCATTCCAACACAGTGGAATTTTAGACTGGTCCAAATTGAAGAAGCTGCAGACAACAAATTCAAGTTGATAGATTTTTTAATTTTTTCGTCGTTTTGGGTAAAAAACATTGTGGATAATGAAGAAATTGCTTGATACAAGCAATTTCTTCATTTTCCACAATGTTTTCAAAAGCTTTTTTCTTGAGGGGCGTAAAAAGGAGGGATTGAGTTGTAATGGGTTAAAGAAATCTTTGGAAGTAAAATTACGATAAATGTCTTTAGAAAACAAAGGTAGGGAGATAAATGCATCAAATACATACACTGTTGTGCTCTAAACGTTTGGAATAAGACGAATAAGTCTGAAAAGACTAGAGAAATTAACAAAAGCATTGAGAAATGCTGTAAGAACACAGTAGAAAAACACGTGAGCCGGTACGGATACACTCCACTCAAAACTTGCGGTATAACACCACCAAGTTAAACATCCAGCACAGCCATGGCCAATATTAAAAAATGTGGTTTCAAACTGGTTTGGCATCGACCTTATTCATTTGATTAAGCACCTAGAGTTATTCATAAAAATAATTTTCAGAACACATATTGTCTCACAACTAGTGCTTTCAGTCCTTTGATTTTTATGCAGTTTTATTCACCATGACAAAAATTAATATTTGGTTGGTACCAACTTCATACTTCTTACAATATAATACTTTATAACAAGGGGTTGATTATAAGGTCTTTTTCCTGATAAAGAGTTGGCCAAACTGAGCACAAGACTGTAAATTGACGCAAAATTTCCATTTACGTATTAGGTATTCTCTGCCAAAAATGTAATACAGATTTTGTAAGAAATCATCACCATTAGATAAATTGTGAAGAGCTTTTAGCATTATTTCTTGTTTGGAGTAAGTGATATAGATTGCTTCTCTGGTTTAAAGGTTTGTACTAGACATTTCATATAAGTTATGAAATGCTAAAGTTAGCATACACTTATATGAAAGAAAATGTTAAAAATAAATTTTCACTTGAAACCAGCCAAAAGCTATTATTATGCATTTATCTTATGTCATGCTAAAGAAAATCCTCTAAAGAATTGCATTAAAATGAAAGGGTTGAAAGTACTGGAAGCACAAATTGTAGGATAATGTTTATTTTGGAAATTAAACTTATAAACAACTCTAATTTAAAAGGGACAAGCATTTGGTGTAAAATAAAACCAGACTGACCATACATTGTTTATGCAAGATGATCTGTGTCTATACCTCCTACCCAAACAGGAATATTCTGTGCTCAGCATGACAGAGGTTATGCACGTGCAAAAACTATTTTTCCACCTAGAAATTAGTAAATTTCTTATAACCACCACATAGTGTCATTAAGAAAGAAAAGCTTCTGTTTTTCTCACCAAAAACAGCCTTAGCCGCTGTGATAATTTCTTCTGCTTTTGCTTTATGTTGTCTTTAAAAAGGTACCCCCCTTTGCACTTCTATATGAAATATACTGAGGAAAAAAAGTTAGCAATTTCGTACGTTACAGCCAATTTTCCGGTGTCTTGCTTTGGACTCAAACCATATTTTCACACATCGATCTTTTATGTGTTAGTCACAGTATTTAAAAAAATCAGATGATTTCAAGGTCATGCATGTTTGTTGTACAGCATCAAATGTGGTAGGGGTAGGGAAGTAAAAGTAACACAAAGATTTGATATCTTGTGTGTCCACTGTTTGCGCCAATAAAGGCATCACAGCGTCTTCTCATGCTGGAAATGAGCCTACGATTAATGGCCATAGGGATACGACCCCATTCCTGACACAGAACACGTTCCAGGTCTCTAACGTTATTAATGTCATTCCTGTCTCTATCTCTCCAACCCAGATGGTCCTAAAGGTGTTCGATCGGAGACAGATCCGGTGATTTGGCTGGCCAATCCAACACATCAACATTATCAGTCTGTAAAAGGTCCAACTTGTGCCGAGCGATATGTGGGCGAGCATTATCTTGCTGAAAAATGGTAGCAAGCCCTTGAAGCAAGAACGGCAATACCACTGGCTGGATAATTTCGGTGCAGTATCGAACAGCATTTAAGTTTCCCTGAATAGCTACCAAGTCAGTCTTGCCACAGTAAGATATACCACACCAGACCATGACCCTGCCGCCTCCAAAACGGTCATGTTGAATGATGTTGGCGGGATCCATCCTTTGGCCATCACACCTCCAAACACGTACCCTGCCATCAAACATCAAATTAAAACGTGATTCGTCTGTGAATAGGACCTATTTCCACATTTGTCTTGGCCATCGACGGTGTACCCTTGTCCAATTCAATCTTGCATGTCTGTGTGCACGTGTCAAAGGAATGCCAACGTAAGGTCGAAGTGCGCGTAAACATGCCGAACAAAGTCTGTTTCTTACAGTATGAGCACAGACCAGTGTTCCAGTTGCATTTCGTACCAAACCGGCTATACAAGTGTTATTGAGGAAGCAATTATGCCGTTAACACGTCACGATGTAATTGTCCTCACGTTGGGTAGTCTTATGTGGCCTGCCTGAATGTGGCTTGTTTTTGACGGTGCCTAATTGACGATACTTTGTTCTAAGTCTTGAAATGGAGCTTTGGCTCACGCCAAAATGTTGAGCCACCTCTTTCACCATCATACCACCAGCCAGCATACCAATGGCTATGTTCCGTTGGTCTAAGTTAAGCCCTGGACGTCCCATTTGAATTTTTTTAAAAATTTAATGAGTTGTATTGTTATTGATGATAACCAATAAACTGGGATAGATATTGTGAATATAGACTTCACGTACATGTGGAAGCACGTGCAGAACATGTTTTAGCAAAATTGCGTCAGACAGCCTTTAGAAGCAAGAAAAAGTGCTCTCAATGCATAATTAGTTAGTTAGCTTTTAAAAATTGCGAACGAGACTGATTTTATAAGGTTTATATATTTACGTTGAAAAATAATGTAGGTCGAAAAAAATTGCTAAACTTTTTCCCCTTAGTATAGAATGAAATATTGGGGTGTTACCATGACTAAATTCCTTGTTAACCTGTCATGCTGAACCAGGAACATAACTGTTTTGACAGGATAGCTAAAGATCTTCTTGCACATTTTGTGTACTCTGATCTTAGTTTACACCACCTGCTTGTCCCTTAAAGCCAGAGTTGTTTATGAAATTGGTTTTAAAAAGAAATATTGACCACAGTTTGTGATTTTAAAAAGAAATATTGACCAACAGTTTGTGTCTCAAGTGCTTTCGGTCCTTTGATTTTGATGCAGTTCTGTAAAGGATTTTAATCAGCATGACAAGGGTTAAGGTTATATTCATATAGATAAAGGCGAATCATGACTTGTATTACAGCAATGTGTGCTTTACCTTAAATGGAAGAAAAATCTTCTAATTAGTTTACATTACCTAGTACTATATGCTCAAAAGTAATTCTCACTAAGAATTCAGAAATCTTGTCTGTAAAAATTCTGACTGTCATAATAAATGATCTTTTTTATGGTATAATTACGGGCAGAAAGCAATGATTAGAAGCTGATTATAGCCCAGAGTAAGACAGAGGCAAAACCAAGAGAGCTATTTATGACTGCCAAATTACATTTGACATTTAAGAACTAGTACATTGATAGTTTTTTTGTAGGTTTAATATGGACTTAAACTAGATTACTTTTAATACATAATTTCATGCTTCCTGGGAAAATTCAGGGGGGCATATATGTATGTCCTTCTGTCCATCTGAAGCCATTTCTCTATGACCCTTAAAAAAGAGACCAAATTGTATGAAACCTTGTATATTAACTCTAGAATATTTTGCAGATACCATATTTTTCTTTTCTCGATTTAAGACTGCATCAAGGAAAAAGGGGAATTCATCTCTTATCTCCAAGATATCTTTTTACACATTTCTCAAATTAAGGCTGCATCATGGAAAAAGGAGACTTATTCCATAAGCCCAACTCTGACAATATCAGTAGATATTTTTGTTAGTACTTTAGATGTTTACACCATTTACAGTCAAACCTGGTCATCCGGTCACCTCCATTCAGCATTCACCTGTCTTAAATGGCCAGTTTGATGTCCCCCTGATAATTTCTACACTAAATTTTACCTGTATTCAACAAGCACTACTAAAACGTGCCCAACGGCCATCAAAATCATGTCCCATTCTTTGAAATAATGTGAGTTTACGGCCAATTTACAAGCCCATGGCAATTTTCATGGATAAGTAATTATCATGGTGCCTAATTGTTTTCACATTATCTATTCAAGTGTCAAAATCACCAACTAACAGGTGTTTTGTAGATAACTATGAAGTCATCAAAATGTCTAGTTTTGATACATTGCTCTTATTCGGTAATTGAATTTTATACATATGATATTCAAACTTTATCAATAAAGATTAATCAAGTATGACCATTGAAATTACTGTTCATGGAAAGTAATCTAATTTTGTTTTGGTACAGAGTTTGTTTGCACTTTAGAGGTGAGTAAACAAATTCACACAAAGACTAATTCTGACTAGATTCTAATTGGTATTTATTGAAAAATAGTGTTTTACACAATAATCAAAATTGTTGAGCATACTGATCCTCAGTTGACCAGCTTGTATAATGTAAATTGTTTGATCTTTGCAAAAATTAACACAACCGTTCAAGCTATTTAATCTGGTTTGAACCTTTGTAATTTCGATGGATAATCTCATCGACTTCATGAGCATATAGACCTACCAGTATTCTTACCAAAATTTTAAAAAAAAATGTTTGAATGAGCTTTTCTATGAAACTGAAAACTTTCTAGCCATCTTAATTTTTTTTCATACAAATATCAGGCCATCACCTTCACAGGCCAACCTGTATTAAGCAAGCACCTGTCTTAAGCAAGCCATTTTAGCAAATCCTTTAATTGGTTGCTTAAGACAGGTTTGACTGTATTTCTTTGTATCCTAATAGGATACTCAGAACTCAGAGTTATTTGATTCATACATAAGGGATATCACTCTGAAAGCATGACAATAATGTGATGAAAGTGCAAGATCGGTAGTATTTATTTTATATTTTCAATCTCAGAAAACCCTCTTACAGGGCTGCAATTCAAAAAGCATTCTGAGTATATTCAGAATCTAGTTCAAAATGGAGGGCACTACAAGAATATGTCCAATCCCGAGTATTTCAAACAACCGATCACCTGCACTCCCTTTGGTTCACACTAGATTTAGCTTGAATACATGACCCGGTCCTAAGCGCTTCAAACTAACAAGGATTTTTACTGTAGGAAAATCTTTCATTTTCTTCTCAGAGAATATTTGGGAAATTCACCCTTTTGTAGATCAACCAAATGAAAAAGTGTGGCTTTTCAGATTTCGCAGTGCTTTGATTTTATTTCAGCAATTCTAAACAATTTTGAAATGAAATGGGCTAGGAGTCATTAGGCTTTACCTAAAAGCAGTAAAAATTTGATATACAACTGTATGTATCAAAAGTTTTCCAGTAGTTTGCTGTAAGGAAACTGGAGATATGACAAAAGGTATTTTGGATCCTTGAAATTATGTTGACATTTAAGATCCTAGACTTGACTATTTATTGGTAACTAAGTTTCTCTATCCTGGGGACATAAATGATATTTTCTTATACCATATGTATGTTTGAAATTTAAGGAATAGTTTGTTGAAAGAATCCAATATTTCCAACTGTTCCATTATAAACACTGATCCCCCCTCCCCGCCCCCCAAAAAGCTGTAGCTAGATGTTAAACAAAAGTACCACAATGTAAGGCACCTGATGAACTTTGTAGCATTTGACCAATCCCGACTGTTGATCAAAATAGCCATTTAAATTATTCGTTTAGATAAAAAGTGGAATTTGAACTCCAACATCAGCCACCATTTATGTGAAGCATTTTTGTTGGTCTGGCAACTTAAATGCCGTAACTATAGCTTATTCAAGCTGTAGTTATGACTTTAAGGCCGCCAACAAACCATTCTACATTTTTGTTACATGCTACTAGCCATTAACTTTGCAAAATAACTCCGTTTGAAATCGAAGTGGATCTTCCTGTCGGATTCAATGGGTGGGGGCCAACGAAGTAATTTGGTGGGACCAGCATTTGGTCAATTTACCTATTACGAGACAACAAAATTTAAGACTGGTCCAAGTTTAACCCTTTCCCGTTCAAATACAGGATTTTATGTTCCTGTGACTTTATACTCGAGAATACATTGTGGAAAAAGAAGAAATTGCTTGTAACAAGCAATTTCTTCTTTTTCCACAATATTTTCTACCACATAGGATGGTTTCATTTCAAATAGCATCCAGTTTTCATTGTCATCTGCAACCTCTTTTGATTTGGACCAGTCTAAAATTTCCAAAAACAGGAAAGGGTTAAAGATGTTGCAAATGATTTGTTTAAGATAATAGGATTTTAAAATAATTATTGCTCAGGGTAGAAAACATTTAGGGCAATAAAGAAATACCTTTTTTTAAGCAAATCTTCATTTCTCACAATATTTTCTGTTCATATGATGACCCTCTGGGGCCATGTTTGTTCTTTGCTCGGCCTTTTTTTACAAAGAAATAAAGAAGGAAATCTTTTTAAAAATCTTGTCTGAATCTAATAGGCCTTTAGTTTTGATATGAGTAATGTAGCATCTCCTTGTGGACCTCTACCAAGTTTATTCACATAATGACCCGGAGGGTTATATTTCTGCTCTACCAAGGCTTGCCACGTTTTGAATAGAAACAAAGAATGAAATCTTTATATACCTTCTTTGAAACCCAAAGGCTTTGGTTTTTGTACAAAAACATGTGCTTGTGAATTTCTACAAAAAGTGTTTGTATGATAACCCTGTAGTCATGTTTTGGCTCCACCAGGATCATCCCATTATACTCAGAAAGAAGGAAATCTTTTAAATTGTCTTTCTCTGAAATCAAAAGGCCTGGAAGTTTTGCTGTTGGTATATTACACCTCTATTGGACTTCTCCCAATTTTTTGAATATCATGACCCTGGAGTGATTTTTGGCCTCTGCCTAGGCGCATCCTATTTTACATAAAAACAAAGAAGTGTCCCTCGAAAAAAATCTTCTCTGAAATCAGAAGACCAGAGCATTAACATGCAGTATGCAGCATTTTCTAAGTAAACCTCTACCAAGATTTTACATATGATGACCAAAGGGTTACATTTGGGCAATACAACTTAGTTCCCCAAAGACTGTGGCCATAGGGCAGTGATAGTGCATAAGACACATAGGATTCCTATAGTCAAGGGGTTCCTTGGTTGATCCCCTGCTGCAGCGAATATCCTTTCAGACATTAGTCTGCCACCATTGGAGGGATGATTGTAAACCTAAGTGAGATGAGCAGCTGGAGGCTCAAAAAGGATGTAGTGGTAGTACTGGTCTGAAAAATATCAGATGCCCCAGCAGCTGCAATATGACAGAAATACTGTTAAAAGTGGCATTAAACCGCTTTCAATCAATCAATTACAAAGTAATAAAGAAGGAAATCTGATGTAATCTTTTATGAAACCAGAAGGGTTAGAGTAATGATATTTGGTATGTGGTGTTTCAATAAGTTCTGTCCATGTAATGTTCCTTGGGTCAAGAGGACTCAGGTGAGCAATACAGAACCATGTTAACTATTTATGACCCATTTAATAAATTCCATCACCATTCATTTAACCCATTCAAACACAATTCCAATTTTTTACACCCGCCAAGAAAAAAGGTTTGGATAAAATTGTGAACAATGTCACAAGCCATTTCTACAATGCTTTCTACCCAAAATTACAAAGATTTTTCAAATTCCAATACAATGGGTCCCATAGGGAACTTTCCTTCCAAATTAGCCAAGTGGTTTAGGAGAAGTCTGATAAGCCTGCCATGCCACACCACAAATATTTTGCAAATCAAAAATTTATGAACAAGTTTTGAACGAGTTACCTAAGGAACAAGGAACATTACTGTCAAGTTGGGCTCAAATTGGCCTAGTGGTTTAGGAGGAGAAGATGTCAAAAGGAATTATAGACTATGAATGAGGCCCAGTGGACATGGGGTGACCGATACTGCTTGCCTTGTGCATATTGTGCAAGATGACTAGGACAAGATCAAGAATGCAAAAGCTAAAGCCATACTTTGGATCTTCTCTTAAAATTAATATACATTCCTTAGGTGCCACCCCCTCACCTATTCACGCTCCAAAATCTTTGCCTGGTCGAAATTTAAAGAAAGCGCAGACAAAATTTTATAGTTTATGGAATTACAAAAATCTTTGTCTTTTGGGGTAGAAATCATTGTGGATAATGAAGAAATTGTTTGTAACTTTGCTTGTAATTTCATCATTTTTCCACAATGTTTCCAAAGCTTTATTTCTTGGGGGCATCTAAAAGCGTCATTGAGTGCGAATGGGTTAAAAATTGCTAAAAGAAATGAAATCCATTTAAAACTATGGTTGCCATGATAACAAAAGCAAAAATGGAAAAATAATCCTTAAAAAAAATCGCTGTCTGACCCAGAAAACTTAGAGCATTTATCTCAGAAGAGCCCCCCAGGGCCAATTGCCCTCTTGTTACTGGTGGAACTCAAATCACATTTTGCCTTACATTTTTGTAGTGTATTCTAAAGATTGACAAATGTAGTTGTGCACAAGATGAAAATTAACATTATTTTTAGCTTCCAAAGAGCTAGCATAAAAGAATGAAAATGAATACTTTATTACAGCAAAACCAGCCAGTTTTAGCTCACCTGAGCATGAACTGCTGAAGGTGAGCTATTGTGATTAAGAATTGTCTGTCGTCCTTCTATTTGTCCGTCAGTCCATCTGTCTGTTTACAATTAAACGAAAGACTCTCCTCATAAACTACTAGATTTCAACCCAACTTCACAGAAATGATCCTTCGGTTATACTTTTTCAAAATACTTCTATCCTATTTGTTACTTGTTGTTCAGTTTAAGCCACTTTATAACTTTGTCTGCAAAGTCCTTGAACTTTGACCAGTCATATTTTGTTGGTTAACCAAAACTGCCTTTGATGTAAAATATTTTTCATGTCAGTTACTAGAAGGCCTTGAGTTTTTCCAGACTCTGTTTTGAAAAAAATCTTTCCAAGAGTTCATAATAAGCTCAGTCAAAAGTGGAAACATTTGATTATTATTATAGTTCAATAATTGGTTCTTGTGTTTTTCATATGATAATAACCAAGTTTGGGGTACCTATGTGGCTTATATGTTTGCTTGATAGGGATAACTATTTGGCTTTTAAAGCAGTCAATTCTTATATTCATCTGTTTTCCTTATAAAGTAAACATTCAAATCAGGGATTATTACCAATTTTCTCACATGTACTTTGGTGATTTATATCTCTCAATTCTCTTGGGTGTAATTTAGAGGAATAATTCACACACTACAGAACACAGGAATTGTCCATTTTCTTGTCATAAATAATAAATAAGAAACTGTAACAAGCTGCCAATATGATATTGAAGACTAAGAAAGAAAATATTTAACCTACCAATTAATCTAGGTATACAAACTTAAGGTCTACTTTGCACAAGAAATATTAAATTAAGTTCTGTACAGAGAGCAGACACCAAAGTATTATCACTTAGAGAGCAGATTATCTTGAGAAAAATCCAGATCATTGACACATAAGGTGAAACATATTCCCCATGACTCACTGTTCATTATGAGGGAAAACATGTTTTGCTTACCTAACTGGACAGAGTGCATGCACCAACTGTGTTTATCCTATGTCACTGTTCTGACTGCACAAACCAAATCATTTGGACCTTGAGTCACTTTCCAGATAATGGAAACCAAAGCATATTTGCCTTGAGTCACTGTCTAGACTGCAGTCTGTAAAACAAGTTGACCACCTCTGTAGCTGTCCAGAGTCACATTGTGTCACTTTACAGTAAATAGACATTATTTTTTTCTTCTGAAGTCATTTTCTAGACAGCAGACACCAAAGCATATAGGTCTTGAGTCACTGTCGAGAGTGCAGACACCAAACATGTTTATCTTAAATCACTATCCAGACTGCAGGCACCATACATACTAACCTTGAGTCACTGTATATCAGTAGACATAGAGACATGTTAGTCTGAGTCAATATCAAGACTGCTGTTACATACAAATTGACTTTGAGTCACTGTCCAGATAGTAAACACCAAGTTATGTCTATCCAGACAGCAGTCACCAGTCACCAAGCAAAGTTCATTCTTTTTGTCACTGTCTTATTACAGACACCAAAACATACTAACCTTTAGTCACCAAAACATACTAACCTTTAGTCACTTCTTCTTTATACACAATGTTTTCCCAATTGTTTTTCCTCAGGGTTGTCAGAAAGTGTTCATTGTGTGGAAATAGGTTAAATCACTCTAGACTATAGAAAACAATACATGTTGGCTCTGAGTCAGTGTCCAGACTTCAGATACAAAAAATCATTGACTTTGAGTCAATATCAAGACTACAGACACTGAAGCATGTAGTCACTGCCAAGAGTTCCAACATCAAACATGATCAACTCAAATATTTTTTCCAGATTGTAGCTACCAAAACATGTTGTCTATAGTCATTGTCAAAAGAGCAGACCAGACTGCAGATACCAAAATATGCTTGAATAGAATCACTGTCCAGAAAGCAGACTTCAAACCAATACTCATCAAAATTCAATATCCAGAGGTACCAATACCAGCAAAGCATAATTATCTTAAGTTACTCTACATTAAGTGCAGACACCGATGCATTCTATCCAGCATTTCACTCTAAAACATATTTATTATCTCTGTCGAGAGTCAAAAAAATCAAAATGTGATCACCTAGAATCACTGTCCAAAGTGTAGACACTAGAAAGCATTTTCACCTTAGGTCGCTAGCCATAGGGCAGATGTCAAATCTTTTTCCGCCTTAGTCACTGACTAAAGAGGAAACACCTAATCTTCTGCATCCTGAGTCACTGACAATAGAGCAGATACCTAAGCAGGTTGACCTGGAATCACCAACACCAAAGCAGGTTTTGGATAATCGTAAACCTAAGTGGGATAGCAGCTGGAGGCTAGGAAAGGATGTAATGTTAGTACTGATGTGAGAAATACCAGGATTCCATTTTTAGCCACCAGCCACCGCGAAATGACTGAAATACTGCTGTTAAAAGCAGTGTTAAACCCCATTCATTTATTCATTCCAAAGCAGGTTTATCCAGAGTCACTGTCCAGAGAATAGACACCGAAGTATGTCTACTATTAAGTCACAATAAGGAGTGTATATGAAAGCATGATTACCTTGATTCACTGTCCAGACTGCAGATTCCACCATCTGTTCATCCGCCCAAGTCACCGACTATATAGCAGACACCAACATGTGATCACATTGAGTCACTGTGTCCAGACTGACGACATGGAAGCAAGTTGACCTTCAGTACATTTCAGACAGCAGACTACATGTAATATGCTAACACTAATTAATGTTGAGTCAAATAGTGCAAGCTAGAGTTGAGAATTTGAGATTCTGTACACATAAACAGTATCAAAAAATGTCTTTTACTGTTTTCTAATTGCTTTTATTATTTCACCTGAGCACAAAGTGCAAGGTGAGCTTTTGTGATTGGTCATTGTCGGTGTCTATCCTTCTATCTGTCCTTCTGTCTTCTCCTCCAAAACCAGCATGCAAATCAAGCTAAAGCTTTGCAGGGATGTTCCTCTCTTGTTGCTAAGGGATTTGAATGTTTTACCTCTTTAAATTTCAGTTCATGAATCTGAATAAAAAGGTTACAATAAGTCTGGGAAAAAAATATGATAGAGACAATATGGAAAATATACCTTTTGTTGATCACTAAACACATGACATCATTGTCTCAGTCTTGAAAAAGTCTTGGTATTTAATCAGAATAATTTTTTTGATGATATTTAAGACAAGAAAAATATTGGGTCCAGCGGTTCAAAAGTAGATCACTTTGTCAAATCTAAGAATACTTTGCATGCATTTTTGAAGTTTTTTGAGGCTCAATGCCTTGATATTTTGGCAAAATATTTGTCTCTTTGATGTTTAGGAAATGTTCATGATTGTGTCAGTTGGGGTAAAAATCTAGGTAAGCTTCTCTCTGATATATCCAAGATTTGAATTTTTATATAGTCTTACCTTGGATTAAAAACCATGTCACTTGTACTTTTTTTGCTATTTGTTTCCACTTTCTCAGGTGAGCTCTTTAGAGTAAATGACCCTCTTGTTCTGAAATTCAAACATACTGATTTCATCTTTTTTTGTTGCCAGGCTGTAGCATATTTTGCCATTGTTTGTATTCAGAAGTCTCCTGATATTTAAATGGTGGATTCATGTCCCAATCTATTTTTCCCGCTTTTGTCATGTGAAGTAACATGGGCCTAACTTCCGCTATTAAATATCGATGGATCATCCATGCAGTTTTCCTTAATGTCTGTTAGCTTGTAATCGGTGTTGTCCTTGATTGTTGTTCTTTTTCTCCTGATCCCTGTCTTCATCTTGCAATCAATAGGATATCTCTCTCCTTTCTAGGATTATTCCTATTCACTAGATGTGTCTCATGCAAAGCTTTGTGGATTTACCCATTACAACACAATCCCTTGTTTTAATGCCTGTGGAAAAATTACCATGTTTCACCTAATAATTTTCCCCTCCCTGATAAAAAAACCCCTCTTCCTCCCCCCTCCCCCTTCCTGAAAAAAAGAAAGAAAAAAAAAGAACAACAAGCATTCTGAAGTATTGCATGCCAATACCAAGTCCCCTACCGATTTTATATATATCCCTAGAGCGGTATATTTTTGGGCGGTAAAGGGATTACTACCCTGCCAAAATATTACAGTTGCATCAGATTTTATGAGCAATTCTTAAACACACACACATACGCACAAACATAAAAAATAGGCGTCGCTTTTTGTTATTAGCTAAATTATACTTCATAAAGTCATCTGTTCCAAGAGAATTATACTTACAAACCAAAAATCAGCTCAATATCTCTGAGGGTTTAGAAAAAAAAGCCGGAAAACTGAAATTTCCCGGTAATTTTCTAAGTCCAGCATCCGTATCTTCCACAAAAATCAATGGACCGGAACCAAACTCGAACTTGTTCTGTAAAACATTAATGTGGACTCATATACCAAAAATCAGCTCAATATCTCTTAGGGTTAAGGAAAAAAGTCATGAAAACTGATTTCTTGGTAATTTCTGAGTCCAGCATCCGTATCTTCCACAAAAATCAATGGACTGGAACCAAACTCAAACTTGGATTAGTAACCAATTGATACTGACTCACATACCAAAAATCAGCTCATTATCTCTGAGGGTTAAGAAAAAAAGTCCGGAAAACTGAAATTTCCTGGTAATTTTCTATGTCCAGCATCCGTATCTTCCTCAAAAATCAATGGACCAGAACCAAACTCGAACTCGTTCTGTAAAACATTAATGTGGACTCACATACCAAAAATCAGCTCAATATCTCTGAGGGTTTAGAAAAAAAGCCAGGAATTTGAAATTTCCTGGTAATTTTCTAAGTCCAGCATCCGTATCTTCCACAAAATCAATGGACCGGAACCAAACTCGAACTTGTTCTGATACCTTTTGATACCAACTCACATACCAAAAATCAGCTCAATATCTCTAATGGTTCAGGAAAAAGCCCGGAAAACTGAAATTTCCTGGTAATTTTCTATGTCCAGCATCCGTATCTTCCTCAAAAATCAATGGACCGGAACCGAACTCGAACTTGTTCTGTAACTCATTGATGTAGACTCACATACCTAAAATCAGCTCAATATCTCCCAGGGTTAAGAAAAAAAGTCTGGAAAACTGATATGTCTGGACTGACAGACGGACGGACAGAGGGACAGACGGACAGATGGAGCGCAAACCTTTAGTCCCCTTCGGCTTTTGCCGGTAGGGGACTAAAAAAAGAAAAGGAATTACAGTTCTTGGAGCCTTTGAAACAACCTCCACCCAATTGAACTTACTATGGTGACAAATTCCAAGCTCTTATCTAGATCCATTTTCACCAAGCTGTAATAATACTATTCTGGCAAAATCAAAAACACATCTAAATATAAGTGTCCATCACTATCAGAATCAGTCTAGGTTTACTAGCATCTTCATAGGATTTGGAAGTTCTGAGTTAGATTCACCTAATCGAAGACTTGGATAGACATTTGTCTTTTTAGCTCACCTGAGCAATGGAGGTGCCCTATTGTTTTGGGTTATGTAGGTCAAAGGTCAAATGTGCTTCTTCAGTGACTAAGGGCAGATGGGGGGTATAAGTCTGTTCTTGGATAATTCTAGTTATTTTGGTAATCTCACTGATTGGTTTTAGTGATGTTATCAAGTGATGGCCTTCGACAAAATCTCAATAATCTAGTTGGAAGCATGAAAGAAAATGTATGTATGGTTCTAAAGGGCATTAGGAAACAATCTCCTTGTTAAAATTGCTGTCAAATTTTGTTCGCAGAAAAAAATGGAAAATGTTCAGAAAATGCAAAAGTGCAGAAGCCTTGCTCTATAAATCTTTTTGATGTGATTGCTTTTCAATTCAAGATGTTACGGAAGAAAAGATTTAAAATCTGATCTCTGTGATTGTCAGTTTTTGAGATAGCTTCAATTTTTATTGCAATACCAAGAAAGTGGTATAGATACAGAATTGACATTTTCATTTATTCTTGAAATGATATGTGCCACTGCAAACAGAATTGTGATTTTGTATTGATACTTACATAATTTTTTCCAAAAGAATTTCACCCTCCAGCAAAGGAACTTTATAAAAGATTCTAGATTTTTAAATAGTTTCAAAAAAATATGTTTAAAAAAAGCTTTAAGCTCACCAGGACTCTAAGTGCATTAAGTAAGCTTTTGTATAACCATGTGTATAGTATCTGAAATTGTGCTTTGTGCATGTTGTGTACTTTAACATCATTTTACACAAAATGAAATTACAGGGGATTTTTATTGCAGTCAGGAAATTGACTGTAATGTAGGAATTGCCCAAATTCACTCTTTGCTTCTAGGAACCTGACAACAACCTGAAAAATTGTTCCTTTCAATTTCTTGTAGTATACAATCTGAAAATGTAAGCCAATTTATAAAGAATGACTGCGAAAAGCCTAATCACTGAATGGGCGCAGTGATTAACCCTTTCCTGGACAAATCCGGGATTTTACGTCACTGTGATTTTATACTTGAGAAAACATTGTGGAAAAAGGAGAAATTGCTTGTGACAAGCAATTTCTCCTTTTCCCACAATATTTTCTACCACATAGGATGGTCAGATTTCAAATTGCATGCTTATTTTATTGTCGTCTGCAACCTCTTTCAAATTGGACCAGTCTAAAATTTCATAAAACAGGAAAGGGTTAAGGTCACGACATCTACAGGTACTTCTATTTATACCATCTTAAACAGTGTTGCATCCAGGCCACTCAATAGAGGGAATCCTTCGGGTTTGTCGTTATGTCAAAAGTTAACATTATCAGAGATTTACCATCATTATGGATTTCATTTAACAATAACAAAAAATGGGTATGGTAGGCCTCTGTGTTCAACGATTCGTGGATTGTAGACATAGTCGAAAGTGAAACTAGACATTCAGCCATCTCGTATTTTTTCGATTAATATAACCTTCATTCTTACGATTTTAAAAGTTACCAGCTACAAAGTTGAATCTAGTTTTGTACACGTGCATCTGTTTGGTGTAAATTCCTGATTCGTAAAATAGAGTTCTTTTTTGATTTATTGTTACCGTATTTTTAACATTGGTAAAAATATTAGACCAAGTCCATTACCGCAAGAGAGGTTTAAAGGTCGATCTACATGACATTTTCTCAACGAGTCAGTTACCCAAGGTGTTCAATAACTCGTCGGTCTCCAAAGATACGTCGCTATGCAGGATACTTAGATTTTATCCCTTTTGTCTAAGGATGGAAATATTTACGTAGGTGTAAAGCTAAATTCAATTAGATTAATTCTGACAACTATCAATGATAATAAAACATAATTCTAGCTTTTAAATATTGGCCCGGACCAAAAGAGAACCACAATTTGTAGATCTGTAGAATTTTACGGATTATTCAATTCTGATAGACCGGGAAGGTAAGGGTAGAATTTGATAACTCTCCGCACACTGAATTTCGTCAGTTTCTGCTAAAACCTCGTAACTACAGGTGTTATTTCGAAATATCAGAGGGTGATGCTCCTTAATCTAGCCTTCGTATATTTTGTCAGAATTCGACAATTACACTGTTGATCAAGTCGTTTTTGGGCGAGAAGACATTGTTGGGATTCTGTTAGGGATGGGTAAGGGGTGTGTGGGGGAGATAGAAGTCTTCAAATGTGATTTCATAATAAGGAAAACTTAACAGACAAATCAGAGAATGACTTCAACTATCATACAAATTGTTAAAATACAGTCCTGACTGCATTTGAGGCCGTTCAGGCCTTTGATGTTAGATGAAGTTTTAACAGGAATATTCCTTAATCAGCAGAGCTAGGGCTAAGTTTGTAAAGTTTCTTAATCCATTCCCACACAATGAATCTTTTTGACGCCCCTCAAGAAAAAAGCTAAGGAAAACATTGTGGAAAATGTAGAAATTGCTTGTATCAAGCAATTTCTTCATTATCCACAATGTTTTCTCTCCAAAAAGACAAAATAATTTAGAAATTAAATAAATTTGAAACTGTCATCTCCAGCTTCTTTCAATTTGGATTTGCTTGAAATTATGTTGTGTGGGAATTGTTTAAATAGTTCAAATGAAAGAAAATGAAATAATCTCAAATTGATCATAGTGTGTGATAGCATTGATATTTAGTGTGTTACATCAACAGCTAAAATTTATCTTATTAAGAAAAGTTTAAAATTTTCAGGGATGATCTTTAGGGGAAGCTCTACAAACTTTCAATTTCATTCTGTGAAAACTCTGGTTGCTGTGGCATTTGAAAATGGGAAATTTTAGTAGATCTTCTAATGGCCCTTCCCCTTAGGTCCATAGTTGGAAAAATGCTCCTTTAGAGCAAGTTCAAAAGTCTCCTACCCCTTATCTATATGGCTTAGGGCATTTATATTTGATATATAATATAACTAGATCTGATGGTTTTGTAATAGGTTATTCAAAGTTATGCCTGATTGGGTCAAAAGTGGCCTTTCAGTAGGGGTCCAAAGTTAGGAATTTCTCTCAAAATGAGCAAGTTTAAAAAAAAAATCTTCTTAACAATAAGGCCTGAAACATTCATATTTGTAAAGTAGCATTATCCAATAGTTATCTGCTGTATTTGTTGAAACTCTGCCCCAAATAGGTGGAAGCCCCTCAAGAAAAACAATTGGGAAAGCATTGTGCAAAATGAAGAAAATTCTTGTAACAAGCAATTTCTTTATTTTACATAATGTTTTCTACCCAGAAAGTTAAATAGATTTAAAATTCAATCAACCTTTGATTGTGGTCTGCAACTGTTTACAATTTGGACCAGTCTAAAATGTGCCGTCTGGTAATGGTTTGATAAAGAAGAGTTTAATGAATATTTTCAGGTGTCTGAAAGTTGGCATATGTTGGGTGTACCTGCCAATGAAACAAGACTGTCTCAGACTTCTATGATTGGTGAAGAAGATGATGTGAGTACCTGCCCTTTATTAATTAACCCTTTCCTGCACAATCCCTTGTTTTTACGCCCCTGTGATTTTATACTTGAGGAAATATTGTGGGAATGAAGAAATTGCTTGTCACAAGCAATTTCTTCTTTTTCCACAATATTTTCTAACCTACAGGTTGCTTATTTTTCGATTTGCACCCACTTTTGAGTGTTGTCTGCAACTTCTTTCAATTTGGACCAGTCTAAAATTTTGAAAAGGGGAAAGGTTTAATATTTTCCACTATGGATTTTTTAAGGATTGGGAAAACAAGTAGTTGTGTTTCATCCGATTCATAAATTGACACTTATCTGAAATTAAAGGATTTATAGAAATCAAGTTTTTATGGCCCTTGCATCAATTAGATGGTGTGCATATTATTTTACTGATATCCGTCTGTCTGTCTATCTGTCTTCAAGCAGTACACTTAACACATAAACTTAACCTTTCGCTTTTATTCAAACATGCTTGAAGAAACTAGGCTCATAATTTGGACAAAGTTCCTTGAATCGATAGGCATTAGTTGATAGTAAGATCTTAACATTTAACTGTTAAAAAAGACTCTATCTTTCAATGAGTTATAAACAAAAGGTATATTGTCTTTGGAGGCATTCAGTAGCAAGAAATGAACCAAAGCTTTGCTAAATCTATCAAAAACAGAAAATTCATTATTTTGATAATTTCACTGAAATTATAAATTAATAAATTCAATGAATACTCTATAACTCCCTAAAAGCATGATCTGATTGATGCACAATCCCTCTTTACCTGAAGAAATTTGGTCATAGAAAACTTTGTAGGAAAAGAAGAAATTGTTTTCTACCCTTTTTGGCACATTCTTCCCAATTTTAACAAACATTGAAATCTCTTACTCTTTCAATTAGGACCAATCTAAAATGTTGTCTTCTGGTAATGGGTTAAACAAAAATAAAATGATAGATTTTATATCAGGAGGGGCGTTGAGGAGTGTGGAAATGGAAAGTAAGATCAGTATACACAATCTAGTTATTTGACCACAAAGGATGTTAGAAATGTCTGGTTTAATTTATTGGTTAAACCAACTCCTGGATGACAAAATTTTAGACTGATCTAAATTCAAAGAAGTTGCAGATGACATTTCAAAGTGCTGTAAAATGGGAAAATAAGTGCCAATTAAGTTAGAAAACATTGTGAGAAAAGGAGAAATTAAATGCTTGTTACAAGTGATGTCTCCTTTTCCTGCAAAGTTTTTCATAACTGTTTTCTTTAGGGCGTCAAAAAGTGGCATTCTGTAGAAATCGGTTCAGAGAATCTGGATAAAATTGCAGAATAGAAATCATTGCTCTGGATAACTGAAGACAAGTTTTTAGACTGGGACTTGAATTAGCGAAATTGGTCTGGTTGGTTTGATTGACACATATCTGGCAATGAATAGGCGTCTAGGATGTTTTATATACTACAAACACTTTCTGATGTACCAAATTAATTAAGATTATTTGATAAAAGTTACAGAATGTTCATATCAAACAGGTCATTTGCAAGAGGATTTTTAGCTCCCCTGAGAAAAATACAAGTGCCCAACTATAGTGCTTACCACAAGCAATTTCTTATTTTCTGACAATGTTTTCTTATATGAATAATTGAATATTATGCTATCTGCAAACTCCATAAATGGATCATAGTCTAAAATTTAGTTGTCTTGTTAGGCCCTGCTTAAATATATAAGCCCTTTTTCGGCAGGAAAAAAAGTGAGAACAGGGTAGTGTAGGGAAAGATCAGACTGTTTGTATATGCTGGCTTATTTTTGTCTGCCATTGCATAGAGGCTATTGATTGATTGATCATAAAATCACAATTCTATGAAAGATCACAAATATGATAATTTAATTATGATTAGTCAGCACTTTAAAAGCCCTTAGTTTCAGTTCACTGGCATAGTTATAAAAATAGTGCAATATATCCCATATTTTGAAATATTCAACATCTCTTTTTCACTACTAGGTTGTAGCCATGACTGACTGCCATGATCAGACAATTAACCAATCCAGGCTGTCAATCAAAGAATCAACCGACCAATCAAATCATTTATTCAGCCCAGACCTGAGCTTTCAACTCCGACAATGGTCGCCATTTCTGTTACACTTTATTGTTGGTTTGGCTACTTAAATGTCACAACTACAGCTTATTCAAGCTGTAGTTACCACATTAGGTCACCAACCAACCATTTTACTTTTTCGTCACATGTTGCTGGCCATAAATTTTGAAAAATAACGCAGTTAAAATCGAAGCTGAACTTCCTGTTGGATTAATGGTCTGGGCCTAGGTAGTCAATGGATGGGGTCAGTGATTAGTCAATTGTATTGATGAATTTTTTATAAAACATGCACTTAAATTCCTGACATATATTGACAAACCTTTCATTTACTGTCTTTCAGGAAATTCTAGTTTTTGTTGAAACCCCAAATAAGAAGTTGTTTTGCCGTCTATGTGGAAGAGTATTTAAAGATCCAATTATTGTCACTTGTGGGGTAAGTTTTATTGTACTGGTTGCATACTCTCAAACTAGTAACTTGCTATAAACTCTATTCAAAAGACATTGCCCCTTGAAGAACACCAGTGTCATATAAAAACTTGTATGTTCAATGTCACAACTGAAGGTCATATGACAAGCTCTTAAACCAGGGCATCTGTGTCCGACACATTTCTAGTTCTGAAATCACTAGACCTACAGCTTTCAAATTTTTCATTGTTCAATTGCCTTATTATCTTCTATTAGAATACTTAAAAATATCTGCACATACATGTATATGGATGCTGATTTTAGTCTAAACCTACTACCAAAACAGGAATATTCCAGACTTATTATGACAAGGGTTAAGATTCTTGCCCTCAAAGTGTAATTAAATCTGAGTGTATACTATTGGCTGGAGTTCTCTGGTTGAATAAATCAAAAATTCAAATTTGCTATTACATTACTACAATATATTTGATAAAATGCCTAGACTTATGGAAGTTATATTGATTTGTTTGTTCCATCTCTTAACCACTTACCATATACTCCTGATATAATGAACAAAGATACCTATGCAAAAACCCTGTGAGAAAGGAGAAATTGCTAGGAACAAGGATTTCTTCTCTTTAGCTTGACTATTCAAAGAATCGGGGGGGGGGGGGCTATTCCAGTCATCCAGGCGTTGGCGTCAGCCTAATGGTTTGGAGAAACCTTATGTGCAAGTGTCATATATCTTTGATTACTCTCTTTCTACTAATGTTATTGCTTTGAAACTGTGCACATGTTTTTGTGACTATGATATCGGCCTCTAGATGCAGATTCATTACTCTGACATTCTTTTTAGTGGAGTTTAAACCCTTTATGGACTAAGAAATTCTTGGTTTCTTACGTGTAATTGACATATCTCTTTAATAAATCAAATTCTACTAATGCTATTGCTTTGAAACTTTGTACATGCTTTTGTGATCATCATATCATCTTCTAGCCAATGATTCTTTACAATTACATTTATTAGAAACTTAGAAACTCTTTGTTAAGCCTAATGTGCAACTGTCATAATCTCTAATAACTCTCCTTCTACCAATGCTATTGCTTTGAAACTTTGCACATGTTTTTATGACAATAATATAAGCCTCTTGACACAGTTTTATTACTCAGACATTCATTTTTGTCGAATTTTAACCCTTTTTGATCTAAGAAGTTCTAGGCTAAACCTTACATGCAACTGTCATATATCTTTAATAACTATTTCTACTAATGCTATTGCTTTGAAACTTTGCACATGCTTTTGTGACCACCATATCATCTTCTAGGCAAAGATTCATTACAATTAAATTTTTTTGTTGAGTTTAAACTTTTTTGAACTAAGAATTTCTTGTTTGACTTAAAATTTTATTTGAAAGATTTTTTATCACTATTACTACTTATGTATTATGCCTTATGTTGTCATTGGATTGCTGTTACTATCCAGCAATCAGATTAGTCAAGCGTTGCTGTCCTACGCCAACTCTTGTTAGAGACTGTTTGCTACCTTGTATGGCTTTAATTCCTTAAATTGCATGCACAATGAACGCTGGGAACTTCTTTTAGCTTGGAACAGTCTTAAGATTCAACATTGCTAGCTCCACTGGCTGAAAGCCATGGGGGCTTTTATCATGGTGTGGTATCCAACTGCCCATAACCTTTTAAAAAAAAATCTTCTCAAAAAGTACGGAACAAAATTCAACCAAATTTCACAAAAATGATCCTTGGGTGACCCTTTATCAGATTCCTTCAAAGAATTTTGATTGGACGAAAAACATGACTTTAATGAGCGGGGCTATTTCCACATTTTCCAGGTGACTCTTTGTTAGATTTCTTCACATAATTTGACTGGTTGAAAAACATGGCTTTTATGGTTGGGGCTTTTGTCAATATATGGTTTGCAGTGAAAATTTTGTAAATGCTATTCATCTGACTTAGTATATGAATTTTACATGACTCATCTTGACTTTATAAATCAGTGAAAATTTTGAAATGCTTCACTAGAACTATTTCTAGAACTAGATATCAGAGACTAGATTTATTAGTCAGAGATGGCTATGTTGATTGAAAAAACCATTTGCTTAATCAGTATATTTAGGCCTTTGGAAAAACAAAGGCCCTCAACACCTCTAGTTTTTGAAAACTAGATAAAAATCAAAGTATCTTCTTTTGGTCTTTTACAATTATTTCAAACTTTTAACCCATTCCCACACAATTCCTCCTCAATGCTTCCCATTGGAAACATTATGGAACACGAAGGAAATTCTTTTGACAAGTAATTTCTTCGTTATCAAATTTGGAGCAGTTTAAAATTGTGTGTCTGATTATGGCTTAGATGCTCATTATTTCAGTTTATTTCTGTGTTCTATTTGTCCTATTTTTGCTAGAAGGAAAAATAAAGATTCCATTTGTTCATATTTTTGGTCAAAGCACTAGAGCAAAGTTCAAAATCAGACCTTGCATCCATTGGCACTTATTTTTTTTCTTCAGAAATCAATCGCTGTTGTTCAACCTAACTTCTCAGGAATGATCCTTTGGTGACCTTTTATCAGATTCCTTTAAAGAATTGTTTTCAGTTCAAAAGCTTTGCTTTAATTGGGGTGGCTAATTCCCATATATAGTATATAGAGAACACTTCTTGGAGGAATGATTTCTGCTAAATCTCACCAGAATTATCTTTTGGTGACCCTTTATCAGATTTTTGAAGTATTTTAAAAGGTGAAAGGTTGCTAAGTAATACATTACTTATCAGGGCTATAGATACCACATTTGAATCTCAATCAATCTGAAAAGTTGTCCAAATGTTTGTCTTTATAAAGTTTTGGACAGATCCAATTGGTTCATTTGGGTTACAAAAAAGGGTTACTAGGTAAAATCTGGTTGGTGCTCCAAATGCCACAACTGATTCTCGGACAACCTGAAAATCGTCAGAATGTTTTATTTAATAAAATCTTTTACAAAAAACATGTTGACTCTCTGTTGTCAAAATCAGGTCACAAAGCCAAATGTTAGAAAAAGTATGGAAACTGTAGCAGCCACATTTCCTACCAAATAGTCATGAAAATGGGCCAGACTGTGTGTCTAGACATTTAAACTCTGGTGAGTGATCTAGGCCATAATGGCCCTCTTGATTCCAGAGAATAATGAACCTGCATCCAATGTCTGTGATTATTTGAATATTATTGTCAGCTATGAAAATAATGTCTCCAGACCTGTTAACATTATTCAATACATCTTCATCATTTTTCAATTTCACAAATTTGATTGATTTCCATGGTGATGTAAAATGTCAAGTAATCACCATTTTTTCTCAAATATTTGCTGGTGAACAATTTTCAAACCGACTGCCCAATTCAATTATTGAAATATTTTGCATTCTCTTCTAGGTTGCTTTTAACTGTTTTATCTGTGTGGGCAGACATGATTCATTAAGCTCTGCTTTTATTGCAAGAAATTTTATTGTAAGCAAAAGACTTTCATTTTCTTATGTCAAATGTGAGGTCTTAATACAGTGGCCTCTTAATCCATTCCCACACCGCTGCTCTTTTATGTCTTTTTCCCCCCCCTCCCCATTTCTCTGACTGTATAAATGCTGGCGGGAGCTATGCAAAACACAGACAGGGAGCTCTTATTTTGTGCTTTATTTCTTTAGTAATAATTCAGTTTCATTGAACACTTGCTTATTTTCCTCTTAATGTAGAATACCCTTCCCCCTTAACAATAATCTCGAAATTAGATGAAAATCTTGGCAAAAAATACAAGGAGCAGCAATTAGAGAGGGTAATATTTATCAGGAGAAATTCAGTATTAAATTTTGTGATGTTCATCACCAATAGGATTAGCAGCTGGAGGGTGTTGTGGTTGTACTTGTGTAGGAAATGCAGGGTACAACATATCCTTACTGACCTCCTACATTCCTAAATGTCTAATTCCTATTTATATCCCAACCTTTGAAGTAGAGGGCGGTATGTTAGTTTCACCATGTCTGTCTGTCCATCAGTCACATACTGAATTCAGGGCTCTTTGTACTTTACTGCTTATTTTTAAGACCATTTCCATTATCAAAGATGTAGTATATTTAAAAGCCAATTGTTTACAGCACTTTTTCAAGAACTTTGAATTTCAGCAACTTGAAACTTTGAAAGGTCAATCTGTAAGGAGTTCTCTATCTATATTACCAAAGTTAGGTTTGGTTAATCTCTACTTCCTATTTTATTCTTTTATGTTTTGTGAATCATTTCTTAGCAACCATGATCTAAAAGCTCTCAAAAGTCATGTCAGTCCTTCAGATATGAGTCTGCCATGTCACCAATAAAATTCAGGTCTGCCAGCTATCTATTGCTTACTATGTTTAACTTAATTTATTGTCCAACATAACATGGTACAGTCCAAAACTTTTTTTGCACTTGGTTTTAGGCATCTTTTAATATTAGATCAGCCAGTAAGGTTGACTTTGTTAGGGAATACTCACATTGAGTTTAAGCTGTCAAACTTTTTGTTAGCCTCAACTTGCAGTTTGTTTACATTCTATGGGCCACAATTTGCTCAAACTAGATGAAACTTCATCAGAATGCTTGCTAGGTCATGATGAACCTATTGAAATGTGCAAATTTTAATGTAAAACACAATAAAGAGAGTCTAATTGACAATTTTATTGTCCACGCTCTAGGGTCACAATCTTGATGAAACTTGATCTGATTCTTTGTCAGATCATAAGTATAAAAACTATTGAAATGGGACCTTTCCGCTTTAAGATATGGGAAAAGTGGCTTTAATGACAATTCTATCACAATATACATATTTTATAAGCCTTTTATACAGCTTGTTTCTTCACAAATTAGGTTCTTTGAAGTTTCATGTCTCTTTGTTCAATTGAGAACTCAGGTGAAAAATTTAGGGCAGTTGTCTTGATCCTCTTGGTTAGTAATAATCCTACATACTCTATCAGATGTGAAAATCTAACTGGTTGCACCTATTGTGGTCTAGAAAAAAGACGTAAAAGCAATGGATGATAAATTAAGAAGTAAAATTTTGCAATCTGTTAGGAACTCAAGGGAAATTTGCAATTTGACATGGGCTCTGAATATTCAATTACTATGAAATGAAGTCAAGTAACAATGGTGCTCTTGATTGTTCATACACCCTTGTCATGCTGAATAAAATCTGTTACCAAAAATGTATTTAAATTGTCGGACTAGAATTAATGGAAGCCCCTTTAGAGGGCTAATATTATTTCTAAAAATTGATTTTATAGACAATCAGGCACAAAGGGACAAGCAGGTGATGTATGCTTAACAGAAATATTCTTGTCCCCGCATGAAAAGGGATTTGTTAACCCATTCTCTATTTTTTATGTATCTAAGGAAAAATATTCAGGAAACAGAATGAAAATAGTTGCTTATTAATTACAAGCAAAGTCTTAATTTTCCACATTTTTTTTCTACAAAGAAAAATAGAGAAATCTGCTAGTTCTATCCACTTGAAATTGTTGGCCGCACATTCTGTGGATTTGGACCAAAGTCTTTGCTGTCTGGTAATTGGCTAACCTTCCATGTCATTATGTGTAGATGTTTACCCTTGTCATGCTGAATTATGAATACTGTATAATATTGTATTGAAATCAAAGGGCTGAAAGTACTGGAAAAAACAATGGCAGATTAACATTTATACCGAAAATTTATGCTATAAACAACTCTTGCTTAAAAGGGACAATCAGGTGGTGTAGACCAAGATCAGACTGCACATATGTGCAGGCTGATCTTTATCTATACCTCCTGCCAAAGAAGGAATATTCCAGGTTCAGCATGACAAGGGTTAATGCCAGTTGCCAAAAAAATCTCTACTTACCAAGTGTTATTTTTCTGCTATATGAATGATTATACTCGCTCTTGGAGAACTACATTATAGCCTCTGATACATCAATAAAACTGTCCAACATGATACCCGTTACAGTGATCAAGTGCACCTGACAGTGGCTAATCATGTAATAACTTTTGTGTGAAAACTCTAGTATCCCTTTCCCAAACAATCTCGCTTTTTTACCCCCCTTAAAAAAAAGACTTGCGGAAATCAAGGTTGAAAATGAAGAAAGTGCTTTATACTAGCGATTTCTTCATTTTCAACCTCGTTTTCTATCCAGAAAGATCAAGATAATCAAATTCTCTTGACTTGAAATTGTCATTTGAGACTTCTTGGAATTTGGACCAGTCTAAGATTTTGCAGTTTGGTAATGGGTTAACCTTTTCCCACACAGTCCTACCTTTTGATGCCTCTGGAGTAAAGCTTGGGAAAACACTGTGGAAAATGAGGAAATTGCTTATGACATGCAATTTCTTCATTTCCATTCATTTTTTCTACCTAGAAGGTAAAAAGAATTCATAAAATTACACCAATTTAAAATTGTCATCTGCAACTCCCTTCAATTAAAACCAGTCTGAAATTTTGTCTTCTGGGAATGGGTTAACACAGAACAGGGGTATTGTTCCAAATCAACCAACTTTGCTAAAATAGTTATGGATTAAGAAAGTATATTTTTATGTCATTTCAGCATACATATTGTAGGCGTTGTGTGTCACAAAGATCTGAAGGTAAGTATATATTGATCTATTTCCAATTATCTCAACATCCAGAGCATGTTAGAGATGGCTCTAATTTTTCAGCCAATGAAAAGCCACAATTTTGTTGGAAATTGCCTAACCTGACAGTTTCCTTGGTTATGTGAAAAAATAAGTTGGCTTATATAACAAATAATTACATTCTGAAAATTTAAGGCACATAATCTTGCATTTTGTTTAGCTTTTATTGTAGAAATTGTTAGGTGCCAACTGAAACTTTTATATACATATATGGAAATGTCAACTTTGGAAAAAGGTAAATAGTGCAAATGAAATGACTCACAATGACTCAAGAAAAACTATTGGGAAAACATTGTGTAAAATGAAGAAATTGCTTGCAACAAGCAATTACTTCATTTTCCACAATGTTTTCTACCTAGAAAGTTGATCTTTTTAAAAAAAAACAACTTTACATTGTTGTCTGCATCTCCTTCCAATTTGGACCAGTCTAGAAAAATTACCTCTGGTAATGGGTTAAATAAAGATCTGTACATTAATTTAGAGTTGTTTTCAAACAAATAACAGTTACTTATTCAATAAATTTTGTATTGCTAAAATAACTGGCCATTAGATATGGGAAAAAAAAAAACAGAAAAAAAAATCTTGGCCTGCTATGATACCTGGCATACCAGCTTAAAGTAATGCATTAGAGGAGCTTTTGTCATACTTTTGGTTCACTTTGATATCATTTCAATATCCCTAATGATTAATCCTTTACCAGACGGCAAACTTTTAGACTGGTCCAAATTGAAAGGCATTGCACACAGCTATTTAAAGTTTATGAATTTCGGTCAGATGAACTAATGCGCTCATGTTTTGTCCATTGTCTTGCGTTGTGCTTTAACTTTTTACATTTTTGACTCCTTCTTAAGAAACCTTGAATGGGTTTCAACCAAACTTGGCAAGGAGCATCCCAATGAGAAAGCACTCATTATTTGTACACATCATGGAGTTATCTCCTCTGGGAACCCCAGGGTACATTAAGGGTACATCTTGTACAAAAAGGGTACATCTTTAAAAATCTTGTCATGAACCGGCTTTTTAATTGGATTCACATGAGTCTTCTTTTCTAAAACAGTAAGGCCTATAGCTTTGATATTTGGTATGTAGCATGATCTGGTGGATCTCTATCCAGATTGTATAAATTATGGCCCCAGGGTTATAATTAGCCCATCCCTGGATGTCACCAGTTTAACATAGGCTTAGAACTTTGATATTGGTATGTAGCATCATGTGATGGACATTTATCTGTTTTTGTGCTATTTGGACTCGGATGACAGATAAGGCCCTATGGGCCTCTTGTTTCAACTTTTTTGGTAGAAAACATTGTGTAAAACGAAGAAATTGCTACAAGCAATTTCTCTTTTTCAAACAATGTTTTCCTTATCCCCTTTTTTGAGGGTGTAGAAAAGCGTCATTTGTATGGGAATTGGTTAAAAGAATTATATCTTACTAGACATTAATGATAACTTGCTAGTTAATACTTTTACTTGCCAGATGATGATTCATCAGTTGACACATCCCGGATTTAAACACTTCAAGTTGAATCACTTTCTTCAAAGGATTGGGCATCAATTATTGTGACCCTGTAACCTTTACCTTTGACCCTATCATAAGCCCAGTAAGTATATGTACTTTTATTCATTTTTTGATAGAAACATGTCCAGTGGATGGCCATGCCCTGGGTGTTGTTGTTGCCAACATCGCCGTGTCCGAACAGATAGGTGAGATGATGATACATTGTAAATATGGGTGTCGTCTTGATGAAGATGGTCAAACATACTCAATAGACCCAGCCAAGTGTCCTGTTACAATCAAAATCTCTTCTAGAAGGTGAGTGTGAGTGTGTGTGTGTTATTACAAGGCATGATGGCTGATGTAAATAAAGAATTAAAGGGAAAAAAATCCCTGATTATTGTATCGAATAAGGCCTTTTTATACCTATATGCACTCCCTGCATTCCCTTTTCCTGTATGGACCCTACCTCACTACAACACCCCCCTTTATTTCCAATTGCATCCCCATACCCTAGAAGTGCTGCATCAGTGTTGATGACCATACCAGGTGACCCATGAATAAAACCTCTGATTTACAAAGCTTTTAACCATTAGTTTAGGTGTATGGGTTCTTGCATAGCTGTAAACAAAAGGCAGTACTTCAGCCCATTTCCAGATGGCAAAAATTAGACTGGTCCCATTGAAAGAAGTTGCAGATAAAGGCATAGACAAACTCAGCCGGCACTTACGTGCTGTGTGGTTTAAGTAAAGACCACCTATTTAATACTTTAAAGCTTTAAGTTTTTTATAGAATTAATTCTCAGTAGAAAAGTTGACCAACAATGGGGCTTTCCAGCACTTTCACTTTGTTGATTTTCATGGATTTCGAAATTTCTAATAATAAAAAAAGGACTTTATTCTTGGTGTTGGGGTTAACTGACACTTGCAGCATAAATCAACCATCAAAGCAATCATTTAGACCTGAAGTGAACTCTGAAACTGACATTTTTGTGAAGCATTTGTGCAGGTTTGATGACTAAAACATTGTAACTACAGCTTATTCAAGCTGTAGTAAGGACATTTAGATTGCCAACAAACCATTTTATTTTTTTGTTACATTGTTTTGTAACTTTCCACAATTATTGCAAAATAATCCTGTTTTAAATGGAAGTTGAACTTCCTGCTGGAGTCAGTGGGCGTAAGCAGCGATCTATTAATTAAACTTTCACTTCTCCATATGGATGTGAAAAAGTGATGCAAATTAATGTTGACTGTTTCCATGTGGCCCTCCATAAATTATATACAGTAGAATCTAGTGAGTACTTTAAATTATATCCCACATTTCATGCTGAATTGAAAATGCGACTAAAACCTGCATATTCTTTCGAATAATACGTCTGCGATGTGACACATGCCACATGCCTTTAATTCAGAAAGCCAAGACTAGAATTAGAGCTTGCCCTTTGTGTAATACAAACTTCATTGTAACACATGCCACAGGAAATTTCCAGACAAATTGCTATTATCACATTGTGACTGACTTAAATTCAGATAAATTTTCCTTGAGCAACCTTTGTCTTCTCTCAAACTATATCCTGTAAAAAAGAGTCAAGTGCTGCGAAATTCAGTCCTAGAAAAATATTTGCTGTTTAAAACATCAGTGAGAAGCCACATCCCAAAACCTTAGCTAGAGGACAAGAAGACGATCCTGCAAACTTATAAGCCTCAGTCCCCACAATCCTGTATTTTTATGCCACCCAAGAAAAAGGCTTTCCAAAACAATGTGGAATATGAACAAATTGCTTGTTACAAAGCAATTTCTTCAATTACACATAATGTTTTATACCTAAAAAGATCTAAAAAAGCTAAAAGTTGTTGTCTGTGTATCTTCAACTTTGGAGTTGTCTGAAATTTGGTATAAGGCAAGCAAAGCTAGTTCAGTTTGTTACAATCCCTGGGTTGTGAGTTTGAACCCAACTCAGCCCACATTATTTTTGACATTTTACATAATTCATCTTAAACCTTGTAATGCTGATCCTTGAATATTTCCACTTTGATAATGGCTTTGGAAAGTGTTAAGAATAAGATGTCAACACAGATGTGCAACCAGATCGGAGCGTACACTACCTGCTTGTTCTTGTTTTGAGAAAAATCTTTGACCACAACATCGATCTGTTTATGTCAAGGTTTTAAGATATAGTGAAAGGAGGATAAATATGCTGTATGATAAGGATTAAAATGTGTCATTTGTCTCTTATCAATTGGCAAAATGATAAGAAGTGTACCAAAGTGGGGTGGGCAGCTGGTGACTGAGACAGAATGTTATTGTACTGCTGTGAAAAATGGAGGAAGTCATTGTAAGGTGCACAAGCCACTGAGATAAAACAGAAATTCATTTGGAACACTGGCACTTAGTATCAAGTCCTATTTTGGTCATATTCCATTGATTTATCAATGTCGGAGCATACTTTTTACTAGTGTCCATCTGTATGTGTTTCCATCATTCTGTCTGTCCATCTGTCTGCAAACAGTAAGCTAAACCCGAAAACTTAATATTTTTCTGTTATTCAAACACTCTTCAGGATACATGACTCATATTTGGGATTTGGGCACCTTGCACTGATAGGCATCAGTAAATCCTAAGATCAGGGACAGGATCTTCCGTCAACGTCATGGTAACTTATCAAGATCACTAATTTTGTAAACTTATGCTTAAGCTCAACGCAAAAATTAACATTTTACTCTTATTCAAACAACATTCAAGATATACAGCTCATATTTGGGACATAGATTCCTTTGATTGATAGGTATCAGTTGGTTGTAAGGTCTACGTCATCTGTCACGGTCAAGGTCACTTATTGATGTCAACTTTATGCCAAAAACTTAACATTTTCATTCTATTTAAACACCTTTCAAGATTAATGGCTTATATTTGGGACAAAGGTTCCTTGCATTGATAGACACCAGTTAGTTGTAAGGCTAGGGTCATTCAACAAAGCTAGGTCACATATCAAGGTCAAGTTTCTGAAAAAAAAAAAAAAAAAAGACTGTTATGAGGTAATGCTATTTCACAAACATATTTTGTTCTTGAGAGTTCTGGCCCTTTGTTTTAAAATATTGTTTGCTCATTTTCTCTTCAGCTACTTAATAGATTTGATTCAAATTTCACATAAACATTCAAAATCAAATAAGATGTGCATAATTTTTCTTTTGGGGGGGTTTTGGTCCATTTACTTTATTGGAGTGACAAAATATTTTTTTCTGTGTCGAGGATTTGTTTGGGGGAGGGGGGAGAGGTATTAGTCACATTTATTTAGTGATTATCTAGTTGCTACTTAAAGTTTATTATTTGTTAAAATTTTTTGAATAAACAAATCAGATTTCCTAAAAGTTTTGGTGTAACCCTACCTTAATTATTACTTTTTGGTTGTAACTTAAATTATTGCTTTTCGGTTGTTACCAAATTATCCAATGATCTAAATACTATAATTAAAAATTTGTGCTAGTAGTATGTTAGTCCTGATTTCCTTTAAGATATAACAGGCATTTTTATATACCTTAACCCTTTCACATAAAATTGAATTTTAGACAAGTCCAAATTCAACAAAGTTGCAGACGACAGTCCTAAGTTGATGGAATGTTTAAAATCTTTCTCTTTTGGGGTTGAAAACATTGTGGATAATAAAGAAATTACTTGTTACAAGCAATTTCTTCATTTTCCAAAATATTTTCCAAAGCTTTCATATGGCCCTTTCCGAAAACGTGGTTTACTTCCCTTTGACCCAAAGTCGTTAGAGTGACTTCCCTTTGTACGGGTAGCAAATTTTGATAGAACTCCGTGAACCACGGAGGATGACGGCTTTCTTCCAGACGAAAAAATCGACTTTTCAACTTTTAAATTTGCTATTTGAAGAAATACTTGCATGCCAGTAATTCAAAAAGGAAACTGAAAACTTAGGTGTTTTTAGACCGACAGCTTAATTTCAAATTATATGTTTCAACCAATATTGCATTAAAAATAACCTTGACAGATTCATATTTTGTCAAAGTTATATTAGAATTAAGTCTTATGTGGAAAGATTATTTATTTTTTTTACCATTCATTTTCCTCAAGATCTTTTCCTTAACATAAGTAATATTTATCTATAACATAGAAAAAGGAATGGATAAAGATTTATACTGCAGGAAAAAAAAACAACAACAAAAGAACTCTCCTAGATCTATCTGAAACAGGATTATTATCATTATATTAACATGTAAAAATATGTCCAGCATCATCAAATACACATACTTGGAATCGGTAAACCTATAAGTATTTTTCTGTTTGCCAAATTTTAGACCCGTCTAAAATCAAAGGTTTTGCAGACGACAATTTTAACTCAATTTTATCTTAAAAATGATCATTCAGTAGGATAGAATTATTGTGGAAGAGGAAGAAAGGAAGAACGTAAAAACACAGGGACATAAAAACCAGGGATTGAGCAGGAAATTGTAAAGGGGTTGCAAATTAAAACCAATATATAACATTGTGAAGCATGGTCGTGTGTCCTATCAGTATGTCATGTGTGTACTTTACTTTGATCATTAGAAGTCATCTCTTTGTCACATCTGCTGTATTTAAGTTTTCTTGATAAATAATCCTTGCAAATCCTTTAATATTTTCTTGTTTCAATTTCGTTTAACTTATTTTGGAAACTTGAATGAGAAGTTGATTCTTTTCAAAAATATTTCCATCAAAACTGTATTTATATATTTTTTCTCTTTTATCGAAGATAACTTATTTTGACAAAGGTCTAAATTTTATCTCTCATTTGTTTTCATTTACTTTGGTGGATTATGTTACAAATTTCTCTGGAATAACTTTGTGCTCATAAATTTTGAAATAATGTTAAAGAAATAACATGATGTATATTATTTAAAGGGGTATTCAAAAGAAAGTCATCATTAGACTTTGACAACATTTTCTTCAAGTTTAACCCTTTCCTGCATTATCACTGTTTTTTTACGTCCTTGTGATTTTATACATGAGAAAACATTGTGGGAAAAGAAGAAATTGCTTGTAACAAGCAATTTCTTCTTTTCCACAATATTTTCTACCCTACTGAATGGTTATATTTCAAATTAAATCCACTATAAATTTTCTTCTGTAATACCTTTGAATTCGGTACAGGTCTAAAAATAATTCAAACAGGAAAGGGTTAATGTGCAATAATTTCTACATCTCTGCAATGACTTAAGTTTTGTTTTGAACATTCGCTCATGTATAATGGGTCTTACAATGTAAGTCAACCTTTTAACCCCTTACCAGGCAAAATCTTAGACTGGTCTTAAATGAAAGTTGCAGAAGGCGATTAATCTTGGGGATGAAAAGGAATTCCTTGCTACAAGCAACTTCTCCTTTTCTCATTATATTTTCCACAGGTTATGATCTCTAGTGTGTAGAAAAAAAGAGATAAGGAGGTAATGGGTAAACCAATTCCCACACAATTGCTGCCTTTTGACACCATTCAAGAAGAGCGATTTGAAGACATTTTGGATAATGGAGAAATTGTTACAAGGTTGAAGCAATTCCTTCATTGTCCATTATGTTTTCTGCCATTAATGAAGAATTATTTAATTTAACCAGCTTTAACATGTCATCTGCATTTCATTTGAATTTTGACCAGCTTATTAATATTTTGTTGTGTGAGAATGGGTTAACCCATTCTCTAACCATCCTGCTTTGTTATGTGGGAGTGTGTTAACTAGCTTCCGCTAATTTACGCCCCTAAAGGAAACAACTTTGGAAAACATTGTAGAAAATGGAGAAATTGCTTGAAACAAGCAATTTCTTCATTTTTAACAATGTTTCCTACCCTTTAATTGAGATTTTTAAATCTTATCAACTTAAAGCTGTTATTTGTAACTTCTTTCAATTTGGACAAGTTATATTGTTTAGTAAAGGGAAAGCAAGGATTTATTACCCAGGCAATCATTGGAGTTGAATCTAGTGTTGCTGTTTACTGACAGCTTTTATTCATTTTTCGAAGAAAGCAAAAGATTTGTTATTCAAAACAGATATGATGTACACAAATGAAATGTGAACTTCAAACGCAGATTTATATGCAATATAAAGGAAAGTATTTCCTAGGACCATTTTTGAAGTTCATCTATATTTTATCTGAAAATGTTGTCTGTAACATTTATTTTGACCAGTCTAAAATTGCGTCATTCGGTAATGGGTTAAAGACATGGCACCGATCATTATTAAGGCCTTATTTACTTTATATTCCTTTTCAGAGACAAGTCACTCTAAGAGGAGATCTTTTTGTACATATTTTATTCATTATATATACTCTTTGTCCCTATAAACAGTGGTTACTCTCATCCGAACTCGAGTTTGAAACTGGCCTTTTTTTAGCAGTGAGCTTTAGTGATGGTGCTGTGTCCATCGTCTGTCATGATAGATTGGCCATCAACTATTTTCCGTCGATAGTTAGAGTATACGGAACAATGAACTCGTTTTTTTGGAGTTGATTTAATTACTGCCTTATTATCTGCCATTTCATTAACTAAATTTGCTACCCGGAAGTAGAACTGGAACCGTTTTGTAGTTTCACCACATTGGAGAGTATTCAAGCGCAATAACTCTTTCAACGTATTTTCGGAATGGGCTATTGAGAGGTGTTTAAAAGTGGCATTGTGTGGGGATGGGTCAACATAGATTAGTTTTTCTGACAAAGCTATCCGCATTTTCTACCGTGAACAGCAATCACATTGCAAACAGCAAAAGTTTAGACTGGTCCGAATTTGAAGGAGCTGAAGGCAACAATTTAAAGTTTATAAATCTAAAGTATCCTGACTGCAACCTAGGAATCGGCCAAATTCATTCTTTTGCTTTTAGGAACCTGACGATGATATGAAAAATTTATCCCTGCACATGAATTGATTAATGATTTCTTGTAGTAGTACTATTTGAAAACTTTCTTGGTAGAAAACATTGTGTAAAATGAAGAAATTGCTTGTTACAAACAATTTCTTCATTTTACACTTTTCTTTCCCAATTCGTTTTCTTGAGGGGCGTCCAAAAACATAATTTTGTAGGAAAGGGTTAAATGTTGTCATCAATATTGCGGTATTTCCTTGGTCCAGATGATTAATAGCATTGTCACACAATCTCTCATTCTGACACACTGAAGGAAAAAAAAAATGTAAATCATTGTGAGAAAAGCAGAAATTGCAACTTCTTTCAATTTGAATTTTGTCGTCTGGTAATGGCTTAACCCATTTCCACACAATGACTCTTTTAAACATCCCGTAATATGAAAGCTTTGGAAAACATTATGGAGAATGATAAAAAGACAAGGGATTTTTAAGATTTCATCAACTTCAAATTTTCGTCCGCAACTTCTTTGAATTTGGTCTGGTCTAAATTTTTATCATGTGGCAATGGGTTGAAATAAGTGGTCATGAAATACTGAATTTATAAACAGATACAAATGAGGCTTTGCTTTCAGTATTTCATAATATTCTTAAAATTTATCAATTCATTATTTCTCTAACCATGTAATACCATTATTACAGGCATTATCATGTCATTTGTATTGCCCAAATGTTTCTAAATCAAAACTCATAATCCCGAAATATTTTGATGAGAACTTTCTTACTTGTCTGACACACAGACAATGGGCAAATAGAAAACATTATACGGCAGATTATTTCAAAGAACTTGTATTTACTTTCCTCTCAAATGACAACAAAACTGAGTGATTGCATTGTTTGTGAGATATTGCAAAGCTAGCTATCAAATATATATGTGTATCTTTTTCAAGAAGTTGATGAATTTAATTTCATAAATATTTTTCTAATGCTTTACATTGAAATATGCAGATTTCTCTGTTGATTATCACTTTATACCAAATCACCAAAAGCCAGTGAAATTATCAGAATGATGAACTCATGTCATGTTGGCCCTGCATTCTTTCATTTTAACCCATTCCCACACAGTGACACTTTTAAAAAACGCCCCTCAGTATGAAAGCTTTGGCAAACATTGTCGAAATGAAGAAATTGCTTGTTACAAGCATTTTCTTCATTATCCACAATGTTTTCTACCCCTAAATACAAAGATTTTAAAAATTTCATTAACTTACAATTGTCGTCTGCAGCGTCTTTGAATTTGGATTTGTCTAAAATTTTATCATTTGGGAATGGGTTAAGCTAACAAACATTTAAGTTGGACCAAGAAGCACTGTCATCTGAAACCATGCTCAGTGAGCCCATAACTGAAAAAACTAAAACCCAAACTTTCACTTTGAATGTATTTCCTAAATGTTGTCAAATATTTGTTTCTGTCTACTAATAGGCTCTTATTTGACACCATGGAAAATTACTCTGCTAAATTGACCTTAAACCTACTTTTCAAAAACTTTAATTTTGCCCATATATCTTGATTTCTAAAAACTAGGATCATCAAATTTTATTGATGAACTCAACAAGTGATATACATTCATTTAAACCAAGCACTGTGGCCTTGACCCTGTGACCCTATTTTTTTCCGAAACTTTCACCTTGTTCAGATTACCTCATTCCTTATACCTAGGATCATCAATACACTCAACAAGTGATATTCTTTCATTTGACAGCAAGGACTATGACCAAGTGGGCTTGACCTTAGACTTATTTTCCAAAAACTTTAACCTTGCTATTACCTGATGCCTTACACAGAGGATCATCAAACTTTATACACTCAACACGTTTTAGGCTTTCATTTGATACCAAGGACCATGACTCATTGACCTTGTCCTTCTTTTCAAAAATTTTAACATGCATATTTTCTTTTTTCCTTACACCTTAATCTATCAAATTTTATATACACATTCACTAAATGATAGGCTTTCATTTCATACTATGACCCTGTGACCTTGACTTTTAACCTATTTAATAAAATACATCTATTTGTTATAAACCTTGAATATTTCATGTTTTTATCCAGTACAGAACTTCATCAGGTCAAAGGCTTTAACTTAGTGACCTTTGTTATCTGTGGACAACACTTGTTCTGATGAAATGCAGGGCCTTTTGCATCCAGTTAAAAAGCAATGAACAAATTGAGTAAAATTGTTATAACAATCATTAATCACATATGTGGATCTACTTTGTGAAAAAAATCTGTCCTTTAACCCATTCCCACACAATCCCCCTTTTTGAGCAACCCATTTAAACCGAGAAACTATGTGGTAACAAACATTAATAGAAGCAATTTCTTCATTATTTGCAACGTTTCTACCCCAAAAGACAGATTTTCAAAATTTCAACAACTGAAATATTTCTTCTACAATTAAGTTATCTTAAAATGGCTTAATTACTCGACTATTCTTAAGTTAATGCTTTCCTGTTTTTCAAAAAAATTTTAATTGTCCAAATTCAAAGGGGTAGCAGATGACATTTTAAACTAAGTACAATTCTTAAAATAACCATTCTGTTCAACAGAAAAAATATTGTAAAAGAAGAAATTGTTTGTAACAAATGTCTTTTTCGTGAAATGAGAAACCAAGTGCAAGTGAATTATTTAATTTGTTGCTTATACCATCCTACTTTTACTTTCTCAACTTATAATAGTATCACTAATTCAGATCAAATAATGGAGAATTAGACTTTACAATAAGCAGATCTAGTTTATTTTTATGATACATGGTTTTGGTGAATTATTTAAGTAAGGCATGACAGGTTTTATATTCCCACTACATATTTCATTGATTAAGTGACTTTAATGTTTTGGTCTGTTCTACACCAAAGGTTTCAAAGGAATTTGATTGAACACAATTGACACATTAACTACTTGTTCTGTTGAATAACATGCTATCAGGCATGATCAATTGGAACTTTGTAATTTTACTGCTGTGTATAACCCTTGCCATGCTGAATAAGATATTTTTTTTTTTAGATTTGCATCATAATCAAAGGACTGAAAGCACTGGGAGCACAAGTTGTGGTTTAATGTTTCTTTGAATATTGATTTCATAAAATTATTCACACAGTGAAAGAACAAACAAATGGCGTGGACTAAAGATCAGACAGCTGTATTCCAGGCTCAGCATGACAAGGATTATAATCTTCTGCTTGTAACTTATTATCCTCCTTCTGGATATGGTATGGATCTGAACACTGCAGAACAACCGTTCTATATATTGGCAGAAGGAGTGTCATTTGTCTTGAATTAACCTTGTCATGAGAGACCCAAAATATATTTGCTTTGGCTAGAGGTATAAACATCAAGTACAGTCAGGTCCTAGTCTACACCATTTATACAATGATTTAAGCTAAAGTTGTTTAAAACATGATATTAGCAAAAGAAATGTTGGCCCTCAATCAGTGCTTTCAGCTCTTTTATAAATGTTTCACTATTAGAGTTTATGTTTTTAAAGCATTAGAATAGTTATGTACATAATAAAGTATGACAGGGCACTGCTGGCAGCAGCCCCTCTGCAAAGAAATGTTCATCTGGTTGTTTGCCTTCTTTCAGCCCTAATAAGTGGTTATAGAGTTATCAGACTTTTTGTTGATTGATCTTTATGATTGAAAATAATTTTACTAAGGACCTAATTTATCATTGAATTTATAAATAAATTTTAAAAGTGTTTTTTATTAGCTGCTCAATCAACCTGAAAATATGTCAAAATGTTTGTCTTTGTGAAATCTTGAACAAATTTAAAATTGGATCCCTTGGAATTTTAAACTAGGTAATTTCTAAGAAAACCTTGTAGACACTCTAGAGGCCACAATATTTACTCAACCAACCTGAAAATTGGTCAAATGTTTGTCTTGATGAAGTCTTGGACAAGTTAAAATTGTGCCCTTTTGGGCAAAAAACTAGGTCACCAGGTCAATTCTTGGACAAGTTTAAAAACCTTCAAGAAACTCCAGAAGCTTTATTAACAGCTCTTTTGACCTGAAAATTTTTCAGATTATTGGTCTTCATTAATACCTTGGAGAAGATTGCAACGAGGTCACCTGGATAAATCAGTGAAAAACATTTGTATTATCTAGAGGCCATAGTTACCATTAAACTAACTTGGAAGTTCCTTTGAAAGTTAGTCTTGAAGGAATCTTGAATGAGATCAGAATTAGATCGCAGGGGAAAAAAAACTTGGTCAAATTTTGGAAAACTGTTGTGGACTCTCAAGAGACATTTTTTTGCTCAATCAACCAGAATATTAGTAAAGATAGTTTTTGTCAAGCCCGCTTGTAGTGAGCGAGACATAGTTGTCACCATGACAAGAAGGTGTATGTGCGTTAGTCCTTCTGTCAGTCTGTCAGAATTTGTCCGGATAATTACTCCTACATTTATGAATGGATTTCAAAATAACTTTGCACAATTATCCTTATCATGAGTAGACTGATGTGTCATTTGAAAGAATTTTTGGAATTGTTCTAATGTGAAGGTCACAGCTTAAGGTCAAACACTAAAATTGTGCTTGTCCGGAGCATTTCTCCCACAATTATGGATGGATTTCAAAATAAATTGGCATAATTATTCTTCATCATGAGAAGATGTGTCATTTGAAAGAATATTTTGATAGCTTCAAGTTCAAGGTCAAAGCTCAAGGTCAACACTAAAATTTTGCTTGTCGGGAGCATGATGCTTACTTGAGGTCTCGACAGCAGTTGTCCTGGGTGTTGATAAAACCATGGATGAGTTAAAAATTTGTTTGGATCAAATCCCTGTTAACCTTGTAGTCACAATTTCTGTTCATTTGACCTGAAAATATGTCAGATTGTGACAGTGTGTCTTGACAATAAACTCCTGTGAGTGATTTAGGGCCATTATGAACCTCTTGTTCATGTATATTAACAGACACAAAAAAGGTCCCTATTTACAGTGTCTGGGCCATATTTAAAGCAGAAGTGCTGTTAATTAGAAGTTGTGTGCCTTGTCTTCACCATTCTTATGATAACTTGTGTTTTCTAGAGATGTTTTTCATTTACTCAACAGTAGAGATTGATCAAATGCTCAAACTAAAGCAATTTCTTACCTTTTTCAAATTTTACAATTTGCATTCTTGCTGAGACAAGGAACCTTCTTATTTCATTGCAAGATGATTTCTTGCTTTGAAGATTTTATTTTCCATTCTGAACTAATGAGCTATTTTCTCTCTAAAACATCCAGTAAGGGAAGAGCTTGTATGGAAGAAATAAGAGAAATTTATTGTATTATTTAATTTGATTAAAATGAGATAAATTATTATGTATTTTGGATAGAAAAAGTTTTAAATGGGATTAAACTAATTTTCCTGTCTGCAACTCTTGCCAAATATCTCTTAACCCTCTTAACAGTATTAACAGATAAACTTTTAAAACTTTCTACAGTGAGGGAATCATGAATGCATGGTGTTTTATGATGCTTTAACAGCTATGGTCCCTTTCAGCACAAATCATCAAATATATTATCACACACAAAAAAAAAAGAAATGGAAAAAAGCAAAAAAAAAAAAAAAGCGATAATTGGTGAGGAATTAATTTGACCTTTTGTTTCCAACAGATGAAATAGCAGATGTGTCAAATGCAGGATTGTAGTGCTTTTCATGCTCTCTGAAGGGTTAGCATTTAGTCACCGCTTCGTCTATCCAGTCGTCCGCCTGTCATTTCATCTGTCAACCTTGATTTCTTTACAACCTTTGGGCCAAAGTGGATGAAACTTCACGTTAATTCTTTATGATATTTCTCTGACGCTTTTTTTCCAGTTTTTTGAGGGCTCCAAGGTCAAGGTTACAGTTCAAGGTCAGACATGAAAATTGAGCATGTCCAGAGCATAGCTCCTTTAATTATGGATGGATTTCAATATGATTTGTCACATTTGCTCTCTATCATGAGCAGATTTGCCAGTTGATATAAAAAAAAATCGGATAGCTCCAAGGTAAAGGTCACAAACGTTGAATGTTAAGCTTAAGCATGTCCAGAACCTAGCTCCCAAAATAATCAATGTATTTAAAAAAAAGATGTGCTATTTGAAACAAATTTTCAGATAGCTCCAAGTTCAAGGTCACAGCTCTAGGTCATATATAAAAATTACGCATGTCTGGAAGAAGGTGAATATATCTGCCGCTTTGTCAAGCTGTCTAACCATCCCTGTTTATTTAATACTTTTTTTGACAGGGCTATATTCTGGGGGCATAATCTGTCTCTGATGACTCTTGTTTCTTATACCTTGATTGAATGGCACAGTGTCTCGGAGGCCTTTTGATTTCTATTCCATGTCCAATTTGATTTGAAATGAAAATATGAAATTTTGAGCAAAAACAACCTTTGCCTTCTTCAGCCGTTCATCTTAGATTTTATTTCTCTCTTAAAACCCACCATAAGAGAAAGGCAGAGGTACTATTTTGAAAAGATACTGGGCACCCCAAGGTGCAAATCCGGGAATAAAACAAATTTACAAGACAGTCATCTCTAGTACTTACTCAAAGACCCCCTTTTGTACAGGTGGCTGTTTTGACAGAGTGCTGGCCACACTTTATGATATGCATCACACTTACTAAATTTGACTGAGATAATAAACAACATTGTTTTATAGAATATGAGATCAGGGACATAGAATAAAAAGCAAGTTCTTGGTTGGAGACCTTAACATTGTATGTGCAGCTTAAATAAGCTGTAGTTATGATGTTTAGGTCACCAAAGCTAACCAACGAAAATTCTTAACATATATATCAGAGTTCAAAAATCATTTTCTGTTGAAATTAATGATTTCATTGGTCAATCAGCTTTTTGATAGACTGCAATAATCTGTTAATTGTCTCTGATGGAAAATAAAAAAAATGTTTTCTTCATATCTATTTATCTCTTAGTACATATTACTTAACCATTGTCATGCTGAATAAATTACCCTACTGAAATACTGTCAAATCAAAGGGCTGAGAGCACTGATAGAACTTGTTGTTCAAAAATCAATATTTCGTTTAGAAATCAAATTCATAAACAACCCTGGCAGGAAAAGTACAAGCAGGAGGTGTAGACTAAGATCAGCCTGCACATAAGTGCAGTCTGATCTTAGTCTACACCTCCTGCCAAAACCGGAATATTCCGGGTTCAGCATGACAAGGGTTAAATGTCAAATTTAAATTCATCTTCGATTAGTTCTAATCAACCCTTGTCATGCTGAATAAAATCCTCTGGAGGAACGCGTTAAAATCAAAGGACTAAAAGCACTGGAAGCACTGGCTTTGGGTACATGTTTCTTTTGAAAAATGATTTTATTAACGACTTATGCTTCATATGGAAAAACAGGTCGCGTAGACTAAGATCAGAGTTCACATATGTGTAGGCTGATCTGTGTCTATACCTCCTGCCTAAGCATTACTGTTCCAGGCTCAGCATGACAAGGGTTAATCATTTATCAAGATTGTTACTCTGGTGACTCTTCTATTTGAAATAATGATGAAAACAAGTGTGCCAAAGTCACAATTTACACCACCTTTAAATCTATTGATTAATGTAAGAGAAGTTGAAATAAAAAGCAAGGTCCCTTTTTCTGTGACCAAGAATAAAAAAATAAAAACCTGATGATATGCACTAGTTTGTGTGACAAGGTATATTCTGTAAAACTTTCATACAAATCTGTCCAGAATTTGAGAACAAGAAAATTTGCATTAAGCCCCTTTTTAGCTCACCTGAGCATGAAGTGAAAGTCTGAAAAATCATCTCCTGACCCAGAAGATGTAGATCTTTGATATTTTTCATGAAGCATCAGTACATTGACCCCTTTCAGAATTGCTGATATAATTACTCTTGGGTTCTCATGGGCAGAGTTTCAGTGGGGGGTAAATACTGGGTCTATTTCAAGCAAATTTGGCAGGCATATTTCTGAGGTGTCCCCTTTAAAAGAATCCTTAAAGAATGGAAATCCATTTAAAACTCTTGTTGTCATGGCAACAAAAGTGAAATTTAAAAAAATCTTTTAAAAAAACCATCATGACCAAGAAGGCATAGAGCCTTAAATTGCATGAAGCATCAGGACACTGACTCTTTCAGGATTATTAAATTGTTACCCTCAGGTCCTAAGGGGCGTAGCCGTAGGATCTTGGGCCTACATAGAAGTAAAGAAAGATTTTTCAAATTATAACTTCTCTCAAACTATCATGCATCTGAAAGCCATGGCAACATAAGTAAAATTTAAAGAAAAATCTTAAAAAAAAACATCTTCTGCCCCTGAAAGTGTAGAGCCGAAAATGTTTTCCATGAAGAATCAGTAATTTGATTTTTTTTCAAACTTGTTCAAACCATTACCCTAGGGTCCTAAGGAGTGTTGTCAAAAGCGTGTGTGTGTGTGGAGGGGGGGGGGGGTATTTTGAAATTTAGAAACATCAGTACATTGGCCTTTTCAGACTTAATTGGGGTCCAAAAGAGGATGGGGCCTATATAGACATAGCGAAGGATTTTTAAAATGCCATCTTCCCCAAACTATTGGATATATTACAACCAAAGTTAAACATGAATATTCCTTAATTTGTTCCCCTTCAAAATAACTCAAAGATTTTAAATTAGTTGCAAGCTTTGGTTGCCATGGCACATAAGTTATATTTGAAAAAGGTCTTCTCCAGACCTAGGGGGTATGGAGCCTTGAAGAAAAAGAGCCTTATCTCAGGTGAGCACTAGGGCCCTCTTGTTTCTATGATGCATCTGAAAATGGCAAAACCCCAGCAATATGAACAAGATCAGGTGACTAGGAATGTTCTTTGGGAAATTACCTACAAAATTGTAAATAATTATGGGAGGAGATTTGGACAGATTGACGGTTGATGGAATGGATGGACAGACAGATGGAGAAAATGATATCAGTATACATCCACCTTCTATGGCGTATAATAATGACTTATTAAGAATTAATTGCCATTCAGACCACCAAGAACTGCCATTGATATTCTTGCTTGAAATATTTTTGGAAACCTGACTACTAGGAAGTAAATAATGGAGACATATTTTGAATTTTCTGTCTATGTAGATGAGAATTTTTGGCATGATCTATGTAACTTGAGATAAATGGAAAACATTCTGTTTCTCAGTTTTGTTGGATTGCTACCAGTTGTTTGAAAAATATATGCCCCCATAACTTCCTGATTTGTTTATGTCTTTTACAATATGTAGCGACAAGGTAGCCAGAAAAACTTGTCACTTAAAACAGAATCATTTACCAGTATTTCAAATAGAGTATGGTGCTTTTAAAACTTTTTTTTTCTCTCTATTAGTACATGTATAGAGATAGTTCTTTATCTCTTATAAGTATTGAAATAGTTTGCTATCATAGGAATCAATAGAAATGATTGGTTATGATATAGATTTTGTAGATTATGATTGGTTATGATATAGATTTTGTAGGCTATGATAAAGATGATGGAACATATTGAAGAAAATAATATTCATCATCATTAACCCATTTGGACCAGTCTAAAATTTGGCTGAGTGGGAATGGGTTAAGTTTGTTGAATTAGTTGTAGTTTAACCCATTACCAGACAACAAAATTTTACACTGGTCCAATTTCAAAGGAATTGCAGACTGCAATTTGAAGATGATGAAATTTTAGAGTTTTTCAACTCTCTGTGTAGAAAACATTGTGGAAAATGAAGAAATTACTTGTAACAATCATTTTCTTAATTTTACATAATGTTTGCCCTGTTGTTTTTCTTGGGAGGCGTCCAAAAGTTTCACTCTGTGGGAATGGGTTAACCTGTAAAAGAGGCTATTCTTTGACACAAAATTTTTATGCATATATATCGATTTTCATGTCAATTTATATTTTTATGACCTATATTGTTCCAGTGACTGCTAACAAATTTTTAATGACCTGTATTTTTGCAATTACTACAAAGGTAACTAGATTTGTATTATGGTTGTCTGTGATAAAATGCAACTGGTGAATGGAATACTGTTCTATGTGCTTATACAATTAGACACTTAAGGCAAAAATTGAATTCACCAACAAAATGGTTTTACAGTTAGATGAGAACTTTTTTTTTTGTTCCCATTTGTTGATGCCACCATAATTCACCTGGCAACAGTATTTGATGGTGCACTGGTGAGACTGATGGTTATTGCTGCTAGTTACAACGGATAGTACCCTTCATAATTACTCTGCTCCTTTCATAATGGGAGAAGACAACTAGAGCTTGTCTGTGCCTGTTGTTTGTAATAGTTTATTAGATAAACATGAGAGCGTACACCAGAAATAGTTACAAGTGGTTATAAGAACAGATCAGTTTGTGCTATAGTGGGGAATTATTGTGTAGGGGGGGAGTAAAGTGTTAGATCACATGTGATAAGACAGGAATATATATCAGCTTCTGTTTACACCTACCTTCTTATCAATGGTGCGAACTTCACTACTAAATACTAATGGTATCATATTTAGCAGTAACTTTATGTTTATGTATTACCTTTCTAAAACAGATGAAGCCAATCCCACACAATCCCTCTTGTTTACTCCATGGAGTGAATTAACCCATTCCAAATTAGTTTTAGACAGGTCCAAATTGAAAGGAGTTGCAGACCACAATTTAAAGTTATGAAATTTCAATTTTTTTCAATTTTCTGGATAAAAAACATAATGCAAAATGAAGAAATTGCTTGTCACAAGCAATTTCTTCACTTTTTACTATGTTTTCCCAGTTGCTGATCTTGAGGGGCGTCCAAAAGCGTCACTCTGTGGGAATGGGTTAAGAAAAATGCCTTTGAAAACATGCTGGTATATGACCAAACTGCTCATAAGAAGCAATTTCTTCATCTAATTTCGCCATAATTCTTTCCACCAAGAAAGATAAAGAATTTTGAAATTTAATCAACTTAAAAATGTAATCTTTAACTACTTCTTTTAGACCAGTCTTTGATTTGGTTAGTAATGAGTTAACAATGTTATAAAATAGTATGTGATTAAAAACTTGTAGAGGTACTGAGCTTAACCCATTCACACAAAATTCAGCTTTTTATGGCCATCAAGAGAAAAACTTCAGAAAAAATTGCAGACAATGTCTACAATGTTTTCTATCCTAAAAGTGAAACATTTCTTAAATTCCACCACCTTGAAATTGCAGTCTGCACCTTCTTTCAACCTGAGTCTAAAATTCTGTCGTGCGGGAATGGGCTTACCAATTTTCACAAAACCCCTGCTTTTTATTCCCTCACAGGAATAGTATTGAGGGAAACATTGTGACAATGTTTCACTTATATCTAACTTAAAACACGAAGCTAATGTAAAAAAAAAGAGGATGTGATGACACTCAGAAACATTAACGCTTGTCATGCTGAATTATAAATTATCTACCGAATAAAAATCAAAGGTCTAAAAGTGCTGAAAAAAACGATTGCAGGTTAATATTTATTTTGAAAAATTATCCAGTAAACAGCTCTGGCTTAAAAAGGACAAGCAGGTGTTGTAGACTAAGATTAGACTGCACATATGTATTTTGAAAATTCATCTAATTAAGATCTCTCTCTCTCTTAACCCTAGTCATGTTGAATTTTGAATCCTCTACAGATTTTCATTATCATCAAAGGGCTGAAAGCCCTGGAAGCACTGTTTTTATGTTAATATTTCTTTTGAAAAATGATCTTATAAACAATCCTGGTTTACAAGGGACAAGCAGGTGGTGCAGACACATATGTGCAGTCTGATCTTTGTCTATACCTCCTGCCAGAGCAGGAATATAATGGGCTCAGCATAACAAGTGTTAAAAGGGACAAATAAGAACTGTAAATGAGAATATATGTGTAGTCTGATCTGAGGCTATACCTCCTGCTAAAACAGAATTATCCCATGGTTAAGAGGATGCCAACAAGTGCTTACAAATTATGGAAAATCAAGAACAATTGTTGATATATCATTTATCATAAACATTGATAAGTTGCATTATAGATCTGTACGAAACCATTCAGCCGTGAACCTGCAAACCCTTGTGTATGTATTATTTGGTGAATAGATCCACTGTAAGCATTGCTCATTTGGTGTAAAACCATGGATAACATCAAGTCTTACTGTATATCTACTACTGTGACTTCTCAGCTACAAGAATATTTAGTCAATCTTTTTATATGTACATGTACTAAGATCTGATTTTTTATCAACAATTGTACAAACATATCAAAACAATTAACAAAATAACTTTTCATTATTGAAGATCAGTGCATCCAAAAATGGTTTGCATCTATAAGATCATTGCATCCAAAAATGGTTTGCACCTATAAATAATCTTACTAAATTACCATATTATATTTTATTCAAGTAAAAGAAAAATGACAATATGAATACATGGCAAATGTAATAAAACATACAGGGAATTTCGAACTTTTTCTGTATAGGATTCATAATAATGTAGTGAAGTGTTTTGCCAGACTCGGAATTCATTCACATAATTTGGCAATGGAGGTTGGAAAACACAACAATGTTAAGGCTTTGTACTATTTGTAATAAAAGCTGAATCTGGGTATCTGGGTATCACTTTCTGTTGATTCACCATAGATACTCTGACGCAAGAAGAAAAAGAGTTTCCCATGAATTGGTAGATAATCATAAACCTTTGTGGGATGAGCAGCTGGAGGCTTGGAGAGAATATGGTTGTTATACTGGTATGAAATACCAGGAATCCATGGTTAGGTGCTCCAGCAGGTTCAATATGACTGAAATAATGTTAAAAGTGGCGTTAAATCTCATTCAAACAAACAACATAGAAAAAGATGTCTTGGTTATATACATATATCCTTTCTGACATTCGATAAATTTGTTGATTCAATCTCCAGCATAAACAGAAAAAACAATTTTCTTAGTGTCTGTGAATTCCTTGAAAACAACCTTGAATTACTTGAGAAGTCTATTGTTATCAATTCTTAGTATACTGTTTTTCTTTTCCAATAAACTTATGTACTCCTTAAATGATGATTTGAAGTGTGTTTTTTTCCTGTTTATAAGACATATTTTCCTTTTTTAGAATTTGAAGATGAGCTAATGCATAATTGACCAATGAGATCATTCATTTAGACTGGAAGTTAGTTTGAAATCCGACATTGGCTGCCATTTTGGTGAATGTTTTTGTCGGTTTGGCGATATAAACGTTGTAACTACAGCTTTTTCAAGCTGTAGTTATGACAAGTAGGTTGCAAACCAACCATTCTACTTATTTGTAACATACGGCCATAAATTTTGCAAAAATAACGCCATTAAAAATCGAAGCGGGACTTACTGTCGGAGTCTGTGGGCTTGGTCAAAGAAGTAAGTGGCGGAGAGGGGGGGGGGGGCGATTAGTCAATTTTATGATACAGTAAGAAGCACAGGTATTAGAAGTGTTGATGTGTTAGGGATCATATAAGTTTTTGTCTTGTATCACTGCCAGTGTAGAAAGTTACATAAAGGTCAGATGTTTCTTGATAATCTTGATGAGCATTAACATCTTTTGAGAAGTTAAGCAGCAGAGTTTTCATACTGATAATGATTTTCATGGGGTTACAAAAAGAGTTGGTAAGATTTATTTGTTTCTAAATTCAGATGTTCGATGGAAGAACTATATACCTGTTATTTCAGAGAAGAAGATTGCTTCTCTCAATTTATATTTACTTGATGTCTGTCAAAACACCATACCAATAGGTTAATTAACTAGAAGTTACAGTATTTTAGTACCACAGTAGTAATTTGTATCATATTTGTGTACATCTGTAGCTCTTTTTCACACCTGTTTCTATAATTGATGCATAGCAAAACAATACGTTATTAAGATGGTACTTGTTAGAATAGTAGCAAGGATTTGGATAATCTGAATTTTGGATTTTTTGGGAAAAAACTTTTTTTGCATGATATTTTAAGAATGGCAAAGTCTTTATTTGTTCAGGGTGCCCATTCAAATGCTTCAGTATGTAATTCTCTTGAAAATACATTCATTCACCTACAATTTTTTAGGCAGAAGCAGTAGGTTTAGTTATTTCTGTGAATTCGAATCAACAAAGAAAGAAGAATCAGAAAGTCTTACTTCAGGGGTGGGAAATGAATCTAGGTAAGAATTACGTTTAATAAATTGTATATTGAATAAAATTAAGAAATGAGTGAGTTTTGTGTACAAATCTGTGTCTAAATTCTACTCAGAGGGAAAAAAGTGCAACACGTTGGTGACCCTCTTGAGTTTGTCTGTCTGTCGGTGTCTTTGATGTACATCACAAACCTACGCTCCCGTAGGGTAGGATGGACATGCCCAACATTTTTGTGATGTCCGCTGTATTTTCCCATCAACAGAGGAATTTTTCAAACTGCAATGACTGGGATCTATGTTTAAGTAAAGATCACCAATCAAAGCAAAATTCACCAATTCTATAAACAGATCTTTGGATAAGTAGTTTAAGTACAATTAAATACACTTAAGCTGAAATGGAAAAACTTGTTTATGTGTGTGTGTGTATGTATGAGATGGAGGTTGGTGTTTAGCTCACCTGAGCGTGGAGTGTTCAAGCGTGCTATTGTGATCAGCTTTTGTTATTGTGTTGTGTGCCATCAGTTGTCTGTCTTTAAACAACATCTTCCAAACCACTGGGCCAATTTCAACCAAATTTGTCAGAAATGTTCATAAGGTGGTCCCCTTTGAAAAATAGCAAAAAGAATAAGACCAATTGAAAACTCTGTTTGCCATTTTAAAAAATTGTCTTTTAATTATCTTCTCCTCCTGACCCAGAAAAACCAGAGCCTTGATATTTGTATAAAATATCAATATATTGACCTTTTTCAGGTCCTTAGGGGTAGAACCCCAGGGGGGTAGGGGCTATATAGAAACAAAGAAGGATTTTTAAACAACAATTCTTCTCAAACAACTAGGCAATTTTAAACCAAATTTGGCAGAAATTTTTCTTATGTGGTCCTCTTTCACTATAGTCAAATAAACATTACTAAAATCCCAAGGTACAAAGCCTATATATGTATAGAGTATGGTTAGGCTCACTTGTGTCATAATCCTGGCTTTAACTTTAAATTTGACTGTTGAAAGAAAAAGAGTCTTTATTGCAGGTGAGAACACAAGGGGCCAAGGCCTAATGGATTTTTTTTTTGAGGAGGGTTGGGGTATGTTGGTAAATTCTGGAAATATTATTCCAATGTCCTAAAATTGCATATGGCATGTCTGCTAAATTTATATGGTGTAATCCTAACTCTCAGAGTAAGGGTACTTTACCCCCAACTTTTCTTTGTATCCCAAATTCAAATTACTTGGGGTACATGTACCCCCAAAATGAATTCCCAAGGGGCTTGAACTTTGTTGTTCAACTTAGGTCAAGGTCAGTGTCACATTGGGGAGGATCAAATTCTAACTTTTAAACTCTGAACCTATTTTCAGACATTTTTAATTAGTCCAAAGTAAAAGATATCAACAAACATTTAAGATAGAAATTATTGTACCAATTATTGTAGAAAAGCATTGTGGGAAAGGAGAAATGATTGTTACAAGCAAATCTCCTTTCCACATTATGTTTTACTAGTGTATGACTACCTTTCTTAAGCTTATCAAAGTGTGATATTGTGTGATAATGGTTTGAATCCCTAGTTGACTTTTCAAATGTTTAGTCATACATCTATATTGCTAAACATATGCATAAAAAACAGAACTAATGTCACCTTGTCTAGGGTTGTGGTCAAACCTTAGTTGATACCACCTGCCTAAGTAAGAATATTTAGGGTTCAGCATGACAAGGGTAAATAAATCTATAGGAATTGAATGTATTGTATTTTTTTTTATTATAATTATATTCACTATGAAATAGTAATCCATAATATCAAGGGAAATAACTCTAATGTGTTTTTGTAAAAAATGTGCTCCCTTTTTTCATATTAGACTTTATCTTCCATCCAATACATATAGGCATGCCTAGCCTTTGTATATAGTGCTCTTTTTATGTTAAATATTTTTTAGCTCCCTTGACCACATAATAGTCAATTTGAAATGTTTTGATTGTGCTGTGTCTGTTGTCAGCTTTTATCTTGTGTGCACTCTATAGGTCCCATTTTTGGCTTCAATGTCTTGAAATGAGGTCATTATATTCATGCCAAGTTCCAAATTATGTGTTCAAAAACAAGGTGAAATCCTAGTAAAACCTTGTATGACTTTAGGTCACCTTTTGTGTCAAATGTCTTGAAACTTGGTCAGAATATTTGTCTACATGATCTCTTGGAAGAGTTGGAAATTTGGTCACATTGGGTCAAAGACTAGGTCATTGGACCCTTGATATTTGGTCAGAATGTTTGCCTGCATGTTATCTTGTTAACTAGATCACAAGGTAAAACCTTAGAAAAACTTTGTAGGTACTCTAAGGCCACATGTTTGTTGTAAAGGTATTCATATTTTGTCAAAATGTTTGACTCCATGATATCTTGGTCACATTTTGATATTGGGTCACATGGGATGATAAACTAGGTTACTATGTGAGATCTTATAAAAAAAACTTCCTTGCTATGCAGACACTGCACTCCTGTCATAAATATCTTGACACATTGTATAAAATGTCTTTCTAATTTTCGAGACAAGACTTTGGAAACAGGTCTGGTTGGGTCTTTTGGTAAGGTCTTTTGTGCTATTTTACTTCTATAGTCATCAACTCTGGTGAGCGCTTTAGGGCCAATGGCCCTCTTTTTCAAGTAACTCTTGCTTTTTAGCTCCACTATTTGAAGAATAAGGGGGGGGGGCTATTCTAATCCTCCAGGTGTTGGATTCGGTGTCAACGTCATTGTTGGCTTAATGGTTTGGTTAAACCTTACGTGCAAGTATCATATCTCAGTTTCTACTAATGCTATTGCCCTCAAAATTTGCACATGCTTTTGTTGCAATGATATCTAGACACAGATTAAATACTCTGACATTAATTTAAGTGGAGATTTAACTCTTTTTGGACTCTTGGTTAAACCTTGCGTGCAACTGTCAAATATCTTAATTTTTAATAACTCTCCTTCTACCAATGCTATTGCCTTGAACTTTGCACAGGATTGTGACATTAATATAAGCCTGTAGACACAGATACATTACTCTAACATTCATTTAAGTGGAATTTTAACCCTTTTTAGGCTAAGAAATTCTTAGTTAAACCTTACGTGCAACTGTTATGATATCTTACATAACTCTTTCTAGCACACTATTGCTCTGAAACTTTGCACATGATTTTGTTGCTATCCTATCATCTTCTGCAACTGTCATATATATAACTCTTTTTAGCAATGCTATTACTTTGAAACTCTTTGTGACCAGCATATAATCTTCTAGGCAACGATTCAATACCCAGACATTCATTTTAGTGGAATTTTAGCCTTTTTGGGTCTTGGAAATTCTTGCTTGACTTAAAATTTCAATTGATAGATTTTTTACATCTAACACTACTTAGGTATTATGCCTAATGTCGACATTGAATTGTTACTATCCAGCACTCAGAATAGTCAAGTGTTGCTGTCCTCTTGTTGTTTAATCCTTCTAAAATTTGAACATGGATTACTTTAAAAAAAAATTCAGGATCTATCTTTAAATCCTGTCTGATAAGCATTTAAAACAGTTTATGTCTGACTTATGTTTCAAGAAGCTCTGCATTTAGAGATGGTATAACAGATCCAAATCAATAATAAAGAGAACTGAGAAGCATCCATATAATGACAGAACATTTTTTTATGCTTCTATATAATGCTCTTGGGGTTCTTAAGTATTATATGTTGGAGGATTGAAAGTTTATAAACCTTTAAAAACCCTCATTGGAACTTTTTGATTAAAAATTTCAATACAATAATCAAGATACATTTGAAATAGATCATCTTCCCCTCCTATGTTCTGTCTATCTTTTATATTTATATAATTCTAACTCCCCCCCCCCCCACACACACACAAAGTTTTTGAGCTATTAATTACTAGTTTTTCCTCTAGTGTTATTTGATCTAAAACTGAGAAACTTTGTGAAAATGTTGCCAATAATCTAGGTTGAACCATTTTTTAGCTTGGCTGTTTTCAGAAGAAATGAGAGGTATTGTCATCACCATGTGCATTGGCGTTGGCTTGAAAAACTTTTACCTTGGTCATATCTCTGTTGTTATTGAAGATATCCTCATGAAACTTGGCATATGTTTTGACCATCACAAGAGCTATCTAGACTATCAAGGGGGATAACTATAAAATCGTCTTGTAAGAGTTACGGTATGCCTCCCTTTTTTTTGGACTTAGAATTTTTGCACTATCAAGCACCTGCAGATGAGCATTGCACCATGGGTGGTTTCTTATTGGTCATACAGTTCAAAGGGTTTTTTTTATGCGCCCACATCAAAAGATCAGGGGCATTTTGTTTTACCATTGTCTGTCTGTCTGTCGGATTAGACCAAAAAACTTTTACAATTACATTAAAACTATTCAAGATTCAATGCTCATATTTGGAATGATGATAGATTTAATTGATGGACATCTGCAATACCAAGGTTGGGGTCACATGACATGGTCAAGGTCAGTTGTCAAGGTCAAACTTCTGCTAAAACTTAACAAAAATCCTTGACATCTTCAATTTTTAAGCCTATTCAAGATATGATGCACATATGTGGCATGATGAAAGATCTCAATGATATAAGCATCTGCAGATACCATGGTTGAGGTCATGTGACAAGGCCGAGGTCACTTATCAAGGTCACATTTCCAAAAATGGCTGTTATAGGGATATGGTGTTACAGAAATATATCTTGTTAGGTCACCTGACCGAATGGTCATGGTGACCTATTGCGATCATCGTTTGTCCATCGTCGTGCGTCGTCCGTCGTGCGTCGTGCGTCGTCCGTCGTCCGTTAACTTTTATACATTTTCATCTTCTTCTCAAGAACTACTGGGCGGATTTCAACCAAACTTGGAAGAAAGCATCATTGGGGGATGCCAATTCAAGTTTGTGAAAATAGGGGTTCTGGGGGTCATAGGGGCCAAAATAGGGGCCAAAAAGGGGTAATTTTTGGTACTTCTTTAAAAATCTTCTTCTAATAAACCGTTAATGCCAGAGCTTAAATATTTTGTGTGCATGACAACTAGGACAGGTATATTATAAATTGTGAAATTCATGCCCCTGGGGTCATGTATGGGGCCACACCCAGAGGTCAAAGTTCATCATGTTAAAAAATTCACATTTTCATCTTCTTCTGATGGAGTACAAAGCCAATTTCAAACAAACTTGTTGAAAAGCATCATTTGGTAATGGTTATTTGGATTTGTGAAAATAAAAAGGCTGGGGGGGTCAGGGGGCCCTAAAATGGGGACCAAAAGGGGGTAATTTTTGGTAACTTTTAAATATTTCATCTTCTTCTCAAGAACCACTGGGCGGATTTCAACCAAACTTTGAAGAAAGCATCATTGGGGGATGCCAATTCAAGTTTGTGAAAATAGGGGTTCTGGGGGTCAAAGGGGCCCAAGTAGGGGCCAAAAAGGGGTAATTTTTGGTACTTCTTAAAAAATCTTCTTCTAATAAACCGTTAATGCCAGAGCTTAAATATTTTGTGTGCATGACAACTAGGACAGGTATATTATAAATTGTGAAATTCATGCCCCTGGGGTCATGTATGGGGCCACACCCAGAGGTCAAAGTTCATCATGTTAAAAAAATTCACATTTTCATCTTCTTCTGATGAAGTACAAAGCCAATTTCAAACAAACTTATTGAAAAGCATCATTTGGTAATGGTTATTTGGATTTGTGAAAATAAAAAGGCTAGGAGGTCAGGGGGCCCTAAAATGGGGACCAAAAGGGGGTAATTTTTGGTAACTTTTAAATATTTCATCTTCTTCTCAAGAACTACTGGGCGGATTTCAACCAAACTTGGTAGAAAGCATCATTGGGGGATGCCAATTCAAGTTTGTGAAAATAGGGGTTCTGGGGGTCATAGGGGCCAAAATAGGGGCCAAAAAGGGGTAATTTTTGGTACTTCTTTAAAAATCTTCTTCTAATAAACCGTTAATGCCAGAGCTTAAATATTTTGTGTGCATGACAACTAGGACAGGTATATTATAAATTGTGAAATTCATGCCCCTTGGGTCATGTATGGGGCCAAACCCAGAGGCCAAAGTTCATCATGTTAAAAAATTCACATTTTCATCTTCTTCTGATGGAGTACAAAGCCAATTTCAAACAAACTTGTTGAAAAGCATCATTTGGTAATGGTTATTTGGATTTGTGAAAATAAAAAGGCTGGGGGGGTCAGGGGGCCCTAAAATGGGGACCAAAAGGGGGTAATTTTTGGTAACTTTTAAATATTTCATCTTCTTCTCAAGAACTACTGGGCGGATTTCAACCAAACTTTGAAGAAAGCATCATTGGGGGATGCCAATTCAAGTTTGTGAAAATAGGCGTTCTGGGGGTCAAAGGGGCCCAAATAGGGGCCAAAAAGGGGTAATTTTTGGTACTTCTTTAAAAATCTTCTTCTAATAAACCGTTAATGCCAGAGCTTAAATATTTTGTGTGCATGACAACTAGGACAGGTATATTATAAATTGTGAAATTCATGCCCCTTGGGTCATGTATGGGGCCACACCCAGAGGTCAAAGTTCATCATGTTAAAAAAATTCACATTTTCATCTTCTTCTGATGAAGTACAAAGCCAATTTCAAACAAACTTATTGAAAAGCATCATTTGGTAATGGTTATTTGGATTTGTGAAAATAAAAAGGCTAGGGGGTCAGGGGGCCCTAAAATGGGGACCAAAAGGGGGTAATTTTTGGTAACTTTTAAATATTTCATCTTCTTCTCAAGAACTACTGGATGGATTTCAACCAAACTTGGTAGAAAGCATCATTGGGGGATGCCAATTCAAGTTTGTGAAAATAGGGGTTCTGGGGGTCAAAGGGGCCCAAATAGGGGGCAAAAAGGGGTAATTTTTGGAACTTCTTTAAAAAATCTTCTTCTAATAAACCGTTAATGCCAGAGCTTAAATATTTTGTGTGCATGACAACTAGGACAGGTATATTATAAATTGTGAAATTCATGCCCCTGGGGTCATGTATGGGGCCACACCCAGAGGTCAAAGTTCATCATGTTAAAAAATTCACATTTTCACCTTCTTCTGATGAAGTACTAAGCCAATTTCAAACTAACTTGGTGAAAAGCATCATTGGGTACTGATCATACAGATTTGTGAAAATTAAAAGGCTGGAGGTCAGGGGTGCCTAAAATGGGGACCAAAAGGGGGTAATTTTTGGTAACTTTTAAATATTTCATCTTCTTCTCAAGAACTACTGAGGGGATTTCAACCAAACCTTTTTCTAATTCTTTCAAACAAAATCACTTGTCTTGGTGCTCTTTTACTCAGGTGACCGTTAAGGCCCACTGGGCCTCTTGTTAAATTTTCTCAAGCTTTGTTGTAAAATAGTGTTTTTTTGTGTGTGTAACACTTAATGCTTATTTGAACTAGGATCCTTAAACTACACAACTGCTACACCAGTGGTTCAAAGAAATGTTCTGCTGGTTTGGGTTTCATATATGATGGTCAAGGTCACAGATTTACTTAGTTCAAAAACTTGTTCTTTACTCTAACTAAATAGTTGTTCAATTTATTACCTTCAAAGTTCAAACTTCAAAGTTCAAACAAGTTATGCCCATGGACTAGTACTGTACCTTCTTTTAATGCCCCACATCAATAAGATAGGAGCATGATTATTGTTTTTACCATTGTCTGCCTATCTGCTAGTTGTAAACATAATGCAAGAACTGAACATGTAGCTGTTATTCAAACACTCTTGCAGATGCTTGACTCATATTTTTGATGCAGGTTCCTAGCATTGATAAGCATCAGTTGGCTTCAAGATCTGGGTCATCCATCAACATTAAAGTCACTTATCAAGGTCATGAATTTTATAATACTTAGCAGAAAAACTAAACATTTTACTCTTATTAAAAAAACATTAAAGATACATCAAGGTCAAGGTTGCTTATCAAGGTTACGAGTTTTGTAAACTTAAGGCAGAAAGTTAAAATTTCATTGTTGAAGATACATGGCTGAGACTTTTTGTGAACAAATTCTCCGTCAATGACAAGGAGCTGTTCTCATGTAGTGGATGTTTGACATATAGGACCTTAGAATTACCCGGTACATGTACATAGAACCTTGCCAAGGTAAGGTCATTTTGGTAAAAGGCAATAGTAACAGTTTAAATGTTTAAAAACTATCTTATTTTTCTTTCTAGTTCTTAACTTCTTCATTCTGTGACATACAACAATGTGTTGTATGATTTGGAAGACTGACTGTATTAGACTCCTAGAATTATCTTGTAAACCTTCCTTGATATTGAAAATGATTAAAAGAGAAGTTGAAACTTCATTGACAGTTCTGCTAATTACTTTCAGTACTTGCTCTTTAAGTTGGCAGTAATGATGCTGGTTACATTTAAATGTGTTATTATACAATATTGGGAGAATGTTAAGTATGAAATTTTAAACATATCACCACATGAGAGAAACATTGTGACTGTGATGGTGTATTCTTCAAGGATATAGTGAACTTATGGAACTTCAAATTACTCAAAAGAAAGAAGATGGTTCTTCAAAGGGCCAAGGGCATGCCCCTATAAGGGGCAGCTTTACTTTACCAGCTGTATTTCAGTGCAGTTCTTGTAAAAGTAAAATATGTAACATCAAGTTTGCCACTCTAAATCCAGTAAGCAGTATAAGGTACATTTGATATTTCTTTGAAAACCAAGATTAACCCTTTCCTGATTTTGAAAACTTTAGACTGGTCCAATTTTAAAGAAGTTGCAGACAACTAAAAGTGAGTGCAGTTTGAAAAGTAACCAACATACCGTTTAGAAAATCTTGTGAGAAAAGAAGAAATTGCTTGTCACAAGCAATCTCTTCTTTTCCCACAATATTTTCTCAAGTATAAAATCACAGGGACGTAAAAACCAGTGGTTGTACAGGAAAGGGTTAAGCAATGAAAATTAAAAATAACATTGTTGAAAAAATCATGTCAGCTGTTGTTTGTTGAGCATTGGCTCATAAATTAATTACAAGAGAAAAAAGTTTTTCTAGGTCCAAGTACAAAGAAGTTGTTTGCTGCAAATAATTTCCTTTTTACCCTGTAATGCTATACTATTGTATTATTCAGAATGGATTCATCATGCAAAGCATTGTGTGGTTTAACAAATAGGCTAAGCAGCCATTTTGGTATCCAGTCTTTTTCAAATTCAATAACAAACTCTTGTCATGCTGAATTAAACCTTCTATAAAATTACACTGAAATCAAAGGGCTAAAAGCACTTGAAAGCACTAATTGTGAGTTGATATTTACATGTATTTTGAAAAATTATCTTATAAATAATTCTGTCTTAAAAGGGATAAGCAGGTGTTGTAAATTAATATCAGAGTACACATATGTGAAGGCTTATCTTTGTCTATACCCTCTGCCAAACCAAGAATATTCTGGGATCAGCATGAGAGGCAGAAATAGATCATATGACTGGTAGTAGCCATTTACCCATTACCAGACGGCAAACTTTTAGACTGATACAATTTCAAAGAAATTGCAGATAACAAATTTTAGTTGGTGAAATTTTAGGTTCTTTTTTACAAATGGTGAAGAAAAGATTGTTGATAATGAAGAAATTGCTTGTGACAAGCTTTTTTTTTTTAATTTTCCATGTTTTCCATAGCTTTTTCTTGTGGGCATCAAAAAACATCACTGTGTGGAAATGGGTTAACCCAACCCAACCCTATCAGTACTTTTTAACTCTACAGCACTATGACTACAGCAAGGTAAGAATGAGAAAATGTACTACATCTACAGTATGTTACAATTAGAAATTTAAGATTGCTCTACAGCCAAAATGGTCAATATTTTAAACCAATCCCATACAGCGACGCTTTTTGATACCCCTCAAGAAAAACAATTGGGAAAATTCCTTCATTTTCCACAATTTTTTCTTTAAAGAAACCTGAAAAAATCTAAAATTTCATCAACTTGAAATTGTTGTCTGCAACTCCTTTCAGTTTGGACCAGTCTAAAATTTTGCCATCTGGTAATGGGTTAAGAAGAAGCAGACTTCGTTTGAATTGTGTAAAGTCAGTCATACTGTATAAAAACAGAAAGAAAACATGGGAAAAGAATATAACAGCTGTTTTTCAGCCTTATTTTTTTCTTTTCTAACAAATTTTCCTTGAATATATTTCTGTAGCTTGTTTAAAAAAAATGCAATGGCTGGTAATTTGTAAATGAATTTCCATTCAATCCTACTTTTTTAGGACCCTCAAGAAAACTGGTTGAGAAATTAATGATGGGAAATGAAGAAATTGCATTTCAAAAAAGCACAATGTACTCTATCCAGAAAGACAGATATTTCCAATTCTATCAACTTGAAATTGTTGTCTGTAACATCTTTGAATTTTGACAAGTCTAAAATTGTGTTGTTTGGTAATGGGTTGAAAATTATTTTCTATTTGAAGGGAGCACGAGCGTGAATGTGACTATATGCCAGTAGAGTGTCCTAATAATGCAGGGTGTCCACCCTTATTGAAAAAGGTAAGAGGTTATGGATTTTATATTGGCTATTCCTTAAAATAATTTTAAGAAACATATTCTTTTTCTAGGAATACATGTTACTAATATATTATTAAGGTCTAAACAAAGATCAGGCTGCAAATTTGTGCAATCTGATTTTTGTCTAGACCCTTGCTTGTCCCTTTAAAGCCAGCAATGTCTTTTCCATTAATTTTCTAAATAAATGCCAACCCAAAATTAGTGGTGTATGTGCTTTCGGTCATTTTATTTTAGCACAATTTTACAGTGGATTTTATTCAGCAATTTACATGCAATTTCTTCATTTCCACAATGTTTCCCAAATTGTTTTTCTTGATGGGCCCCGAAAGTGTCGCTGTGTGGGAATAGGTTAAAGAAGCTTGTAGTCAATAGCTATTTACAAAGTGTAGAATGAAGACTCCAATCAGACAGGCAGATTGGAGTCTTTATTTGGTGCACATAATTGTTGGAAATGTTATGCTTTGGCTCTAGCATTACATTTATATTGTTATGGCAAAGTCTTACCAGTCTCTCCTAATGCTTTAACCCATTACCATATGCTAGAGTTTAGACTGGCCAAAATTCAAAGAAGTTGAAAACGGTAAGTTATAGTTGCTGAAATCTTAAAAATCTTTGCTTTTTTGGTAGAAAACAATGTAAAAAATGAAGACAATCTTGTAACGAACAATTCCTTTAGTTTCTACATTGTTTTCCTTACCTATTTTCTTTTGGGATATTAAAAAGTGGCATTGTGTGGAAATGGGTTAAAAAATTTTTAATTAATAGCAGTTTACAGCAGATGACAGGCTGATCTGAGTCTTCACTTCATGCACATATCAAAATGTTGGAAATATTATGTGCTGAAGTATTACATTTGTTTGATTATTGCAGTCTTATCTGTCTTGAAATTATGATATGCTGTCATAATAAGTTAATATAGTCTTTATTTTTTTACAGGAGCTTGAAGATCATTTAAAACATTGTAACAATGTCAGATGTCCCCATCAGAAATATAGGTAAATGTTTACCATTAGTGCACCTTCGCTTGATTTTTCTATATTTCAAAGTGTTATATTTATAAAATCTATGACAGGTCCAAATTCTAAGAAGTTATTGACAATAATTCCAAGCTGATAGCATTTTAAATTATATGTTGCTTTATGGGTAGAAAACTAAGTGGAAAATGAAGAAATTGAAGCAGGACTGTGTGGGATTTTGATGAAAGAAAGTAAAATTCACCATTTATATTGGAATTGATAACAGTTGCAATCACATGATTAGAGATTTATCTAGAGGGGATGGGCAGGTGGGGGGTGGATAGAAAGAGATGGCCCCTTTAAACCATGTGTTATGGGTACTCATTTACATTAATTCCTAGAGACGATTCAAACAAGTGCTTTTATCATACCACGGTTTCATTGAAAATGGCAACTTAAGAGTAGCATTATCCCCTTATAAACCATTAATATACAATCCTGGTTTTTAACCCATTCCCGTACAATCTCGCTTTTTATGCCTTCAAAAATTACTTGAGGACAACAAGGTTGAAAATGGAGATATCGCTTGTTACAAGCAATTTCTTCACTTCAAACCTTGTTGTCTACCTGAAAAGAGATACTCAAAATTCTGACAACTTGAAATTATTGTCTGTAACTTCTTTGAACTTGTACCAGTCTAAATTATGTAGTGTGACACTGAAGAATTGTAATTACATGTATAAAAGCATCATGAAAAAAATTGTTTGTAACAATTAATATCTCCTTTCCTTTAGTTGATTTCTATTCTAGAATGCACTTATTTTCCAATTTCAAGCCATTTCAAAACTTTGTCTGACACTTCTTTGAATTTGGAGCAGTCTAAAATTTTGTCATCTTCTAATGGGTTAAGTTGACCTCCATGAGGATAAATGTTAAAAAAAGGCATATATTACTTCTTATTCTTACACTGCATGTAGATATTTGTTGCCAAACAAAAAGGGTAGGAAAGGCATTTTAATCAGCTGTACTCAAATGGATTAAAAAATATTTTGGGACCTGAAAATTGCTGTTTACCCTTAAACCTTTTGTTTGTGATAAAGCAGTAACTATGCAGGAAGATTATGAATATATGTATCATACGTAAAACAGGATTTTGTGAAAGCTTTCTCCCAATTTATAATGATTTTTAGTGAAAAACCATTGAAATTACCAAATGATTAAATTTTAAACCAGTCCAGATTGAAAGAAGCTGCAGACAACAATTTAAAGTTGATGGAATTTTAGTCTTGTGCTGAAGGTGAGCTTTTGTAAATGTCCAGCATTTGTCTGTCCATATATCTATCTGTAAACAATTATTATAAAATCTTTTCCTCCTAAACCATAAGGCCTAGAGCTGTGATATTTGGTTCATATCATCACCCATTGACCCTCTTTAAATACTTCAAAGAATAACTGTACTCTGAAAATCAGCTATTTTCTGTGTGATCCCTGATTTTACAAAAGAATAAAGAAGGAAACCTTTGAAAATTTCTCCTCGCAAACCATACAGGGTAGAGATTTGATATTTGGTCTATATCATCATCTTATGACCCACTACCTAAATACTGCAAAGAATTACTATGCCATGAAGATTAGCTCTTTTCTGTACGATCCCTAGCTTTGCAGAAGATCTTCTCCTCCAAAACCATAAGGTGTAGAGATTTGATATTTGGTGTGTATCAATGTTTATTGACCTTCTACTTCAAAGAATTACCATAGTCTGAAAATTAGCCCTTTTCTGTTTGATTCCTGATTTTCCAAAGGTATAAGAAAAAAATCATTGTAAATCTTCTCCCAAACAATAAGGTCAAGAGCTTTCATATGTGGTATGTATTAATGTCTATTGACCCTCTAGAAAAATACTTCAATGAATTACTAGACTCTGAGAATAAGCCCTTTTCTGTGCAATTCCTGATTTTACAAAATATTTGTTTAATCTATTAAAGTGGCTAAATGAAAGCACTGACCAGCAATTATTTACCTTGTCAGGTTATCGAGCATATGATCTGAGAACTGATTGGCAAATATCGCAGATGGAAATAATTGGTGTCCTATTCTCAGTGTTTAGCAGATTTGCTAGCAGATAGCCCACTTTCTACTTCACTCTGTATGTTTTAAGCAGATATCGAAAAACAGATATGGAAAAAATATGTTGTGTACCCCCCCACCACCTTTTATAATCAAGATCAATAGATCTTTCTTTTCAAAACAACAAATCTATAGCTTTTGTTGCTTATTAGATGAAAGATAAAACTGTCTTACACTGAAACAAACAATTATCCTCTAATCATTGCATTACCGAAAAAAACCCCCACCAAACAACACTCAGGGATGTACAATACACCCGTTCCTTGGAAATAATTACTAAGTGAATTTCCCTGTGATGTCAGATATCACAATTTAGATGCTGTTAGGTCACACACAGCTATCTGCTGTACAATTATTTCACTTCTGGATAATGTTAAATGATGTATTTGTTTGAAGTTGAAACATCTCTTACCCTTGTATGACAGAACTTTCCTGATCTGTGTAGACAAGAGAAGAACTCAAAATTCAGACTATCAGAAATGAAGCTATCTTGCGATAGACTGACTGAAGTTCCATCTTGTATTTTTGTCTGTTCTTTCTGAGTCAAAAACATTGCGAATAATGAAGAAATAGTTTGTTGTAATGTCTTCAGTTTCCACAATGTTTTCTCAATTATTTTTTCTTGGAGGTGTCAAAATTAATGTGACCAAAGACTTTTGTCAATAAGGATTTGATTTAGTCTAAGATGGATTTATCTTCATTGGTTGTACATCAGACACTATATCTTCACAAGTGGTGTTGCCGTGAGTGAAATAGCAGCTTTTGTTGTTCATGAAATAAATGATTAATAGATCTGACACAAAAAACAGTTGATTATACTATTTCTTTACTTAAAAAAGAAATCGATATATTTTTAGCTCTACTGGCCGAAGGCCACTAGAGCTAAAGCGATGGCTTTTTCCCGTCTGGCGTCCGTGCGTCCATCCCTCCATCCGTCCGTCCATCCGTTAAACTTTTCCTTGTTTACGCGATAAAGTCCACAGTTTTCATCGGATTCTCTTCAAACTTTCACAGAATTATTGTACCATCATAAGGATTGTTCCTTTCGAAATTGGGTCAGATCCGTCAAGAAACACGGGAAAAGGGGCCTAATTAATACTTGATTAAAAAATCTTCGTTTACGCGATAAAGTCCACAGTTTTCATCGGATTCTCTTCAAACTTTCACAGAATGATTGTACCATCATAAGGATCATTCCTTTCTAAAATGGGTATGATCCGTCAAGAAACACGGGAAAAGGGGCCTTATGAAAATTTAATTAAAAATTCAATTGAAAATCCTTGTGTACGCGATAAAGTCCACAGTTTTCATCGGATTCTCTTCAAACTTTCTCAGAATGATTGCACCATCATAAGGATCATTCCTTGCAAAAATGGGTATGATCCGTCAAGAAACACAGGAAAAGGGGCCTTATGAAAATTAAATTAAAAAAACCTCGTTTACGCGATAGAGTCCACAGTTCTCATCAGATTCTCTTCAAACTTTCACAAAATGATTGTACCATCATAAGAATTGTTCCTTTCAAAATTTGGTATGATCAGTCAAGGACCACGGGAAAAAGGGGCCCGATTAAAACTGGATTGAAAAAGTCCTCGAAAACACAATAGAGCCCATAGTTTTCAACAAATTCTCTTCAAACATTCCCCGAATGATTATTACATTAAATGGATTGTTCCTTTCGGAAGTAGGTTTGATCCATCAAGTTTCATGGGAAAAGAGGCCCTATGAAAATTTAATAAAAAAAAATCTTAGTTAACATGTAATGGCCCTAGATTTCACCTGATTGACTTAAAACTTTCACATAATGATTGTACCATCATAAGGATTGTTCCTTTCAAATTGGGTCTGATCCATTGAGAAACATAGGAAAAGGGGCCTTAGGAAAATTCATTTAAAAAAATCTTAATTAATGCTTGTAAGTCCACAGATGAGATGGGGTTGTCTTTATACTCAAACAGAATAATTATACTTTTGTAAGAAGAGTTCCCTTTGGAATTGGTTCAGATCCATCAAGTAACATGGGAAAAGGGGCTATATGAAAATTCAATTAATAAAACCCTGTTAACACAATAAAGCCCATAGCTTTGATCAGATTTTGTTGAAACTTTCACAGAATGATTGGAAGGTCATAACTATCATTCTTTTCATAACAGGGTTTGAACTGTCAAGAAGCATAGGAAAAGGGGCCTTATGAAAATTTCATTTATAATTCCTTGTTACCAAGTCCAGAGCTTTCATCGGATTTTCTTCAAACATTCACAGAATAATTGTACAATAATAATGATTGTTGATGTTTGCATTAGACCTGATCCGTCAAGTATCACAGGAAAAGGAGCATTGTGAAATTCAATTTTAAAATCATTGTACCAAAATAAAGTCAACAGTTTTCATCAGATTCTGTTAAAACTTTCACAGAATGATTATTCCATCATAAGGATTCTTTCTTTTCAAATTAGGCGTGATCTGTCTAGTATCATGGGAAAAGGGGCCTTTAGAGAATTTTATCTATAATCCTTGTAACCAAGTCCAGAGCTTTCATTGGATTTTATTCAAACCTTCACAGAATCATTGTACAATAATCACGATTGTTGATGCTGACATGAGACCTGATCCTTCAAGTATCACAGGAAAAGGAGCCTTAAGAAAATTTTATTTTAAAAATTTGACACCAAGATAAAGTCTGCAGTTTTCATCAGATTCTGTTCAAACTTTCACAGAATGTTTGTACCATCATAAGGATTGTTTCTTTCCAAATTGGGCCTGATCTGTCTAGTGTCATAGGAAAAGGGGCTGTATGAAAAAGTATTACCAAATCCTCATAAACACGACAATGCCCTCAGTCTTTATCAGAATCTCTTCGAACTTTAATAGAATGATTGTACCATCATTTGGATTGTTCCTTTGTAAATTAGGTCTGATTGGTTAAGTGACACAAGAAAAGGGACCTTATAAAAATTTTATTACAAAACATCAATATAACAATAAAGTCCTAAGTCTTTATCATTTTCTTCAAACTATCATTAGGATTGTTCCTTTGTACATTGGGTCTGATTTGTTAAGTTTCACAGAAAAAGGGGCCTTATGAAAATTAAGTTACAAAAATTCTTGACACAATTCAGTCCACTGTTTTCATTGATTCTCTTTAACTTTTAAAGAATGATTCTACCTTCATTAGAATTGTTCCTTTTGAAATTTTGTTTGTTCTGTAAAGTATCATGAGAAAAGGGGCCCTATGAATATTTCACTATAAACTCATTAACACAATAAATTCCACAGATTAAACAGATTTATTGTACCATCATTCCAATTGTTGATTTTGTCAGTGGATCTGACTATAGCAAGGGTCACATAAAAAGGGGCCTTATGAAAAACTCTCTTAAATATTCTGGTTAACACAATGATGTCCCTTGATTTCACCGGATTCACTTCAAAATTTCACAGAATGATTGTACAAATACTTAGATGGTTCTTTTCAGAACTGGGTACAATCCATCAAGTATCATGTAAAAAGGGGACATATGATTTTTTTTTTTTAATATTCTAGTAAACATAATGAGTTCCCAATATTTCATCAGATTCACTTTTAACTTTCGTAGAATGATAAAACCAACAGTAAAATATCACGGGAAAAGGGGCCCTATGAGAACTTGAATTAATATCTTTGTTAACACAATAAAGTCAACAGTTTTATTGGATTCTCTTCAAAGATGCATGGAATAATTGTGGCATTTGAAACACAGGAAAAGGGGCCTTACAGATTATCATTCAAAACATTCTTGTGTATGTGATGAAGATCACAATCATTATCAAGTTGTCTTTTAAATTTCACAGGACAATTGTCGGGTTGTAAGGAAACTTCCTTTTGGAATGAAATTGATCCATCAGAAAACACAGGAAAAGGGGCCTTATTGATTTTCATTCAAAACAATCCTGTTTATGTGATTAAGTCCACAATTATTGTCAGATTCTGATGAAATATTCACAGAATGATTGGTAGGTTCATAAGGTAACTTTCTTTTGGAAATGGAGTGGATCCGTCAGGAAACATGGGAAAAGGGGCCTTGAGGATTGTTGCTTAAAATGATAAAGGGGATAAAGCCCCTTTTTTTTCTTTATGCATTCTTCTTTGAGCAATTAACTTCCTTAAATATCAGATTTCTTTAACGGAAAACTTGATAACCAGTAGAGCGTCTCAGGCCCTCATGGGCCTCTTGTTAATATCCCCTCATCTATAAGGTTCGGGGCGTTTTGTTTGACTGATGTCTGTCTGTTTGTCTGTCTGTATGGGATGTCTTTCTGCAAGCAGTAAACTTAACAAAAAAGCTTAATATTTTGCTCTTAGTGATAATACCATTGTTCCTTGTTTGGGACTCCTCCCTTTGATTGTTTATTAACCCTTACTATGCTGAGCTCGATATATTCTCGTTTTAGCAGGAGGTATTCTAAGACAAAGATCAGCCTGCACGTAAGTGCAGTCTAGTCTTAGCCTTCACCACCTGTTTATCTTTTTTTGACCCAGCATTGTATATTAAATTAATATTCAAAAGAAATTTTAGCCCACAATGAACACTTCCAGTATTTTCAGTACTTGCATCCCTTTGATTTTAATGCATATTCTCAGAAAATGATTGTATCCAGCATGACAAGAGTTAACATCTTCTATGAAAACATCTGAAACATCAAGAATCTGAAATGTATATCAAACACTTTTTCAGCTGTGATTTCACTGGTACTCAGGAAGAGTTAGATGAGCATTTAAAAGTGTGTAAGTTTGAAGGAATGAAGGAGTTTTTACACAGAACAGATGAAAAAATCGCAGATTTACAGTTTTCTTTAACAACCAAAGATCAGGAGATTGGTTTTCTACGTTCCATGCTTGGAAAGCTATCTGAAAAAGTGGAAAACCTAGAAAAATTCACAGAAGTCAAACTTCGTGAGTAAATTTTAAAAGCATTTCAAAGCATGCTAAAATTTGATGACAAGTGTCTAATACGGTAGAAGATTTTATGAGAATAGGAGAAATTACTTGTAAAAGAAATAGCTTGCTCCTTCTTTCACAGTTTTCCATGGAAATATTTCATGGCATCCAAAAACCAGGATTGTGTGGTAATGAGTTAAATATATTTTAGCAAAACTGGCTTCACCCATTTACACAATGATCATTATTGACGACCCACAAAAAAAAATATGAGGAAAACAATTTCTACAGTTTCCAGAATGGTTTCTAACAAGAAAGTTAAAAAATCTTAAGTTTCATAAATTTTAAAATTCAATTTTGCCTTTCAATTTGGTTGTAGGGTCTTTCAAAAGGAAAGAAAAGTTTTCATGCTTTATAGTTAAATACAGTAATGTTTTAGCATGAAATCAGGGGTGTGAAATTCCCATGCCTGACTTGTTTGACACGGGCTTATTTACCTACAGACAAGTTCACTTCTCTGGGGACAAATAGCTAACAGGGCAAATCTTGGAATGGTACAAAAATTGTAGAAAATCGGTATTTTCACCCACCTGATGAAATGATAAAAACTGCACAAAATGAAATTGGTGATCATGTTAGCAAAGTTATTTTATTATGGATGTAAAAGGATCTTTGCAATTTTGAAATAAGAAACCATAAGTTTGAATTTCTTCCGTGTATGCCTTTACCTATTGTGAATATAAATGTCTATGATTGGATTTATGTAAAACAGTAAGTTGTTCATAAAATTTTTCTAGGCTGTTTCATTCAATTTCAGCTTAACTATTCATCTTTCTTGTGTGTTCAAATTGAACAGATCTAAAGCATTTAAGAAAAACTCTCATACTTGTGAGCTTCTGAATAAATGTATATTCTTTCATTTTCCAGAATTATTAGAACACAATGAAAGTAAAATAATGGGTGAAATTGTGGATTCCAGACGAGAATATGCAGTAATTGCAGTAAGTGTTTTTAGCTCACCTGAACACAATTTGCTCAAGGTGACATTTTAAGATCTAGCAGTGTCTGTTGTGTGATGTGTGTTGTGGTCCTTCAACACAATGTGGGCAATCTAGAGGCTCAAATGTCTTGATATTTGGTCTTAATGTCTGTCCTCATGTAATCTCAGTCAAGTTTGATATTGGGTCACGGGGTCAAAAACCAGGTCATTAGGTAAAGCTTAGTCTAGAAAAAACTTTTGAGCTCTCTAGAGGCCTCAAATATCTTGATATATTAGATATACCCTGTTTTCATTCAACCCATTCCCACACAGTGATGCTTTTAGACACCCATCAAGAAAAACGATTGGGAAACCATCATGAAAAATGTAGAAATTGCTTGTAACAAAGAAATTCGTTTATTCTTCCCAGAAAGTTGAAAAAATCTAAAATTTCATGAAAGTTGAACAGACATCTGCAACTTGTTTCAATTTGGACCAGTCTAAAAGTTTGTTTTGTGGTAATGGGTTAAGTCATTGTGAGGAATTTGGAAATTGTTAGTCGGATAAGTGATTTGTGAATCATCATCATGGTTCCCATGGGAGTATTTCAGAGATATTTCTTGTCGAATTATTAGACTACCAATATAGATTGATTTGTTACAATACAATTGAGCTTTTACTAAAAAAGATTTACTGGACAATAAGTTAGCTTACCCCTCTCCTGTTTTGCAAAAATTTAGACCTGACAAAAATCAAAGGCTTTTCAGATGCAAATTTAAAATGGATTTAACTTGAAAAATAACCGTTCAGTAGGGTATACAATTATTAAGAAATCGTCTTCTCCTAAACCGTAAGGCCTAAAGCTTTGATAATAGGTACACATCATCATCTATTGACCCTCTACCAAAATACTTACTGTACTCTTAAAGTTAACCCTTTTCTGTGCGATTCCTGATTTTACAAAGGAAATCTTTGAAAATCTTCTCCTCCAAAACCATAAGATCAAGAGCTTTGATATTCAGTATATATCATCACCAAATTCTTCAAAGAATTATTGTACTCTGAAAATTAGCCCTTTTCTATGCGATCCCTGATTTTACAAAGGAAAAAAATAAGGAATTATTTCAAAATCTTCTTCTACCAACCATAATGCCTAGAGCTGTGATATTTGGTATGTATCATCACCTATTGACCATCTACCAAAATACTTCAAAGAATTATTGTACTCTGAAAATTAGCCCTTTTCTATGTGATCCCTGATTTTACACAGGAAAAAAGAAAGAAAACCTTTCAAAATCTTCTTCTCCCATACCGTAATGCCTAGAGCTTTTATATTTGGTATGTATCATCAGCTATTGACCATCTACCAAAATACGTCAAAAAATTACCGTACCTGAAAATTAGCCCTTTTCTATGCGTTCCCTTATATTACAAAGGAGTAAAGAAGGAAATCTTCAAAAAATCTTCTTCTCCCATACCATAATGCATAGAGCTGTGATATTTGGTATGTATCTTCACCTATTGACCCTGTACCAAAATACTTCAAAGAATTACCGTACTCTAACAATGAGCCCTTTTCTGTGTGATCCCTTATTTTTCAAAGGAATAAAAAAGGAAATCTTTGAAAATCATCTATTTCCAAACCAATAGGCCTAGAGCTTTGATATTTGGTTCATACCATCAACTATTGACCCTCTACCAAAATACTTCAAAGAATTACCATATTCTGTGGGATCACTCATTTCTTCTCTTAAATCATTAGGCCTAGAGTTTTGATATTTAGTATGTTTTGATGTTCATTGACCCCTCTAACAAAATACTCCAAAGAATTACTGTAATCAGGAAATTAGTACTATATGGAGGGATCATCAATATACCTAGGATTAAAAGAGAAAATCCTTAGACATCATCTCCGAAATATTTAGACAGAGGGCTTTGCTATTTTGTATATATCATAAAGCCATGAACCATCATACTCAGGGGAGCGATTAAGGACCATCATGATCCTCTTGTTTTTATAAGCAATTTGTTCTTTTTCTACGTTTTCTCAATTTAAAATCACAAGGACGTAAAGCTAGGGATTGAACAGAAAAGGGTTAAAGATTGAAGACTGTAAATGTCAACAGCAGTAAATAGAAAAAAAGATCTTGTATGTTTTTGTTTTCAGGATGAATTATCACATATCAACAATTATCTCAATATTGGAACCATGGCTATGGGAGGTTAGTAGCATTCTTTTTACTCAAAAAAACAATGAACATTATAGTTTGTTAAAGTCCCCTCATTTTCCCTTTTTTTGACTTAGATTTTTAGCTCACCTGAGCATAAAGTGCGAGGTGAGCTATTGTGATCAGTCGTTGTCAGTTGTCCTTCCGTCTGTCTGTCCATCCACCCCACAACTTCTTTAAAAATCTTCTCCTCCTAAATCAGTAGGCCAATCAAGCTAAAACTTTACAAAGATATTCCTTGGGTGAAGTTGTTCAGAAGTTGTTAAAAGAATTTAATTCCGTAAAAAACCCTGGTTGCTGCTGCATTTGAAATGGAACATTATAGTAAATCTTTAAAAAAAATTCTCGTCCTAAACCAGTAGGCCAATCAAGCTGGAACTTTACAAAGATATTCCTTGGGTGAAGTTGTTCAGAAGTTGTTAAAAGAATTTAATTCCGTAAAAAACCCTGGTTGCTGCTGCATTTGAAATGGGACATTATAGTAAATCTTTAAAAAAAATTCTCGTCCTAAACCAGTAGGCCAATCAAGCTGGAACTTTGCAAAGATATTCCTTGGGTGAAGTTGTTCAAAAGTTGTTAAAAGAATTTAATTCCGTAAAAAACCCTGGTTGCTGCTGCATTTGAAATGGGACATTATAGTAAATCTTTAAAATAAAATTCTCGTCCTAAACCAGTAGGTTAATCAAGCTGGAACTTTGAAGAGATGTTCCTTTGGTGAAGTTCTACAAAAGTTGTTAAAAGAATTTAATTCCATGAAAAACTCTGATTGCCGCGGCATTTGAATAAGGACATTTTAGTAAATCTTTAAAAATGTTCTCCTCCTAAACCAGTAGGCCAATCAAGATGAAACTTTACAGGGATGTTCCTTGGGTGAAGGTCTTCAAAATTTGTTAAAAGAATTTAATTCCGTGAAAAACTCTGGTTGAAAATGGGACATTTTTGTAAATCTTTGATTGTTTTTTTAAAAAAACTACCAATGCCTAAGGCATTTTTATTTCAAATGTAGTTTAATCACATGGCTCCTACCTAGTTTTCAAAAATTTAATCTCTGGGGTCAAAAATTGCCCGGCCCCTAAGGTCCAAAGTTTCTAAAAAATGCTTACTAAGAGCAAGTTCAAAAGATTTCTCCACATAAACTATAAGGTCTACGACATTCTTATTTAGTATTTAGCATAACTAGATAATTTTGTACTTTATAAGTTAAAATCGCTCTCCTTGGTTCAAAAACAGCCCTGCACTAGGGGTCAAAAATAGGAAAAACGCAAAATTTAGGTAAGTTAGCACAAAAATTCATCTTCACTTTAAGGCAGAGGGCATTTATATTTGAAATATAGGATAACCTGACTGTTATCTATCATTTTTAGCTCACCTGAGCACGAAGTGCTCATGGTAAGGTATTTTGATCGTCCTCTGTCCGGCGTGCGTCGTCCGTCCTGTGTCAACAATCTTAAAATGACATCTCCTCCCAAACCACTTGGCCGATTTCAACCAAATTTGGCAGAAATGTTCCTTGGGTGGTGCACTTTAAAAAAATTCTAAAAGAATTGAAATCCGTTAAAAATTCTGGGTGCACTTTGCAACAAACGGAAATTTTAATGAAAACTTTAAAAATTATCTTCCTCTGACTCAGAAGGCGTAGAGCCTTGATATTTGGCATGAAGCATCAGTACAATGACCTCTTTCAGAATTGCTAAAAATCATCAACCTCGGGTACCCAGAGGCAGAGACTCAGGGGGGATGGGGCTTCTAAAGAAATAAAGAAGGCTTTTTAAAAAAACATCTCCTCCCAAACTGCTGGGCGGATTTCAACCAAATTTGTTTGGAATGTTCCTTTGGTGGTGCCATTTAAAAATTGCTAAAAGAATTGAAATCCATTAAAAACTCTGGTTGCTATGGCAACAAAACTTGAATTTTAATAAAAACTTTAAAAATTGTCTCCTCCTGACTCAGAAGAAGTAGAGCCTTGATATTTTGCATGAAGCATCAGTACAATGACCTCTATCAGAATTGCTAAAAATCATCGGGTACTCAGGGATGGAGCCTCAGGGGGGTGGGGCTTATAAAGAAATAAAGAAGGATTTTTAAAACGACATCTCCCCCCAAACCGCTGGGCGTATTTCAACCAAATTTTGTGAGAATGTTCCTTGGGTAGTGCCATTTAAAAATTGCTAAAAGAATAGAAATACGTTAAAACTCTGGTTGCCATGGCAACAAAACTTGAATTTTAATAAAAACTTTTAAGAATTACTCCTCCTAACCCAGAGGGCCTAGAGTCTTGACATTTTGCATGAAGCATCAGTACATTGACCTATTTCAGAATTGCTCAAATCATCAACCTCCAGCCCCCAGGGGAGGAGCCCCAGGGGGGGTGGGGCTTATATAGAAATAAAGAAGGATTTTTAACACAACGTCTCCTCCCAAACCACTGGGCTAATTTCAACCAAAGAATTTAATCAGTTGAAAACTCTGGTTGCTATGACAACAAGAGTAAAATTAAAAAAAAAAAATTGAAAAAGAAAACAACATCTCCTTCTGACCCAGAAGTTGAAGAATCTTGAATTTTGCATGAAGCATCAGTACATTGACCTCTTTCATATTTTAGAGCCACAGGGTGATTAGGCTTAAATAGAAATAAAGAAGGCAACCCTTTCAAAACTATTTGGCTAATTTAAACCAATTTGGGCTTGTTGATCTTAGTTAAATGTATAAGGAGGTCTTCTCCTGACCCAGTTTGTGAGCGCCAGGGCCTCTGACCCTCTTGTTTATTATATTATACCTGTAGGATATAAAATACCACTCCCCTTGATGTCCAAAGTTTGTAAAAATGCCCAATTAGACCTTTTTCAACAGTCTTCTTCTCCAAATCTAAGAAGCCTAAGGCATTCATGTTTGGTATAGCATAACCAGATGGTTCTCTACCATGTTTTTTAAAATCATAGCTCTTTGATAAAACATGGCCCTGCCTGAGAGGTCCAAATTTTGGGAAAACGCCCAATTAAGCAACTTCAAAAGACTTCTCCTCCTGAAATATAAGGTGAAGGACATTCATATTTGGTATGTAGCATTACTACATAATTTTGTACTATGTTACTTGAAAAAATGCCCTAAGGATAAAAAAGTCTCTGCTCCAGGGGTCGAATAGTTTAAATCGCTTAATTTTAAAGATTTCTTTTTCTTAAATATAGGGCCTAGAGCATTTACATTAAAAACATAGCATAACCTTATTGTTATCTACCATGTTTATATCCTTTGCCTTCACAAGGCATCAAAAGTTATGAAAAACACTCAATAAGAGCATGTTCAAATACCTTCCTGTCCCAATGTATCAGTTGTAATGCATTCATATTTAATTAATAGTACATCCAGATTGTTCTCTACCATGGCTGCTAAAATTATACCCTTTGGGTGAAAATGGCCCAGTCCCAAGGGCCCCAAGTTTGGTAAAATGCTCAATTAGGGCAATATCAAATTCTTCTCCTCTGAACACTGCCCACTTAAAAAGAAGTTGCAGACGATAATTAAAGTTTGATTGAAATCTAAATACAAGGAATTTTAAGGGTAGAAATATGGTGAGAAATGGAGAAATTGCTTGTATCTAGTAATTTCTCCCTTTCTCACTATGTATTTTTAAACCTATTTTCCTTGAGGGTATCAAAATGTGGGATAATTTGGTAATTGATTAAACTACAAGCCAATGGCGTTCATATTTATTTGATAGCATTACTTAATAGTTTTGTACTCTACCCAAAATCTTATAATTGTTTTATTTATTTTGCTCAAACTGTGTCTTTTTTATACAAAGAGTACTGTAATTTGGAGATGCCTCAGGTGAGCAATTTAGGACCATCATGGTCCTCTTGTTTTAAGTGCTTACTGTGGTATTATTAAGCATCTTCTTGAAAATACTGTAAATCTTGAATTAAGCGACCACTCTTGGGACAGCCTAAATGTGATCGTATAAGAGAATGGTCACCTAAAACATGTTTAGTGAAATATGTGAAGGACTCAATTGCATACTTGTTATTACAGAAATTCTAGCTAAATCCATTTGGTGTTTAGATGCATTAGAACCATCTCACTGAGAAGATTTTACTGAGTTTCAACAACATTGGATTTAGGCATGATATATTTTCAGCAAATATTTAGCAAATACGACCATTCTTTACGTGAGCTTTCAAATTTGATTGTAGTAGTGTAATGGAAATGGTCACTTAGTAGAGGTGGTTGCTCAAACGAGATTGACTGTATTCAAATATTGTACATTTCTTCATAAATGACATGATATGTATCTTCTAAATTGATTAAAAATTCAGTACTTTCTTTCCAACCTATAAACAAATTCATGGTAAAATTTCAGTTGTTGTTGGAAAGTATATTCAGTTAATTTAACATTTAGTTAATGGGATTATTAGGATATCTAATATAGGTAGAAATATTGATAGTAACAAACTATTTCTTCATTTTCCACAATGTTACCTAAAATCTTATTCTTGAAGGGTGTAGAAGTAATCAGACAGTTGTCATCAAAACATTGGAATTTCGAATGTTATAGAGTAATGTTATTTAGGCACTGGTTTCCATGATAGAGTAACAATAATTTTCAGAGTGTTTGTATTTCAGCCTATGATCCACAACAGATGTTCAAGTGCCGAGGAACCTTTGTTGGACATCAGGTAGGTGAAAATTGACAGATTGGCTCATTTGCTGCATTGTTTTCTCTTCATTACAATCAGTAAATCAGAAAAAAATATACACAAAGTGAAATTTGCAAAAATCTGGATGAACCTTTCTTTGGCACAATAGAAAAATTTATTGTAAAATCACTTTTGGTCTGATGCATTCATAACTATAAATATGTTATATCAACCTATAACAGGGGAATCCTCTTTATTGCAATCCTGATAATAGCAATTCACTGCTTAATTGCAACTTACTTTATGCACTCCCAAAATGAATTAAAAGCTGATACAAATTATGACCAACTTTGCAGCTGTTGGTTACTATTTAAACCTTGTTTGCTTAACCATGCGCAAGAGGTAATTGAAAAAGTATCTAATTTGATTTCTGCATTTCTTCATTTGGAAAACCCTTTACAACTAAAAATGATCTTATAACATCATTAGTAGCTGGATGACTTTGTCCTAATGGTACTGGTAAATTGGTAACTGGGATTTGCAACGATCTCTGTACAGAGAAATGTATGCCAATTTATAAATGAAAGGTTTTAGTGCCTAAATGTTGTAACTTACTGTACATCGTACATACAGATAGCCTATATATTTGAATGACATGTACTACACTATTGCATTAGATTCTTAAGATTTAATCTATTTTCTATTAATTAAGTTTTTATTACTATCTTCCATTAATAGTAAGATCATACATTCATTTATGGTAGCATAAAATAATAATTATGAAACTTATTGAATTAAGAGAGATTTGCAACATTTCCCAAAATTCAATTTTGTAACCATAAAATAAGTTTAGATTTAATCATTTTTCTGGAGAAAATGAACGATTTTGACCTTAAAAGTGCCATTACATCAGAAAAGTAAATAGAAGCTTTTGTTCTTTGATTCTTACAAGGTATGTCTGTGTGTCTGCCAGTTCATCCCTCCTTCTGTCCAACATAATTATGTGGGAGGGCTTATTTGGTTCCATAATAAATTGTCATCTGTAACTTCTTTGTATATCTTGTGACAGAGTGCTTGGCTTGACTTAAGGTCAAGGTTACAGCAGTAAGTCAATGTTCAGATATTGACATTGCCTGCATCACTTGACTGTATTGTTTAATTGTTAAAATTCTTTACATGCTTGAACATTTGATATAAGCAGGTACAATGCAGCTAATGCATGCTTGTCTACCAGGGTCAAGTTCATAAAAAACAAAAGGTAGAATTTTGAAATTTTGATCCTAGGGCCAAATTTTATTGCAGTCAGGTTTACCTGACTATGTTACAGGAATTGGCAGAGTTCCCTAATTTCTTCTAGGAGGCTCACAAACATATACAAATATGAATTGTCCCAAATGAACTTATTCATTATTTCTCATAGCACTATTTGAAAAAATAGATCCATTCATGAAAATAACCACGGGAACCAACAGCAGGAATCTAAATCACTGATGTAGTAATATAAAATATTTCAGCCTACTCAATTCTAGCCCTTCCTTACCAGGTGGCATTCGCAAATCAGAATAGAATAGATTATATTTATTTCTACCCTTATATCCATGATTTGGTTAACTGCAAGTGAATATTGAAATTAGAGGTTCAATCCCTGGCGGCGGCAAATATTCTTTCCGACAATTGTCTCAAGTACTGGTCTGGTGTGAGAAATACCGGGAATCCATTGTAAGGTGCTCCAGCCGCCGCGATATGACTGAAATACTGTTATAAGCGGCGTTAAACCCCATTCAATCAATCAATTGAAATTAGAACAAATAAAGTATTACTTATAACACAAACAAGGAAAGAACATCTGAATTCAGAACCGCTGCTGTAAGGTCAAGCCACTCTCAGAGGTAAAACACCAAAAATATGAAAAATATAATGTCCCTTGTGACTGGTTTCAAGATCACGATGCTCAAACATGGTATCTGTGAACTTTTTATTGGCATAATATGAGGTTCATGTGACTAAGAATACAGTCATCTGATAAAGTGAAGACTAAAGGTCATTCTCAAGGGAATAGCATTTCTGAGGCATTAATGTTTCATGACGACAATTAATCAAATGAGCTCAGTTCGTGGATTACTTGATTTTCAAATCTTAACCCTTGTCATGCTGAATTAAATCCCTTCCATAATTGCATAAAAATCATAGGAATTTAAAGGGCTGCAGATCTTGTTTTCAGGTTCAAAATATTGTTTCTGAATCAATCAGGTGAACAATTCTGGCTTCAAAATGACAAACTGTTGGTGTAGATTAAGATCAGACTATGCATATGCTGCTAAACTAATAGTGCTTTACACCAATCTGGTAAAAGAACCAGGCTGGGCTTCCAGAGGATTTTGTCCTGTATCCTTTGCACTACCCCTGTAATAACTTAGTCTTTTGGGGAATCTTTCATATGAGCAAATGTTACGGTAATAATGAATAAATGAACATACAAACATTCTTTGCACTACCCCCATAATAAACAAGTCTTTTGGGGTTTCTCTCATATGGGCAAATGTTACAGTAATGATGAATAAATGAACATACACACATTCTTTGCACTACCCCCATAATAGATAAGTCTTTCAGGGCATCTCTCATATGGGCAAATGTTTTAGTAATGATGAATAAATGAACATACACACACTCATGAAGACTTAACCCTTTACCAGACAGCAAAATTTTAGACTGGTCCAAATTGAAAGGAGTTGCAGACGATTATTTTAGATTGATGAAATTTTAGATTTTTAGCCTGCCTGTTTTCGAAGAAAACCAGAGGTATTGCGGTAGCCTTGGTGTTGTTGTTGTTGTCGTCGTCATTGTGCGAAAACTTTGACATTTTGTGATTACTCTGGTTCTACTGAAGGCATTTACTTGAAACTTGGCACACATGTTCACTATCAAAAGAGGAATCTATACTATGAAGGGGGATAACTATAGATGGATTTTGTGCAAATTATGCCCCTCTTTCGACTTGGATTTTTTAGCTCACCTGAGCACAACGTGCTCAAGGTGAGCTTTTGGTATCACCTTTTGTCCGTCGTGCGTCGGAAGTCGTCAACAATTCTTTAAACATCTTCTCCTCAGGAACCACTGGGCGGAATTCAACCAAACTTGGTAGGAATGTTCCTTGGGTGACCCTTCTCAAAAGTTGTCCGCGGATTTTTGATTGACCCCCAAATATGGGCGTGGCAGGGCGTGGCAGTTTTTAACTTAGAAATCTTTAAACATCTTCTCCTCAGTAACCATTGGGCCAATTTCAACCAAATTTGATATGAATGTTCCTTGGGTCACCCTTTTCAAAAGTTGTTCGTGGAATTTTGATTTATGCCCAAATATGGGCGTGGCAGGGCGTGGTAGTTTTTGACTTAGGAATTTTTAAACATCTTCTCCTCAGTAACCATTGGGCCAATTTCAACCAAATTTGGCATGAATGTTCCTTTGGTGACCCTTTTCAAAAGTTGTTCGTGGAATTTTGATTTACGCCCAAATATGGGCGTGGCAGGGCGTGGCAGTTTTTGACTTAGAAATCTTTAAACATCTTCTCCTCAGTAACCATTGGGCCAATTTCATCCAAACTTGGCATGAATGTTCCTTGGATGACCCTTTTTAAAAGTTGTTCGCAGAATTTTGATTTATGCCCAAATATGGGCGTGGCAGGGCGTGGCAGTTTTTGACTTAGAAATCTTTAAACATCTTCTCCTCAGTAACCATTGGGCCAATTACATCCAAACTTGGCATGAATGTTCCTTGGATGACCCTTTTTAAAAGTTGTTCGCAGAATTTTGATTTATGCCCAAATATGGGCGTGGCTGGGCGTGGCAGATTTTGACTTTGAAATCTTTAAACATCTACACCTCAGGAACCATTGGGCCAATTTCAACCAAACTTGGTATGAATGTTCCTTGGGTGACCCTTTTCAAAAGTTGTTCGGCAGAATTTCGTTTCACTGCCAAATATGGGTGTGGCAGTTTTTGACTTTGAAATCTTTAAACATCTTCTCCTCAGTAACTATTGGGCCAATTACAACCAAATTTGGTATGAATGTTCCTTGGGTGACCCTTTTCAAAAGTTGTTCGCAGAATTTTGATTTATGCCCAAATATGGGCGTGGCAGTTTTTTTAACTTTGAAATCTTTAAACATCTTATCCTCAGTAACAGTTGGGTCAATTTCAACCAAACTTTGCATGAATGTTCCTTTGGTTACCCTTTTCAAAAGTTGTTCCTGGAATTTTGATTTATGCCCAAATATGGGCGTGGCAGGGTCAGGCACTTTTTTGACTTTGAAATCTTTAAACATCTTCTCCTCAGTGACTATTGGGCCTATTTCAACCAAATTTGGTATGAATGTTCCTTGAGTGACCCTTTTCAAAAGTTGTTCTAGAATTTTGATGACCAAATAAGGGCTTGGAATGGTACCTGGGCAGTTTTTGACTTTGAAATCTTTTAACATCTTCTCCTCAGTAACCATTGGGCCAATTTCAATTTCGAATCATCTTACATTAGTCAGGTGAGCGATTTTAGGGCCATTCTGGCCCTCTTGTTATCCACTATCCAGCACCCAACAGCCAAGCATAGCTTCAACTATCCATGTAGAAAACAATATGGAAAATGAAGAAATTGCTTGTTACAAGTAATTTCTTCATGTTACACAATGTTTTTCGAATTGTTTTTCTTGCGACGTGTCAGCTATCTTCACTGTGTGGGGATGGGTAAAAGGTTTTGTCTAGAACATATACATTTTGTGTGTGGTGAAAATATAATCAGTATTTTCACAGCTTCTCATTCTTTTACTGTATTTATGTGATAAAATAGAATTCAGATGCTTTTATCAGAGATTCTAATAATGAATGGGAAAAAATTAGAAGAAAAAATAAATTCAATTCCATTTGAATGAAATTTATTATTTTGATTGTAAAATTGTATGAAACTTTACAATAAATCTCTTAAAATAGGTGATTTGTTGGAAGATTCAAAAGAAAAAAATAAGGAATCTAGTTGTGAACCTTTTTCAGTACAATCACCTTTTTACTTGAGATATTGATGGTTCAGTACAAAACTGTTTTGAGCTGACCCACTGATAATGTTTTCAGGAGAAAGATGGGGAAATATGCAGAAATAGTTTCCACCCTTTAATTCATTACAAGATGACAAACTTGTAAGACTGGTTGATTGATTTTTATTCCAAGATATTGCAAATGACAAATTTAAGTCAATGCCATTCTATCTTTTAGCTCACCTGAGCACAAAGTGAGCTTTTGTGATCATTGAATGTCTGTCGTCTGTTGTGCCTTGTGCGGCGTCAACAATTGAAGTTTTTACACTCTAGAGGCCACAGTTTTGACCCAATCTTCATGAAACTTTGCCAGAATAATTATAAGGTCATAGAGATGATCCCTATTGATTATTAGAAGGATCTTTTTGAAAACACAGGAAAAGGGGCCTTAATGACAATTTCTTTGTTTACACTCTAGAGGCCACAATTTTGGCTTCATCTTCATGAAACTTGGTCAGAATAATTGTTTGATCATGAGAATGAACCCTATCGATTATTGGAGGATTCTATTGGAAAATACAGGAAAAGGGGTCTTAATGACAGTTTCTTTGTTTACACTCTAGAGGCCACAATTCTGGCTTAATCTTCATGAAACTTGGTCAGAATAATTGTTAGGTCATAAGAATAAACCCTATTGATTATGAAAAGGTTCCATTGGAAAACACAGAAAAAGGGGCCTTAATGACAATTTCTTTGTTTACAGTCTAGAGGCCACAATTTTGGCTTAATCTTCATGAAACTAGGCCAGAATAATTATACAGGCATGAGGATGAACCCTATTGATTATGAGAAGGTTTTTTTGGAAAACACAGGAAAAGGGGCCTTAATGACAATTTCTTCGTTTACACTCTAGAGACCACAAATTTGGTTCAATTTTCATGAAACTAGGCCAGAGTAATTGTTTTGTCACAAGGATGAACCCTATTGATTATAGGAAGATACTTTTGGAAAACACAGGAAAATGGGCCTTAATGACAATTTCTTTGTTAACGCTCTAGAGGTCATCAATTTGGCTCAATCGCCATGTAACTTGGTCAGGATACTTATTAGGTCATAAAGATGAACCTTATAGATTATGGGAAGGTTCTATAGGATATCACAGGAAAAGGGGCCATAATGACAATTTCTTTGTTAACAATATAGAAGTCACAGTTTTGCCTCAATCTTCTTGAAACTGATTGTAGTTATTTGTCTCTAGTTGCATTTTTTTAACAGCAGACAGTTCAGGTGAACAATCTAGGACCATCATGGTCCTCTTGTTTTAACTGGGATAGAAAATGTAGATAATGAAAAAATACTTGAAACAAGCAATTTCCTCAATTTCCACAATGATTTAAAAACTTTTTCTCTTGAGGAGCCTAAAAAGTGGGATTGTTTGGGAACGGGTTAGAATACTTATTTTTCAATTCATGTTTTTCTTTTAATTGTCTTTAACCTATTATAAATCAGACCAATCTTAAGCTTTGATGTCTGCTTCTGGCTTACTGCAAACAGTTGCCATTATTTCATCCAACCTTTTACAAATTAGATCAGTCAAAACTTTGTTGTCTACTTCTTAGTTATTGCAAAGTTAACCATACTAGTTTGTATCTCACATAAAGATAAATTTGGTAAATCCCTCACTGACTTGTTTTCTCCTTGCAGGGTCCAGTCTGGTGTCTATGTGTGTTTGGAGATTATTTATTTAGCGGTTCTTCAGATAAATCTATCAAAGTATGTATGATATTGGTATTTATGCCATAGAAGGATGACTTAATTACTTTCTGTTTTATACTTACTTGTTGTTAAGATCAGCTCCTCTCAAGGAATGCTTGCAGATGATTTTGAACTTTATTGTTTAACCATCAAATCTTATGTTGTGGGTACTCTTTTGAAATATCAAGAACAATCTAACAAGTACCTTAACATATTTCTACACCGTGACACTTTTTGTAACAAGCTATTTCTTCATTTTCCACAATGTCTTCTACCTAGAAAGTTGAAAAAATCTAAAATTTCAGAAACTTTAAGTTGTCTTGCTTTCAATTCTGACCAGTCTAAAATTTTGCCGTCTAGTAATGGGTTAAACATAGAAATTTGAAGAGCAATAATAGATTTATATTGTGATTAATATGTCCCATTTGGTGCTCTGAATGAAAGATCATGTTAGAGTCATACAGGTTTGATCCTTCATAACTATGCAATTGTTTCCAGCTCTAGAGATATGACTTTATCTATTTTTTACTCTATGTATTGTTCTTTTCAATTTCAAATTTTTTAGCTCACCTGATCACATAGTGGTCATGGTGAGCTATTGTGATCTACCTACTTCTGGCGTCAGTCATCTTCATTAGTCATCAAGTTTTACCTTGTGTGCACTCTAGAGGTCACAATTTTATGTCCCTGCATTGATAGATAGGGGGCATATTGTTTTACCTGTGTTCGTCTGTCTGTCTGTCTGCAACTAAACATTTCCCTATAACTTCAACCCTGATTAAGTTACAATGCTAATATTTGGTATGTAGATGGGTCTCAATAAGGCGCAACTGGGAAAGGTCATTTCACCAAGGTCAAGGTCAAAATTTTAACCCTTTTCCCTAAAACGTTTCTCAAAAACTTAACCTGCCAACTAAACAATTTCCTATAACTTCATTCCTAATTATGTTACAATGCTAATATTTGGTATGTAGTTAGGTCTCACCAAGGCGCAACTGGGGAAGGTCATTTCATCAAGGTCATGGTAAAAATTTTAACCCTTTTTCCTAAAATGTTACTCAAAAACTTAACCTGGCAACAAAACATTTTCCTATAACTTCATCCCTAATTAAGTTACAATGCTAATATTTGGTATGTAGATAGGTCTCAACAAGGCGCAACTGGGGAAGGTCATTTCATCAAGGTCAAGGCCAAAATTTAACCCTTTTCCCTTAAACAAAGAAAAAAACCCCAATAAAATCACCCGTTTCTAAAGAATTCATGTTTTGGGGGCATGTTTTTCACAAACACATCTTGTTTGCTCAAATGCCTTAAAATTTGGTCAGAAAGTTTGTCTACATTTCCCAGATTAGTTTAAATATAGATCATGTAGGGTATAAAACTAGGTCACTAGGTCAAATCTTTAAAAAACCTTGTTCACACTCTAGTGGTCACATTTTTTGCCACATGTTGGACTATTTTCCCAGAGTAGAATTTGTGCACAAAACTCAGTCATTTATTGATTGTTAGTAATTTGCGATTTATTATTCGGACCTTTTTCATCCCTGGAGTATGATTTCATTATTTGTCATTTTTAGTTTTATTTACGGAACTAGCAATAACATTAAGCAAACGTTTTCGTTCCGATTCCACTTATTATTTGAATTCTATCGACTACGTTACTTACCATGAATGAAAAACTATAACGCATATATTAATGACATACCTTTTCTTATACAAAGCCCAATCTCACACACTTGCTTGTGATTAATTTTTCAAAAGCATAGTGTTGAACCATTTCGATTTAATATGAATGGCAACTGAAGTCTGTTCATGTCTCAATTAATATACACATTCCATATTAGAGTAAAAGAAATTTGTTTCATGATTAAAGGCAACTTAATATTAACACAGTTTAAGATTTTCATACTGGTAAGACATCAAACTGGATACCTGAAGTTCTGTCAAGCATGAAACATTCGCTAACTGCGGATGAGTACTTGACTGGAAAGCAGTTAAACTATTTATTGATTTTTGACACTAAAATTTGCTTATCTATTAGTCTGCAGGTGTTCATTTTGAGATTCCAATAGGTCTTGCAATTCAAATTTCCGTCCAGACTGACAATCTAGTAGATTTTTTGGAGCCCTGCTCTTCTGTTCAAGTCCACTGACTCCAACAGGAAGTTCCACTTTGATTTAAATCACTGCTTTGGGTTTTTTTGCAAAATTTATTGCGAGTAATATGCAACCTAATAGTAAACAATTTGGTTGGAGACCTAAATGTTGTAACTACAACTTGAATAAGCTGTAGTTAGGATGTTTAAGTTGCCAAACCAAGAAAAATGCTTCACATAGATGGCGGTTTTATAAGTTCAGCTGAGAACGGTCATCTAAGGTAAAAAACGCAACTTTAGGTCCCCAATTTATCTAAAACTAGTGGTAAATGTATCATTCTTTCAATGATTATGATTATTTTATCAAGATGTCTCACATGGTTTAGTTGAAATTTTATGATGTGATGCAAGATATCCCTATTTTTGACAAATGGTAAAAATCTCAATGTGAAGATCAAACTTCTATATAAAAGTTTTTCCAAAAAGCATTTAATGAATCACTGTATTCAATGAAAAGATCACTTGAACACTTTATTGTGTGGGAATTGGTTTAGCTAAAGCTTATATCACAATCGAGCAGCCGTCATAGCGCATTTGGTAGAGCGTCAGACTTCTTACCATCAATCATGGGATGTCATGGGTTTGATCCCCGGCGGCAGCACATATCCTTTTACGACATTTGTCTCTCACCAATGGGTGGATAATCGTAAACGTATGTGGGATAGCAGCTGGAGGCTAAGAAAGGATGTAGTGCTAGTGCAGGTGTGAGCAATCTATTGTTAGGTGCTCCCGCTGGCGCGATATGACTGAAATACTGTTAAAAGTGGCATTAAACTCCATTAAATCAATCAATCAATCAATTATATCACAATCAGCTAAATCAAGTAAGTTTGAACTAATGTTAGGATGTTTGCTTGTCTTTGATCACTTCTATTTCATTTTGCTGCCTTTCAGGTTTGGGACACAGGCAGTACATACCGATGTATGAAAACATTAGAAGGTCATTCTGGTATTGTGTTAGCTCTGTGTACATATGGTAATAAGTTATATAGTGGATCTCAAGACTGTAGCATAATTGTAAGTACTAACTTTACAAAGTCAACAGCTAAGATAACTCATTTGTTTATCCCATTGCCAAACAGATTTTTGTAGACTGGTCCAAATTGAAAGGAGTTGCAGACAACAAATAAAAGTTTATGAAATTTTAGATTGTCCACTTTCTTGTGTACAAATCATTGTGGAAAATGTAGAAATTGCTGGTAACATGTAATTTCTTCATTTTACACAATGTTTTCCCAATTGTTATACTAGAGGAGCCTCAAAGGCATCATTGAATGGGAATGGGTTAACACCATTTTCAACAGCTTTTAAGTAATATGTAATATTAACCCTTTACCGATCAATTCCATGATTTTATGTGCAAGTGTTTTATACTAGAGAAAACATTGTAGAAAAAGAAGAAATTGCTTGTAACAAGCAATTTCTTCTTTTTCCACAATTTTTCTACCTCAAAGAATAACTATTTATCAAATAAAATCGACTGTGAATTGTCCTCTATAAAACCTTTGAATTTGGACAGGTCTGAAAATTTGAAAAACAGGAAAGGGTTAAGAGGATACTTGTCCTTATCATGTCTACCCATTATTTTTCACAACAGTAGAACCACAACTTTCAATTTGAGGCATAGTCCTCCAGTTGCTCATCTTTCTTAGGTGTGTACATGTACTTATTTACACAAATTGTTAGAAGTAAAAATGATGCATGGCAGTTACAAAGCACCAGAGAGAATGTTGGTCAAGCTAGGGTTTAAGCTTACAACGTAAGGACAGAGAGCTTAGATCTTTCAATAGTTAAGCTTACTTCATTCAGCTCATTATATCAAAATATAGTTATTACCTTTTATCTTTTTTTAGCCCCACTGGCCAAAAGGCGTATGGGCTATTGTAATGGCTTTGTATCCCTTGTTTGTTTGTGCATAAACTTTTTTCTTCAAAAAATCTTCTCCTCAGAAACTTGTCCATTTTGAAAGAAGTCAGAAAAGCCAATCTTCATGTTGGTGAAATTGTGGAAATCTTTGTTTCCTGACACAAGAAAATAATTTCAATGTTGTAAAAAAGCAGGATGGAGTGAGATTTTGTTAGAAATCAGTTGAGGCAGGTGGAGCTATACAGTCCTTTCTGAAGAGCCTCATATTAGCTCGCCTGAGTACTGAGTGCTCTAGGTGAGCTGTTGTGAGCTGTTTAACAGGCAAAGAAAATACTTTAGCATTGTTGTGTGCACCCTCTTCCAATTTGGTCTAAATTTTATGTCCCATTAATGGGTTAATGGTAGTTAGCTGGTTAATGGTAGTTAGCTTTATATCACTAAACCCTTTCCTGTTTTTCAAAATTTTAGACCTGTCCAAATTCAAAGGTTTTGCAAACAACAATTTAAAGTGGATTTAAATTGAAAAATAACCATCCAGCAGGGTAGAAAATATTGTTAAAAAGAAGGAATTGCTTTATACAAGCAATTTCTTCTTTTTCTACAATGTTTTCTCAATTATAAAATCACAGGGACGTAAAAACCAGGGATTGAACAGGAAATGGTAAAATCAAGCTTCTTTTCTATTTTCAGATTTGGAATATAGACAATGATTTTGATAAAATAAAGTCTATAGAAGCTCATGATAATCCAGTTTGTACCTTAGCTTCGGCAAGAAATATGCTTTTTAGTGGCTCATTAAAAGTTATAAAGGTATTCCTTGGATGTTATCTGAAACAAAATTCTATTCTAACTTTCGGTATTTATTCTAGTATTATTTTAAGTATTAGGTTACTCTTTCAGCAATTTTTTTCCCCAAAATTGTATTCAAAGTGTTCCACTTAACTACCATATGACTGTTTTCCTAAAATTGAGATAAATGCTTTCTGCCTTAAACAGGATATATGTCCTTGTTATCCTGCTTGAAAAGGACTATTGTAAGTTGTTTGTCAAATTCTTATTAAGGGTCTTTTTTTAAATGTAAGGATACAGTTCAATTTCTTGATAGGAATATTTGCTTTAAGTTTAACAAAGGTTGATAAGTCCATTGTCATTTGTAATGATTGAACTCAATCCAACATAGGAATTTAGCTTTATAATTGAACCAATTCACTTAATTTTTTGTATATTATAGGTGTGGGATGTACATACACATGAATTGAAAAGTCAATTATCGGGATTAAATCATTGGGTTAGAGCCCTTGTAGCAACTCAAAACCATCTCTATAGTGGCTCATACCAAACTATCAAGGTAAGATTTATTTTGTGATTTATAAGGCATGGGTGCTCTTTCATTTTGCAGTTAAAAATGCGTAAGACTCCTAATCTTGGGGTCCCAGGTTCTATCCCCTGTCGCAGCAAACATCCTTTACAATATTTTTCTCCCACTGAAGGGTGAATAATCTTGCACCTAAGAGGGATGAGCAGCTGGAGGCTCAGAAAGGATGTAGTGGTAGTACTGTGTGAGAAATACCAGTTATTGATACTGCTCAAAGGGTCGTTATTAACCTTGTTCAAACAAAGAAATAAAGGAATATTTTGCATCTGAAGATAAATCATTTGCATCTGAAGATGGGCATATTTATATTTAGCTGTACAATCTCTTCTTAACCCTAATCCATACATTCATGCTAGGTTTAATGGACCATTGGCCATGTCAACGATCTCCGACTGGAAGTTCAACTTCAATTAAACAGTGTTATTTTGGTAAATTTATGGTCAGTATCAAGTACAAAAATGTGAAATGGTTGGTTTGGGTCCCTAAACATCATAGAGCTTTAATAAGCTGTAGTTACAACTTTTCAGTCACCAGCATTTCAGGTTGTTTTTCTAACACCATTTTGCATTGATTTTAATATTCCACTGGTCAAAGACCAGCAAGCTATTATCATGGTGTTGTGTCTGTCATGCATTTGTCAGACCACGTGTGCATGCGTCAATCCATCCGTTAGAGAGTAACCTCTCCTCAGAGGCTTCTGGTCAGATCTCAACCAATTTTCACAGGATTGTTCCATAGATAGTCCTCTTTTATATTCCTTCAAACGATAGTGTTCTATGATTAACTGGCTTATGTCACTTATACCTTAGATGGAAGTTAGATAAAAGACGTGTTGCTCATATTTACATGCTCAGTTTGTTGATAATAAAATTAAAGAAAATTTGGTTCATAGAAGAAAAGGGGAAAAGCTTAGATTTTTATACCATCAATAGGCAACAAAATTAAAAAATTGAAATTTTGAAATACAATTATGTTACAGATGGCAATTTCAAGATTACAAACTTTTGAAAATATTTGCCATAATGGGTAAAGAACCTCATTGAAATAAAACTACATTTTGTGGGTTGCCATATTTCAGCCAGTGGAGCCACACAGGCCCTCTTTGGCCTCTTGTTCATTTTTAAGCTGTTTTGAAATGTTTTCTTTGAATCTGTCTGAAATTTTGTAAACTTAAGTAAGTTAACATTATATATATCATCTGGAACATATGTCACTAACATTAATGGGAAAGAGTTAAATTCGCTTGAAATATACCCTTTGTTTTGGAATTTGGATTTAGAAGAAATTTTTTGAAAATAAACAAAAAGGTTTAGAGCTTTAAGTTTTATTTTAGATATTTTTAATTTGATTTGATTTGATATCACAGCTAAAGTATGTTGTTGTTTTTTAGCTCACCTGAGCACAACTTGCTCAAGGTGAGCTTTTGGTATCACCTTTTGTCTGTCGTGCGTCGGAAGTCGTCAACAATTCTTTAAACATCTTCTCCTCAGTAACCACTGGGTGGAATTCAACCAAACTTGGTAGGAATGTTCCTTGGGTGACCCTTCTCAAAAGTTGTTCGCGGATTTTTGATTGACCCCAAAATATGGGCGTGGCAGGGCGAGGCAGTTTTTAACTTAGAAATCTTTAAACATCTTCTCCTCAGTAACCATTGGGCCAATTTCAACCAAATTTGGTATGAATGTTCCTTGGGTCACCCTTTTCAAAAGTTGTTCGCGGATTTTTGATTGACCCCCAAATATGGGCGTGGCAGGGCGTGGCAGTTTTTAACTTAGAAATCTTTAAACATCTTCTCCTCAGTAACCATTGGGCCAATTTCAACCAAATTTGGTATGAATGTTCCTTGGGTCACCCTTTTCAAAAGTTGTTCGTGGATTTTTGATTGACCCCCAAATATGGGCGTGGCAGGGCGTGGCAGTTTTTGACTTAGGAATCTTTAAACATCTTCTCCTCAGTAACCATTGGGCCAATTTCAACCAAATTTGGCATGAATGTTCCTTTGGGGACCCTTTTCAAAAGTTGTTCGTGGAATTTTGATTTACGCCCAAATATGGGCGTGGCAGGGCGTGGCAGTTTTTGACTTAGAAATCTTTAAACATCTTCTCCTCAGTAACCATTGGGCCAATTTCAACCAAACTTGGCATGAATGTTCCTTGGGTGACCCTTTTCAAAAGTTGTTCATGGAATTTTGATTTATGCTCAAATATGGGCGTGGCAGGGCGTGGCAGTTTTTGACTTAGAAATCTTTAAACATCTTCTCCTCAGTAACCATTGGGCCAATTTCATCCAAACTTGGCATGAATGTTCCTTGGATGACCCTTTTTAAAAGTTGTTCGCAGAATATTGATTTATGCCCAAATATGGGCGTGGCAGGGCGTGGCAGTTTTTGACTTAGGAATCTTTAAACATCTTCTCCTCAGTAACCATTGGGCCAATTTCAACCAAATTTGGCATGAATGTTCCTTTGGTGACCCTTTACAAAAGTTGTTCGTGGAATTTTGATTTACGCCCAAATATGGGCGTGGCAGGGCGTGGCAGTTTTTGACTTAGAAATCTTTAAACATCTTCTCCTCAGTAACCATTGGGCCAATTTCAACCAAACTTGGCAAGAATGTTCCTTGGGTGACCCTTTTCAAAGTTGTTCATGGAATTTTGATTTATGCCCAAATATTGGCGTGGCAGGGTGTGGCAGTTTTTGACTTAGAAATCTTTAAACATCTTCTCCTCAGTAACCATTGGGCCAATTTCATCCAAACTTGGCATGAATGTTCCTTGGATGACCCTTTTTAAAAGTTGTTCGCAGAATTTTGATTTATGCCCAAATATGGGCGTGGCCGGGCGTGGCAGATTTTGACTTTGAAATCTTTAAACATCTACACCTCAGTAACCATTGGGCCAATTTCAACCAAACTTGGTATGAATGTTCCTTGGATGACCCTTTTCAAAAGTTGTTTGGCAGAATTTCGTTTCACACCCAATTATGGGCGTGGCAGTTTTTGACTTTGAAATCTTTAAACATCCTCTCCTCAGTAACTATTGGGCCATTTACAACCAAATTTGGTATGAATGTTCCTTGGGTGACCCTTTTCAAAAGTTGTTCGCAGAATTTTGATTTATGCCCAAATATGGGCGTGGCAGTTTTTTTAACTTTGAAATCTTTAAACATCTTATCCTCAGTAACAGTTGGGTCAATTTCAACCAAACTTTGCATGAATGTTCCTTTGGTGACCCTTTTCAAAAGTTGTTCCTGGAATTTTGATTTATGCCCAAATATGGGCGTGGCAGGGTCAGGCACTTTTTTGACTTTGAAATCTTTAAACATCTTCTCCTCAGTAACTATTGGGCCAATTTCAACCAAATTTGGTATGAATGTTCCTTGAGTGACCCTTTTCAAAAGTTGTTCTAGAATTTTGATTGATGACCAAATAAGGGCTTGGAAGGGTAGGGCAGTTTTTGACTTTGAAATCTTTAAACATCTTCTCCTCAGTAACCATTGGGCCAATTTCAATTTTGAATCATCTTACATTAGTCAGGTGAGCGATTTTAGGGCCATTCTGGCCCTCTTGTTTAGTTCAGTGGGGAAAGCTAGAATTTAACCAATGGCTGGCCCGACCCATTTACTCCTTGGCCATGCTAAGTGACACCGACAGGAAGACCTGTTTCGATTTTTAATCATGTTATTATGCAAAAATTATTGCTAGTAGCATGTAACAAAGAATAAGCTGTAGTTATGATGTTTGAGTTTCCAAATCAACAAAAAGGTTAACAAAAATGGTGGCCAATATCAGAGTTCAAAACTCTTTTCTGGTCTAAATGAATGATTTCATTGGTTGATTGTTCATTTGATTGACAGTCATGATTGGTCTGTAATAATGAAATTATTTCTTTTTCAGGTATGGGACTTGGAAAGTTTAGAGTGTTTACGAATGTTGGAGACCTCTGGTGGAAGTGTATATAGTATAGCAATAACCAATCATCACATTCTCTGTGGCACTTATGAAAATGTTATTCATGTAAGTTCTAGAATTCAACTTATTATGCCCCCCAAAACTATGTTAAGGGGTATTTAGGAATCATCTTGTAAGTCGGTCAGTTGGGTGGTTTGTTGGTCTGTAGCATTTTTCTTGTTGACTCATTTTCTCCTATACTGCAGCTTAGATTTGATTCAAATTTCTCACAAGCACTATGGACCAATTTAAGATATATATGCTATTTTAGTTCGGTCCGTTTATTTCTAGCTCGCATTTGGAACGGATATCTCAGAAGAGCTATTGTTGTAACCTTGGCATTGGTGTCCCACTTAGTTAAAGTTCTGATGTCTCTATTATAACTAGTGCTAGGGGGCTCATATTTCACATGTGCCTTTATCTAGGACTATTATCTAGGACCTTGGTCTTGTGACCTTGACCTTGACCCATTTGAAAAAATATACAAAAACTTTAACCTTATATTTTCTGAATGCTTATACCTAGGGCCATTATATATACACTTACCTAGTGATAGGCATTCATCTGTGACCAAGATCTTTGACCCTGTAACCTTTGACCTGTTTACAAACTTAAACCAAACCAAAACCTTTAACCTTGCTTATATCTTCTGAATTCTTACACCCATCATTGTTACCGTGCTCTAGCTCATAAGCCATTTGACCTAGGACTTTGAAACTTTATATAAATGTTATCCATGATAGGAACCCTAGTGGTTTTTAGGTCACCTGACCTTATTGCGATCGTGTTTGTCAATCGTCATGCGTTGTGCGTTAACTTTTTACATTTTCGACTTCTTCTTAAGATCCCTTGGATGGAATTCAACCAAACTTGGCAGGAAGCACCCTTATGGGATGGCGCTTCAGATTTATTAAAAAAATCTGTCAAGAAATGGCCGTGCTGGGGGGGGGGTCAAAGGTTTTAGAGTACATAAGCTTACATAGTGACAACTTTGAAAATCTATTTCTACCAAACTGAAAGACCTACAGTTCTGATATTTGGTATGTGGCATCATCTAGTGGACGTCTATCAATATTGTATAAATTATAACCCCAGGGTCAAAATTAGCAGTTCCTGGACGTCACAAGTTTGTTAAAGGCTTATATAGAGAAAAAATTAAAAAGATTTCTTCTTCCAGACTAGAGGGCCCAGAGCTTTTATATTTGGTATGTAGCATCACCTGGTGAATTTCTATCAAGACTGTATAAATCATGGCCCCAGAGACAGAATTAGCCCATTCCCACACATACACAAGTTTTACAAAGGGCTTAAATAGTGAAATTTTTAAAAGCCTTTTTCTCCAAAACAGGAGGGCCTAGAACTTTTATATATGGTATACAGCATCATCTGGTGGATCTCTATTAAGATTGTAAAAATTATTGCCTCAGGATTAAAATTAGCCCATTCCTGTATGTCACAAATTTAACATAGGCTTAAATAGTGAAAATTTTAAAAATCTTAGTCTCTCAAACAGATAGGCCTTGAGCTTTGATATTTGGTTTGTAGCATCATCTGGTGGATCTCTATCAATTTTGAATGAATTATGGCCCAAGGGTCATAATTAGCCCAGATGTCACGAATTTTACATAGGGCTTATATAGTGAAAATTTAAAACTCTCCTTCTCCCAAACAGGGGGTCCTAGAGCTTTAATATTCTGTATGTAGCATCACCTGGTGGACCCCCATCAAGATTGTATAAATTATGGCCCCAGGGTCAGACTTAACCCGTTCCAAGACGCCCCAAGTTTAACATAGGCTTGTTTAGTGAAAATCTTCTTCTTCCAAACTAAAAGGCTTAGAGCTTTGATATCTAGTATGTAGCATAATCTGGTGGACTTTTATTTGTTTTTGTGCTCTTTGGACTCAGGTGACCGATAAGTCCCTATGGGCCTCTTGTTAGCTCACCTGAGCACAATATGAGATTTTGTGATCACCCTGCCTCCCCCTCACATTGGAAGTCAAAATTTATTAAATATCTTCTCCTCATAATTCATTGGGCCAAATTCAACCATACTTGGTAGGTTAGCCTTTTCAAAACGCTTTTATTTATTTGATACATTGATTCACAAATAAATGGCCGTGTAGCAAGGAGGGGCTTGTCAGAATTACACAAAGTATGAAATAATTCTTTAAAAATTTCCTCTTAAACCACTAATTTGCACCAAACTTAGCAGGAATTTTCCTTGAGTGACCCTTTTCAAAAATTGCGAATGGAATTTTGATATAGGACAGGCAGGACAGACATAAAGATATCATGAAATAATTGTACCAAACCTGGCAGAAATAATCTTTTACTTGTTTGTGAAATCTTTATTTGTCCAAAATGTGTCCAAAATGTGGGTGCAGGTGAGTTATTTAGGTCAAAGGTCAATTGTGCTACTCAAGTAGCAAAATACTTGTGGGTGTATAAGTCAGCTTTGCAACAATTCTAGTTGTAGGAAGGTTCAAGGTTAAGGTCACAGCTGAAGATCCAAGAATTTTGAGTTTTCAATAGAAAGGGGGAAGCAGTGTAAATATTTTCACTTAATTTTTGTAACCAATTCTCATACAAATCTGACTGTTTTAAGCATGTTAGAAAAAAATCTTTGGAAAATATTGCGGATTATGTAGAAGTTGCGAATTAACAAGACAAGGATTTTTAAGATTTCATCAACTAAAATCTTTCAACTGTGCCTTCTTTGAATTTGGCTAAGTATAAAAAATTGTGGGATGGTAATGACTTTTTTGAGACCACTTTGCATTGTTTTTTTATGGTGTACCATCCAGGGCCATTCTAGCCCACATGTTTCTACAGATCAGAGGTCAATGTCATTCTTGTAAGTAAAATGTTTGTTGGCTTAACCAAATACTTCCTTGGACAACCATTTGAATCCTTACTTGTATTTTGTAGGTTTGGGAGTTAGATGCTCAACAACAAGTAACAACACTAAGAGGCCATTCAGGGACAGTTTATGCACTTGCTGCATGTAATACTGCTGCAGGCACCAAAGTGTTCAGTGCTTCATATGATAGATCATTACGGGTAAGTGCATGTAAAACTGCTGCAGGCTTAGAAGAGTTCAGTGCTTCATGTTAAAGATCATTTCAGGTAAGTGCATGTAGAACTGCTGCAGGCACCATGGAGTTCAGTGCTTCATATGATATACAATTTCAGGTAAGTGCATGTAAAACTGCTGCAGGCACCAAAGAATTCAGTGCCCCTATGATAGATCATTTCAGGTAAGTGCATGTAATTCTGCTGTAGGCACCAAAGTGTTCAGTGCTCTATATGATAGATCATTTCAGGTAAGTGCATGTAGAACTGCTGCAGGCACCAAAGTGTTCAGTGCTTCATATTAAAGGTCATTACAGGTAAGTGCATGCTAACCCATTCCCACTCAGTGACGCTTTTGGACGCCCCCAGGGAAAAAAGCTATGGAAAACATTGTGGAAAATGAAGAAATTGCTTATAACAAGCAATTTCTTCATTTTCCACAATGTTTTCTACCCAGAAAGTTGAAAAAATCCAAAAATTCATCAACTATATTGTTGTCTGCAACTTCTTTCAATTTGAGCTAGTCTAAAATTTGGCTGTTGGGAATAGGTTAAACTACTGTAGGCAACAAAACCTCAGTTTGACACATCAGTATAGGTTTGTGCATTAGGTAAGTATAGGTTTGTGCATTAGGTATTGCTGCAGACACCACAGTGTTCAGTGTGACGTATTGTCAGTGCACAAGCTTAATGTTGCAGCTACAGCTTCATGAAAGCTGTAGTTATGACTTTTTGCTTGTTTGCTGATAATATGAAAGATCATTTGCGTTAAGTGAATGTAATACTGCTGTGGGAAATAAGTGTTAGTGCTTCATGTGAAGGATCATTTGGTTAGCAAATATAATACTATTCAGCCACCAAAGTGTTCAGGTGTTCATGCTTTATATGAAAGATCATCTTGGGCTAGCAAATGTTATACTGCTACTAGGACCAAAGAGGTCTGTGCTTCAGATCATTACTAGTTTGTCTTGCCTCTGACAATCAAGGTTCTAATGTTAGAGAACTTGAAATCATGCACAGAACCAGGGAAATTCACACAGTTGTAAAAGGTATACATACATCTGTTTGCAATACTTTTTTCCTTTAAAATTTCAGGAAACAGAATTTTTTTTTAATTATTTTATTCATTTGGTACAACACATAAATATAAACATGTGAAAAATCTTTCAATGAAAACAAATAGATACCATCCATTCCTGTCTGCTCTGCCTGAATAATTGGCTCATTACTAGTCTATCCCACTTAAAGAGGCAATGCAGAATAATGGATGTTGAAAATATCCTGTTAAAAGGAGAAACTGCTTCACTAGCAATGCCTCCTTTTCTCACTTATTTTTCAATGAAAATTAAACACATTTTCAGTAGTTTTTTACAACCTCTTTCATCTTGTACATACATGTCTCGTCTGGCTAAGGCAGACTAAAATTTTATGATTTGGTAATGGGTTAAGGCCAGTCAAGATTGAAAGAAATTGCAACAGTAAGTGATTATAAAATGAAACTGAGTAGCTTGTATTGAAGATAATGTTGTAGGAAAGGAAAATTTTCTCTTAGGTTAGAATATATTACGTAGGTTTTGTAGGACAAGTGTCGATGAAAAGATATGAATACTCAGTGCTCATATTATCTCAACTTGTCAACACATAATACTAATCTTTAATTGGACCTTATATTCAAAACATGTTTGGAAGAATAACAATTTTGTAACTAAAAGTTTTTATTCGTCTTAGAATATTGTACACTTAACCAAAGAAGAAATTTAACCTTTTTCGATATTTATATCTGCAAGCAGTTTTTGTTAATCAAATAATCCTATTTTTATGCCCCCGCATCAAAAGAATGGGGGCATATTGTTTACTTTGTCTGTCTGTCTGTCATTCAGTCTTTCTGTCTGTCAGTCTGTCTGTCTGTCTGCAAAACTTAACATTGCCAATTACTACCAGCCTATTCAAGATACAATGCTGACATGGTGATACATCTCCATAATATGCATCTCCTCATGTCAAGGTCATGTGATAAGGTCAAGGTCATATACCAAGGTCAAATGTTCAGTCCTGTTGCGGGGGCATTGTGTTTCACAAACACATCTTGTTTTTACTTGTTGAAATAAATACTTTAGGAAATCATTGATGGGCAAGGAGAAACTGCTTATTGCAAGTAATTTCTTCTTTTCTCACAATGTTTTCTACCATTTATGACACTTATTTTCAAATTTAAATCTTCTTTGAAATGTTGTCTGCATCCTCTTTCAATTCAGACCAGTCTAGTATTTATTGTTTGGTAAAAGGTTAATAATAGACTTGAAATACATAACTTTCAAGACATGTTTGAAAGAATAATAATGTTTTTGGAACTGATAATTTTTAACTTTCCTACACCATTTGTATTTTTACAACAAAGATATCACATAAACCATAACCACATCATAACCCTGATTTTAAACACCCCAATGAATTATATTATGGAAAATGTGAGTAAGAAAAAAAAAGCTTGTAACAAGCAAGTTCCCCTTTTCTCTCAATATTTTCTACCCTTTATGATACTCATTTTTTTATTTCAAGTCTTTGTGAAAAATCATCTATGCTTTATTTGAATTTGGACCAGCCTAAAATTTTGTCATCTGTTGGTGGGTTAAATGTGTTTAATATTGTTTCTGAAAACAGTTTTAATTTATACACGTTCAAAAATTTGCTGTCTGATGACGAGATACAGAGAACTATTATTCAAAAGGAGAAAAAAAATGTCATCCCAACAATCTGGCTATTTCTTCTTCCCTACAAAATCCAAGTAGTTGAAGAGTTGTTTCATAAACATATTGTGACCAGGATAGGTCATCTGGAAAGTGGTCACTTCACTTGGGTACATTCCTGAAGAGAAAACAATATAGAATTTTATAAAGTATTAACCCTTTTAATGCTGAATCCGGAATATTCTTGTTTTGGCAGTTGATATAGACTAAGACCACTCTACACATATGTGCAGTCTGATCTTAGTCTACACCTCCTGTTTGTCTCCTTCAACCTAGAGTTGTTGATAAAATTAATTTTCAAAATCAATTTTGACCCTTAACCCTTTCCTGTTTTTCAAAATCTTAGACCAGTCCAAATTCAAAGGTTTTGCAGACGACAATGTAAAGCTTTTTTTTTTAATGAAAAATAACCATTCAGTAGGGTAGAAAATAGTGTGGTAAAAGAAGAAATTGCTTGTCACAAGCAATTTCTTCTTTTTCCACAATATTTTCTCAATTATAAAATCACAGGGACGCAACAAACCAGGGCTTAACCAGGAAAGGGTTAACTAGTGCTACAAGTGCTTTCAGGCCTTTGATCTCAATAAAAAAAAATAATGTAGGATTTAATTCAGCATGACAAGGGTTAAACAATTGATGTATTACCAAATCATATCATTCATTTTAACCCATACCTATACAACAAAATTTTAGACTGGTCCAAATTGAAAGAAGCTGCAGATGACAATTTCAAGTGAATGGAATTTTATTTTTTTCCCCAAAACTATGTTTGGGGATATATAGGAGACAGCTTATCTGTCTGTCGGTCCGTCTGTCTGTAGCTTTTTTCTCAGCTCAATTTCTCAGCAACTATTGGATGGACTTTATTCAAACTTCACTAAAATAATCAGTATCAAGCAGAGATGTTCATATTCTATTTTGCTTACGTTCCATTGATTTTGGACGGAAATATGGCCCATTAGTGAAAAATTGTGTTCGCTCAATTGTTCAGAAACCAATTGACGGATTTGATTCAAATTTCACAGAAAGATTCAGTATAAGTCAGACATGTGCATATCCTATTTTGGTTATTGTCCATTTATTTTTGACTAATTTATGGCCCTTTAATTAAAAAGTTCATTTTTTGTTGCGGCCCTTTGGTTGATAGCACTTGTATATGGACAAGCCCTGTTTGGAGGTATTAGTACACTTTTAAACAATATCTAGTTTTAAAATAATTTTAGAAAGTCAAATTTTTTGCCATGGTCTAATTTGAGACAGAGTTTTTCTATGTAAACTTGGGATCAGGTTTAACAATTTGTCCAGACAATTGTTTTGAACAAAGATTAGAATACTCATGTATTTCGTCTTTCTGTGCCAACAAATTATCAAGGGTACTGTAAAAATTCTAATAAATGCCTTTGCTCTAGTAAACCCCCACGCCCCACTTCTGACATCAAAATCGGCTATTTTTTTGTTTGTTTTTCGAAAATTTTGAAGCCTCATATAAACACCAAGTCCCCAAATCATGAGTTTGAAATTTGATTTGGACACATATTGTTGAAGAGTTGATTTATTGTACATAGATTGCATTTCACATTTTGTCAAGTGTCGCTGAAGTCAAGTTACGGCATAGAAAGAAAAGGAAGGAATGTAAGTTTATTGAAAAAAGGAAAACAACACATTCTTTTTGAGTCCAAAGATTTATGAAAATATGTGTTTGTTGACACATCCCCCCCCCTTAAAAAAAGATGGGGAAATTATGACAGAAAACAAATTCAAAATTCATTTGTCATGATTCTTGGTAAATAGGATTTGTTACTGCTTGAAACGTCAATCACATTCATCAAAGGTCCATAAAGAATAATTGTTAAGTAATAATTAACACGATGAGATGTTTAAATCAAAATGAATTGCAAGAAATATTACATAAATATCAAAATATTTTCTGATGAATTTGTTTGGCTGTTGGATTTTCGATTAGTGAAAAGGTAAGTCTAGATCGTGGCCATACTTTAAATGATCAATAACTGGGTACTAAAGTAGCCAAGTAAGAAATTGTACAGTAATTCAAAAGTAAAGGAGAAAACTGTTGGAAATATGACGCCACATCAGCAAATTCCAAAAGTTTTACATTGTACCATTCTATTTGTGCAAAATTGAGAAAAGTGCCACATCTGACATAGACGGCAATATTCCTATATTGAGGCAATGGAGGTGTGGATGTGTGTGTTTTACTTTTAGAGTAAGACTTACCCATTGCATGAAAAATTCTCTCAAATTTTCATACTTAATCCCATAGTTGAAATGTTTAAGTATGTTCACTAAAATTATACACAGAATGACAAGGGTTCAACTTGTTTGAGACATGTGTGTCAACTCCTGAAACTCAACCCAAAATAGCTGAACAGGTGGCGTCAGCTCCTTTGATCACCTGCTCTTTCCCTCATAATAAAATGATGTTACCCAATTATCGTATTTACATGATTGCCAGAAAGCATTAATTAATTGCTCGTGTTTAGACATTTGATTGGATTTCGTTTTTGGAATGTTGCAAGAAAAAGTAAATTTCCAGTGATTTTCTATTTTCTCTTTGCGGTCTGGTTTGTTCCAAAAATATATTTCATCCCAGAATTTTTTTTTTTTTTTATTTTTATATTGATAGTTTGGTAGAATACTATCTTTTCATTTAGATGCTTTACTAAAAACAATTGCATCTTACCCAGGTCAGCTTGCGTAAATCTCGCAGGCTCATTTGGAATCTTAGAGCATTTTAAACGCCTCACAAATCAATAGCCTCTACTAAACACCCTTCTTCTGGAAAGTTTTCTTTAATCTAATAACACCCGAGTGTCTAATAGAATTTTTAAAGTATATTGTTTTACCATTGTATGTAAAATTTTCTATCCTGAAGCGGTCATAGTACAGTGGTATCGCGTACGACTCCTAGTCATGAGGCCCCAAGTTCGATCCCCGGCTGCAGCAAATCCTTTCAGCCAATCGTAAAACTAAGTGGGATGAGCAGCTGCAGGCTGGGAAAGGGTGTAGTGGTAGTACTTCAGGATTCCATGGTAAGGTGCTCTAGCCATCACGATGTGCTTGAAATACTGTTAAAAGTGGTGTTAAACCCCATTTCAAACAATTAAACTATCCATCTGACTGTCTATCAAAAACATGACCTGCGATCTTAAGCTCTGTCATGCTGGGTCTTGAATGTTTCTTTTTGGGGCAGAAGCATGTAGACAACAACATAGTCTACACCATCTGTTTGTCCCTTTTAACTTGGAGTTGTCTATCAAAATCTAATTTCAGAAAAATATTTGCCAAAAATTAGACGTTCAGTGGTTCCTTTTATTCATTTTAATGCAATTCTGGTAGATTTTATACGATTGAAATAGGGTTTACAACCATTCTTTTTATTTGAGTCATTTCATGGCTGTTAAAGCACCTAACCATGAATTTGGAAGATCAGGGGTATATTGTTTTACCATTGTCTATTTTTTAGTCTGTCTGTCTGAAAAAACTTAACATTTATAATAACTTTAAGCCTATTCAAGATACAACATATTGGGCATGATGATAGATCTTGACACGCATCTTCAGATACCAAGGTTGAAGTCATGTGACAATGTCAAGTTATTTGTCAAGGTCAAATTTCTGCAAAAATTTGAATGCCTATTCAAGATACAAACCTCATATTTGGCATGATAATTTATCTCAATACTCATGTTCATAAACTAAGGTCAGAGTCATGTGACAATGTCAAGTCAAGTGTGGATGTGAAGGTCAAACTACTTTACAATTTCTTCAAGCTTATTCAAGATATAATGCTCATATTGGGCACGATGATAGATCTCATCAAAGCTCATCTGCAGATATCAAGGTCTTGTGACAAGGACAAGGTCATTTGTCAAGGTCACATTTCTGAAAGGCTGTTTTTAGGGCATGTTTTTTCATATATTTTGTTCCTTACCAAATTCAGAATTGTCAGCCCTTTTGGACTCTAACATCAGAGTATCTGTGTCAGTCAGGACTCCAAATCCTACAATAAGAATATCTTATATACTGCTAACAGTTCATGAAATGACCTAGCATGGGATAGTAAAAGTTGTATGAAACAAATGACCATCAAATTGTTTAAATTTATCATTAAAAACAGAGCTCTTTAAGCTTGGTAATATATTCATTTAATGCTGCTTTAATATAAATAATCTTTCATTATTTAAACCAGTTAAAAAACTAATTTACACGAATTGAAATGCTATGCTGGATCTTGAATATTTCTGCATTGGCCAAAAGGTATACACAAAGATCATCCTGCACATTTGTGGGGTCTTAACTTGACCTACACTACCTTTTTTTACCTGTCAAGAGAATGTTGGTTTGTTAACCCATTCCCACTTGACAAAATTTTAGACTGGTCCAAATTGAAAGAAAATGCAGACGACAATTTCAAGTTGATGGAATTTTAAATTTTTTCACCTTTTTGGATAGAAAACATTGTGGATAATGAAGAAATTGCTTGATACAAGCAATTTCTTCATTTTCCACAATGTTTTCCAAAGCCTTTTTCTTGAAGGGCGTAAAAAGGAGGGATTGAGTTGGAATGGGTTAAATTAATTTTCAACAAGAGCCATGTCGGACATGGCCATCCCCGCCGTAAAAGCTTGATAGTAAACTGAAGCCAGTTAGATTTAGGCTTCTTGTGCACTGAATTTCTTCTCAATGAGTTCGATAATATCTATTATACTTTCAGGGATATGCTCAGGACAAAATCTAAGAGTTGTGGTTCTTGTGCACTACACTTCTCCTCAACGAGATCTATCCACCTATGAAGTTTCAAGTTAATAGCTATTATACTTTCAGAGATATGCCCGGACAAAATCTTAGTCTTTAAAACAACAAAGGGGAATAACTCCAAAATCATACAAGCAAGAGTTGTGGTTCTTGTGCACTGCACTTCTCCTCAATGAGATATATCGACCTATGAAGTTTCAAGTTGATAGCAATTATACTTTCAGAGATATTCTCCGGACAAGTTTAGTGACAGAAGGACGGAATGACGGACGGAGATCATTACTATATCCCCTCCGCGAAACAGAGGGGGATTAAAATAGCTACTTCTTCATTAGCACTGTAACAGACAAATTTTTTAGATTGGTCCAAATTGAAAGGAGTTGCAGATGACAATTTCAAGTTTATGAAAATTTTAGATTATTTTCAATTGTCTGGGTAAAAGCATTGTGTGAAATGAAAAAATTCCTTCTTACATCCAATTTCTTCATTTTACACAATGTTTTGCCATTTTGTTTTCCGTGAAGGACAATTAAAAGGGTTGTTGTGTGGGAACGGGTTAAGGTATTAATATATACATGTATAAATTTGCAAGATGTATTGATTGATGAATCCGTGGCCATAGGGCAGTGGTAGGTTGTAGGACTCCTAGTCATGGGGTCTAGGTTTTATTCCAGGTCACCGTATCAATCCTTTCTGACATTTGTCTCCCAACAATGGCTAGATAATTGTAAACCTAAATAGGATGAGCAGCCGGAAGCTCAGAAAGGATGTAGGGGTACTTCTAGTGTGAGAAACACAATGAATCCATTGTTAGGTGCTCAAGCCGCCGGAATATGACTGAAATACTGTAATATGTGGTGTTAAACCCAATTCAATCAATCAACTGATTGATAAAAGATCCATTACATACTTTTTCCTACAGGCCTTTCGATTAAATATTAAAACTGTGTAATATAGTTACTGTCTTTGTAATCATATAATAAGACCTTGTATTATATAATTGTATAGACAGTTATTTATATTTTAATTGCAGTTAATGGGTTTTTTTTAATGTAACAGTTTTTTCTGTGTAAACAATATCGACTGTTCATCACTTTCAACAATAATATCTCAGTGGCATCATGTTATCATTAAGCCATTCCCACACAACCCTATGTTTTATGGCATCAGAAAAATTGTGAAAAAGGAAGAAATTGCTAGTGATTATTTTACTTCTCACAATGTTTTCTAACCAGAAAGACAAAGATAATTAAATATTCATCAACTTGAAAATATCGTCTGTAACTTTCAATTTGGACCAGTCTAAATTGTGTTGTTTGGGAATGGGTTGAGCTACCTAAAACAAAAACAAACAAAAACTATCCAACCATTTGAATGGTTTACTGATTCAGAAGAAGCAATCACATTTTCATAATAAAAAAAAGAACAACTTTACTTTAATGGTGGGCTGTTGTATGGTACCAAAAATTTCAACAAGTTAGTCCATCAATAATTGAATTTCTTTCCTGTTTAATCTTCTCTAATGACCATTTTACAAACTTTTAAAAAGAAAAACTAACAAACATTTTTAAGTTGTATTACTTCAGTACATCAAAATAATAGATTGTATTGTAATGGGTTAACCCTTTCTCATACAGTCCCTGATTTTTACATTCCTGTAAAATTGTGCATTAAGAAAATATTGTGGAAAAAGAAGAAATTATTTATTACAACCCATTTCTTCATTTCCCACAATATATATATTGCTTGTAGGATGATTACTTTTTGAATTTTACTTACTTTATAATGTTATCTTCTACCCTTTTAAATTTGGACAAGTTTAAATTTTTGAAAAACAATTAAGGATTAACCCATTACCATACAAGATAACTGTAGACTGGTATTGAAAGAAGTTGAATACTACAATTTAAACTTGATGAAATTCTAAAAAAAATTTGTCTTATGAGGTTGAAAACATTGATTGTGGATAATGAAGAAATTGATTGTAGCAAGCATTTTCTTTATTGTCCACAATATTTTCCAAAGCTTTTTTACTTGGGGATGTCAAAAGGTGTTCTTGTGTAGGAATGGGTTAAGGAAATAATAGTAATAATAAAGATAAAAAGACATATAATAGAACTCACCATAACATGTGATAACCATACAAAGAAAATACAAAAACAGCACATTCATTTTCATTATGTCCACCTTTACTGCTCAACTTGACTGGATGTTCTTAGGACTATTTGGATTGTTTGCAGTTTTTATATGACTGACTAATCCTTAGATTGGAGATTCCTGTAGGATTTTCTTGGAGGTTTTAAGTAAGCTGACGTGAACATGACATTCCTGTTAGAGGCCAGTTGTAAGGATTCAATATCTCAACAAAACAGAATATTCTTAACCTTTTTGCTGGGATAGAACTATTCCTGATTTTGTACGAGGTTTAGACAAAGATCAGATTTCACATAATGACCAGCCTGATCTTAACCCTTGTCATGCTGTATAAATTACCTTTCTGAAATGCTGCCAAATCAAAGGGCTGAAAAAACTGATAGAACTTGTTCAAAAATCAATATTTCTTTAAGAAATCAACTTCATAAACAACTCTGGCAGGAAAATTACAAGCAGAAGGTGTAGAGTAAGATCAGCCTGCACATAAGTGCAGTCTGATCTTAGTCTACACGTCCTGCCAAAACCGGAATATTCCAGGCTCAGCATGACAAGGGTTAATATTCACCAACCTGTTTGTCCCTTCAAGTCAGAGTTGTTTATGAAATTGATTTTCACAAGAATTGTCCAACAGTTAGTGCCTCCATTGCTTTCAACCCTTTGATTTTAGTTCAATTGTGAAAAGGATTTTATTCAGTATGGCTAGGTTTCATGTAGGATTTTAACAAGCATTACTAGGTTTTAAACAAGGTAAAGTGCAGTGCACTGTTTCCGATTTCTGTAAAAGGTCTATACTCAACCCATTACCATATGGCAAATTTTAGACTTGTTTACAATGAAAGAAGTTGCAGACAACATTTTTTTGTTGATGAATTTTCAAATACGTCCTCTTTTCTGGTTCAAAAACATTGTCGACAATGAAGAAATTACTAACAACAAACAATTTCTTCATTATCCACTATAATTTTCTTGAGAGGCATTGTGTGGGAATGCATTAAATTGAAATTTAAATATTGAAATAAACATTTAAAATTGCTCACTGCATACTTTTGCTTTCCTTTCTGCAATATTTCCTAATTGCCAAATAAAGGTTGTGAGGTCAATAGGTGAAATAACTCCTGAAGACCATAAAAGGTAAGGGTTGTGTGGCAATGGACAAATAGTTTTACACAATAATCTAACTGGTTTTATTTTTCAGGTTTGGAGTATGGACAATATGATCTGTTCACAAACCCTGGTCCGTCATCAAGGCAGTGTGGCCTGTCTAGCAGTATCCAGAGGAAGGGTGTTCTCTGGGGCAGTTGATAGTCAAGTCAAGGTACCATTAAATTGTGTTAAACTTGTAATAAACTGTCCTTTGTTCACTCTCCTTTTTTCTAAGTCAATCATTGCGTAACCCTTTACCACACAATGTCGCTTTTTGACTCCCTTGAAGGAAATACAATTTGGAAAACATTGGGTACAATGAAGAAATTGCTTTTTTTGTTGCAAGCATTTTCTTCAATTTCCACAATCTTTTCTACCAAGAAAGTTGCAAAACTGAATTGTTGTCTACAACTTCTATGAATTAAGACCAGTCTAAAATTTTCTCATGTGGTAATGGGTTAATTGACCAATTGCTGACCCTGCCCATTTACTTCGTTAGCCCGACCCATTGACACTGACAGGAAGTCCCATTTCGATTTAAAACGGTTTTATTTTGAAAAATTTATGGCCAGTGGCATGTAACAAGAAAATAGTAGAGTTGGTTGGTGACAAAAATGTAACTGTAGCTTATTCAAGCTGTAGTTACAACGTTTAAGTCGCCAAACCAACAAAAAATGCTATCAAAAATGGCAGCTAATGTCGGAGATGAAAACTCGTTTCTAGTCTCAATGAATGATTTGATTGGTTGACTGGTTAATTGATTGACAGCCACAATTAGTCAATTACCATATGGTACAACATTTTCCCACAATCCTACCATCACTAATAAGATAAAGGGGAGAGTGTAACTGGAATCATCATGTCTATCTACCGAACAGTTGTCTTTCCATATGTCATAACTTTTGTGCTCCTGCATTGATAGATCTGGGGCATTTTATTTTACTGATGGCTATCTCTCCAGTGTCTGTCTGCTGAAACTTAACCTGCGAACATAAAATTTTACTATAACTTCCATTTTATTCAAGTTTCAACATTCATAATTGGTTTGCTCTGTCCATCTTGTGTTAAAGGATTGATCCGAGGGTGACCCATTATCAGATTTCCTTCAAATATTTTTTTTAATAATAATAGCTTTTTTGTTCAGGGGACTAATTTGCAAATGTGGTGTATAATGGAAACCTTAAAAAACTTTCTCTCAGAAACACCTACCATATCTTTAGGTCACCTGACCAAAAGTCATGGTGACCTATTGCAATCTTATTTTGTCCGTCGCTGTGCTTCATGCATTAACTTTTTACAGTTTCGACTTCTTTATAAGAACCTTTAGGCAGATTTCAGCCAAACTTGGAAGGAAGCATCGTCATTAGAAGGCACTTCAGATTTGTACACGTCATAGAATTTCTTGTCATAAACCGGCTGTTGGATTAGATTCACATTTGGTATTTAGAGTCTTTTGGGCAAGGACTTCAAGTTTGTACAAGAAAAAGAAATCTGTCAAGTAATGGCCATGTTGGGGGGGCGAGGGGCAAAGGTGGGGGTGGCATAACCTTACATAGTGACAACTTTGAAAATCTTTTTCTGCCAAACAAAAAGACCTACACCTCGGATATTTTTCTGATCTGTATGTGGCCTCTATCATTATTATATAAATTTTGGTTATAAATTGGTTAGTCAATAAATTCAGCTCTGTGGAGCGATATAGGTGCTTAACCCTTTCTCACACAATAAAAATTTAGACCAGTCCAAATTCAAAGAAGTTGCAGACAACAATTTTAAGTTGATGAAATCTTTAAAATCTTCATCTTTTTGGATGGAAAACATTGTGGATAATGAAGAAATTGCTTGTAATGGGCAATTTCTTCATTTTCCTCAATATTTTTCAAAGCTTTATATTGAAGCGGTGAAAGTGTCACTATGCATAAATGAGTTAAGTGCCTCTAGTGGTGGAATTCTGTATGCAATCTCTTATAAATGCATAATTATACTGATAAGAAAGTTAAGGTCATTTGAAAATCCTATGATTGACAAGCTACTGTTTAGATTGCGCCTGCTTGGGGTAAGCGAGACATGTTTATCGCAATCAGAAGATCGTGTATGTGATATGTGTCAGTTGGTCCAAATGTGTTGAAAGTATATCTCCTATATTTCACTATGACTATTAGCACAATCATTCTCCATCATGAGTAGATGTGCCATTTGAAACACATTTTTGGATAGCTCCAAGGTCAAGGTCAAATGCTCAAATTGAGCTTGTCCTCAGCATATCTCCTTTTATGGATAGCTGCAAAAAAACACAAAAAAGACTTGGCACAATTGTTCCCATCATTAGTATATGTGCTGTCTGAAACAAATTTTTCCATAGTTTGAAGGTCAAGGTCACAGCTCAAGGTCAAATATTTGGTTGGCTCAACCTGATGTCCCTGGATATCTTTCTAGTTTTACTTTTTCTTTTGTTTCCAGGTTTGGCAAGGATGATCAATCTTTGGTTACTTGAAATAACAAACACCTAGAGACGAATGGCAGCTTCCAGAGACAGCATTTTACATCACCATAGTTACAGAAACTTTCCAAAGTTAACAGGAAAAGTGCTTGACAGTAGCATTGCAGTATCTTTCCAAATTTAATTGCACAAGTATTCAATAGTTACAGTACAGAAAATTTCCTTAATTCGTGGCACAGGTGTTAAAAAAGTACTGTACAGAAACTTCCCAAATGGCACAAGTGTTTAATAATCACAGTTATAAAATTCCCTAATTCATTGCACAAGTGTTAAAAGTTACTGTGCAGAAACTTTCCAAAGTTGATGGCACAAGTGTTTAATCATTACAGTACAGAAAATTTCATTAATTTATGGCACAAGTGTTAAAAGTAACCGGACAGAAACTTTATGGCACAAGTGTTTAATAGTTAGTAGCAGACTTAACAGTTACTGTATAGCAATTTTATGAAGTGAACTATACAAGTATTTAACAGTTCAAGATTAGAAACTCGACAGGTCATTAACCCATTACCAGACAATAAATTTTAGATTTATTTACATTGAAAGAAAATGCAGATGTCAACTTCAGGCTGATGAAATTTTGAAGTCTTTGTCTTCTGGGACTCAAAATATTGTGGATGGGGAAGAATTAGCTTGTTACAAGCAAATTCTTCATTTTCCATAATGTTTTTCCAAAGATTTTTTTTGTTGAGGGGTGTAAAAAAGGTTTTCTGGGGATTGTGTTGGAAAGTGTTAAACAGTTTTAGTGCAGAAACTAACCATACTTAGCACCAAAAGTGTGTAAAATATGATACATAAATTCCTATAGTTAAATTCAAATAAATGTCATATGTATTGGACATATTTTAGAGAAAGTGAAAGTAATCCGTGGCTAAACTGAAATAAAATTAAATGCTCATCAGCAAAGACTAAAATGAAAATCATTGGTATCAAAACTAAGTTAGATACAATGTGATTCAAATTACATAAAGTCACATGGTTACAATCTACACGCTTCAGTGTCCATGTTGTTTTTTCTTTGCAATGTTTTTTAATGCTATTACCAAAATACTACACTACTGTGACTAACCCATTATTATTCAATCAAGCGTTTTTACAAACTGAAGAAAAAGCAACATCATGGAAATGTGCTTTTAGTGTAAATGAAAGATTTGATTGGTCAATTGAGTTTTTGTTAGACGGGGACAATCTCCTGTTTCAGTCAAGACAAAAATCAGATTGATTGTCTAATCTTTGACTGCGTGATAATTTTAAAAAAGACTAGATCACCAAAATAAAATGGATTACAAACCATATGCAAATAAGTCACATTTTGCTAGAAAGAGAGAAATTGACAAATTATGTTTCTCTTAGTTGATGGATATTTGATGATGTTGTTTCCTACGCAGTTAATGTTGTGTTATTCTAAATGGACATGTTGTGTTTTTGTATGTGTGGATTTTTAGGTAGCAAGCATATGGAATTCTTAACCTTTTCCAAAACAATCAAGCTTTTTTCACAATCGTGAAGAAAAGAAATAATAAAAAAATATTGTTTAAAATGACGAACTTATAGTAAGTAATCTATTCATTTATGCATTTTTTACTACCAAAAAAAGTAACAGACATTTTAAATTTCTATAAGCTAGAGATTGTTGTCTGCAACTTCTAATTTGAATTGTTCTAAAATTTGTTGTTTCATAATTGGCTAATCATGCATTTTCCCTGCATGCAAAACTCTGTTTGTAATGAAAATCTTCTTCTCATATAGTTCTTGAGGCATTCACCATAGATGATGCTTAGAAGCCCCTCAAAAAAATATAAAAAAAAAAAATACTTGGGAAATATTGTATAAAATGAAGAAATTGCAAGCAATTTCTTCAATTTCCACAATTTTTTCTACCCATTGTATTTCATAAACTTAGAATTGTTGTCTGCATTTGATAAACTTTAAATTTTTTTCTGCAACTCCATTCAATTTCGACCAGTCTAAAATACAAGCAATTTTTTCATTTTATAGAAAGTTTTTCCCATGATTTCTTGAGGAGTGTCAACAAGTGCCACTGTGTGAGATTTATCATTGCTCGAGCTGTATCAAAATAAAATAAGTGTTGAAGAAAATTGACCTGATCTGTCATCATGCATCAGCTTTTGACCTTGAGCTCGTTCAAACTTTTTGAAATTTTAAATCATTAAGTGTATTATTGCATTAAGTCATAAAAACCAATTCCTTAGGTTTGGCCTCATGTTGAATTGTTGACCTAACTGTCTGAAATTTTGAATTGTTCTCTCTAGACCTGAGAACTGAAACTCATTTGTCAAGAAGCCATTCAAAAATAGTACATTACTTTTTTTTTCCTTCTTTTTTTGAGTGGCTTCAAAAAGCATCATCTATGGGGAATGCCTTAAGAACTATATGTTCTTAAATTTAAAATGTCTTATTATTTTGGTAGAAAACAATGCAAAAATGAATAGGATTCAAAGATTTCAATTGTAGAGCATTTCTTCATTTACCACAATGCTTTTTTTTGGATCCAGCTTCAAGTGTAATTGTATGAAAATGGTGAAGTCACTCTAAACACATTGTATTTGTTCTTGCTTTAGATGACAATTTTATACTCTGACAATCTGTTGTATGAAAGAAAAAGTCTTATAATTCTGCTGCCACAGCACAAATGATAGCTTTAAGGACTCTTTATCATGGGGTCCAGGGTTAGAATCCCACCCATGTCAAATATCATTTTTGACATTTGTCTCTCATGAAGTGGTGGATAATGGTTAACCTCTGTGGGATAAGCAGTTTGAGGCTCAAAAAGGATGTTGTGGTAATACTGGAGTTGGGAAATACCAGGATCCCATGGTTAATTGCTCCAGTATGACTGAAATACTGTTAAAAGAGGCGCTTTTAACACCAAAAAGAAAAAAAAGTGTTGCAAAACATTGTGGAAAATGAAGAAATTGCTTGTGTCAAGCAATTTCTTCATTATCCTCAATGTTTAATACCTCAGAAGACAAGAGATTTTTAAAATTTTATTGATAAAAATTGTCGTCTGCAACTCCCCTAAGGAATTTCGGTACAGCTTCTGCTTTGTTCCTTATTCAAAAGAAATTGTAGCTGTATTTTATTATCAACTATAAATTTTGTGAAGATGTCTTCCGAATCTTCATGTTAACCAATTCCCACACAGTGACGCCTTTTAACACCCCTCAAATAAAGCAATTGGGAAAGCATTGTGTAAAAAGAAGAAATTGCTTGTCACAAGCAATTTCTTCATTTTACTCAATGTTTTCTACCCAGAAAGTTGAAAAATTTGAAATTTAATAATATGTAAATTGTTGTCTGCAACTCCTTTCAATTAGGACCAGTCTAAAATTTTGTTGTGTGGGTATAGGTTAAAGCAAGTAACAAATGACAAGACTTTTCTAAATTGAAAGATAGCAAACGAAATGATTGATTCTAGTAAAAGTCGAGGTAAATTCTGTAGGAAGATGCAAAAAACTTGGTTACGAGCATTATTTAATCCCTTATAATACAACAACATTTAAGACTGGTCCAAATTGAAAGAACATACAGATGATAGTTCAAGGTGAGTAAAACTGAAAATAAGGGCCAAATAGGGTAGAAACTATTGCAAAAAAAAGGAGAAATTGCTGATTACAATCAAGTGTTCATTTACCCACTCTGTTTACCATAACTATACTTCATTTGCAAGTCAAAACACTGGATAATGTGGTAAATGGGTAAGAAAAATATCACAAGGTTATTGAAAATTTTTTATATTGATTGTATTGGTATGGTTTAATTTTTAACCCGTTACTAGATGATAAAATCTTAGACTTAGAATGAAAGAGGTTGCAGATAATTTTTCAAAGATTGCTTAGATTTGAAAGTAACTGTCGGATATGGTAGCAAAATTTTGAGAAAAAGAGAAATTACTTGCAACAAGTAATATCTCCTTTTGTCAAAGTGTTTTCCATAAGTGTTTTTCTTAACTGCATAAAAAAGCAGGATTGTGTGAAAATCGGATACTGATAAAATTGATATAATGTAAAGGGTGATTGAGAGTTATTTGTTTGATTGAATGAATCATTGTGGTAATCTCTAGTCTTCGATTCTCCCTTGTTTTCAATGTGTTGTTGAATTTTGGTTTTATTATTACTATCATGAACAAATGTTATGAAAGTTATTGATTATGATGGTGAATATTTATAAATGACTTTACTATGATTTTTATGGAAGCCAAAGACTTTGAGTTTGTATTTAGTTTATCCTTGAGGCCATCTTTTAATACTCCCCAAAGACGAGTATTTTCTCGGATATACTGGAATCAGCTTGTCTGTCACTCTGTTCGCTTGTGGACAAAATACTACCAACTTTTACTGAAGTTCTCCTTCAATTGTTCCTTAGATTTGAAATTACATTGATCACATGATGATGTTTTGCAAGAAGCATTTCGTACGACTAATTCTCCTTGATGTAAGAATTATCTACTTTTGGAATCAGACATTTTAAGCTCAGCTGGAGGAAGGCCAAGGGGGCTATCGTTGTGGCATTGTGTATGTTGTACCTTTGTCAATCAGGGCATTTGTCTGTCCATTTATAAAATTCATAAAAATACACTCACTAGAAACAAGAGGACAAATTTCCATGTAATTTCACAAGATTGATCTTTTGTTGACCTTTTATTTGATTTCTTTCAAAGAAATTTTATTGAATAAAAAACATGGCTTTTATTGGCTTGGCTTATTTCCATATGTACTATAAACTTTAAACATCTTCTCAAAAACTGGTGAATGGATTTCAACTAAATTTCACATTGATGCCTCTTTATCAGATTCCTTCAAGAATCTCCTTCCAAATTCCTCTGGAATTATCATTGGGTGACTTTCTAACAGATTCCTTCAAGAAATTATTAATTAAAAAATATGGCTTTCTTGTTCTTAGCTATTTTTTCCCCAAATATTGCATTTTGTGAAAACTTAAGAAGACTTTGGTTAGATTTCAATAAAATATCACAGGTATGATCCTTGGTTGACCCTTATCAGATTCCAATGAGAAAATTTGATCAGTTTTAAAATATGGCTTATATGGGAAGAGCTAATTTGTGTGGTATTAAGTGAAAACTTTGAAAATCTTCTCCTCTGAAACTTTGGGCTGAATTTCAACCAAGTTTAATGAGCCTTGGGCAACCCTCATACTAGAATCCTTCAAGAAACTTTGATTGGATAAAAAACTTAGCTTGTATGGGCAAACCTAGATTTCATACATATTATGGTACCTCATGAGAACTCACAGGTATGATTCACTGGTATTGGTTTACTAGATTCTTTCAAGAAATGTTCATTTTAAAAAAAAGTTATTGTAAGGATGGGACCGTTTTCCATTTGTGGATTATAAGGAATTTCATAATAATAGCTCTTTAATGAACATTCGACAGATGCCTTATCCCTTTCCAGTACAACCCCTTACTTTACGTTCCTGTGATATCATACTTGAGAAAAAATAGTGGAAAAAGAAAAATCGCTTGTAACAATCTATTTCTTCTTTTCCAAAAGTATTTTTTAGCTAACCTGAGCACAATGTGCTCAAGGTGAGCTATTGTGATCGGTAATTGTCAAGCGTCCGTCTGTCCATTCGTCCGTCTGTCCGTCCATAAACTTTTATTAAAAATCTTTTCCCCCAAAACCATAAAGCCTAGAGCTTTGATATTTGGTACATATCATCACCTATTGACCTTCTACCAAAATACTTCAAAGAATTACCGTATTCTGAAAGTTAGCCCTTTTCTGTGCAATCCCTGATTTCACAAGGAAATAAAGAAGGGAATCTTTAAAAATCTTCTCCACCTAAACCATAAGGCCTAGAGCTTTGATATTTGGTACTTATCATCACCTATTGACCCTCTATCAAAATACTTCAAAGAATTACCGTATTCTGAAAGTTAGCCCTTTTCTGTGCAATCCCTGATTTCACAAAGAAATAAAGAAGGGAATCTTTAAAAATCTTCTTCTCCCAAACCATAAGGACTAGAGCTTTGATATTTGGTACATATCATGAACTATTGATCATCTACCAAAATGCTTCAAAGAATTATCATTCTCTGAAAATTAGCCCTTTTCCCTGATTTTACAAAGGAATAAAGAAAGGAATCTTTAAAAATCTTCTTCTCCCAAACCATAAGGCCTAGAGCTTTGATATTTGGTACATATCATCATCTATTGACCCTCTACCAAAATACTTCAAAGAATTGCTGTATTCTGAAAATTAGCTCTTTTCTGTGCAATCCCTAATTTTAGTTAGAAATAAATATTGATATCATTGAAAACCTTCTTCTCCTAAACCATTAGGCCTAGAGCTTTTATACTTGGTTTGTATTGATGTCTATACTATAAAGCATTACCATATTCAGGAAATTAGTGCTATATGGTGGGATCATCAATATACCTAGGATTTAAAGAGAAATCCTTAAACATCTCCAAAATTATTATACAGAGGGCTTTGCTATTTTGTTTATATCATGAAGCCATGAACCATCATACTCAGGGGAGCGATTTAGGACCATCATGGTCCTCTTGTCATCATATAGGATGGTTACTTTTTGAATGTTACTCACTTTATAAATTCCTCTGCTACCCCTTAGAAATTGGACAAGTTATAATTAAGAAAAACAGTAAAGGTAAGGTTAAAGAAATTGTGAAGAGTTGGAAAAAACATGGCATTCCTGGTTGGGGCTTATTTCCAAATGTTATTTTCAGAGCAATTTGAACATTCTTCTTTCCATATTATCAGTTTCAGGCCTTTGGAGCAATACCTACATCGCACACTTACCCATATTTTTAGCTCATCTGAGCACAAAGTGCTCGTAGAGATTATGTGATTGACTTTTCTCTAGGGTATGTCCGTTTTGACTTGTGGGTAGTCAGTCAACAATTTCTCTAAACAACATCTCCTCCTAAACCACTTAGCCAATTTCAACCTAATTTGGCACAGTTAGGCTCCACAATATTGTTAAAAGTGGGATTAAACCCAATTCAATCAATCAATCCTTAGGTGGATCCATTAAAAAAAAATCAAAGAATTGAAATCCGTTGAAGCTCTGGTTGTCATGGTGACAAAAGTAAATTTTTAAAATAAACTTTATTAATGTTTTCATACTGACCCAGAGGCGCAGAGCCTTAGCTTATTGCATGAAACCTTAGTACATTGACCTCTTTCTAAATTCTAAAATCATTACTCTATAGTCCCTAGAGAGGGAATTCCAGTGGGTGGGACCTATATTGAAATTAAAGGACTTTTGAATGACATCTCCCAAACTAATGGGCCAATTTCTACCAAATTTGGCAGAAACGTATTGTAGAAGGTCCTTTTCCACATTTACTAAGATTATAGAAATCCAGTAGAAGAACTCTGGTTAACATGGCAAAGAAAGTTAAATCTCTAAAAATACTTTCCAGTCACAGCTGACTTTCAGTGTTGATATTATGAAGCATCAATTCATTGACATCGTTCATATTTCTAAACATATTACTATGGATCCGTACAGGAGGAAAAAATATTGAACTGTATTCTCCTTTCTTATAAACCCTAAAGCCTTGAAATTCGTTAGTAAGAATCTCATTGCTAAAGTATTCAGGTGCAGAGCCCATGTATAGAGGTTGGTTAGGTCCATTTGTATCATGATAAAAACCTGAACATTTGATTTGACTGTTGAAAGAAAAAGAGCCTTTATCTCAGGTGAATGTTACAGATCCAATGGCCCTCTTGTTTCTTGAAATGAAGTCATTGTTGTAAGCAGGTTCCTCAGTACTATGAAAGTATCCGCAGGGGTATTGAGTCACATTCAGTTACAATCTCTAGTTAGCTCAATAAATGCGATATACTGGCCTGTAATTTCAACATTTTGAAGTCTTTTCATCAGAATATTTCAGTTGTATTTGAACCAAGTTTTACATGAATGATCCTTTGGTGATTAGAATCCTTGGAAAAAGAATTGGAAAGGTTAGATAATAAATTTTTATAGACTCAATTGTGTAGGATATTTCAAAGGGCGGTATTTCGTTCTAACTTGATTGAGTAAGTACAAGAGAATTAAGTTTTCTAGAATTGAGATTTTTTTTTGCAAACGAGTTGCTTTTCTTACTCGAAGAAATCTTGTAGTGCTCCAAAACACATTCCATCACACCTTTTGATGCAATCAAGTTGGTAAATATTGTGGAAAAGGAAGAAATTGCTTATTACAAGCAATTTCTTCATTATCCACAATGATTTCCACCTAATTAGACAGAGACTTTTTAAACTACATGAACTATGAACTGTCATCTGCATGGACCAGTCTAAAATTGTGTCGTCCTGTAATATAGTATATAGCAATATGGCAAGGTGTAAAATAGGCGCGCAACGGCTAGTTCCTGTATCCAAAACTCTTCTTGAATATCTCTGTATGAAGAAAGGGAGAAAACCATTACCACATAATCCCGTACTTTGTCGAGCTGAAAAAGTAGCTTGAAAAAACAATTTTTGAAAACTAGAAATCTTGAGGTCCTTGAATGTCTCTCATCCGCAGTCAACAGTTTCAATGTTTACACTCTAGATGCCACAACTTTGAATATATCTTGGTCAAAATGATTATAAGGTCATAAGGATGAGACCTATTTGAAATGAGAAGGTTCTGTATGAAAACATTAGAAAACAGGATCATGATTTACATTGCAAAGACAATCATTTTGGCTCTATCCTTACCTTTCCAGTTCAATCCATGTTTTTTTCCCCTTAATTACGTCCCTGTGATTTTATAATTGAGAAAACATTAAAAAAGAGAGAAGAAATTACTTGGTACTAACAATTTCTTCTTTTTCAAAATATTTTCTACCCCACTGAACGGTTGTTTTTCAAATTAAATCCACTTTCAATTTTGGTCTCCAAAACCTTTGAATTTTGACGGGTCTAAAATTTAGCAAGACAAGAAAAGAATAACGAAACAAGAATGTTACTATTTCAACGGAAAATAGAGAAAATGGGGATTTTGGCTCAATCTTAATGGAATGATAGTTGGTTAGAGTGATTGTCATGTCATAAGGAAATACCCTTTTCGTAAATTGGATTATTCTGTTGGAAAAACAAAGTAAAGGGGTTTGATGCCAATTTCGCTGTTTACATAGTTACATCTACACAAATTTGGATCGATGTTAATGAACTGGTCGAAATTGGAAGATATTGCGGACGAAAATTTCAAGTAGGTGAAATTTAAAGGGGATTATTTGGGAATAATCTAAGATTTCTTGAACCAATTCTCACACAATGACGCTTTTTAACATCTTTGAATTAAGACCAGTCTTAAATTTATCGTCTGGTAATGGTTTAATGAAAGGATTAAGTTCGATATCTGCTGCGGGGAATTGAGCCCAGTACTAATCGTAAAACACACGGTTTACCCTACCGACACAATATTTATGGAGTGTATATCTGGGTACTGGATCCATTCCCACACAATCCTGCTTTTGGACCTCCCCTACCCCCTCAAGAAAATAAGCTTTAGAAAGTATTGTGGTATATATGAAGAAAGTGCTTGTTAAAAAAATAATTTGATCATTATCAACAATGTTTTCTACAAAAAAAATAGAAAGACAAAGATTTTTAAAATTCCGTAAGCTTTAAAATGTCGTCTGCAACATCTTTGATTTTGACCAGTCTAATGTGTCATCGTCTGGTAATGGGTTAAAAGGGTGTGTGTACAAATGTTTGTGACTCCTCTCATAACATGTGTAGAATGTGTCTATCGGAGTTGGTAAAACTGGTTACTTTGTAGGAAAGGGTCTAACTACAAAAAACGAATAACGGATTAACAATGAAACTATATTAAAAACGGGTTATTTTATTCAAGGTCGGTGTGAATTTACGAAAAAAGAACTATTATGTAGGTCGGAGTTTTGATGTAATGGGACGATTATCTTTTTTTTTTTCAGTTAATATGATATCTGCATTATATTTAGAGATCGTGTAAAGCTGCTTGCCTCTTTGCGACTTAACCCCTTGATTCTGACATGCTTAAGATTTAGACTACATGGTAAACATTTTTGTAAAAGAAATTGCCTGTCACCAGCAATTTCTTCTTTTCGCACAATATTTTCTATCCTAAAAGTCAATCATTTTTTAGTTAAAACGTAATTCTTATCGTCGTCTGCAACCCTTTCAATTTGAGCCAATCTAAATGTTCCATTGTCTGGTAATCTGCAAACATCGACTAGTGTATCACTCTTTCTCGACTGATACACAAGTAATTTGTTTTGTAAAAAGGGCTGCCCGGGATTTTCAACATTTAAATGTTTGAAAAGGAGACGAAACCTACCAGAGGTCAAGCAGGACCGATTATTTCAAAACTAACGGTATACTGAGTTTAGAATAGGAAACCATTGGCGAAAGATTTCGACGTTAGTCATCCTGTGCAAGTTGTGCTAACTGACCAGGGTCCTTAGTTTTCGCTCTTTTGAGACGTTTGATTCACATAGTTTGTGACCAGTGAAATAAGTTTTAAAAAAATCTTTGTTTGGTTAAGCCCCATTCAACCAATCAATTAATCGAATGCATTTGTCTTCCCCACTGCGTATACGGTGTTACAAATCAAGGGTAAAATAAGATGGTACATGGGACGGGTTTTTAACCTCAATTTTTGGTCAGGTCAATGTAGCTTTTAGCGAATTTGAATAAGGATTTAATTGTGAAGTTTAGTATTTTTATGCTGTTTCGACAAAGGACCTTAGGATTTACACCTTGTTACGTTTATAAGTGATATTCTTTCGAATCGGCCTAATGTCTGCTTTTCAAGCAAATTATGGATTTTTCTTAAAAAGTCAAACAGTGTTATACTAAGCAAAACCTTCTACAGAATGCATTGAATTTAAAGGGCTGAAGGCACTGTAAACGGTACAGTGAGATAATATTTTCTTTTTGTCGATCCCGCGTGCGATCAGCGAGACATCATTGTCACATGTTCACTTCGTTGTTAATCCGTGCGTGCGTCCGCCCGTCCGGAATTTTGTCCGGAGTATAACTTCCACACTTATCGATGGATTTGAAAATAACTTGGCACATTTGTTCTTCTTGATGAATGCTAGTTCCAGGCGAAACGTTTGTCGTGATGCCTCAAAGGTCAAGGTCACAGTTGAAGGTCTAACGACAAAATTGACCTTGTACGGTGCATTACTTGTACATTTATTGATGGATTTGAAAATTACTTGGCACAGTTGTTTTTCTTTGTGAGTGCTAGTGTTATGCGAAACAATTGTTGAGATACATCAGAGGTCACTGTTGAAGGTCAAATGATACATATTGACTTTGTCCGGTGCATCACTTCTACATTTATTGATGGATTTGAAAGTAACTTGGAAAAGTAATTCTACTTGATGAATGCTGGTGTCATGCGAAACGTTTCTTGTGATACGTCCAATATCAAGGTCACTTTTGAAGGTCTTATCCGCAGCATTAATTCTACATTTAAGGACAGATTTGAAAATGATGTGGCAAAGTTGTTCTACTTGATGAGTGATAGTGTCATGATAGGTATTCGTGAATTGTTTTCTTCAATAATCTTAATCAAAATGTGAATAACCTTCAAATCCCGGACAAACCTGATTTCAGCCCGGTCGAACTAGTAAGCCCAGAGTTATCTGTCCTTGAATTTTGAAAAACCTCTATATTTCACTTCGTTAACACTGCAGTGCCTTAGTTTTTCACTAATCCCAATCATACTTCATGTAAGTGTAAATGATCATACACTCTTTCACGAGTTGATTTTCAGCCTGATCAGACCAGTTAGTCTAGATCTATCTGCTCTTGAATTTGAATAAATGCCACATTTAACCTTGTTAACACTTGACTCTTTCCCAATCACTCCCTTTAACTTACGACTATACAGTGAAAGGTTTAGAAAAACATTGTGACAAAAGGAGAAATGTGCAATTTTCCTCCTCCCATAATTTTTTCTACCCCATCAGACAAGCAGAAGCATTTTTTTACAGTTATGAATTTGTCGTCTGCAAATCCTTTTCGTTTGAAAAGTCCAAATTGCTTGAGTTGAAATGGGTTAGTAACTCTCATTTTCTATCCAGTGTGCATGACACTTGGTCAAAATATTTGTCGTGATGGTATTTTGGCCAAGTGTGAAATTAGGTTACATCTGTCCTGAAAGTAGGTCACTATGTCAAATCTTTAGAAAAACCTTTTGTGTATTCTTTTTGCCACATTTTCTGTCTGTTGTTCATGTAAATTTCTGAGACAGTTTTTGTTGATGATATTCGGGTCAAGTTTCAATATATTTTTTTTTTCCATCTTGAAAGTAGGTCATGAGGCCAAATCATAGTAAAAAGTTGCGTGCACTCTGTAAGCCACGTTTTTTCCCAGTGTTAATTATCATTGGTCAGATTTTTTTCTTAATTATACCATAGCCGAAACCCAGTTTGGGTCATGTGTGTTCAGTAAGTATATTACGAGGTCGGATCTTTAAAAAAAAACAGTCTGCGCACCACATTCGCTGTACAAATCAGCGGGCTCAAAATGTTGTCCCTGGACAACCTATTTCTCGTTTTGCAAAAAGTCTTGCTCTAAAAGGACAAAGAGGAGTTGTAGATTAAGATTAAACTGCACATGCATGTAGGCTGATCGTTAACTATACTGCCTGCACAAACAGGAATATACCGGATTTAGTATTGCGTGGGTTAAAGGATTGATTGCGAACTCTTTGATACTAAAAGTTAATCAACTTGAAAGTGGGGCGTTGGTATTCGGTGCAGTGTCAACCAGGCGTGATGCTCCATTTGTTCCTTATGTCGAGGAATGGTCGATATTGCTCTTTCAGTTCTCAATTATCTTATGCCATTTCCACACAACAAAGTTCTAGCCTGGTCCAAATTGAAGAAGCTGCAGACGACAATTTAAAGTTGGTGTATTTGAAGAAATTGCTCAAAACAAGCGTTTTCTTCATTTTCCCTAATGTTTTTCAACGCCTTTTTTGCTCCCCTGAGCACGAAGTGCTCTGGAGGAGCTATTGTGATCGGTCATCGACCGTCCGTCCGTCAGTCCGTCCGTCCGTTCACAATTACAAAAAAATCTTCTCCTCCTAAACCAACCATGGAATTTCAACAAAACTTCACAGAAATGATCCTAAGGTCATGCTCTTTCAAAAAACTTCAAAAAATTGAAATCCATGAATAACTCTGGTTGCCATGGCAACGGAGTGAAAAAACTAAAAAAAATCTTCTCCTCCTAAACGGTATAGCCTAGAGCTTTGATATTTGGTATATATCATCATCTATTAACCCTCTACCAAAATACTTCAAAGCATTACCGTATTCTGAAAATTAGCCCTTTTCTTAATGATCCCTGATTTTACATAGCAATAAAGAAGGAAATCTTTAAAAATCTTCTTCTATCAAACCATAAGGCCTAGAGCTTTGATATTTGGTATACATCGTCATCTATTGACCCTCTACCGAAATACTTCAAAGAATTACTGTATTCTGAAAATTAACCCTTTCTAAATGATCCCTGATTTTACATAGAAAAAAAGAAGGAAATCTTTTAAAATCTTCTTCTCCCAAACCATAAGGCCCAGAGCTTTGATATTTGGTATACATCATCAACTATTGACCCTCTACCAAAATACTTCAAAGAATTACTGTATTCTGAAAATTAGCCCTCTTCTTGGCAATCCCTTTTTTAACATAGAATTAAAGAAGGAAATCTTTAAAAATCTTCTTATCCCAAACCATAAGGCCTAGAGCTTTGATATTTGGTATACTTCATCATCTATTGACCCTCTACCAAAATGCTTCAAAGAATTACTGTATTCTGAAAATTAACCCTTTTCTTAATGATCCCTGATTTTACATAGAAATAAAGAAGGAAATCTTTTAAAATCTTCTTCTCCAACACCACAAGGCCTAGAGCTTTGATATTTAGTACAAATCATCATCTATTAACCCCGTACCAAAATACTTCAAAGAATTACCCCATTCTGAAAATTAGCCCTTTTCTGGGCGATCCCTGATTTTACATAGAATTAAAGAAGGAAAACTTTAAAAATCTTCTTCTCCAAAACCATAAGGCCTAGAGCTTTGATATTTTGCAAATATCATTATATATTGACCCTCTACCAAAATACTTCAAAGAATTATCATACTCTGAAAATTAGCCCTTTTCTGTGCGATTCCTGATTTAACAAAGGAATAAAGAAGGAAATCTTCTTCTCCCAAACCATAAAGCCCAGAGCTTTGATATCATAAGCCATTGACCCTCTACCAAATTACTTCAAAAATTGGCCCTTTTCTGTGCAATCCCTTATTTTAGTTAGGAATAAAAAATGATATCTTCAAAACCTTCTTCTCCTAAAATATTAGGCTTACAGCTTTTATACTTGGTATGTATTGATGTCTATACTTCAAAGCATTACTATATTCAGGGAATTAGTGCTATATGTTGGGATCATCATTATTCCTAGGATTAAAAGAGAAATCTGTAAACATCTTCTCCAAAATAATTAGACAGAGGGCTTTGCCATTTTGTTTATATCATAAAGCCATGAACCATCATACTCAGGGGAGCGATTTAGGACCATCATGGTCCTCTTGTTATCTTAAGGGATGTAAAAGAAGGGATTGTGGGGGACAAGCTTAAAGTGTGAAAGTGATTGGTTTGTGATTTAGGCTTCGAACGTCTGTAGATTGCAATAGAGCTGTACTTTGATAGACTGAAAAAATAAGATAATGTAATAAAATCACTCAAGATAAGCTCAAGCTTGTAATCGAATCGAATCTACTCAACAATGCCATAACACGTGAACTTATTTACGATATTAATGATATGATAAATGGTTCGTTTTTGCACCAATTACGAATAACCCCGACAGTTTGTGTCATCCTCTACGAATCTAAAGCGCCGGATGCAAATCATGACAACACTTTGGAAATCATTCCAAAAACCAAGGTAAGCTTTTTATGCCTCCTGTAGCGCGTATAGAGTTACATTGTCCGATGATGAGCCATTCACTTGAACAAAAAGGTGAAATGGTTGGTTGGCGACCTAAACGTCTTATCTATAGCTTGAATAAAATAAACAAAAAGCGGCAAAGTTCGGAGCTCAAAGTTAACTTCAATCCTATATGAATGATAGACGTACATATACACGTACAAGTTAAAAAGATGATGATAATGTCTGCATCACAATGAATCAATATATTTGTTTTCCAAACTAGACCAGTTTAGATCGACAATATGCGGTGCAATAAAATCTAATCAATTACAACTTCACAACAGTTTTGACTGATCCTAATACAAAGAAGTTGCAGATGAAAATGTCAAGTCGGTGAAATATCAAAAATCGTTGTTTTTCTTGGTAGAAAACATTGTGGATAATGAAGAAATTGCTTGTAAAAAGCAATTTCTTCATTTTCCACAATGGTTTCCATATCTTTTTATCCTTCGAGCATCAAAAAACGTTATTGTGTGGGAATGGGTTAAAGGACTCGAAATAAATTAGAAGTAGTAAGGTGAGTTTGAAGCGTATCAAATCACTTTCACCCCACCAACCAATAGGAGGATCGCGAGGTCGATCAGGAATCAATCGACCAGTCAAATCATTCATTAAGACCGGAGTTGAACTTTGAACCCCGACATTGGCTGCCATGTTTGTGAAGCTTTTTTTCGTTTGTTTGGCGACTTTATAACTTTATGAATTTTATTACTTTAAAACTACATCTTTTTCTAGCTGTCGTTACGACGTTTAAGTCGCCAACTACCTATTCTACTTTTAGGATACGGATTACTGACAATTTTTTTCATTATAAAACCGTTTAATATCTAAGCTGAAGCTTAGTAGGCGTGGCCGGCGATCCCTTAATTTAAGCATTAGATTATCTATTCTTTCTTGTGCGTTTCTGTCCTAGAATCGTGAATTTTTGCCTTGCTACGCCCCTGGACAGAGTGACAACGATCACGGACAAAGATAGACAGCGATAGCGGGGTTACATGTGTACGGATATCTTAAGGTCAACTTAGGCACCTTTTTTAAATTCACTCTATTTTATAGAGTATTTGAGGTGGTCTATTGTAAGATTAAGTATGTTTATAGAACAGATTTAAAGAGGTATGAAATATTGACGCGGTACATTCATTTGCAAATTTTCATTTAATCGTAAGTATGTGTGAGGAGGAACTTTTCCCTTGCACCCGGTCAAAGATTTGACATTTCCCCGTGGCTTTGTTTCCTATAGTGGGTTACATTAAAACGGTTGAGCTCTCGGATTCATCGTACCTAAAGAAGTAAGAACGCGTTATTTCGTCATTGGGCGTGCAAAATAACGTAAGTACAGCTTTATTCAAGCTGTAGTTACGACAATTTAACGCTCAACGACGATTTGTTTTGAAAGGTGAAATAGACCTTTAACAATATTTTAACCCATTTAGAATATTAAGAAAGCGTTAAGTTAAAAATTACACCATTCTCACAAAATCTAAAAAAAAACAACCTTAAAACTTATTACTATTTTCAATCCTAAATGACTTGCTATCATACCCTACAGTTACCATCCTACGCTTCTTAACCCTTTCCTGTTTTTCAAAACTTTAGTCTCGTCCAATTTGAAAGAAGTTGCAGACGACAATTAAAATTGAGTGCAATTTGAACAGTAACCAACCTGTGGGGTAGAAATATTGGGGGAAAGGAAGAAATTTCTTGTTAAAACCAATTTCTTCTTTTCTCACAATTCTTTCTCGAGTATAAAAGCACAGACACTTAAAAACCAGGGATTGAACAGGAAAGGGTTAAAAACACTATATTTGCTTGGGTGTCCACCTCGATTCCGTTTTATCTTCGAGGTTATGATTTATTCTATAAAAGCCGAATTCGCCAGGGACGTTAAGTATAAAATTGCTTAGGTAAATTTGATTTGTCGACAGTTCGATCATTTGTTCAACTAAACACTTTAAGCGCAAATCCAAAAAACAAAGGATCACCGATTTTTCTCAATGACTAAAGATTCGTTTTATATTATCTTTTTGTTATCCAGTTTAGGAAGAAATTTAAGGTTTTTTTTTATCCAGTTTAGGAAGAAATTTAAGTATCCCTTAAGAAAATGTTACGTTTTCGCATACTAGATTAATCGATATTGCCCGATCAGGCTAATTAAAAGACACCCGTTTTCCAAGGAATTTGGTGAAAAATGTACTGATGAACCTTAAAAATAAGAAAAACTGGGCGTTATATTTTTTAAATTCACATTTATATAGCACACAAAATTCTAATCTGTTTAATATAGAAAAGGTGAGATGTCCCCATGCTTTTTCAAACGATACACGCTTTACTTTAGAGGCCTACATAAAGATTGTTAACGCTGACGTTATAATACAACGTTGGTGATGTCAATTCGTGATTATTCAAACGAATCGCGGTCTTAGTACATATTCGATACTTTGTAATCATATTTACAGCTCCTGTCTTTTGCACTTGTTATTAGATTATCGGTGATTAATATTAAAGGACCTATGTAAAAACTCTAGTTTTCAACAAGAAGGAAGAAAAAGAGACCCGTGATTGAAAACACAATAATATCCCATATGTAATTGTTTCATTTATAGACGCATTGTTCAAACCCATCAACCAACACAATATCGCATTCTCCAAGTCTACTTTGACTTTTCCTTAGGGGACGTTTAAAAAAAGAATTATTTGTGTGCGTGTTGGGGGGGGGGGTTACTTCTTTTCAAACCACCGTCAAAGCGCAGTTGCTAGCGCACAGACTCCCAATCCTCAATCATGGGATGTCATGGGTTCGATCCTCGGCGGCGGCGCATATCCCTTCCGACATTTGTCTCTGGGTAATCGTTAACCTAAGTGGGTTGAGCAGCTGAAGGATAGGAAAGAATGTTATGGTGGTACTGGTGTGAGATATACCACGAATTTATTGCCGGGTGCTCCAGCCGTCGCGATATGCCCGAAAAATTGTTAAAAGCGGCGTAAAACACAATTAAAACAAAACAAAAAAAAAATACAAAAAAAAAAAAAAAAAAAAAGCAAACAAAAATCGTTTGTTTTTCAAAATTGAAACGCTTAGATAAATGCTGTTAACCATTATTTGTTACAAGCAATGTTCACAATGTTTTCCAAATTATTTTTACTTAGGTGAAGTCAAAAAGCGTCGTTGTGTGGGAATGGGTTTAGACTACAACTATCAAAATCGAATCAGGTCATCCTTACTTTTCAATAGCTTGTGATGCATACGCACAATATACTGACCTTATTTCGCGCGAAAAAACTTCAGGTTGGCAGACATTGATGATAACATTAAAAAAAGAATAAGTTGTCTGAAATGGTTTATTCGTCCCTTTTAAATAGTAAGATATAAATTACAATGGAATTCCCTTAATTGCAGTCCTGATAATAGCAACTAGCATTATACACAGCGAACAAAAGGTTAACTTTAATAGAAACACCCTGATAATTGAAATTTATATGTTGACAATTTAATTTCGATATAAACGGGGTTTCAATGTAATCACAAATGGGGCTGCACCTGTAACACATTTATACTCATTCGGTCATTTTTGACAAAAGTCTTACATACGGCCCTGTAATATGTGAGAAAGAGAAAGACAGACAAACAGACAGACAGAGACACATACAAAGACTAGATTATTATAGAAATTCATAACAGTAAAGAAACATATTCATCGCAGCCAAAACATCGTAACAGCAGTTTATTAAAGTTGGAGTTACCCTGCTTAGGAAGAAAAAAATGATAGCGCAGATTTAGAATAATAATAATAATAATAATAATAAAAACGTCACGTTCGCTTGAGTTTGTATTACTGCTAGTTCTGCGAATTAGTGTCCAGTAAATCGTAAATTAGTAACATACTCTCAACGGCGAAATATGTGTACTTTAAGACAGTCGATATGCTTACAGAGAAACGTTCATAATTTTGGAATCTTATAATTTATTTTTTTGAAAAGGGGCTTTGTGTGTTTGCGCATGCGTGTGTATGTGTGTGTTTTGTTTGTTTTCTTTTGTGTTGTGTGTGTGTGTGACACTACTGGTTGACTTAGTAAATGAACAATAAACTGAACTTAACCAAAAAGATTTCAACGAATATACAGTCCAACCTGTATCAAGTAGGCAAGGGACAAACTAAAAGTGCTTGCTCAAGACAGGTGCTTACTTAATACAGGCTAATTGCTATTGATTTTTCTTATTTGGAAACTCAATGGTAAAAGGTGTCACTATATCATAATTTAATTTTTAGTTTCGTCTATCAAAAACGAGCGTTCTGATAGGTAGAAAAAAATATTCATAACTCCATGAACAAAATTTTGAGCACGAAGCATATACTTCCGCACAAAATAGTCCCATTCAAAAAGGTATCAAAATTTGAGAGGTTTTTTTTTCGCTCGATGCTATTAAATTATAAGAAAACTGAAGAGAATATTTTTTGTTTTCATGGAGGTATAAACCGAAAAACCTAATCACACAATGCATGAATCCGCTACGTGTATTCATAAAGTGTGTTTAGGTTTTTCGGTTCATACCTCAATGAAAACAAAAAATATTCTCTTCATCTCTTAAGTGGATACGAAAAAGATTAGTTAGATGTTTTAATGACAGTCATTACACATTATATCTACATTAGGTCATCGTGACATCGTTGCTTGTCCGTTCAGCGTCTCGAGTCAAACCTTTGTTATTCCGACAGTTTGTTCTATTCATTCACCACGGGTAGCCTTTCATTATTTGATTAATAATATTGTTCTCGTCCCCCTATTTATATCATTCCCTCACTTCACCCCCCATTTGTTCAACTTCGTGTCTCGTTTGAACTAGTTCTATATGAAGTTTTGTTCCTTGGGTTCTCTCCCGTCTTGCCTACCCTATTCTTAGTGTCCTATCGGCGATAACTTAGCTCTCTTTCTGATAAACTGTTGGCGAGGCCTCGCCTACAGACTGTCAGAAAGAGGGCTTCGTTATCGCAGCTCTTTTCAATCTGTCCCCGGGTACTGCAGCGTTCTTGTACTTGCTAAACCGTTCTCCTTTCTCCCTACTATGCGCCCCCATTATTATCACCCCTGTCTGCCCACCCGCTCTTCTTCCCTACTCTAATTTTGACTCTATTGAGACTCTGGTGATGCAATCAAAATAAGGTGAGGGTTCTCATTGCATGTACTTTAAGCACGGTCATTTGTCACGATTGAAATCAGATCCGCCATACTTACTCATTAAGTGGCCTACCAAACGCTGCCACGGACAGTTTAAAACATAGCGGTATCGCAGCGTTTGTTTTAATGAGTTCGTTCACTGCATGCGTTTTACATGCTCCCTTGGGTAGGTCCAAGTAATTACGCATATGCGTGAATTTTCGCACACTTGAATAAATGACGTGTATGTTTTGTTTTGTTTGAGCACACCTGACCACGCAGTGCTCACGGCAAACTTTTGTAATCAAACTGTGACTGTCGTATGTCATCCACCGTCCGCCGTGTGTCCGCTGTGTGTCAACAGGATTGTGCACTCTAGAAGCCACAATGTTAGTTCAAATGTCTGTCGAACTTGGTCAGAATGATTGCCTCCATGAAAACTATGGCATTTGGGTCAAAAGCTAGGTCACTACGTCAAACGCTAGAAATACCTTGTGCGCACTATAGAGGGCCATTTTTTGCCATAAATGTCTTGATTTGGTCAGAAGGTTTGCTTTCATAATATTTCGGTCAAGTTCGATATAGAGTCCAGTGGGTTAAAAAAGTAGGTCACTGGGTAAAATTTTAGAAAAAACCTTGTGTGCACTCTAAAGGTCACATTTTTGCCTCAAAATTCTTTGACATTTGGTGAGAAATTTTGTTTTCATGTTATATCGGCCAAGATCAATATTGGGTCATGTAAGTAAAGAGTATGTCACCAGATAAAAATCTAAGAAACACCTAGTGTGCACTCTTAATGTCACAAGTTTGTCTCAAATATTTCGATATTTGGCCAGAGTGTTTGTCTTTGTACTATCTGAGTCAAGTTCGATATAAGTCATGTGATGTCAAAAAGTATGTCACTGTGTCAAATCTTAGAATAACCTTGTGTAAACTCTAGAGGGCAAAGTTTTTCCTCGATTGCCTTGATGATTGGTGAGAATTATTTTTCAGAATATCTCATTCGAGCTTGAAATTTGGTCGTGTGGGGTCATAAAGTAGAATCTTAGAAAAACCGTGCACGTGTGCACTCTAGAGGTCACAGTTTGTGTCTTGATATTTGGTCAGAATATGTGTCTTCATAATATATCGGTCAATTCGGATTTGGGGTCCGAAACATAGATCACTAGGTCAAATCTTAGAAATACCTTGTGTTAACTCTAGAGGGCACAGTTGCCTTGATATTTTGTCAGTTTTATTTTGTCTTCACAATGTCTCATTCAGTTTTGAATTCTGGTCTTGTGAGGTCCAAATGTAGGACACTAGGTCAAATCATAGAAAACCCATTTGAAAACACTCTAGAGGGCACGGATTTGCCCCAAAAGCCTTGATATTTTTTTAGAAATTGTGTCATGATATCTCGGTCAAGTTCGATATTAGGCCACATTAGGTCAAAAAGTAGGTCTCGGAATTTTGAATATTTGTATGCATTCTAAAAGCTAAATCTAAGGCTAAAATACCTTGATATTTGGTCAAAATAATTGCTTCATTGACAGTTTGGATAAGTTCAATTCGTGGTAAAAAAATATGTCACTAGTTCAAACCTTTGAACAACTTTTTACACAGCGTAGTGGCTTACATATCTTTAAACTTGGTTTAAATGTAATTTCTCCATGATATGTGTTGTTCATAAGAATTTAGTGTTGTCTCTCTCACCTCCGGTGAAAAATTAAGTCACGTGTGCTTTGGTCATTTGTTGCTACTGACTTAGATGAGCGTTTCGGGGCCTATAGCCCTCTTGTTTTATTGAAATGAAGAAGGAAATATTAATCAATTTTCTTATAACCATAACGCATAGCGGTTTGATATTATGAAAGTAGCATCATTTGTTGGCCCTATTGAAAATTTGTTTAATGATTCATTTTGCACTGTTAGATGCAGCCCGTTTTAATTTGAAATTAAAGAATAAACCATGAGGCCTAGAGGTTTCGTTTTAACCCATTCCCAAACAATGATACTTTCACAATGACGCTTTTGCACGACCCTAAAGATAAGCAATTGAAAAAAAACAAACATTGTGTAAAATGAAGAAATTGCTTGTAACAAGCAATTTCTTCATTTTACACAATGTTTTCTAGAAAGTTATTTAAAACAAATTGATTAGCACAAAATTGTCGTCTGCAACTCCTTTCAATTTGGACCAGTCCAAAATTTTGTCGCCTGGTCATGGGTTAGAATTGCTATATCACCTGGCAGTTCTATACTGAAGTTGTTCAATAAAAAAACCCTTCCATCCTGCCTAGGCTATGGCTTGACAATAATCTTCTCCATCATTTTACAGAGGACAACGTATGTCATTCATTCTGATTTTTATGAGGCAATTTTACCGAGTTTTGCTAATTAACCAATCGCTGGCCCAGTCCACTTACTTCGTTGGCCACGCCTACCGATTCCAACAAAAAGTCCAGTTTCGATTTTAAACGGCGTTATTTTGCAAAATCTATGGCTAGTAAAATTTAAAAAAAAAAGCAAAATGACTGGTTGCCGGCTTAAACGTTATTCAAGCTGTAGTTACGACTGTTAAGTCGCCAAACCAACATAAAAGTTAACAAAAATGGCGGCCAGTGCCGGAGTCCAAAACTCTTTTCGGGTCCAAATGAATGATTTCATTGGTCATCTGGTAATTCGATAGGCAGACGTGATCGGTCAAGTAATGGAAGATTTGATAAACATTTACTTTCGTATTTTTAAGAGATATAGTTTATATTTTGTCGAAAGCATGATTGACCTATGGCGTGTGTCAATCAAGGAATCAGCCGACCAATAAAATCACTTATTCAGCCCAGACCTGATCTTTCAACTCCGACATTGTCCGCCATTTTTGTTAACATTTCTAGTTGGTTTGGCGACTTATTCATGCTGTATATATATAGTTACGACGTTTAGGTCGCCAACCAACTATTCTATGTTTTGTTATATGCCGCTGGCCATAAATCGTTCAAAATATCGCCGTTAAAAATCGCAGCGGGACATCCTGTCGGATTCGGTGGGCGGGGCCAACGAAGAAAGTGGGCGGGACCAGCGATTGGTTGTTTTGACTGTCAATAAATCAAATGAGTGATATGACCATACCCCTCTACCTTTCGAATGATTGTCACACTATCACAAATCGACAGAAAAACTTTTCCTTATTATAAATTGAATTGGGGTTATCGGAATTTTGTAAATAATTGAATAGTAAACTATTAGATTGTTATCGAATATTTGTTAATAATTATAGTAGTAATGATATATTATATAGTTTTTGAACTATTATACATAACGTCACGGATAATATACTTTCATGGGAGATAACCCCATGTAATTAACAAATACTTGCTTTACATCGAGCACGTTAAAGAACAAGGCGGGGCCTCTCAGCTTTTTGGTCCTGTATACTTGCACTATCTCCCGTAATAAAAAAGTCTTTTGGGGGCGTCGCTCATTAACAAACGGTAATACACTCACACACGCACACATGTACACACACACAGTCGGATTGTAGAGAATCCAGGATAAGTAAAACTATAGCTCACTATCTTGGGTAGTGATTGTTTGATAAATGTGTTTTATTGAAGGTTTTGATATCATATCTGTACACTTGGTTGATCTCTACAATTAACTCTGGGCCATTGATCAGAATATATAATCAAACCGACGACCCCAGCGACATAAACCATAACAGGGGAGTGGTCTTTCACTATTTTACTCCTATATTAACCCTTGTCATGCTGTATAAATTACCTTACTGAATTGCTGTAAAATCAAAGGGCTGAAAGCACTGATAAAACTTGTTGTTAAAAAATCAATACTTATTTTAGAAATCAACTTCATAAAAAACTCTGGCATAAAAAGTACAAGCAGGAGGTGAAGACTAAGATCAGCCTGCACATAAGTGCAGTTTGATCTTAGTCTACACCTCCTGCAAAAACCGGAATATTCCGGGTTCAGCATGACAAGGGTTAAACTGTAGGCTTAGTGGTCTATATGAAAATAATGATATCCAAGCCGGTGTCCAGTTTCAGTTTAGACCTCGAAGATCTATAAATAGTGATAGGTGTTTTTTTTTTTTTTTTTACTGCTTTCGCTTATCAAAAACATTACCACAGAAAAATAAACAACAACAAAAGACCCCGATAATTATATGCAGCTTTAAAAAAAAAAAAAAAAAAAAAAAACACCTAGAACTTTCGTTAGAATATAAATAAGGCTCTTGTATTAATTATTCGGATAAGGTGTTAAGAAGAAAGTGTCAAAGGCCATTCGAGAAATGTACCCTAAAGTTAAATCTTTCGTGAAGATTAATGGTATTACCACCTTGTCTCTGATAGTCATTTGGGCGTAAAGCAAGGGGAGATAAAATTCCCCTCAAAATTTTGACTTTTTAACCCATTCCAACACTATCCCTCCTTTTTACGCCCCTCAAGGAAAAAGCTTTGGAAAACATTGTGCAAAATGAAGAAATTGATAGTATCAAGCAATTTCTTAATTATCAACAATGTTTTCTATCCCAAAAGAAAAAATAAAATAAAATAAAATAAAAAATCCACCAACTTGAAATGTTTGTCTGCAGCTTCCAGTCTAAAACTTTGCTGTGTGGGAATGGGTTAAGTAAATGGCATACACCCACCTTGCGTACTAGACATAACTGGTTTAAAGGTTTTACTCTGCCTTTTCCAGAAGATATGGATACTTTGAGCGAGGGTCTAAAGGGTTTAAGATATGATTTAACTAAATAATCCAATTATAGGAACAAATGGGACACTAGAGTAAACACAGGAAAAGATCAAATAGTTGTTTATGAAAAGGGGGCACTCTAAGAAATAATGAACATTAGTTTTATAGAGGTGAAAATAAAATCGAATTAGAACCCCCCCCCACAAACAAACATACAACAACAACAAAAAAAAAACGGTTTCCTTGTCTTAGAATAGCATTTTGTTAAACAAGATCTTTCGATATAAATAATAGAATTTTTATGCGACAAAGCACCGTATGCCCTTGAATGCCCTTGATGTTCGCAAAAATAAATCCCGAAATGTTTATTTTGCTACAACTACTTGATGCTATCATTAAGTCGTTTTTAGCTAGCAAAGCGTCACAAAAGAAAATAATGACGTCATCAGGTTGCCAGGTAATTCACGTACGTAATAATAGTTTGTCTTTTTTTTTGCATTAAAGAAATAGAATAATTATTGGTATTTTAAGTAGGATTGATCAATCTTTTATTGAAGCTCGCGATTTGCGGAGTCCGCCCCTCTTGAAATTATAGCATCTATTCTGTTCACTCAATGAGAGAAAGATTTAACTGAAACAAGATTGTCACTTCAAACCAAAACGTTTTTTAACGTGTAAGATCGATAGACATTGCGAACTGTAAGATAAACCTTATATCGAATCATTTGAATCCATATTTCCAAAAGTTTAGCACCGAAAACATGTTGACCTGTATGTATTTATGAACAGAGAGAAAGGAGAAGGAAGACGGGGAGAAGACAGGGAGAAAGAAAACAGGAAATAAACGAAAATGAAAAGAAAGAAGGGAAGAAAGATATAAGTAAAACGGCAGAAAGGATTGAAAGAAAGGGTAAGAAATGGCGGAGGAGGCGAAAGAAGGACATTCTTTTGTCCAAATTCATATATTATTTTTTTATATTCACAGTATTAAACGAACAGTGGTGTTACTGTTTGGTGTAGCAGCCTTATGTATGATAAATACTCAGCAAGTTAAAGTCTACCTAGAATATGAAATCCAACAACCAAGAACACAGATCAGTGAACCCTTTCAGGACTGCAGTGCGACCAGAATTAAAAATCGCACAAACTTACTCAGAAAGGTAAGTTACTTGATGATATTCTCAATCTCTCTCTTGAACAAAGGGAATCTTGGAATAGGAGATTAGTATAAAATTAGTATAAAATTCAGACAGTGTAACTTTACTTATGATAAGGGAAGAAATTCTTGCAAATTGAAGGATCGTCACTGTCAACCAAACGGTGGTATTATCTAAAGCACTGTACGGAAGCGAGTTGTGGTCATCGTTAACGTACACGCACGTTCAAACATTGGAGCGTGCTCACAGACAATGCATCAAGCATATACAGCATTTACCGCGTACAACATCAACAATAGTCGCTCTAGGCTGTATTGGGATAATGCCCATCGAGCAATATATTGATAAACGAAAGCTTAATCTTCTTGGACAATTGTGTAGGCTCCGTCCAGACATACGAATAAAACAGATGTTCAATTTTCGGCTAGTTTCGTTCCCAGATATCTACAGAATTTTGGGCAAATACGGTCTTACCAATGTATTGTCCGACTACTTGCAAAATGCCACATTCCCGAGACCGAGTTTATGGAAGAAACATGTTAATGTTGCAATAAAAAGATACACAGAAAGTGTAACTTCAGTCCAAATAGAAGCAGACCAAGGCTTGCAAGATTTCAAATAAATCCACAATGATTTTTTTAAGCCTTGTAATCTTTGGTTTTTCAGTAAACTTTATCGAAATCAGCTAAGATTTTGTTTTTCAGCTATGCAATTGATTGCATATTTGTTCTCAAGGAAGTTCTGTACGATTTGTTATAAATGTAGAAAAACCGTTGATTGCATTGCTGCACATGTCATACTTTTCTGTTCTTCAAATGAAAGAACACGAGAACAAATGTGGGCAGAACTGTTTGAGACCATAGGAGAAATAAACTACGTAAAATTTATTGGTTTTTCGCCTAATGATCAAATTTTACAGTTAATCGCAGGTTGCACAGAACTACAACTTACAGATGATGAAAGGGTGACCTGCTTCAAACTGTCGTTAAGGTATCTCCACAGATTTGCGGCAGGTCAATTCCCTACATAAACCACTTTAGGATGATATAATTATGTATCAGATAGGTGTGATAAATAAAAAATCTTCTGTGTGCCCTAGATATATGTACGTACATATAACTTTAGATGTTCTTAAGTTGGTTTATCTCTTAACATGCGAAATAGTCAGTACGGTCTTACGCATCCTCTTACGGCATTGTAAAAGGGAGCACTCATAAAATTCACTCATGTCAGCAATTTGAACCTTTTTATCTTGTGTTTCGTTTCGATAAGGTAATAACCCCTCTTCTTGCTGATACATACATACAGAAAATCGCATTTGTATGTTTATAAATAAGTGAACCAACATTTAGGTTTAACCATTTCTTTGGTTTGAATAATTAAGTTTAAATGTTAAACCGTATTTAACATGGTATGTGTAAATATTAGGTATATGTGTAAATGTTTGACTCCGTGCACTAGTGCATGTATGTACATGTATATATATGTAAATGTATGTCTGTCTGTATGTATTGTAACTGTTTCTATATGCTTCTATATGTTCTCTTTGTTGTTTGTAACATGATTCTCTTCTGTAAAGGAGGTAATAAAGAATATCTATCTATCTATCTACCATACTCCTTTCTTAATTATTATTATCATTATCATTATTAATTTTGATACAATACCATTTAAGTTTCGGCTATCAAGATCCAATTGTTTTGGTAAGCTATTTTTTTTCTTCATAGTTCCATTGACAAAGAGTTGAGCACGCAATTATTTTGTATAATTTCGCACAAAGAAGATCCATAAGATTTTACACAAATTTAGTAAATAATTTACTTTGTTATGCCTGAAAACATTAATTTATGAGAAATGAAGAGAATATTATTTTTTTCATTGAGGTATGAACCCAAAACCTTAATCCCTTAAATGTATGAACCCGCTTCGCGTATTTATACAGTGTGATTTAGCTTTTAGGTTCTTAATTCTATAAAATCAAAACAACAACAACAACACAAAATTTTCTCCACACTTCTGAAATATTCATATGCTATAGTCATACAAATACCTACACTACATTAATACTTTTAGGACTATTGTACCTACAATTTTAGACTAGGTCACAAATGAATCAAAGCTTTCAATAAATAAATAAATAAATGAATAAAATAAATAAATAAAATGACATAAAGAAATCTTTATTTCAGAAAGTACCCAATTTTCTGCGGCGACACAAGAACCCTTGTTGGTCCAACGGCCGAAAGTTGTATTGTATTCCTTATATGTACCTGGTGGGCGTGGCTAAATGTGGGACTACGGACTTGTTCAAAAGAATAACACTTCATCCAGACTTTGTGGAACCCACAATCAAAGAAACAAACTGGTTGTCTTTAGGACTAAATGGTAAGACACTGATTCTTTAAACCTTTCCTAAAAGACACAATTTAAGACAATTTTAGGAAAAAATATAAAGATCTTTCAGACGACAATTTAAAAAGATCAAAGTGCCGTACGCACTGTAATTGGTCGTCACTGAGAAATTGGACATATCGTTGCATTCCAACTTTAGAATTAGGGTAAAACAACTTAAATTTCTATTACTTTCACAAAACGTAGGTTCTATCCTAGTGTATGATATTTCCGTGAATGATAATTAGAACTACTATTATTTTACACGAACGTAAGACCTTGATGCAACATGGGTACCGACAAAAAAGCAACATTTTGTGAAAACTGAATTTTTAAAAATTCTCGATTGTTAAATAGTCATGGTTAGATCATCTCTGCAAGCTTTTTTTTATAAAGCCAAAACAGAAAAATTATGGAAATATGAAAACTTAAGTTTAAGAGCAAATGCTGACAGCAGGTTCATGAAATTTCAAAACCCTCTCTTTTTCTGGACAGAAATTGACAAGTTCCTAATCAGCGCTGATTATAATCAAAGGAAAAAAAAACAACAACAACAATAAAAAAAAAAAACAAACAATTGATACTATTCTTTGGGCGAATTCTTTAGACAGCTTGAAAGCATAATAATAAAATTTGCTCCCCAGAAGAACTTTCAGTTCTTTGATTAACTTATGGCTGGAAAAAATTGAGTGGCAGTATCATCTTTGTTTAAACCTCGATATGATTGAAAGAAAGGGTTGGTTAGACGCGTTCATCACTAGCGGAAAATCCTTGAAGCATTCATCTTTAAAGCGTGTGACCGTCCAGTTTTCCTTTACTCCTTTTGATAATTCTTAATTTGTAAAATGAAATGATTTTTTTTCTGTTTTCCCATCAGAATATACGTCCAGTTGGGCTAAAGGCAGTTTTAGTAAATTGCAGCGACACAATCTCGAATTTATGGTTATATAAATTGGTCTACGACCAATTAAAATAAAGTGCCGTACGCACTGTAATTGGTCGTCACTGAGAAATTGGACATATCGTTGCATTCCGACTTAAGAATTAGGGTAAGACAACTTTAATTTCTATTACTTTCACAACACGTAGGTTCTATCCTAGAATATGATATTTCCGTGAATGATAATTAGAACTACTATTATTTTACACGAACGTAAGACCTTTAATGCAACATTGGTACCGACAAAAAAGCAACTTTTTGTGAAAACTAAATTTGAAAAATTCTCCATTGTTAAATAGTCATGGTTAGATCATCTCTGCAAGCTTTTTTTTATAAAGCCAAAACAGAAAAATTATGGAAATATGATAACTTAAGTTTAAGAGCAAATGCTGACAGCAGGTTCATGAAATTTCAAAACCCTCTCTTTTTCAGGGCAGAAATAAACAAGTTCCTAAACAGCGCTGATTATAAACAAAGGAAAGAACAATTGATCCTATTCTTTAGGCTAATTCTTCAGACATCTTGAAAACATAATAATCAAATTTGCTCTCCAGAAGAACTTTCAGTACTTTGATTAACTTATGGCTGGAAAATAATTGAGTGGCAGTATCATCTTTGTTTACACCTCGATATGATTGAAAGAAAGGGTTGGTTAGACGCGTTCATCACTAGCGGAAAATCCTTGACGCATTCATCTTTTAAGCGTGTGACCTTCCAGTTTTCCTTTGCTCCTTTTGATAATTCTTAACTTGTAAAATGAAATGATATTTTTTTTCTGTTTTCCGTCAGAATATACGTCCAGTTGGGCTAAAGGCAGTTTTGGTAAATTGCAGCGACCCAATCTCGAATTTATGGTTATATAAATTGGTCTACGACCAATTAAAAAACCATATCATATCGTCTATTTTAGGTGGAAAGTATTTTGGACATTGAAGAAATAGCTTGTGACAAGCAATTTCTTCAATGTCCACAATGTTTTCCTAAGCTTCTAACTCAAGGGGTGTAAAGAAGGAGGGGGGGGGGGGAGTTGCAGGTTGTGGGTTCTGCGAATAGTTTAGTCATATTCACCAGTAGGCTAACGTTAGCTTTGATTTTATTTTTGTAGTCTGACAAGGAATTCTGTCCATGTAACAACAAGCCTGTGTGTATTATATATAAAGAAGCATATCATAAGGAAAAGGCCGCGGCCATAGCGGCATGGTAGCACATAGGACCCCCAATCACGGGGCCCCGGGTTCGATCCCCGGACGCGGCGACTATCCTTTCCGACCATTGTCTTCCAGCAATGCGTGGATAATCGTATGAGTAACTGGAGGCTCGGAAAGGACTACCAATGGTGGTAATGGCGTGAAAATACCAGAAATTCATAGACCGGTGTTCCAGCTATCGCGACATGACTGAAATTCTATTAAATATGGCGTTAAATCCAATTCAATCAATCAATATCATAAGTAAGAGTTGTCGCGCTCTTTTCTGTTCCACCGATGATGAAATTACCTCCATTCTACCGCATTTTTTTCTGTTCTATGTCTATCCCCATTTATCCGTTCTTATGTCCTAAACCATTGCTTGCTCTGAATTGTATTATTGTTATTCTGAATCGTTTAACACTATGTACCCAATCTTCAATTTTGGAGGAATGCGTACTAAATCGGATAGCCAACTCCAAGGAAAATTTCATATATTTTTAAAAAATGTAAGACACGCTTATGTTTTGAACGGTGGCGAATACACCCTGGTAAAGTGACTGCACGATTGATTGAGAATTAATTTTATCAATAAAGAAAATAGAATGAACCCATTCCCACACAATGATGCTTTGAGACGTCCGCTCAAGAAAAAATATCTGTGGAAAACATTATTAAAAACGGAGAAATCGCTCCCAACAAGCAAATTCTTCATCATCCACTATGTTTTAAACCCTAAAAGACAGATATTTTTTTTCAAATTTCACCAACAAACTATTGTCGTCTGCAACGTCTTTAAATTTGGACCAGTCTAAATTTTTGTCGTCTGTTACTGGTCAGGACTGAAAGAAGTTGCGGACGGCATTTAAATGTGGTCTGATCCTTTTGGTCTGAATTTTGTACCAGATATGGTAGAAAATACACTGGGAAAAGAAGTATTGATTGAACAAATGGGGTTTAACGCCGCTTTTAACAGTAATTGAGTCATGTCGCGGCGGCTGGAGCACCTAACAATGGATTCCTGGTATTTCTCACACCAGTACTACCACTACATTCTTTCCTAGCCCCAGCTGCTATCCCACTAAGTTTTTACGATTATCCACCAATTGGTGAGAGACAAATGTCGGAAACAATATGTGCCACCACCGGGGATCGAACCCAGACTGGTAATTTTTTCTTTAACGTTTTTATCTTCAAGGCGGAAAAAAAGCGAACTCATGTGGTAATGGAATACCCTTACCTCACGGCAAACTTTTAGACTGGTCCAAATTGAGAGTTGTTTGCAGACGACAGTTTTTAATTTATGAAATATAAAAAAAAACCACGTTGTCTTTTGGGATAGAAAACATCGTTGATAATGAAGAAATTGCTTGTAAAAGCAATTTCTTAATTTTCCACATTGTTTTCCAAAACCGTTTTTCTTGGGGGCTTCAAAAAGCGTCAATGTGAGGAAATTGGTTAAGTAAAAAGTATTGTAGTTTTCGTCTTTCATAAGAAACGTTCCACACGATATGACTTAGCTACATACAGCTGACAGATCACCGACATTAAAATCGATTGACCAATAGAATTATTCATTTAGACTCGAAGCGAATAGGGACCATCGACAGTTTTTACAAGCATTTTCTTAGTTTGGCAACTTAACCCATTTCCACGCAATGGCACATTTTTGACACCCCTCTAGAAAAACAGTCGTGAAAACATTGTCGAGAATGAGGAAAGCCGTTTGGTAATAGATTAATCGCCGCAAACACAGCTTATGCAACGTTAGATACATCCAACGACTTCCTACTTGCGTTGAGTCCCTGGTCATATATTTTGAAAACTTACATCGTTTGAAATATCAGCAGCTTTGTCAGAAGTCAATGGATGCTGGCGACCCGCCTCTTTCGTCCGAGAAATACTAAGTGTTCGAATAGCTTTTACATCCATCCGGCTTCGAAGGTTTTGGTACCTGGCGTCTTTCATACACACGTCATTATAACTTTTCGTAAACGTGGGCCTTTTTCGACTGGGACGAACGTTCCTAGCACATTTACCAATGTTCCAGTTAAACATGTATAGTAGCGACTGTCAATCAAAAAATCAACCAACCAATCAAATCATTAAAATCTATAAGACCCTAAGTTTTCTTTGAACAACAACAGTAGTCGACCAGTGTGTGAAGCATTCTTTGATAGTTTTGCGACTTTTAGACGGCGTATAGGCCCTATACAGCTTATACCAGCCTCATTTACGATATATAGTTTGCCAACTTTTTTACCATTGTGGTATGTTACTGACCGTAATTTTGTAAAATAACACCGTTTATATCTTAGTTGAACTTCCTGTTGGAGTTCAGATGGCGGGGCTAGCGAACCGTCAATTACGACGTTTTCGCCGGCTGTGACAAAATGGCGATATGACATAATCGGCGGGTAGGCATATGCTTTTAACTTAAAAAATATTTCTAAAATTTCCTCAAGATTCCCGTTAAGTTGTACCTCTTACAAGGTACAATTTAAGAATGCATGTACCTAAGAAAACGTCTAAAAATTTAACTATATATATATATAATATAAATACATAAAGTTGCCCCGAAGAGCAGATTCGGAACCGGTTTGCACGTTTAAAACTTATTTCAAGTGCCTATCTTTAGAGTTCTGTATTCGATATTTTTAACTAGCAAAGCGTCAGCTTTGATAGCTTAAGTTAACAGACAAAAATCTGAGGTCGTCTCAAAGTTCAAAGAGTGCAAATTGCCACTGGAGGCTTAACCACTAAACCACTTAATCCAATAAATGCCTACGCCGTAAAAAGTAGTTCTTATGTATTTAAGGAATATTTCAAACTCTGCCTGCAAGTTCATCTCAGGTATTTTAGCTCACTTGAGCACATCATGTTTACAATGACTCTGATCAGAGTCTTCAAAGAAGTTGCAGTTGTTGAAAATACTAAAATATTTATCTCTCTGGGTGGATAACAATGTGGAAAATGAGGAAATCGCTTGTAACAAGCAATTTCTTCATTTTCCGAAATGTTTTCCACAACTATTTTCTTAAGGGTCGTAAAAAGGAGGGTTACTTTAACATAGTTTTATCATGATAACGTTTGACAAAGAGAATTACTGAATAAAACAATGTTTTACTAGCTTACAGTACTTTTCAGTACTTTGATTTTAAATTCATTTGCATATATGTTTAATGCTGTCATTAAAATCAAATTCTGGCGGCGTTTCATTCTCTTTTTTATATACATGTCCTAGGGAGAGGTGAAAGCTTGGAAGCGTATGCGTCATCATATTTTGTACCTTTGATAAAAAGATTGGAGAAAAGCAACAAAGGAGTCAGGACGCATCTTATAACAGGTAGATGAACTATGTGTGTGTGTGTGTTTGTGTGTGCGGCGCAGTCCGACCTGATCAAAATGTTGACTCTTTGCAGATTTTCAGAACATAGAAAGAATAGTCCCCCTTTTGCTTTGCGGAGTTTCATCGGAACCATATTGCCTAACGTTTCAATGAATTATGGATGGGCAGATTTGTTTTATTGGACATAAAACTCATTTTAACCCTTTCCTGTTACAATTCGGGATTTTACGTTCCTGTGATTTTATACTCGAGAAAACATTGTGGAAAAAGAAGAAATTGCTTGTAACAAGCAATTTCTCCTTTTTCCACAATATTTTCTACCACATAGGATGGTCTCATTTCAAATGGCATCCAGTTTTCATTGTTGTCTGCAACCTCTTTCAATTTGGACCGGTCTAAAATTTCAATAAGCGGGAAAGGGTTAATAGTATTTCAGTTATATCGCGGCGGCTGTTGCACCTAATCACATTTTCTTGTTGGTTTTCATACCAGTACAGCCACGGTATTCTATCCAAACTACACAATGGTCATTCCATCTACATGTAGGCTACTTATAATTCGCGCATTGATGAGACACAAATGAAGCATGTAAAATTGCTGTTGTCGTTTGCCGGGAAGAATGTTGACCGAGCTGGAGTTCGAACTGGCGACCCTCGGCGAATGATAGATAGCGGAGAAAAGTAAAGTCACGTGAAATCTCCAAAGTGGTGAAAGCATTTTTCTTGAAAAAAAAAATCGTAACAAAAATCCTTTGTGGTTGGAAATGATAAGAATCGTCTCAATGAGTCCCAACAGCACAGGATTAAGCGAGAATTCTGTGATAATCTGTGTACTCGAATAAATCCTTCATATCTTTCAAAATAAAGTGAATTAACCCATTCCCTCACAGCAAAATTTTAGACCGGTCCAAATTGAAAGAAGCTGCAGACGACAATTTCAAGTTGATGGAATTTTGAACTTTTACGTCATTTTGGGTAGAAAACATTGTGGATAATGAAGAAATTGCTTGATTCAAGCAATTTCTTCATTTTCCACAATGTTTTCAAAAGCTTTTTTCTTGGGGGCGTAAAAAGGAGGGATTGAGTTGTAATGGGTTAAACGACCATTCTTTAAAGCGACCACTTTTTTGGTCGTCTCTTCATTGGTCGCTTAATACAAGATATACTGAATATCTACATTTTATTCATAGATTACGTTATTTATCTCCTTAGTAATTCCTTGCAAACAATTATCTGTGCGTGTGAGTGGCGTTTTCAACAATTTCACAAGTGTGAGAAGTAAAGACTCAGAGAAGCCCGTGCATTTACACAGCCTGATCGGAGTCTTTATTGTGCGCTCTGTTGATAGCTACTGTAACAAAGTGTCTTAAGACAATCAGCGAATAGTCAACATTGTTTAGACTGCTCAGTGTGTGTGCTTCACGTGCATGGTAATTTAGGATCGCTGATCTCAATCAAAGAATCAATCGACCAATCAAACCATTTATTTAGACCCGAAGTGAAGTGATAAAAAAAAAAAACAAACTCCGACATTAGCCGAGATTTATGTTAAGCACTTTTGGTTTCTTTGGCGACTTAAACTTCGTAACTAAAGCTTATTCAAGTTTGAGTTTCGATATATTATTGGCCATGAATTTAGCAAAATGATACAATTAAATTTTAACCCTTGTCACGCTGAACCCGGTATATTCTCAAAGATCAGCCTACACCTGCTCAATTCTTTGAAGCCAGAGATGAAGTTTCAATAAATATATGAAAACACAAATAGTTTTTTAGTGCTTTCAGCACTTTGGTTTTCATGCAATTCTGGTGAAAGATTTTTTTCAGCATAAAAAGGGTTAAATGAACTTCCAGTTGAGCTATTGCATGTCCAGCGAGCAATCAATTTTCGGTTATGTAACAGACATACAGACAGACACCTTTTAAAACATTCAAATAATTTAACCAAGAAATGTTCTTTTGACAGGCGAAGCTAGTATAAACACAATGCAGAACTCCTACTTTTGGAATCAGATCGGCAATAATGTAGGACAAGATGAGCCGCTAGAAGGAAATCCCGAATATATTTTCCATATGAATAAACATACAAAGATATTATTCAATGTGAGGAATCCAATAGACAGGTATTATGACGCTGTTAACCCTTTCCTGTACAATCTTTGGTTTTTACGTCCCTGTGATATTATACTTTAGAAAACATTGTGAGAAAAGAAGAAATTGCTTGTGACAAGCAATTTCTTCTTTTCTCACAATATTTTCCACCCCGTAGGTTAGTTACTTTTAGAATTGCATTCAATTTTAATTGCCATCTGCAACTTTATTCAAAGTGCATCTCCTAGGTATTTTAGCTCACTTGGGCACGTTATATTCCAAATGAGTCTTATCAAAGTCTTCACTATGCGCACTGCTTTGTATAGCAACATGAATTAGCTTTATTCAAAATGTAGAAATCTCCTTCAAAAACATGCTATCTAACCCATTCCCACTCAATCTAACTTTATAAGCATCCCAAGAAAAAAGGCCTGAAAAACTTTGTGGACAATGAGGAAATTGCTTGTGGCAAGAAATTTCTTCAATGCCCACAATGTTTTCTACCCTACAAGGCAAAACTTTTCTAAATTTTACCAACTTGAAATTGTTGTTTGCAGCTTCTTTCAATTTGAACCAGTCTAAAATTTTGCTATGTTGTAGTGGGTTAACTCCTGGGTTACTTTAACCTCGTTTATTTATCATGAAAACTTTTAACAAAGAGAGTTACTTAATAAAACAATGCTATGCTAACTAACAGTACTTTCGGTACTTTGATTTCGTGATTTTATTATTCTGTTGAAAAAAGATACAAATTCATTTTGTTAAGTTTAAATATATTATATATGTCAGAATACTCGCAAAAATATCTTTGCGTCCAGTCAGGTTCATCTTAAATTATACTTCGATGCTGAATGAAAGTTCCTCCATACTTGAAGCCTGGACAGATCTAATGATAGTCGCCTATGGAAAGTTATTTACTTCCCTTAGACCAATAAGGTTGTCGTCCTATGATGCAGTATATATTTCATCTAAATTTTATTCGTTCCTGACACTGCAAATTTTCAAGTGTCTCAAAATAAAGATATTCACCTATATCTCATTTCACACCTTCACTCATTTGGAAAAGGCGATCCAAGATTGCGAAAAGAGGTTATTGAAAATAGATTTCTTTAATTAATGTGCATGGTTCCCAGGGACCGAATAATACGCATATTATTGAAATAATTAGGCAAGGAATGAAAATAAAGCTGTTTGAAAATAATAATAGAAAATTGACTGAATGCGTTGTTATGCGATACAAAAACAGATCCTCTGGACTTGTTTTTCGACGTCTAACAACGCCTTCTCGTGAGAGATTTTTTCACCTTAAAAATGACCTTATGTGTGTGAATGGATAAATAGTGATAATTGACGGATCACATGGACTGTCTCCATCAAAAAGTTAGACTTAAATATTAAATAGCTCTAATACGCAAAATTTATGGTCAGTAAAATGATACAAAGATAAAATTGTTGGTTAGCCACCTAAATGTATAAGCTGTAGTTTCGTAGTTTAAGTTGCGAAACCAACGCAAGGTCTCACATGGATATGATAGTTTTAAGGATAAAATTCCATCTCAGATGTATGGTCTTGGTTTTTATAATATTTTATTGACCATCGCGATCTATTGATTACGATTGTTACCCAGCCGTTGTTGTTCAAACCTTTGCGTTTTGTTTTTGGTTAGAGTTATCCTGGATTTATAAAATCTCCTTTGTAGTCTGTTCATTCTTCACTCACTAGGTATTATAGAAAAAATACACCAACGTTTCTTTTGCAGGCTATGGTCTGAATTCCTGGCATTTTCTCGTTCCGCTAACAAGACTGCCGCAAGATTTCACAGCCTCGTTGAGAAGTCGGTTTACTTGTACAACAAATGTTTGGAAACTTCAACACTTAGAAGTTGTATCTACAACAGAACACTAGCTGACATGGCCACGGTAAGGGTGTTATCAGTTTACGCATATGATCATGACAAATATGTTATCAGTCAACGAACATTGCCACGTTTAGGATGTTATCAGCTGTGGATATAACCACGGTAAGGATTTGATCAATATAAGGACATGATCATGACAAATATGTTATCAGTCTACGAAAATGGCTACGGTTAGGATGTTATCAGTTATGGATATGACCACGGTAAGGCTTTGATCAATATACGGACATGATCATGACAAATATGTTATCAGTCTACGAAAATGACCATGATCAGCTGCGGATTTGTGCACGGTAAGGCTGATAAAGGTTTACAATCAAAGCCATTGTAATGGTGTTATCAGTTTACGACCATGGCCACGGTAAGGATGTTATCAGTCTAGATTTAGAACTTTTTATTAGAATGCAAAACGATACAGATTTTAAAGTAATACTTCTCAATATATCTGACTTTACAGGATTGGCATATAGTGATGAGATAAAGAAAGATTGTTTGTAAGAAGCAAAAATGGATAATGCTGACCCCCACCATTTAAAAAAGGGGGATTGAATACAAAACAATAAGATTTAGTATTTCAAAAAAGAAAGTAAATTGAGGTTAAATGATAATTTCATATAAAAAGGTAAAAGGTTATATTCCATTTGAAGTCTTAGGAAAAGTAAGCTTCCTTCTTATAATAAAGTTGTTCTTTATCTATCTTTATCTCTCTTTCACAGATGAACTCAAAAGAAGAACGAAAGCTTAGAACATGCCGGAATAAAATTCCGATAGATATAGTGAGTAGCCTATAAATGATATATATGTATCAAAAATATGCCGGTATAATATACCGGTAGATATTGTGTATAGCCTATATATGATATACCATAAAATATGCCGGTATAATATTCCGGTAGATATTGTGAGTAGCCTATAGAATTCCGATAGAAATAGTGAGTAGCCTATAAATGATATATATGTATCAAAAATATGCCGGTATAATATTCCGGTAGATATTGTGTGTAGCCTATAAATGATATACCATAAAATATGCCGGTATTATATTCCGGTAGATATTGTGAGTAGCCTATAAATGATACATTTTATTATACGTCGGTATAACAATCTGGTAGATATTTAAGTGTACTTTGGAGCATAGAATTTGGGTTAGATATTTTCAATAGCCTAAAAATTATATATTTTAGAACATTTTCGTGTGATATTCCGAAAGATATTGAAAGCAGTATAAAAATATATTTTGTAAATCATGTCGGCATAATATTGATTACATATTATGAGCAGTCTATGAATGACATCTTCTAGAACATGTCGCCGTTATAATCCGGTAGCTATTGTAAGTAGCTTGTAAACAATACATATTAGAACATGTCGGCATAATACTCCAGTATATATCGACAGTAGCTAATACAAGATATATATTAGAATATTTCGGTATAATATTCTGGTAGATATTGTAAGTAGCCTATAAATGATATATTATAAATCATGTCGACATAAAATTCCGTTAGTGATTTTAGTTGCGAATGATTGATATATTTTACATGTCAGCATAATTTTCCCGGTAGGTATTGTGAGTAGTTTTTTAATAATTCAGTTTAGAAAAAGCCGGCATAATATTCTCTAAGATGCTGTAAGTAACCTCTAAATGATTCATTTTAGAACATTTCGGCATAATACTGGTTGATTGTGTGTAATATTTCTAGTATTTTTTTAAATATGCTAGTATAATATTCCAGTGGGTATCGTTAGTAGCCTGTAAACGGTATATTATGAATCATGTCGACATGGAACTTCGAAAGATATCATAAGTAGCCTATGAATGAATATTCCGGCAGACATTGTCTTTAAATGATATTTTAGAGCAAGTTGGCTAAATATTCCAGTAGATTATACTAGTATCATATACATGTACATGATTTATTCAAGAACACTTCGGCGTGATATTCAGGGTGATTTTGTGAGTAGCCTACAAAGTATATATTTTAAACATGCTGGTATAATATTCCAGTAGATGTATTTTGGACCATGTCGGTATAAAATTCGGGTAGATATTGTGAGTAGCCTATAAATGGTATATTTCACAACATGCTAGTATAATACAGTAAATGTACATTGGACCATGTCGATATATAATTCGGGTAGATATTGTGATTAGCCTTTATTATTATTTATTTTAGAATCTAACTGTATGATATTCAAGTAGATAATGTGAGAAGCCTATTAATGTTTTACATCATGTCGACTTAAATTTCCGTTAGATTTTATGAGTAGCCTATGAATGACACATTTAAGAATATGTCGGCATAATATAACAGTAGATAATTCTGAGTAGCCTCTGCACGATAAGTTTTAAATCAGTTCAGTATAGTTTTCTGCTGTATATTGTGAGTAGATTATAAAAGGTATATGGTGCATAGAATTTTTGTATAAAATTTAAAAAGATTTTATTAAAACGATAGGCAGTTTGTATAGAGACAGACAGTTTGTATAGAGACATGCCCGTAACAAAGGAGAAACGAAAATGCTGTCATTCCTTTCGTTTAAAGTCGTGTCAGAAATGCAACAATGACTCGAAGAGGGTCATATGTTTACAATAAAAAGAGGACTGAGTGTTTGCATACAAAAATTGCAGAATTCTCCTCACTTAGCCCATTCCCGCATAATCCCTCTTTTTCACGCACGAAAAAAAAAAATCTTGCGGAAAAAATGTAAGTAAAATAGAAATCGTGTGTTATAATCTTTTCTACTGTATTAGACACTTATTTTTCACTTGAAACATTCTTTGAATGTCTTCTGACCTCTTTCAATTGGAAAAAAGTCTAGAATTTGTTTTTTCTGGTAATTGGTTAATCCTATGTTCTTAGAACTCATTTTAAAAGTGTCATTGAGAGAATTCTGACGTGTGCCAACTACAAAGGATTTGGCTTAGGAAATATTTTTTTTCAAATATATTCACTTCTTCAGAGGTTTTTCTTTCAGAAAAAGAATTCAAATTATGGTAGCTTAATGGAATTGGTCGCTTATTAGAAGTGATCGTCTAAGATAGATATATAAAACCTGGAACAATGCTTCGTAAGTGCCTCTTTTTCACTGTTCCATCAGCGACCATTTTCTAAAGTGGCGTCCCTTGTTTGTCATTTAACTCAATATATAGTGTATATTGCTAGGCTGTATTGCGTCGTGGGGTTTACCATGTTTTTATCAAAGACTATCTGAATGTGTTCCCACGTGACCAAGTTCTAGTGCAGCGATTGGAGGACATTTCGGAAAACCCGAGAGCGTCTCTGGTGAAAACTTTCGAGTTCCTTGGCCTAAGTGAGTATATAACTCGTCCGTATTTGTTTATTACCAGATGGTATTTTAGACTGGTTCAAATTAAAAAATAATATAAGACGACTTTAAAAAGGAGCTGAAATTGGAAAACAGGTCTGCTTGCACAAAATTTTTCATACATATTTCTGTATGTACCTGTGGGGCGTCAAAAAGAGGGATTGTGTGATAATAGGTTAAATCATGACATGTCTTCAGCAGCAACAGCACACGCGTCTAGATTGGAATTAACGGCATCATCAAATAGGAGAATCTTTAGGAGTTACCATTATTACCACAGCTTTGAAGACTGATTACACCCACAACGTATCAGAGTTCGAATAGTTTAACTTTGCTAAATGACCCTGCGTAACCGATCGATAATTGACGAAAGTTATTTAAGTGCCTGATCAATAATGTCTTGCATTGTATAAGACTAAGTTATATTCGCGTCAGGTCAATAATGTCATGCAATGCGTAAGACTAAGCTATTTCTGTGTTAGGTCAATAATGTCTTGCAATGTATAAGTCTAAGCTATATTCATGTTAGGTCAATAGTCATACGACAAAGCGATATTCGTGCCAGGTCAATAATGTCTTGCAATGCGTAAGACTAAGCTATATTCGTGTTAGGTCAGTAATGTCTTGCAATGCGTAAGACTAATCTATATCCGTTTCAGGTCAATAATGTCTTGCAATGCGTAAAACTAAGACATATCTGATTCAGGTCATTAATGTCTTGTAATGAGTTAGACTAAGCTATATTCATGTCATGTCATTAATGTCTTGCAATGCGTAAGACTTAGACATACAATGTATCTGCTTCAGGTAAATAGTGTCTTGTAATGAGTAAGACTAAGCTATATTCATATCAGGCCAATAATGTCTTGCAATGCGTAGGACTCAGACATATCTGTGTCAGGTCTATAAGGCCAATAATGTCTTGCAATGAGTAAGACTAAGCTATATCGTTTATTACAGGAAAGTTGGATAAGAGATACATGGACTCAATATTCGGCATGGAGGTTCGAAATGCTAGAAAACCCGAGGATCGACAGTCTGGTAAAATGTGGTTACAAACACGACACTTGCTGCACGATTTCTACGCGGAACACAACCGAGAACTTGCATTGCTTCTCAACGACAACTCTTTTGACTATCAATTTGTCTGACCGATTATCACGTATACTCATTCTTGTACAGCCACTTGTTGTGTTCAGTCATAACATGAAAACATACAGCAAGAAATTATTGGGTAGGAGAGAGATGAAGAGATATATATAGAGAGAGAAATAGAGAGAGAGAGAGGAAATAGATAGATAGATAGATAGATAGATAGATAGATAGATAGATAGATAGAGAGAGATAGGTAGATAGAGATAGAGAGAGAGAGAGAGAGAGAGAGAGTGAGAGACCTCAACTCTTGTTGGCCTAGTGAATTTAAAGTGCTTTTTAAGGTAAAGATCTTGGTGCGTAGGGTGCAATTACCAGCTTATTCAAGCTGTAGTTAGAATTCTCTTTTGTTTTATTTTCATGACCAAATATTATTCAATCTAATTTCGTTTGTTATATCAGTCGAGTTACCACGTCAGAGGTCAGTGCATGTTGTTGTGTCTGTAGTGAGACCGTTCGTCCGTGTTTTCTTTTTTTTTATAAATCTTCTTAATTTCAACCAAGTTTCAAAAGAACTATTCTTTGGCGGCACTATGAAATAATCTCCAAGAAAAATGATGAATAAAGACATGGTTTCTATGGGTGGGGCTAATATCCATATGTAGTATATAGTAAAATATTCTCCTTGGACAGCTTTCTTTATTATAACCAATATACACTAGAATAACCAGTTTGTGCCCCTTAATCAGATTTAAAAAAAAATCTGATAAGAAATGGCTTTTAAGAACGAGACTATTTCCACATATTGCATATTAATCAAACTTTGAAAACCTCTCCTCCATCCTCACGAGTGATGGGATATCGATATCATCTTTTTCTCTAATATAATTAGATAAGTAGAACGTTCGCCGCCCTTGGTACGACAAAATTCTACGGGAATGATCCTTGAGTAATCCTTGATTAGATTTCCCGTAGGAATTTCGATCTCCGAGAGATGGAACATATCTTCTATGGGCGGAGCTAATTTCTCTGTTTTGTATGAAGAAAAAACTATGAAAATACTCTCCCCAGACGCTCCTGCTTTGGTTTCAAGCAATTTTTTATGGGGATCGACCTTGGGTGACAATTTATAAGGTTTCGTGAATAATTCCATTGCCGGGGTATTAAACATGGCTTTTATGGTCGGGACTAATTCCCATGTATGATATAAAGCCAAATACATGAATTTGAAATCCACTCTAAATACATTACTGGCTTAATTTCAATGATTTCCACCACAGGGTGATCCTTTGGGAACCGTCCCCAAGGAATTTAGACAACATGAAAAGTATGTCCTTTAGAGGCTGTGATAATTTCCGTTTACGGTATATAGTTATAACTGAGAAATTTCTCCTTAAAGGTTTTACCCAAATCTTACACAAATATTTCTCTGGTGACCTTTATTTGACAAATGGCTTGTCACGCCCGCTGAGCTCTGACAGAAAGTTCCACTTAGGTATTAAGCGGCTTTATTTTGCAACATCTATTACTAGTAACGTGTAATTAAAACGTTGGTTTGCGACCAAAGTGTCGTTTAAGTCACCAAACAAATAAAAATGCTTCACATGAATGTCGGCCATTGGTGAAGTTCAACGTTCACTTCCGGTCTATATGAATGATTTGATTGGTAAATTGATTCTTTAGAAGACACCGTGACCCATCAATTAGTCTCTATGAAATGGACATTCATTGCCCAATTGTGTGAGATTGATATAGTGAAGTTAATTAATTTTCAAAACAAGTTGCACATTACATACTCCCCTGTATACTTCCACGACCAAAGATTTTTACCAGGTTCCTTTGTTTAAAACGAAACCTTATAGTTCCCCTTTTACTAATTACCAGACCAGGATCATCAAATACATGGTTATGTAGGAATTGCTTAACCAGTAAATTTAGGCTAGTGGGGCGACACAGGTGTTAAAATGCCTCTAGTGTACATTTATAGATGTATAAGTTAAAGTGAGTGAAGATGTATAAGCTAAAGTGAATGATCAAATGTCAATTTTGTCTATACAACTATAACTTGTACATCTATAGTGTGAATTTAATCAAGTACTGTAAAAATATATACATTGCCACTATTAATTTTTCTTTATTCAAAATAACGCTTCGGTCTTTGTAACACATTTCTTTCTTGTAGATTAGTACGGTGGCATAGAGGTAACTTGTGCGATTTTTTTCATCGCGGTCACCTCTACGCCTAGATTAGTCTAGAAAAGTCCACAGAATTTCATTTTGCTAGCTACGCCATTCAATCATTTACTTGTAAATTATTGTACATGTATTCATCTTATTCATGTAAAAATAATATCTTTAATACAAATAATGCACGCTATTTTGAATATGCAAAGTAAATCTAGATAATTAGTTGACTGTATACATCGATTTTCCCCGGAAATATATTGTATGCAAATGCTGCAACGTGTTTGATTTTCATTACACAGTCCCGTTTGGTTCATGATGTACGCCATGATGTACGTTCATGATTTGCAAAGTGAATCTAGGTCGTTATGCCACTGCATAAATCGATTTTTCCCGGCAATCTATTATTTGCAAAGTTTGAGGATATCAATTTAGAACCTCATATTTCAAATGTACAAATATTTGACAAATGCGACAAATAAAGAGTCGGATCAACATGTGCAGCCATACAGGCTGGTCAGAATCTTCACTGTGCACTCTCAAAGGCTCGGTGGCTCTCGTAGTCACACAATTTTTCAGCAAAAGGAATCTTGATATATTGGTTAAAATTGTTTACAGATCCGTAAATAAATAACTTCAGAATAGTTGACAAGCCTACTAGAAAAGACTGGCTTCGTCGAACAGAAAACGAACATGGATTTCAAAATTATATTATTTTGGCAACATAAAATAATTTTGAAATTCATTTTCATCTTCCGTTTGGTAGAGCTTTCGATATCGGGCTTGTGGCCTATTCTGAAATTATGTTAGAGGGGCCTTACATAACTTTAACGAAGACTTCAGGGTTCCTTTCAGTGAGAAATGTTTCCCTACGAAAACCATAGAGCCTTTAAAATAGCTCTTCTTAAGACGATTTCAGTCCATAACTATAAATCTAAATCTAAGAGCTAAATTCGTATTTAATGTAACAGTTTCATTCAGATCATATCGCCTGATTCTTAATCCGCAAAATGCATAAGTTATATTGTACTGTTTTCAATCTTTAGGTTGAATCCTTCCCTGCACATCCCTGGTTTTTACGGCCCTGTGATTTCATACTTGAGGAAACATTGTGGAAAAAGAAGAAATTTCTTCTTTACCCACAATATTCTCTAACCTATAGATTGGTTACTTTTTAGATTGTCCTTACTTTTAACTGTCGTCTGCAGCCTCTTTTAAAACTAAAATTTTGAAAAACGGGAAAGGCTTAAAGGAAGTAAATAATTTCCATGAACAGGCATTGCAACGTACATGTGTTTGCTTATAGCAAAGTCCAAGAGTTTGCAACAGCAATAATATCTGCTTAGAAATGAAGAACATTTATTCATACATCAAAAAATTAAATATAGTTTTGCATTATCCCTTTTCTCTATGACTTTTGACCTCATTTTTAAGACGACCTTAACTGCAGAGCTATTTTTACCGTAAGCTATACCTGTCTATTGAATATTCATTATGTTTAAAATTGTTACTTTTTGGCTAAAATTTCGAAAAGAAATATATGAAAGGTTACGGAATATATTTAATTTAGATTTCAAATATCATTATTCAATCAGAGGTCACATAGTGATCTTATGTTGACAACAAGCGGCTTTATATTTGCCTGATATAAGACGGGAAACTGCTTTACTTCCCTTAAGCCTGTCTCACACAGAACACGGTTGGACACACGGTTTCAATACGGTATACTAGGTTATACACGGGTTGACTGGTACGAGTATTGAGCTCCAACCGTGCCTGGGATTGAGTTGGTACAATTTAGACTCGAATGTAGCACGAGTATGTACGAACAAAGCACGGATATACTCGGTCAAGCAAGGTTTGTCACGGTTTGAACACGATTTTCAAACGATTTCCATACGATTGTTATACTGTTCCAAGTACGGTCTAGTACGGTCTGTTACGGCCTAGTACGATTAAACACGACTTTTACTCGAATAACTGGACATTTACAGGGTTTACATACGGTCCCATCGACTTTTGTTCGAGTTATGCTCGAATTATCACACATTCGTGTATGTTTTGATATAAATTGACTCGTTTTGATAACCTGGCTTCATAAATTTTCGAACTTTCAACAGAGAAGTTAGAAAAATGGCAGATGACAGAATAAGGGAATAAGAAATTATGATAAGACTGATAGACATTGAGATTATTTTGGCCAGAAGTCGTAAGGGGAGACAAGAACAAGCCAACAGAAGGAGAAGAAGAAGGAGGGTTGAAGTGGTCGGAGGGCTTTGGTGGCCCTTTTTGTATTCTCGCTGGGAAAATCTTCAATGGTCGGGATTATTTTGGTGACCTTCTTCTTCTTTGGAGGCATTATGTACCAAGTACTCTGTTGCTTCAAGGTGGCAGCAGGTAGTTGTGTTTTCTGTTGTGTTCGAGTGCTGTATGATCATACACGAGCTTTGTGCAGACGTAGAGACCGTGTCTGGTCGTACTTGACCATGTATAATTCGTACTTGAACCGTATTGGTCGTATGGAGATCGTATGAAACCGTATTGGTCGTATGGCGATCGTATAAAACCGTGTGTACACTCGTGTGAATCGTACGGTGATCTTGTGACATTCGAGTGTTAATCCGGGTGTTGGATGTAGGACTTGGGAACGGTTTCACACGATTCCATACGATATATATACGATATTGACACGGTTGAGCTAACTCGTGGAGTGGACTTCATGTGGGTTGTATGTACGGTCTCACACGGACTCGCGGTCTTGTACGATCGCTAATACGATCATACACGGACATGGCACCCGTGCCAGTTTTTTAAAAGTTTTAAAAATCATACACGGCTTTCACGGATACACTCGAATGGCCCGAGTGTAACTCGGATAAGGCCACGGTTGGTTCGGTTTTATGTACGGTTTACACGGGTGGCCAACCGTATAAGCCGTGTGTTCTGTGTGAGACAGGCTTTATATCTCAATAGCTAAAAAGTAGTTGAAAATAAAGGCAATGAATTCTGCATCCTTTGGCGATCCTCCAAAAGAAACATCGAAAGGCTATTCCTGTAAACTAGAATCGCCTAGGATTCCCGAATTGACTATCCATATGACAAAAATATTTCTGTCCATTGTAGTGTAGTTGACGGATCGCTTGTCCCACCCAATGAACTCCGACAGGAAGTTTCACTTAGATATCAAACGGTAGTGATTTTTTGCAAAATTTATAATCAGTAAGAAGTAACAAAAAAAAAAAAAAAAAAAAAGGCAAAATGGTTGGTTGTCGACCTTAACGTCGTTACTTCACCTTGAATAATATGTAGTAATGATGTTTAAGTCAACAGACCAACAAAAATGCATCACATAGATGTCGGACAATGCTGGAGTTCAAATTTCATATCCGGTCTAAATTAACGATTTTGATTGGTCGATTGATTCTTTGATTGACAACGCGATCTGTCACTTTCAAGAGAGACCAAAACTATAAAACTTTTCACCATAGGTGTTATAAAAACTTTAGATTTACAATACTTCTACAATTTGTAGGATATGACGGGCCAAAATGATTACAAGCCCAAACAAAGCTTTAACTGAATTCTATACCATCATTTCATGTAACTCTGTTTTATTGGACAATCGCTACAGTTTCACCATAGCATACATATTCTTAGCATAACTTTTAATAGTAAGTTAACTATGAACACGACAAGAATATCTAATTATTACTAAATAGAAATAATCAGCTGCAATTTTTCTATTGTAACCCGTGAATTCAATAAGAGAGAGAGATAGATAGAGAGAGATAGAAAGATAGATAGAGATAGAGATAGATAGATAAATAGATAGATAGATAGATAGATAGATAGAGAGAGAGAGAGAGAGGGAGAGAGAGAGAGCGAGACAGAAGGACAGAGACAGACAGAGAGACAGAGACAGACAGAAGGACAGAGACAGACAGAGAGACAGAGACAGACAGAGACACAGAGACACAGAGACACAGACAGAGGCAGGGAGACAGAGAGAGAGGGGAGAGTGAGTGAATGAGAGAGAGAGAGAGAGAGAGAGAGAGAGAGAGAGAGAGAGAGAGAGAGAGAGAGAGAGAGAGAGAGAGAGACGGACAAAGGAAACTCACATAACATTACGGGGGCATATAAAGGTGAACAGATGTTATACTTTCTTGAGCCTTTGAATACTCACAGATGATTAGGACGCTCTTACACCGACCACGTTATTTACCAATCGCTGGCCCCGCCCACTTACTTCATTTGCCAAGCCCATCGACTTTAACAGGGAGTCCAGGTTCGATTTGAAATGGCGTTATTTTTGCAAAACTTATGTCAAGTAGCGTGAAACAAAAGGGTATAGAATAGTTGGTTGGCGACATGAACGTCATATCTACAGCTTGAATAAGCAGTAGTTACGACGTTTAAGTCGCCAAACCAACAAAAAAGGTTAACAAAGTGGTGGCCAATGTCGGAGTTGATAGCTCAGGTCAAGTGATTTGATTGGTCGGTTGATTCTTTGATTGGCAGCCGCGATTGGTCAGTTATGCAATGCAAAGTCTATTTCAAAACTTATTGTTTTATGTGAAAAAAGTTCGAGATGTTGAGAATAAATGTCCGTTTCAGTGTAAGATCGATTTTTCCTTCACTGGGAAAACAAACAGACAAAAAAAGATATATTTTCACGAGTGGTGGAGTTGTTAGTTGTTCTGAAATGAAAGATAAATCCGCGATCTTACACGGAAAATAAGCGATTATTCTATTTCTTTAATAAAAAAAGGGAAAATTGTGACTCTTTAAGGGTGAGTTTTCCAAAAGCGATTAATTTTTCACTTGAAATACGTGGCGACCTGATTACATCACCAGTGTCTTTAGTCCCGCGCTGCAGATGACGTTCAGTGTTGCCGAATCAACGAAAGCAGGGCTAAATCTAACAAAAACAGCGAGTTTATCATTTTTATAATTTCACTGGTTTTCAATTAAATCATTAATCCAACGAGAAATCCCAATAATCCACCGAAAAGCATTAACGATTTTTTTCTTCGTAGATTTCATTTTTGTTATTGTCGTTGCGAAAATATTTTTTAGTGTGCGAATTTATAGGAAGCCTAATGATAACGAATCGTGGCATTGTGATAAAACGTTTCGTTTGGACTTAAAAATTACAGTCAGTCTTGCACAAGCAAACACCTCTATCAAGTAACCACTTTCATTAAGCGGCCACCATTAAATATTTCCGTTTCCAGAAACAAAACATCTGTACAGGGGAGAACGGGGATGGATGTGTCAGTTTTCACTTATTCGCGGTTACTAAAGCTCCTCTGTAACCATTGACCGATCCATGGTATTACAAATATACTGTTACGTATGGGCCCATCTTTTTATACCATTGTTTGGGTTTTAGGTGTATTTCTTCAAAAATTACGCTCCAAATGTGGCAGGTAAATCGGCATATTAATATTGATATCTTATTGACTTTCAATGTATACATGCTGGCAAATTATTGACTCATTATCCCGTGTTTAACGTTTCTGAATTAAATTCCACTTGAAAACATTAAGATACATTTGGAACATTTTTGAAGTAGTGCTACATTCTAAATAATTCATTAACAAATTGACGTTGATAACCTCCGTGGTCCGAGTGGTTAAGGCGCCGGACTCTTACCCGGGAGACAAGGGTTCACTTCCCGCCCGTACCGGTAATGTGTCCTAGCCTAGTACTGGTTTAAAACCAAGGGATCATGATTAAGTGAACCATTGTCGCGATAAATCTGAAAAGTTGTTGAAAACGGCGTAAAACACCACAAACAAACAAATCGACTGATAAGTCATAACCCAAAAACATGAATTATTTATTCATTGTTAATTTTGAGCTCTTCTGCTAAGGCTTTTTTGCTGTTAACCTATTCTTTTTTTTTTTAATTGTTCCTTATCACACACATGCTCTATCCTTTTCCTGTTCGATCCCTGGTTTTTGCGGCCCTGTGATTTTATAATTGAGAAAACATTGTGGTTGCTTGCTAGAGGCAATTTCTTCTTTCAACACAATATTTTCTACCCTATACTGTATGTTTTTCTTTTTTTTAAATCAACTTTCAATTTTCGTCTGCAAAACCCTTAAATTTCGAATGGCCTAAATTTTATTAAAACAGGAAAGGACTATTCGATTACTTCGGTGGCGTTTTGACTTGTCCCGTCTAAGGGGTATAAGTAAGGGGCATTTGAAAATATTAGAAGTGGAGATTTAGTCTTCAATATACATGTACATGAGATTGATATTGGGCAGGTTGTGCCACTGGAACATTTACCCTTTACCCTTTGGCTTAACCAACCCCACCTTACACCTCTCGTACTAAATACTGATTTTTTTATTTTAATCCTTTGCCACACAAGCCCTCCTATTAAGGCCTCCAAGAAAAAAAACTTTGGAAAACATTGTGGAAAATGAGGAAATTGCTTGTATCCCTTTTGACGGACGTAAAAGGGAATTGTGTATGACTAAATTGGTTCAGAAATTTTGTCAGGTTCAAGCCTATTTATTGCAAACTATTCCTACGCTGTTACTTTAGCATTCTATCACGCATTACTTTCATTAGCGAAGGGTGTTGATTAAAATTTAAAGAACCTTTATTATTGTTTTCCTATTTTCAACAGAAGTAAGCGTAAGTTTGGATTTAAAAACTACTGGAGTGTCTCTATTTTCGAAACCGAAACCGAAAGTAAATAGGAATTTATTCATACGCATGGTACCAATCAGAGGGAATCGATTTTTCTTTTTTATATTACTTTTGAATGATCAATTATAAGAAATTATTACTTGAATTCTCATGTTATACCTGCAAAACGACATTAAAGTGAAAGGAATTAAACTTAAAAATACATGATTCTGAACTATTTTATGTCGACAGTTACCAGGAAGTACGCGGATGTAGCGTCAACAAATTTGTTATAGGGTCGTATGTAAATAGCTAACACGTTTTTCGATTATCGTTTATTTACGATCGATTAAGTAGCTCTTTAAAAGTAAACGGATTTATCCTGTATCTCAGCTGGGTGTCTTTTAATTTGATTTAAATTATGTGATGTCAGTCACTGTTGACTTATCAGAAAATTAATATTACTTATAATTTGTAACCGTGTCCAAAAATGCCGACTCGGACATCCGGTTCAGTCGGGGACAGACCCCTTGGAAATGGGCAAGGGAAAAGGGCAGTGACACTTTTAACTGAAGGAGGATGCTTTTACCCAATAATATCCCCGTATACTTATACGGATAGACAGTTAAGGGCTCGGTCGGCACCACAAAATGCGGGTAGAATACGCGGCACTAGGCCGATGCACAGAACAACTTTAGTCATTGCCAAACCGCCATGGATAGCTGAACAATCATATTTAACAACATCAAAAAAGGTCGGTATAATGAAATTATGTCTCTTTCTCTTTCAAATTTTACCCCACAGATTATGTCCCTATTTTTATTAAAATATTTCTTGTACCTGTGATAATACTTACTTCAGATTTCATATGCTTGTATTGAAAATTAACTGTACTAAGGTGATTAACATTTAATTTAAGATGATGAACATTTAATTTACGTCCCTAACAAACTCATATAGACTAATTTTTTAGGTTATTATTAAATTCTGTCTTAACAAATTACCACATTTTAGACGGGTTCTTTTTCAAAGGAGTTGCAGACAACAATTTTCATAATTATTTGATGAAACTTTAGATTTTTTCAATTTAATATTGTAACAATTAATTTCTTCATTTTCTACAATGTTTTCCCAAATGCTTTTCTTGAGGGATGTGTAAAAGCATCACTGTGTAGGAAAAGGTTAAATCCTCTGGCAGACAATAGCACCAGTTCCTATGTTAATATATTCCCAAACAATCCCACTTTTTTTGAAGCTTGATTAAACATTAATTAAAGAAATTGCCTGTAACAGTAACACACAATGAACAACGAAGAACTTTAACCTATGTTTACTCAACAAAATTAACCCCTTTTGACATCCAAGTAAAATAAAACTAAGGAAAAAATTCTGGGAAAAGGAGAAATGGCTTCTAACAAGCCATTTCTTCTTTTCTCACATTGTTTATAAGCTAATTTAGTCACTATTTTTCAAATTAAATACACATTGAAATGTTGGCTGCAGCTTCTTACAATTTTAGACCAGTCCAAATTTTTTTCCTCTGGTATTGGGTTAAGATTGTATCTTACTTAAAATCATTGTCTGCAGCATCTTTGAATTTGGACCAGTCTTAAATTTTGCTGTCTGATAGTCAGTAAGGTACATATTCAGCAAATGAAAGCTATTTTTCATGTAGAAAAAAAGGGTAATTGAAAATTTTTAATTCTGGCTTTACACTGTCTTTAAAATCTTAATTGATTTCATAGGGACTAAATTTCCCACCACATTGGAATCATTGGAAGAAGTTGCAAATGACAATTTAAAGCTTAAAGGCCTGTTGACACTTTCCCTGTAAAGCATTGAAAAATTTTAGTCAAGGGGCAATGACCCCTCAATTTCAGAGACCAGCTCTACCCTGCCCTGCCCCCACATGGAAAAATCTATAAGGGAAGAATGAGATCATATTTCAAATTCAGAAACGTCCTATCTCGTAAGATATCAATATATAAGTTCTCAGGAAATGCTTCTTATACAATTTTTAGCTCACCTGAGCACGAAGTGCTCTAGTGAGCTATTGTGATCACCTTACGTCCGTGTGTTGTGCGTCGTCTGTCAACAATTTCTTTAAAAGACATCTCCTCCCAAACATCTAAGCCAATTTGAAACAAATTTGGCAGAAATGTTCCTTAGGTGGTCCCCTTTAAAAATAGCTAAAAGAGTTGAAATCTGTTATAAACTCTAGTTGCCATGGCAATAAAAGTAATCTTTAAAAATCTTCTCCTCCTGACCCAGAAGGCGTAGAGCCTTGATTTTTTGCATGAAGCATCAGTATATTGACCTCTTTCAAAATAGCTAAAATCATGATCCTGGGGACCCAGAGGCGGAGCCCCAGGAGGATGGGCTTTTTTGAAATAAAGAACAATTTTTTAAATGACATCTCCTCCCAAAGCATTGAGCCAATTTGAACCAAATTTGGCAGAAATGTTCCTTAGGTGGTGCCGCCGTCATAGCGCAGTTGGTAGCGCGTCGGACTTTCAATCTAGAGGTCCCGGGTTCGATTCCCGACGGCGGCACTCATTCTTTCCGACTATTTGTCTCTCACCAATGGGTCGATAATCGTAGACCTATGTGGGATAGCAGCTGGAGGCTAGGAAAGGATGTAATGGTAGTACTGGTGTGAGAAATACCAGGATTCCATTGTTAGGTGCTCCAGCCGCCGCGATATAACTGAAAGATTGTTGAAAGCGGCGTAAAACCCCATTCAAACAAACAAATCCTTAGGTGGTCCCCTTTGAAAAAATCTAAAAGAATTGAAAAATGTGGTTGCAGTGGCAACAAAAGTGAAATTTAAATATAATCTTTTAAAATCTTCTCCTCCTGACCCTGAAGATGTAGAGCCTTGATATTTTGCATGAAACATCAGTATATTGACCTCTTGCAAAAAAGCTAAAATTAGGATCCTCGGGTCCACGGGGCAGAGCCCCAGGGGGGTGGGCTTTATATAGAAATAACAATTTTTTAAATGACATCTCCTGCCAAACCACTTGGCCAATTTGAACCAAATTTACAGAAATGTTTCTTAGGTGATCCCCTTTAAAAATAGCTAAAAGAATTGTAATTGGTTAAAAACTTTGGTTGCCATGGCAATAAAGATGAAATTTTGAAATAATCTTTAAAAATCTAATCCTCCAGACCCAGAAGACGTAGAGCCTTGATATTTTGCATAAAGCATAATTTAGACTTTTGGATCCCCAGGTTCATAGTCTTTATATATAAGTGTGGCTCACTTGTATCATAATCCTAACCTTAAAAAGAAATTAGACTGTTGAAAGAAAAAGAGCCTTTATCTCAGGTGAGCGCCCCAGGGCCAAGGGCCTTCTTGTTTGATGATGAGATTTCAAGAAACTCTGTCTTTTTGGGTAGAAAACATTGTAGATAATGAAGAAATTTCTTGTAACAATCAATTTCTTCATTGTCCACAATGTTTTCCAAAACTTTTTTTTCTGGGAGGCATCTAAAGGCATCATTATAATTATGGGAATGGGTTATACATAAAACAAGCTATGTAAACAGGGTTTCAGGTTCAAAGTTATTGTGTTAAAAGTAAACAAATGACAGCCATGACGCTTGGGTTCAGCTTCAAAAAATAATCTCTAAGTTCATGTACATACAACATTGGCAGATCTAGAGATATAGAGCCCTCTATAGCTTAATTATTCAATTCTTTGTCGGAAAACTCAATAAAAATATGGTCATGATAGGGAAACAAATCCCCAAATTGTTAACACTTGTCATGCTGAACCTGGAATATTCCTGCTTTAGTAGCAAGTATTTATCCCTTTGTTTAAGTCAGAATTTTATTCAGCATGACAAGGGTTTTGAATACCTTTTACAGAAATCATGGATCATTGTAAAAGTGTTTGTTTCCATTATTAGCTCGGCTTTTCAGAGAAAACTGGAGGTATTGCTATAGCCTTGTTATCGTTGTTGTTGTTGTTGTCGTTGGTGTTTGACATTTTGTGATATTCTACAAGGGGGATAACTCTAGATGCATTTTATCTACTATCCAGCACCCAATAGCCGAGCGTAGGCACCTGTAGGCGGTGCTTTTGTTTTTGTACTTATTATCAGACTTATTCTTCAGGTTCTATATGTATGCAAGTGAAGATTAAACAAAACCTTAGTAACGTTTCATTTGTGAGCGAGCAAAGTGTCATAACTACAGCTTTAAAAAACCTGTAGTTACAACATTTTGCTCACCGACTGATTGTTAACAAATACAATATAAAGAAGAAAATCTTTGACCCAGGACTTATAAAAAATGTTCAGATTAAGCAAAGCTTTTCAACTTTACATTGTATCAAATATCACAAATAGGCTATTTACAGAAAGTTTAAAGAAAATATAGGTAATTAAACAGTAATTAGTGCACCTACACAAAACAAATTATCTGATAAGATATTTCTATAGCTATTGTAATTATATATAAGTTAAAAGGGTCATTAGTGTTTTTTTTTTTAACTCTTTTGGTAAATAGGTTCAATGAATGTTAACCCATTTCCACATAACAAGATTGTACACTGGTCCAAATTAAAAGAAGTTGCAGACGACAATTTGAAGTTTATTAAGTTTTAGATTTTTTCACCTGATTCAGACTAAATCATAACAGACGTTAATAGAGTGACAGGTCAATAAGGTTTTGTAAATTCAAAATTTTGCTTTGAAACTTTGTTCACGTATCTATGGGTCATTATTAACCCTTTACCAGACAGGAAAATGTTAGTCTGGTCCATATTCAAAAGAGTTGCAGACAACAATTTAAAATTTATCAACTTTATGGTAGAAAACATTGTGTAAAATAAAGAAATTGCTTGTTTTAAGCAAACTCCTCATTTTCCAGTGTCTTTCTTGAGGGGTGTCAAAATGCGTCTTTGTGTGTGAATGGGTTAAGCTGTCTAGTCAAAGTCAAATCTTTTCTGACATTCTTTTTTAACCCTGTTCAAAATTTGTGCTCATATTAGATCTATATTTCTGTAAAGATATCAAGCTTTTGCAATGATACTTTGCTCATAAATATTTTGTCTTATCATGTACATGTATTTCTTTTATGAAATTGGAGTTGAACATTCAAGGGCTTGTTGAATATAAGATTTACTTTACTGGTAATTTTATGTCACAATGTGTAATTTAGTATGCCAAGTCTGGCAAATGTCCTATGATGTATCCAAATTATGAAATATCAAATGCTATATTCAATTTTTGTGCCAAGGGTATTTAAATATATGGAATGAAATCATAAATGATTAAATTGCAATAACTTTATTTAGGAGTAGATGTAATTCATTAAAAACTGACAACAATGCACAAACTAGAGGATGACTTCACACATGTACCTGTAAGTCAGTTAGTTTTCTTCTAACAACATAAAAAGTTTCACCCATTATCAGTAATGTTTTACATTTCATTTTCTTAAACTATCCTCATAGTAATCATTTCTAGAATAACAAGGAATTAATTTTCAGAGTTTGACTGACTGTGCAAATTTAGCTCTAGCCTATGCCATTACCACACAATTCTGCTTTTCCACACTCTGAAGAAATATATTTATGGTTACATAGTGTTGAAAAGGAGAAATCATTTGTTAACAGGAGTAATTTTCATTTTTTCGTGGAGTTTTCTACTTTGTCTCATGATTACTCATTTTCAAAGGTACAGATAGAGGGTGTAATTCGTATTTTAGATGAAATATTTCACTAATACTGCAATAAACCCTAAGTTGTGGGTACTCATTTGAATTGTCTCGAAGAGACAATTCAAATGAGTACCCACAACATAGGGTTCCATTGAGAAATAAGAATTTTAGAATGCTGTTTCCCCTCTTATCTAGACATTTGTATTTTAGCACACTTTGAAATGTTGTCTGCAATTGTCTGTTGCCAACCAACGGTTAGCTTTTTGTTTTATATTCCTGGTCATAAGTTATGAGAACTAATGTTTGATATTCTCAGTCAAACTATCTTGTTAGAGCTCAGTAGGTGTGACAGTAATCTGTCATACGGAAAAAATTATGGAAGAAATATTGCAGAAGTCAATATCTGTAATACATGTATTCTATCTAGATTTGAAATTCTAGCTATTAAACTATGACAATATAATCTTAGACTAAGATCTTGAATTGACAAATTTGAATCCTATATCATCTTGGTTATCAGTTTTATGTGATATTTTACCCTGTATGTCATTTGTCCTCCATATCCTTGAGAACTGTGTTTTAAATACAGGTGTTTTTGTATGATACCCATGTTCTTTCTCTATAGAGTTTTCATGCAGAATCTGCTCCCAAAAGAACCATCGCTTGATCGCCCACTTACTTTGTTAGCCCCTCTCATTGACTCCACCAGGAAGTCCCTCTTGGATTTAAACAGAGTTATTCTGCAAAGTTAAGGCTTGTAGCATGAAACAAAGAAGTGAAAGGGTTGCTTAGCAACTTAAAGTCGTAATTTTAGCTTGGATAATTTGCCAAACAAACAAAAATATGTTAACAAAAATTGGCAGCCAACGCCAGAAGTCAAAACTCATTTTTAGTCTAAATGAATGCAATTATTGGTAGACTGATTACTTGATTGACAGCCACGATTGGTCAATTAACCCATTCCTGTCAAATCAATGTCTATTAGCTCTAAAGTTACATTTAGTGTTTGGGATGGGATGATGACAACCACCAGACTAGAGTTACCTTACCCACAGATCTCCAAGGCAAAGACTCGGGTCTAGGCTTGTCGTCTGCATCTCCTTTTAATTTTGACCAGTCTAAGATTTTGCCATCTTGTAATGGATTAAACTTTTGAAAAAATTTCTGCTATTGTTGCATTTCTTTGCTATCCTACTCATACACGGCTTTGAATCTGCGTGCGGAGACCTTGTTTAAACAATTACCACACATTCCACTTTTTTATGCCTCTAAAGAAATGACTTTAAAAGTAAACAAGGTTAAAAGTGAAGAAACTGCCCCTCTTCAATTGAAATTGTCATCTGTAACTTCTTAGAATTTTTATGAGTCAATAATTTTGCTGTGTTGTAATGGGTTAAACTTTGCTTCTTTCAAATGTAGCTGAGATCAGATTGCATATAAAAGTTGTTCAAAGGACAAGGGTCGTACAAATCACAATAGAAAATCAAACAGATTTCAAGTATTGTAGTTATCAGCTGTGATCCTATATTTGATATTTATATTGTATCTTTGTTTGAATAAGGTAGTTGTTATTGATCCTCTCCTAATAGCCACAGTCTACCAAGAGAATTATGGGCTTTTTCAAGGGGGATAAAATATTTGTAAATAAGACATATTGAGCGATTAATCCTTCCTCCTTCAAATAAAAGTGTTATGTTTGCCTTTTTACCAACTTGCATTGAAATAACAGATAACTTAACCCATTCCAACTCAAGCCCTCCTTTTTACGCCCCACAAGAAAAAGCTTTGGAAAACATTGTGGACAATGAAGAAATTGCTTGTAACAAGCAATTTCTTCATTATCCACAAAGTTTTCTATCCCAAAAGACGAAAAAAATTAAAATTCCATCAACTAGAAATTGTAGTCTGCAGCTTCTTTCAATTTGGACCAGTCTAAAATTTTCTTGTGTGGGAAAGGGTTAAAAGAAATGTAGGGAAAACAGAAATTATCTCCCATTTATAACCCATTCCCACATGAATCTTTTTTTAGCCTAGTCCTAATAAAAGAATTTGGAGACAAGAGTTTGAAGTCACTGAAATTTTAAAAATCTTTGACTTTTGGGCAGAAAACATTGTGGAAAATGAAGAAAAAGCTTACGACAAGCAATTTCTTAATTCTAAACAATTTTTTCCAAAGCTTTTTTTAGAGAGGCGTAAAAGTTGGGGTTTTGTTGGAATGGGTTAAAATGTTTGTCATTTATGATTTTGTTTTGATAATTTCAATTTTCATAGGAACTCATTTATGATTTCTGTTAATAACATTGAAATTTTCACAAGAACTGGGAACTTTCTTGACCCCTTGCTAGATAACTTAACATGCTGAAGTTATATGCTTTGAAAATGTTTTAATGATTCAATACCAGAGGCCAAAATTTAGACTTAAAAATCAAATTTGAAAAATCTTTGGCTTTTTGGATATTAAACATTAATGAGAATTAAGAAATTTCTTGTAACAAGCAATTTCTTCATTTTCCACAATGTTTAGCTAAGCTTTTTTTCTAGAGGGGCTTAAAAAAGTGGGCTTGTGTGGGAATTGGTTGAGGAATTTATCTTTGAAGAAAACTTGCCATAATTTATTATAATTATCAGTGATATAAAAAGGCAAGGTTATTTTTGGAAAGGTTAACACCCACATAATCCTGCCTTTTTATGCCCCCCAAGAAAAAAAGTTATGGAAAAGGTTGTGAAATATGAAGAAATTGCTTGTTTCACCTGATCCCATACAATCCCCTTCTAAACCCCCTCAAGGAAAAAAAAACCTTCTGGAAAACATCGTGAAAAAATGAAGAAATTGCTTGTTTCATGCAATTTATTCATTATCCATAATATTTTCTATCCAAACAAGATGAAAAAAATAAAATTCTATTAACTTGAAATTGTCCTCTGCTGCTTCTACCTGTCTAAAATTTTATTGTGAGGGAATGGATTGAGCAATTTCTGTAACAAGTAATAACTTCATTATCCACAATGTTTTCTACCCTGAACTACAAGGTTGTTCATTATTTCATCAACTTAAGATTGTCAACTTCTTTCAAATTGGGCAAATTTAGAAAAAATTCATGTTGTAATGAGTTAAATATTTTGTCTTATATTGTTATTAGTAACAAAAAGAAGAAGATTGAGAGAAAATGTGTTGTTGTGATTATCATTTTCTCTCTTGACTTCTTGTCAGTGATTAATAAAGAGCGAATGATGTTGAAAAAGTTGTATTTTAACCCATTCCCAGATGTCAAAATTCTAGACTGGTCCAAAATGAAAGTACAATGTAGTTGCAGATGACAAATTAAAATTAATGAAATTTAGATTTTTTTCAGCTTTCTTGGTAGAAAATAATGTGAAAAATGAAGAAAATGCATGCTGCAAGAAATTTCTTCATTTACACAATGTTTACCCAATTATTTTTCTTGAAGGGAGTCAGAAATCTTCGTTGTGAGGGAATGGGTTAAGCCTTTCCCACATAAAGACACTTTTGAGGCCATTTAAGAAAAACAGATTAGGAAAACATTTTGGAATCTTTTATCCACAATCGTTTCTACCCTCCGAAAACAGAGATTTTTGAAATTTCATCAACAAAATTAATTGTTGTCTGCAACTTCTTTGAATTTGGACAAGTCTATAATTTTGTTGTCTGGTAATGGGTTAAGGAGTGAAAGAATATATACATTTTTTTCATTGTGTATGAAAATAAAAAACCTAATAAAAATGTTTGTAGCGGCAAACCCTTGTCATGCTGAACTTAGAACAATCCTGTTTTAGGAGGAGGTGTAGACAAAGATCAGTATACAATAAGTGAAGCCTCATCTTAGTCTACACTAACTGTTTTGTCCAGTTGTTTGGGAAATTAATTTACAAAGGTAATATTAACTCACAATTAGTGATTCTAGTGCTTTCAGCCGTTTGATTTGAATGCTATTCAGAAAAGGAAAATATTTAGCATAACAAGGGTTAATACAAATGTTAGATCAGGTTTTTTGTTTCATAGCTAAATAAAAACAAACTAAAACAGTTTAATTCTCCTTATTTCTTATAGATGAATATTACCGGCATAAATCATAAAAAAGATGTAAAATAAGCAAGTTGAGAAGTTTCAGATGAAACTTACTAAAAGTCGTTTTGCGCAAGGATACAAAAATAGTTCTGCACTCAAATTTTTTTGTATATTCAGCCAATCACAATGCAAGAATGCTGATATACAAAGCTAAAATGACATGCTATAGATTTGAAAAATGGTGAAAATTATTGAGGAAAAGATTTATGAACTCCCAGCTGTAAAAATAACCCATTATCTATTGATGCAGACATCAAGTAATGCTCCCTGCTGAGATTTTTAATTGTCGTCTGCCCACCATTCTTATTCAATTTATTTCAATAATGGAATCTTATTTCATATACTTATTGATTTGATTGATTTTTTTCCTCTCTCAGAGTAATGGTTTTGATTTTTTTCGTTGATAATCTAAAGAAGCTTTGGGTCTGTATCTTCCTGTAGAGTGTATTGTGAAGACTCTGATCAGGTTGATTTATTCCTCATATTTTGAAATGTCAAAGCAAAGTTCATTTTTATATGCCAAGAAAAGGGGTCGTATGTTGGTATCATCATCTCTCTATCTGTCCCAATGTCCATCCAATTTCTTGTGTCATGCAAACATAACGGGATACAGATATCTTGTATAATAAACGCTTGTTTACTCATTTAAGCCTTTGTTGTTGGTACTCCTGTCATCAGTGTTGTCTTCTTAAAACATCAATATTTTGTTGTATCTCTAGTAAAACTGAACACATTCACTTGAAACTTGGAAATTTATATTAACCCTTGTCATGCTGAACCCTGAATACTCGTTTTAGCAGGAAGTATAGACAAAAATCAGCCTACACATAAGTGCAGTCTGATCATGGTCTACACCTCCTGTTTGTCCCCTTTAAGCCAGAGTCTTTCAAATAATCAATTTTCAAAAGAACTATTTATCTTCATTTTGACCATCCAGTGCTGTCAGTCCTTTGATTTTAAAGCAATTCTATATAGGATTTCAATTCATCATGACAAGGGTTAACTATCAAAAGAACAATCCATACCAATAAGGGGGATATCTCTTAATGCATTTTTAACTGATTATTCCCCTTTTTAGCTCACCTGAGCACGTAGTGCTCAAGTGAGCTATTGTGATCCCCTTTTGTCCCGCGTCTGTGTGTCGTACGTCAACAATTTCTTGAAACGACATCTCCTCCCAAACCACTTGGCCGATTTGAACCAAATTTGGCAGAAATGTTCCTTTGTTGGTCCCCTTCAAAAATAGCTAAAAGAATTGAAATCCGTTAAAAACTCTGGTTGCCATGGCAACAAAAGTGAAATTTTAAAATAATCTTTAAAAATCTTCTCCTCCTGACCCAGAAGGTGTAGAGCCTTGATATTTTGCATGAAGCTAAAATCATGATCCTTGGGTCCCTAGGGGCGGAGCTCCAGGGGGGGGGGGGTATATAGAAATAAAGAACGATTTTTTAAATTACATCTCCTCCCAGGTCCCGGGGGGGGGTATAGGCATGAAGTTCACAGACTTCTTTCTTATTTCTGAAATTATAACCCATGGAAAAAGTTTTTTCCTTCTTTCAAATCAGCACTAAAGCCTTGAAGTTTGTAATTAAGACTTTTGGATCCCCAGGTTCATAGTCTTTATATGTAATTGTGGCCCACTTGTTTCATGATCCTAACCTTAACATGAAATTAGACTGTTGAAAGAAAAAGAGCCCTTATCTCAGGTGAGCGCCCCAGGGCCAAGGGCCCTCTTGTTTGGATTAGCAATTTCCTCCACTACCAAGCACTCATTTGAACAGCTGAGGGTGGTCACCAAGCTGTTTCCTAAGTAAATCTCATATATTGCTATGACTAGGCCATTGTCTAACTCTTTGTCTGAATCTATTTCTTCATCAGCTATTTTGCTATATCTCTAGTATGGCTGAACACATTCAATTAAAACTCTGAATATATGTTCACTTTCAAAAGAGCAAACTATACCAACATGGGGGATAACCCTAAATGCACTTTTGAATCATTAATGCACCTCTTTTTACTTAACCTATTCCCAAACAAACCTGCTTTTTTCCGCCCTGAAGAAAAAAGCTTTGGAAACAGTGTGGAAAATGAAGAAATTGTTTGTTACAAGCAATTTTTTCATTATCCACAATGTTTTCTACCTCAAATGACAAAAATTTTGAAATTTTATCAACTTGAAATTTGTGTCTGTAATTTCTTTCAATTTGGACCAGACTATGTTGTTTTGTGAGGGCATGGGTTAATAGTTTTACCGAGTATCAGGTACTTTCCCAGCAGAGCATTGACTTTTTATGCAATACTCTTGTTCTCTTGTTACAAGTTAACCCATTCTCATACATTCCCCCTCCCCCTTTTTTTTACCGCTGAAGAAAAAAGCCTTGGAAACATTATGGAAAAGGAAGAAAGGCTTGTATTATCCATAAGGTTTCTTTAACCGGAAGGACAAACATTTTTTAAAATTTTAGCTTGGACTTCTTCAAATCTCTACAAGTCTACTTTTGCAATCTGCTTAAGAATTAAGTGCGTTTGGATTAGGACTGCTACAGTCTAATCTTTCAACTCTTTCCTGTGCTATCCCTGATTTTACTTCTCTGTGTTTTTATACTTGAGAATACACAGTTGAATTATAAGAAATTGCTTGAAAATAGCAATTTCTTTTTTTCCACAATATTTTCTACCCCACTGAATGATTAATTTTTCCAATAAAATTCACTTTAAATTGTGGTCTGCAAAACAATTGATTTTGGATAGGTCTAAAATCTTGAAATACAGTAAAAGGTTAAAAGAGGCGTTTGCTTGTACAAGGTTGACAATATAATGATGCCTGCTTATTCGGGGACGTTAACCCATTACCACTCAATGTCTTTTTTTTTGATGCCGCCGACAAAAGGCTTATGAAAACATTGTAGCAAGCAATTTCCTCATTATCCACAATGTATTCTGCCCAAATAGACAAAGATTTTTAGAATTTCATAAACCTGAAATTATTGTCCGCAACTTCTTTCAATTTGGACCAGTCAAAAATTTTCTTGTGTGGCAATGGGTTGTGGAGAAAGTGACGCTCTGAACCTATTCAAATCCAAAAAGGGTTGGAACAGTATGATAAATAAATAAAAATTTCAAAGCCAGTTTATAAATATTGAAATTAAGTATTATTGCTTGAGAGTTGCCTATAATCTCTGAAAGGACACAATAAGTTTAAATATTTCTGTTAGATTAATCGCTTCTGTGTTGAGAAAAAACATTATAATCCATTGAACACTGACATGTTACTGCTTGTTTCAAGTTCCTTCATAATCTAGAGTCTGATTTACCCATTACAAAATTTAGACTGGTCCAAATTCAATTTTAAGTTGATTAAATTCTAAATTTTTTGTCTTTTGGTGAAGAAAACATTGTGGTTAAGTGAAGAAATTACTTCGTTCTTGAGGAGTGTCAAAAGGGGGATTGGGTGGGAATGTGTTATTTGCCTTGAAATTGATGACAAATTGACATTTCAATTAACCCAATAGCACAAAATGAGGCTTTCTGACATCCTGAAGAAATAAGATCATGAAAAACTTTGCGAGAAAAGGAGAAATTGCTTGTAAAACTTTCCACAATGGTTTTACTATTTGACAAACTGCATGCTATTATATTATGGGATTTCTTCATTATATCTCAGTGTCATATCAACAAGGATTTTTTTATTAACACTTGAAATTGTCATCTGCAAGTTATTTGATTTTGTACCAGTTGAAAACTTTATTGTCTGATAATTGTTTTAAGGCAAATTAGGATTAGAGCACTCTTAAAAGATTTAAATAAATGTAGTTATCTCCCTTTGACTATTTATGAGACAGTCGGAATAGTCTGTGAAAGGATTAAAATGAAAAGGTCATGACCAGACCAAAATTTTACCGTCCAATATTTCAGTTATTAGTTTTAATGGGGGATTTATAATCTAGAGACTGTGCTGGGATTCGATTCAGGTATTTTGAATATTCCTCAGATATTTAAAGTGTAATGAAGTTATTTTGACTTTTTTTATTCAGTATGGGTATTATGAAGTTTGCGATGAAGCTTTACACTAAGATGAAATTGGTTTTGATTCAAAGATTACTGTAGTCAGGGGTTTATTGCCTGTTATTCAAAACACTTGAAAATGGAAAAAGAGTTCTAGAATAAAAGCAAATAAAAAAAAAAAAAAAAAAAAACACTAAAAAACTCCAAACCTTGTTTTTTACTTATTCCCATACAATGACACTTTTTGATGCCACTCAAGAGCAATAATTGGGAAACATTGTGTAAAATGAGGAAATTGATATTTCTTCATTTTTACACATTCTATCCAGAAAGTTGAAAAAAATCTTAACTTTCATAAACTTAAAGTGTGTTCTGCACCTCCTTTCAATTTGGACCAGTCTAAAATGATGCTGTCTGGTAATGGAGTATTAAGACAATTGTTAGAAAAGAAAAAATTCAGAAGAAATATTCTGTATCAATATTTGTTTTTGAAACTTGAAAAGGGAAACAAAAAGCAAATGAATAAAAAAAAATCAATTTATCAATTAACACATCGAAAAAATAACCCCCAAAACACATGAAATAATTCTGGCTTCATATCTTCTTAAATAACATCCTATTCCTATGAGAAATGGTGCTTAGTTTTCATACTTTTCATTACTGTTTTGTCTAAAAAAAATTAATATTATAACATGATTGTTCAAATTGACTTTACTGGCAACTAATTTTACGATGCAAGTGTAATATATTACTGGAAACTATACATTATAATATTTCTTATCTGATGATGATTCTTATCTAAGGACCAGATGACAAAATTTTGGACTGGTCCAAATTGAAATGAAGAAATAACTTGTTGCAAGCGATTTCTTCATTTTACACAATGTTTCCCCAAATTGCTTTTCTCGAGGGACGTCTAACAGTGTCATTATGTTGGAATAAGAAAAAAAGCTTTTGAAAACTTTGTGGAAAATGAAGAAATTGTTTGATCAAGCAATTTTTAGCTCTACTGACCAAAGGCCACTAGAGCTATAGTGATGGCTTTTTCCCGTCGTGCGTATGTGCGTCCGTGCATCCGTCCGCCCGTCGTCTGTCCGTTAAACTTTTCCTTGTTTACGCGAGAAAGTCCACAGTTTTCATCGGATTCTCTTCAAACTTTAACAGAATGATTGTACCATCATAAGGATTGTTCCTTTCAAAATTGGGTCAGATCCGTCAAGAAACACGGGAAAAGGGGCCTAATTAAAACTTAATTAAAAGATCTTCGTTTACGCGATAAACTTTTCCTTGTTTACGCGAGAAAGTCCACAGTTTTCATCGGATTCTCTTCAAACTTTCACAGAATGATTGTACCATCATAAAAATTGTTCCTTTCAAAAATGGGTATGATCTTTCAAGAAACACGGGAAAAGGGGCCTTATGAAAATTTAATTAAAATTTCAATTAAAAATCCTCGGTTACGCAATAGAGTCCACAGTTTTCATCGGATTCTCTTCAAACTTTCTCAGAATGATTGTACCATCATAAGGATCATTCCTTTCGAAAATGGGTATGAACCATCAAGAAACACGGGAAAAGGGGCCTTATGAAAATTTAATTGAAAAATCCTTGTTTACGCGTTAGAGTCCACAGTTCTCATCAGATTCTCTTCAAACTTTCCCAGAATGATTGTACCAACATAAGGATTGTTCCTTTCAAAATTGGGTATGATCAGTCAATAAACACTGGAAAAGGGGCCTTATGAAAATTCAATTAAAAACTCCATTAAAAATCCTAGTTTACATGATAGAGTCCACAGTTTTCATCAGATTGTATTTTAATTTTCACAGAATGATTGTACCATCATAAGGATTGTTCCTTTGGGAATTTGGTCAGATCCATCAGGAAACATGGGAAAAGGGGCCTTATGAAAATCTAAGCGAAAAATCTTTTAAGAAATACTCTTTAACACTCTGGAGTCAATAGTTTTCATCGGATTCCCTTCAAACTTTCACAGAATGATTGTACTATCATAAGGATTATTCCTTTTGAAATTTGGTATGATCCTTCAAGAAACACAGGAAAAAGGGGCCTTATGAAATGTTTAATAAAAAATTCTCATAAATAATTTAGAGCCAACAATTTTCAACGGATTCTCTTCAAACTTTCACAGAATGATTGTACCATCATAAGGATTGTACCTTTTGGAATCGGATATGATTCCTCAAGAAACATAGGAAAAGGGGCCTTATTAAATTTTAATTCAAAGATCTTTGTTAACACTCTAGAGTCCACAGTTTTCATCTGATTGACTTCAAACTTTCACAGAATGATTGTATCATCATAAGAATTGTTCCTTTCAAAATTTGGTATGATCAGTCAAGGACAAAGGGAAAAAGGGGCCCGATAAAAACTGGATTGAAAAAGTCCTCATAAACACAATAGAGTCCATAGTTTTCAACAAATTCTCTTCAAACATTCCCGGAATGATTATTACATTAAATGGATTTTTCCTTTCGGAAGTAGGTTTGATCCATCAAGTTTCATGGGAAAAGGGGCCCTATGAAAATTTAAACAAAATAAACTTAGTTAACACATAATGGCCCTAGATTTCACCTGATTGACTTCAAAATTTCACATAATGATTGTACCATCATAAGGATTGTTCCTTTCAAATTGGGTCTGATCCATTGAGAAACATAGGAAAAGGGGCCTTAGGAAAATTCAATAAAAAAAATCTTAATTAATGCTTGTAAGTCCACAGATGAGATGGGGTTGTCTTTATACTCAAACAGAATAATTATACTTTTGTAAGAAGAGTTCCCTTTGGAATTGATTCAGATCTATCAAGTAACATGGGAAAAGGGGCTATATGAAAATTCAATTAATAAAACCCTGTTAACACAATAAAGCCCACAGCTTTGATCAGATTTTGTGAAACTTTCACAGAATGATTGGAAGGTCATAACTATCATTCTTTTCATAACAGGGTTTGAACTGTCAAGAAGCACAGGAAAAGGGGCCTTATGAAAACTTCATTTATAAATCCTTGTTACTAAGTCCAGAGCTTTCATCTGATTTTCTTCAAACATTCACAGAATAATTGTACAATGATAATGATTGTTGATGTTTGCATTAGACCTGATCAGTCAAGTATCACAGGAAAAGGAGCATTATGAAATTTAATTTTAAAATCATTTTACCACAATAAAGTCAACAGTTTTCATCAGATTCTGTTAAAACTTTCGCAGAATGATTATTCCATCATGAGGATTCTTTCTTTTCAAATTAGGCATGATCTGTCTAGTATCATGGGAAAAGGGGCCTTTGGAGAATTTTATCTATAATCCTTGTAACCAAGTCCAGAGCTTTCATTGGATTTTATTCAAACCTTCACAGAATCATTGTACAATAATCACGATTGTTGATGCTGACATGAGACCTGATCCTTCAAGTATCACAGGAAAAGGAGCCTTATGAAAATTTTATTTTAAAAATTTGACACCAAGGTAAAGTCTGCAGTTTTCATCAGATTCTGTTCAAACTTTCACAGAATGTTTGTACCATCATAAGGATTGTTTCTTTCCAAATTGGGCCTGATCTGTCTAGTATCATAGGAAAAGGGGCTGTATGAAAAATTTTTACCAAATCCTCATAAACACAACAATGCCCTCAGTCTTTATCAGAATCTCTTCAAACTTTAATAGAATGATTATACCATCATTTGGATTGTTCCTTTGTAAATTAGGTCTGATTGGTAAAGTGACACAAGAAAAGGGACCTTATAAAAATTGTATTACAAAACATCATTATTACAATAAAGTCCTCAGTCTTTATCATTTTCTTCAAACTATCATTAGGATTGTTCCTTTGTACATTGGGTCTGATTTGTTAAGTTTCAAGTTTGAAAAAGGGGCCTTATGAAAATTTTGTTACAAAAATTCTTGACACAATTCAGTCCTGTTTTCATTGATTCTCTTTAACTTTTAAAGAATGATTCTACCTTCATTAGAATTGTTCCTTTTCATTGATTCTCTTTAACTTTTAAAGAATGATTCTACCTTCATTAGAATTGTTCCTTTTGAAATTTGGTTTGTTCTGTAAAGTATCATGAGAAAAGGGGCCCTATGAAGATTTTACTATAAACTCATTAACACAATAAATTAACAGATTGATTGTACCATCATTCCAATTGTTGATTTTGACAGTGGATCTGACTATAGCAAGGGTCACATAAAAAAGGGCCTTATGAAAAACTCTCTTAAATATTCTGGTTAACACAATGATGTCCCTTGATTTGACCAGATTCACTTCAAAATTTCACAGAATGATTGTACAAATACTTAGATGGTTCTTTTCAGAACTGGGTACAATCCATCAAGTATCATGTAAAAAGGGGACATATGATTTTTTTTAAATATTCTAGTAAACATAATGAATTCCCAATATTTCATCGGATTCACTTTTAACTTTCATAGAATGATAAAACCAACAGTAAAATATCACGGGAAAAGGGCCCTTATGAGAACTTGAATTTAAAATCTTTGTTAACACAATAAAGTCAACAGTTTTATTGGATTCTCTTCAAAGATGCATGGAATAATTGTGGCATTCGAAACACAGGAAAAGGGGCCTTACAGATTATCATTCAAAACATTCTTGTGTATGTAATGAAGATCACAATCATTATCAAGTTGTCTTTTAAATTCACAGGAAATTGTTGGGTTGTAAGGAAAGTTCCTTTTGGAATGAAATTGATCCATCAGAAAACACAGGAAAAGGGGCCTTATTGATTTTCATTCAAAACAATCCTGTTTATGTGATAAAGTCCACAATTATTGTCAGACTCTGATGAAATATTCACAGAGTGATTGTAGGGTCATAAGGTAACTTTCTTTTGGAAATGGAGTGGATCCGTCATGAAACATGGGAAAAGGGGCCTTGAGGATTGTTGCTTAGAATGATAAAGGGGATAAAGACCCTTTTTAGCTCACCTGAGCACATAGTGCTCAAGTGAGCTATTGTGATCCTCTTTTGTCCGGCGTCCGGCCGTCGTCCGTCGTGCGTCGTGTGTCGTGCGTCGTCCATCAACAATTTCTTTAAATGACATCTCCTCCTAAACCACTGGGCCAATTTGAACCAAATTTGGCAGAAATGTTCCTTAGGTGGTACCCTTCAAAAATAGCTAAAAGAATTGAAATCTGTTAAAAACTCTGGTTGCCATGGCAACAAAAATGAAATTTTAAAATAATCTTTAAAAATCTTCTCCTCCTGACCCAGAAGGCGTAGAGCCTTGATATTTTGCATGAAGCATCAGTATATTGACCTCTTTCAAAATAGCTAAAATCATGATCCTCGGGTCCCCAGGGGCGGAGCCCCAGGGGGTGGGGTTTATATAGAAATAAAGAATGATTTTTAAATGACATCTCCTCTCAAACAACTTGGCCGATTTGAACCAAATTTGGCAGAAATGTTCCTTAGGTGGTCCCCTTCAAAAATAGCTAAAAGAATTGAAATTCGTTAAAAACTCTGGTTGCCATGGCAACAAAAGTGAAATTTTAAAATAATCTTTAAAAATCTTCTCCTCCTGACCCAGAAGGCATAGAACCTTGATATTTTGCAGGGTTTTCATTAGTACCCAGAAGTCAAGAGTCATTGACCCTTGAGGCAAAATTTTCAAGAGTCAAAATTGAGATCCCAAGAGTCAAAATGCGATATTCCCCTCCCCCCCCCCCCCCTTCATTAGCAATTTAAAAAAAGAATAAATAATGACAGATTAAAATATTAAAATGTTAATAATTTTTTTAGCAGTGTTGCCTCACAATACTAAACCCTGTTTCAGATTGGAACATTTCTCCAATCTGACAGTATTCTATTTTGGATGAATTTTAGGTAAAGTTTAGTATTCATGCATATATTATTCAATTTGAATCAGTTTTAGAAAAGCTCAAGAGTACTCAGAAATTATTCTTATTTTTCATAAAAAGGAGTGCCGACTTTATCCACGAAAACCAATGACATTTCTTTTAGCAACATTTTTTTGAGTTTCATTTTACTTCTTGATTATATTTTGTGAGGTTTTTGATAAAAGTTTTAGCAAATAAGTACATTTCGGTAGGCTTAGAACTCTGAAAGGGGGTTTCATCATTAATTTCACAGGTGTCAAGTACCTGTCAATTACGATCGCCGATGCATGTCCATCAATTGAGAGTGTTGATTACCAATCAAGCTTGGTGTTATCCATGATGGGGGTGTATATTTTCATAATAAATTGACTAATTACCAGTCATTTGGCACACTTGTGATGACCCTTGACGCATGGCTGCTAATTTTCGAGAGTCAATATGACGCACAGTGACAAATTTTCGAGCATCAAAATTGCATCTTTTTGAATTTCTGTGCGTAAAAACCCGAGGTCCCGGGTCAAACAAAAACCCTGTTTTGCATGAAGCATCAGTATATTGACCCCTTTCAAAATAGCTAAAATCTTGATCCTCGGGTCCCCAGGGGCGGAGCCCCAGGGGGGTGGGGTTTATATAGAAATAAAGAATGATTTTTTAAATGACATCTCCTCTCAAACCACTGGGCCGATTTGAACCAAATTTGGCAGAAATGTTCCTTAGGTGGTCCCCTTCAAAAATAGCTAAAAGAATTTAAATCTGTCAAAAACTCTGGTTGCCATGGCAACAAAAGTGAAATTTTAAAATAATCTTTAAAAATCTTCTCCTCCTGACCCAGAAGGCATAGAGCCTTGATATTTTGCATGAAGCATCAGTATATAGACCTCTTTCAAAATACCTAAAAACATGATCCTCGGGTCCCCAGGAGCGAAGCCCCAGGGGGTGGGGTTTATATAGAAATAAAGAACGATTTTTAAAATGACATCTCCTCCCAATTCAAAGGGCCAACTTGAACCAAATTTGGCAGAAATGTTCCTTAGGTTGTCCCCCTTTAAATTAGCTAAAAGAATTGAAATCTGTTAAAAACTCTGGTTGCCATAGCAACAAAAGTGAGATTTCAAAATAATCTTTAAGAATCTTCTCCTCCTGACCCAGAAGGTGTAGAGCCTTGATATTTTGTATGAAGCATCAGTATATAGATCTCTTACAAAATAGCTAAAATCATGATCCTAGGGTTTCCAGGGGAAGACCCAGGGGGGGGGGGGTTATAGGCATGAAGCATCAGTTCAGACTTCTTTCTTATTTCTGAAATCATAACCCATGGAAAAAGTTTTTTCCTTCTTTCAAATCAGCACTAAAGCCTTGGAATTTGTGATTTAGACTTTTGGATCCCCAGGTTCATAGTCTTTATATGTAATTGTGGCCCATTTGTTTCATAATTCTAACCTTAACATGAAATTAGACTGTTGAAAGAAAAAGAGCCCTTATCTCAGGTGAGCGCCCCAGGGCCAACGGCCCTCTTGTTTTTCTTTATTCATTCTTCTTTTAGCAATTAACTTCCTTAAATATCAGATTTCTTTAACGGAAAACTCGATAACCAGTAGAGCGTCTCAGGCCCTCATGGGCCTCTTGTTTTAAGAGCCACAATGTTTTCTATCCAAGAAGTCAAACAAATTTAAAGTTTCATCAACCCGAAATGGTTGTCAGCAGGCTCATTCAATTTAGACCAGTTGAAAATTTTGTTGTGTGGGAATGGGTTAAACTTGTATTATTTGCAGACATCTTCTCTGTCTGTCTGTCCCAACAAACATCATTCGATATGTACATCAATTTACAGCCATTTACAGCTGTGTCACAGAGAGTGAGGCTTAATTTATAATGCTTGTCAAAACAACTCCTCCCACATTTTTAGGGCGAATACCCACCTTTTTAATACCTTTAAAAGAGGAAGTTTTATAAACATGAAAAATGTCAGCCTCCTAATTCTTCAATAATGAGATGTCATGGGTTCGATCCTCGGCAGCGGCACATATTCTGTCTGACATTTGTCCAGAGAAAAAGACTAGCAGGGGCCCAGTCGCCCATGGCCCCCAGATTTTGGGCTGGGTCCCTAGACCTTTTGAGGCTTATACCTCTAATGTTAAATATTGAATTTTGGCAGGTTTAAATTAATAGTCTTTTCCCCTGTTGTCTCTCACCAATGGGAGAATAATTGTAAACCTCAGTGGGATAGCTAGGCTAGGAAAGGATGTAGTGGTAGTACTTGTGTGAGAAATACTAGGAATCATTTGTTAGGTGCTCCAGCTGCCGCGATATAGCTGAAATACTGTTAAAAGTGGCGTTAAACCCATTCAAGCAATAAACATAAAAATGAACAAATTCCTACCAATGATCTTGAAAATAATGTTTGCAACTTCTTTGAATTTGCACCATTCTAAAACTCTGTCATCAGGCAATGGGTTAATTTGTAAAGTTGAACATGGAAACTCTGTGTGTTTTTCTTTTGAAAGATTTCATGATTCCCATTGAAATTAAGCTTCAATACATTCTATAAGAGTTCATCTAGTTTTCTCTGCTGATCTGAATTCAAATTAATATACCATATTATGATTGAAAGAAAGAACATGTTCTGCACTAAAACTGAACTTATTTCATTGAAGTGAAGCTTTGGAAAAGTTGAAAGAACCATTTTTTGTAAAAGCGCATCTGCAAAAAATTGAATGAAACGATATTCATACAAAACACTGAAAGGTAGTTGTTTAGGCCACAATTTAGGCAAGCCTAAAATTCTGTCATCTGGTAATGGGTCTATAGGAAATTATCCTCAAATCAAATAGAAGAGGAAACAGAAATAGTAATTAGACAGAATTTGTTAATCCTTTGAAATTAGTTACAAAATAAACCCATTACCACACAATCCCTCATTTTCATGTGCTCAGAGAACCAAATTAGGAAAATATTGTGAAAAAATGGGAAGCTGCTTGTCAAAGGAATTTCTCCTTTTCTTGTCATGTTTTCTACCGTTTGAGATATTGTTTGCAACTTCTTTCAATTTGGACAAGCCTAAAATTATGTCGTCAGTAAATGTGTCAAAACTGTGTTTTCGTCCTGGTCGCCTGTATTTTCAGAGATATGGTAAGAAATTACAGAGGATAGATCTTAACCCTTTCCTGATTAATCCCTGGTTTTTACTTCCCTGTAATCTTATAATTGTGAAACATTGTTGAAAAAGTTGAAAAAGAAGAAATTACTTGTATCAAGCGATTTCTTCTTTTTCTACAATATTTTCTACCCTACTGACAGGTTATTTTTCAAAGTAAATCCACTTTCAATTTTGTCTGCAAAATCTTTGAAATTGGTCAGGTCTAAAAATTTTGCAAAGCAGGAAAGGATTAAAACATTCAATCCCAATACTCATGATTATTTCTTCTTAATGTAGTGAATTCTATGTTGAATAATGAATAGTTATAATTAGAACTGGAATAGCTTTTCTTACCTTCAAAAGAAAACAATTAATATTTATTTCTTTACTGCCCTGAGGTCATCATTTTCATTATTGGTCATTAATTCCTTCTCTAATTTATGTCGGTGTAGATCTTGACGTATTAGCATGCCATTATGATAATCCTAAGTATTCTTTACCCCATTCCGACGTAATCCTGCCCTCTACATCCCTCAAGAAAAATAGGCTTTGGAAAACATTGTGAAAAATGAAAAAAAACCTGCTGATTACAAGCATTTTCTTTATTATCTACAATCTTTTCTACCTGAAAAGACAATTTTTTTTAAAATTCACAACTAAAAATTGTCATCTGCAACTTCTTTGAATTTGGACTAGTCTAAAAAAATTTTGGAGTGGGAATGGGTTTTAAAATTCAATAAACTTTAAATTGTCGTCTGTAACCCTTAACAACTTGGACCAGTGAATTATTTTTTATCATCTAGTAAAGGGTTAATTAGGATAATAAGGGTTGTGAAAATTTAAAATTGTTCAGTTAACTATTTATTTTTTTTCTCTTTTCAGAATTTTAGCGGTAGTAAGACATTAAATCCTGTTCTAAGACCACCCCTGTGTCCTTCCATGCATAAATCACAGATCAGATTGACCCACCCACCAGGGGAGAGTCAGCATGGCCCAGAATGGAATACTCATTATACTGGAACCTTTGTAGAAAAAGATATTATACCTGTAAGTTGATCTTAACCCTTTCCGGTTCAAATACGGGATTTTACGTTCCTGTGATTTTATACTTGAGAAAACATTGTAAAAAAAGAAGAAATTGCTTGCAACAAGCAATTTCTCCTTTTTTCACAATATTTTCTACCAGATACGATGGTTTCATCTCAAATGCCATCCAGATGTCATTGTCGACTGCAACCTCTTTCAATTTGGACTAGTCTAAAATTTCCAAAAACGGAAAACGTTAATCTTCACAGGTTTATTTACCCATCGAGTATGTCAATCAAATAGCCAGTTGACCAATGGAATAAGTTATATAGACCAGAAACAAGTTTTGAACTCTGACATTGGCTGCCATTTTGTTAACCTTTTTTGTTGGTTTGGCAACTTAAACATCAAAGCTACAGCTTATTCAAGCTGTAATTAAAACATTTAGGTCACCAACCAACTATTCTACTTTTTTGTTACATGCTACCGGCTATAAATTTTTCCAAACAAAGCTGTTGAACATTGAAGCGGAACTTCTTTTTGAAGTCAATGAGTTTTGCCATAGTAAGTAGGCAGGGCTAGCAGTTGGTCAGTTAACCCTTTACCACAAGAGAACATTTAGGATAAGTCCAAATAGATAGAAGTTGTAGAGAACAATTTAAAGCTAGTTTGAATTAAGAAATAATTACAAGAAGTGTAGAAAATGTTACAAGAACAGAAGAAACTGCATTCCACTGTGAACTTTCTTTAGCTGATAAAAATGCAGAATTATCTAGTATTGGGCAAATCAGCTAGGTTAATATCAGAATTTTTCAAATGAGTCGAAGTAAACGGGCATTGAAAAGAGTTTATCTACTTAAATGATGAGTTTAACCCCTGTCATGCTGAACGCAGACTATTTCTGTTTTGGCAAGATGTATAGACACAGATCAGCCTGCAGTATGATCTTTTTTCATACCACCAGTTTGTTGCTTTAACCCATTCCCACACAATGACGCTTTTGGACGCCTCTCAAGAAAACCAAATGAGAAAACATTGTATAAAATGAAGAAATTGCTTGTAAGAAGCAATTTCTTCATTTTACTCAATGTTTTCTATCCAGAATGTTGAAAACATCTAAAATTTCATAAGCTTTAAATTGTCATCTGCAACTCCTTTCTATTTGGACCAGTCTAAAAATTTGCCATCTGGTAATGGGTTAAGATAAGGTTGTTTGTAAAGTTGATCTTCAAAAGATATATTGACCAACAGTTAACATCTCTAGTGCACCCAGCCCTTTGATTTTAATGCAATTATAAAATAACCATTGCCATGCTTAATATATTTTTGATTAGAAGCACTGATAGTACATGTTGTTTGATCATCATTACTTCTTTTGAAAATTAATACCATAAACCATTCTTGTCTGAAAATAGACAGACAGGAGGTGTGCAGAGTGATATTTACCTCCTGCAAAAACCAAAATATTCTGGGTTCAGCATGACCCAGGTTAATAAATTTCGATAAAATTCTCTAGAGTACTCAAGCGATTATATTCTTGAAACATACAACACCCTTATAACATATCATTACATGCATAATGATGTCATGCACTGTAACAAAACACCATTATTCACTGAGCAATGCTATGGCCTTTGCCATTGTAACATGGAGAGGCATGCAGAGGTCGTAGATAAATGATCCTCAACCCTAACTGGATTAACTTTACCTATACATTGTATGTAACTACAAAATGAATAGTCACTTGTCTTTCTGAATGTTTCCTAATTTGCATATCACTACAAAATACCTGCCTGAAACCGTCAGACCATATTACAGGGATAAAGTGCCTTTCATGAAACCTATTACAATGATAATATGCACCAATCAAAGGATAAACAGGTTACAGCTTCTGTGTGAAAACTTTTTGAAGAAGAGCAAGGGTATTGTTCAGAAGCACCACAAGTTGTGGTATAGTTCTCGGGGAGTATCGTTACAGGCTTCAGCTCTTTGAATACATATAGTTATACCTACCAAAACTCTGTTGGTTGGTCGGTTGGTTTTTCGGTTGGTCTGTAGCTTTATCCTTGTCCCCTAAATTTCTCAGCAACTACCACATAGATTTGATTCAAATTTTAAAGATAGAATTGGTAAATGTATCAAGCAGTGATGTGCATATTACATCTCGGATACTGTCCTTTTCCATTTTACAGAGTTTAGGCCCTTTGTTAAAATTCCTTGACTGCTCATTTCTTTAACATTAGAAAAAGGATTTGGTTCAAACTTCACAGGTAGACTTAATAACAAACAGAAGTGACTTTAGTGTGCATATCGTAAGTCGGTTGCGGTCCATTCACTTTTTTAAAAGTTACTTGCCCATCATTTTCTCTAAAAACTCAACCTTAAAAATTAAATTATATCACGATATTCCATTGATTTGAACTTTACCAATAGACCCGGTATCAAACAGAGCATTATTCATGTTACAAACTTTCTTTCCTGCCATGTGGAGCAGTTTGGGGGGATATTCATCACCTTCAGTGATAGGTCTACTTGTCATTGACAATGTCATATAAAAGATATTTAGAGGATCTTTTAACCCAATACCTAAAAACAAAATTGAAGACTGGTCCAAATTGAAAGGAGTTGCAGACAACAATTTTTTAGTTTATGATATTTTAGAATTGTTCAGCTTTCTGGATAGAAAATATTGTGGAAAATGAGGAAATTGCTTGGTTCAAGCAGTTTACTCATTTTTAAATGCCCGTCCAAGACAGGACGTATTATGGGATCACCCGTGGCGTCCGGGTGTCCAGGCGTCCGGGGATGGTCCACTTCTTTGTCCGGAGCATAACTTTGTCACCGTAAGTCCAATTGACTTTAAACTTGGCAGTAATATTCTTCTCATCAATACGGAGTGCAGTGCACAATAACCATGTAGCTAGAATCATAAAATTTCATGGATGGATAGAGCTCACAAGGTAGGAGTGCAGTGTACAAGAACCATAACTCTACCTTGCCTATTTTTTTAGTTATTGCCCTTTCTTGTTTTTCATACTTGAATCTTGTCCAGAGTATATCTCTAAAAGTATAATAGCTAGGATTATGAAACTTCATAGATGTATAGATCTCACCAAGGGGGAGTGCAGTGCACAAGAACCATAACTCTACCTGGCCTATTTTTTGAGTTATTGCCCTTTGTTGTTCTTCATACTTGAATCTTGTATGGAGTATATCTCTTAAAGTATAATAGCTAGAATAAAGAAATTTATTGGATGGATAGAGCTCACCAAGTCGGAGTGCAGTGTACAAGAACCATACTTCTACCTAGCATATATTTTGAGTTAATGCCCTTTGTTGTTTTTCATACTTAAATCTTGTTCGGAGTATATCTCTAAAAGTATATTAGCTAGAATCATGAAATTTCATGGGTGGATAGAGCTCACCAAGTGGGCGTGCATTGTACAAGAACCATAACTCTACCTAGCCCATTTTTTGAGTAATTGCCCTTTGTTGTTTTTCATACTTGAATCTTGTCCGGAGTATATCTCTAAAAGTATAATAGCTAGGATCATGAAACTTCATGGGTGTATAGATCTCACAAAGGGGGAGTGCAGTGCACAAGAACCATAACTCAACCTGGCCTATTTTTTGAGTTAATGCCCTTTGTTGTTTATCATACTTGATCTTGTATGGAGTATATCTCTAAAAGTATAATAGCTAGAATCATGAAATTTCATGGATGGATAGAGCTCACCAAGTGGGAGTGCTGTGTACAAGAACCATAACTCTACCTAGCGTATATTTTGAGTTATTGCCCTTTGTTGTTTTTCATACTTGAATCTTGTCTGGAGTATATCTCTAAAAGTATAATAGCTAGGATTATGAAACTTCATGGATGGATAGAGCTCACCAAGTGGGAGTGCAGTGTACAAGAACCATAACTCTACCTAGCGTATATTTTGAGTTATTGCCCTTTGTTGTTTTTCATACTTTGTTTGACAAAAAATATTCATTCAAAATAACATCAGTTCTATTCAAACCCCCAGTTAATATTAAGCAGTGTGACGGGCGTATCTTGTGACAATTTGGCACCTTGTCCACAATGTTTTCTCAATTGATTTTCTTGAGGGGCGTCAAAAAGCATCGTTGTGTGAGAATGGGTTAAGCTCACCAATCAGTCATATTATAATGAAAAAAAGATGAGCTGTAAAGGGTATTTCCTAATTCTATTTTTTAGCAAAGACCTATTGGACCTTTTGAATTTTATGGTATTTTCATTCAAAGTCAAACTCTTTTATGGTTTGTAGTTTAAAAAACCAATCTTATATTGAAAATTATTGTAAAGAGAACCTCTTCAAAAGGATTTTAGTCAATGGGTATTTAAAACTGACACCTGTATTTGCCAATTAACCATACGAAAAAAATCAAAGTTATTAATCCAACCATAACTTAAATATCGGAGAGTTTGGACGTAAAGGCTTATAAAAACTGTTCTTTCTTTGACTTTAGTGGGAAGGTTTTGGATCCTAAAATGGCAAGTTTTTATGTTGTTACTTTTTAACTGTTTTTTTATGTGTTGAACAGTGATTTTTACTTTTAGTTATGTCAAAGCACTTTTTTGTCTTTTCTTTTTACCCATAACCTGCAGACATAGAGATTTTTGAGTGATCGTAATTGAAAGAGATGCGGACATATCAAGTTACATTTAAATTGAAAAATAACATTTAAATTGAAAAATAAGCGCAAAATTAGAAAGTTAGAAAGCTATGTCAGAAAATGAGGAATTGCTTCTCACAAGTAATTTCAACTTTTTACAATTGATTCAAAAAATATATTTCTTCAGGGGATCAAAATAGGATTAAGTGGTAAAAGCTTAAAGACTGTTATTGTTTTCACTTAATGCCACATATTTATAACCAACCCCCACCTTGATAGATCACGGCATAGTGTTTCACAATTGCGTATTACAACTCCAAGCCTCTGTCTGTCTCTCATCCACTTGTCTTGAAAACCTTAACAGAAAACTTCAGATTTTCTCATAACTGTAAACCCATTCCCAGAGATAAAAGATTTAGACTGGTCTAAAATGAAAAAAGTTGCAGACAAAAATTTAAAGTAGAAAAAATGTCTATTGGAAAATGCAGAAATTGCTTGTGGCACTAAAACTTTGTCTACAATTTCCACATTGCTTTTCTTTTCAAAACCTTTTTTTGTAGAGGGCATAAAAAAGTGGGTTTGTGTAGGAATGGGTTATAGGCACAATTCTCATTTAGTGTAATGATACACATTAATACGACTTCAAATTACTTTGTAAAGGTCATGTTAGGTTGAGGTCATAAAATTTCTATTTTGGGGATATTTAACCCATTCCAAGAATTGAATCCATTGAAAACTCTTGTTGCCATTGCAACAAAATTGAAATTTTAGAATAATCTCTAAAAACCTTCACTTTCTGACCCAAAAGGTGCAGAGTGCTGGTATTTTGCATGAAGCATCAGTAAATTGCTAAAATCATAACCCTTGGGTTCCCTGGGGCTTAGCCCCAAGGGATGGGGCCTATATTGAAATGAAGAATGATTTTTAATTGACATCTCTTCCCAAACCTAAGGACCGATTTCAACCAAATTTGGCAGAAATGTTCCTTAGTTGTCCTCTTTCACAAAAGCTAAAATGCTAGAAATCTAGTGAAAGGACTCTGGTTGCCATGGCAATGAAAGTTAAATCTTCTCTAGTTTTTACCCATTTGGACTCCAGCCTTGATATTTAGCATTAGTCATTAGTTCATTGACTTCTTTCATATTTCTTAAATCATTACTCATGGATCAAGAGGGAGGAGGAAGTGTTCTCCTCTTTTCATATTAGTCCTAAAGCCTTGTAATTTGTCATCAAGACTTTGGGATCCCCAGGTACAGAGCCCACATATGTATAAACTATAGTCAGGCCTACTTGTTTCATAATCCTAACCGTAACATTTAATTAGACTTGAAAGAAAAAAATCCTTTATCTCAGATGAGCATCACAGGGCCAACAGCCGTTTTGTTATAAATAACTCCAGCTTTAAAGGCAAAATCAGGTGGTGTAGACTAAGATCAGATTGCACTTATGTACAGTTTTGATGAAAATTTGCTGAAAAGCCCCTTTTTAAGTGGCTCTTACACAGATTTTTGAAGAAGAATTTTTGCTCTCAAATTTCAAATATCGAACTTATGCTTTCAGACAATTGAAAGAAGAGAATTAAGCTGATTATATAATCAAAATCACTGTTCATAACTTTAAAAAAGAAAAGAAGCAAACATATTTAGTGTTAAGAGATACCAAATTAGTAAATAAGGAAAGACTCAAATGTCACCGGAATTCATTGGATAAACATTTAATCTGTCAATTACACTAAAAATTGCCTTATTTGTGGTTTCCATGACATATCAATAATTGGCTTTGGCTAGCAATTCAGTTGTTATCGGTATTACCTAAAGACTTAACAAACTCATCCTGTGAATTATGATGTTTCAAAGTAGGGTATAGGGAATATACTACATTAAATTGAATCCATATTTGATTCAGTTGATTTGAAAGAACATTAATTGTGAACATGATATTAAAAGCTACATGTATCTGAAAAGTAGATACTTTTGCTATATTAAATTTTCATGTAATTCTGTTCAAGAATAGCTCTAAGACAAATGGCAAACCCAGGATTTCTGTAAAGGTTTAAACTTACCAATGGGATTGGGGATGAAGGACCTGGCCATTTTCCTATTATTTCCAAATTTATATTGATTTTTCCCATGAAAATGAAATGATTTAAGTCTACAGGGGTGTTAACACCCTCCTGCCCCCACCCTCTTTAACCCATTCCCACACAGTGACACTATTAAACGTCCCTCAATATAAAAGCTTTTGGAAAACATTTTGGATAATGAAAAAATTGCTTGTTACAAGCAATTTCTTCATTAATCACAATGTTTTCTACCCCAAAAGACAAAGATTTTAAAGATTTCATTAACTTTAAATTGTTGTCTGCAACTTCTTTGAATTTGGACTGGTTTAAAATTTTATCGAGTGGTAATGGGTTAAGTACACCACTGAAGACTGATCAAAACATGCTGTTATATTCTCTATTAGCACTGATTTGACTTGTCATAAAGAAATCTTTCTTAACTGTATTTTCAGGCCAATAGATTACATTTAACTTCTCTAGTCAATCGAATCGACCAACAAGAAGGTGCCGATATGAAGGAGACAATCAAAATGGACAACAATTCACCAAACTATTTCACCCAATATACTAGAATCCATGGTAAATTGGGAACCCTGTTAGGGGAAGGTGTATCAAGAGATTATCCAGTCAGAATGCAATATAATATTTTAACAGGTAAGATGGATGCAACTTGCTAGTATGAAATGTAAGCCAATCAAAATTGACAACAGTTCATCAAACTATTTCATCCAGTATACTAGAATCCATGGCAAGCTGTTAGGGCAAGGTATTTAAAGATTATCCCATCAATGCAATACGTTTGTATTATTTTTACAGTAAGACAGATGCAGTAAGGAATTTTAGTCTTCATGTAAGAGTTATCTGTCCATCTACTAGAGGGATATTTTCAAATAGCAAGTTTTTAGACCAGTCCCAATTCATAGGAGTTTTATCGACTATTTTTAGTCAATAAAACTTGGTCTATAGGGGAAGAAAAAAATTGTTGACAATGGAAAAATAGCTTTTTTAAGTAATTTTTCCATTTCCCAACATGTTTCCCAATACCCTTTTCTTTGGGAAGGAGTTGAAATCAAAAGCCATTTGCAAATTTGAAGAAATTTGCCAATTATTATTCAAATAACTTCTATAATATGTACAATTCTTAGAAGTATGTTTTTTAAGCCCCCAAAATGGAAAGATCGGGGGCATATTGTTTTATTGTGGTCCGTCTGTCCATCCTTCATTCTGTCTTTCCTTCTATCTGTCTGCAAAACTTAACATAAAAACTTAACATTGCCAATTACTACCAGCTTATTCAAGATACAATGCTCATATTTGGAATGATGATACATCTCCATAATATGCGTCTCCTCATGTGAAGGTCAAGTGATAAGGTCAAGGTCACATACCAAGGTCAAATGTTTAGTCCTGTTGTGGGGACATTGTGTTTCACAAACACATCTTGTTTCATCTTGAATTCATTTCACTGTCCAGCACCTGCAGCTTAGCATGGCTACCACATTGGTGCTTTTATTTCTTTTGTCCTGTGTTACTCTCATTATGATTTATTGTTCTTTAACCCATTCCCACATAACAAAAAATCAAGACTGGTTAAAATTCAAAGGCATTGCAGACGACAATTCCAAGTTGATGAATTTTAATGTATAAATTGAAGAAATTACTCATTATAAACAATTTTGTCATTTTACATAATGTTTTTCCATTTTTTTTTCTTGTGTGGCAATGGGATAAAAGAGCTCATAAATATCATTAACTTCGATTAGAAACCCATTCAGGGTTGCCTGTCATTTACTGTTTACACAGAAAGACAGATCATGCCGGGTACTTAAATTCTGCAAACAACTCTTAGGCATTGAGTTTGTTTTTTACATTTCAACCCTTTCAAAATGATTTAAGGTTTCTTTAGTCTGTTTGTATGGAGTTTGATGTCACTTTCAGATATCCTTTCCGACATTTGTCTCTCACCAATAGGTGGATAATCGTAAACCTAAGTGGGATTAGCAGCTGGAGGCTAGGAAAAGATGTAGTGGTAGTACTGGTGTGAAAAATACCAGAAATCCATTGTTGGGTGCTCCAGCTGAAGTACTGACTGAAATACTGTTCAAAGTGGCGTTAAACCCTATTCAATCAATCAACTTTCAACAATATTTCAGTTATATGGAGGAGGCTGACGCATATAGCCATAGCTTCCTGTCTTTTCTCCATAACAGTCCAAGCCATCAGCTGCTCATCCCACTTTGGCATACTACTTAACCCATTACCAGACAACGAAATTTTAGACTGGTCCAAATTGAAAGGAGCTGCAAACGACAATTTAAAGTTGATGAAATTTTAGTTCCTATACCCCCCCAACCCCCCAACCCCCAACAACACACAACATCAAGAGCATGGCCAATGGGTGCCAGCTGATTGGCTGTTGGCTGCTAGATAGTGAAAGAAAATCCAAGATGAAAAAGGGACATAACTTGTACAAAAAAGCAGCTGGAGTTATCCTTCTTGATAGTAAAGATTGCTCTGCTTGATAACAATTATATGCCAATTTTCAAGTGGCTTTTTCAGGTCATAGCCCATACCTAGAAGTACTGCCTTTTTTATGCTCATGAAGAAAAAAAGCTTTGAAAACATTTTGAATAATGAAAAAATTGCTTGTTACAAGCAATTTCTTCATTATCCACAATGTTTTCTACTCCAAAAGGCAAAGCTTTTTAAAATTTCATTGAAAAAAATTGCTGTCTGTAACTTCTTTGAATTTGGGACAGTCTAAAATTTTGTTGTCTGGCAATTGGGTAGCAGAGAAATAATAGAATGTCAAAGTTTATGAATGATGACAGCTTTGAGAAATTCCGATCAAATGAAAATTATGGCTTTTATTTGCAGAGTTATTTCCATGATTGTAAATTGTAAAAAAATTAAAATTTCTTCTCAGAACCTATTGCCTGGATTTCAACCAAAATTCATTTGGTGCAAAGAAAATATCCCTTTACAGCCTGGAGCATTTTCCATACATACCATAAAGTAATGAATTTAACCCTTGTCATGCTGATCCCAGAAAAATCATACCTTACAATGGCTTTTGCTGGAGTATAGACTAAGATCAGCCTGCAGACGTGCAGTCTGATCTAAGCCTAAACTACCTGCTCATTGTTGTTGTTTTGAGAGAAATCTTTGAACACAAAATTGATCTAATTATGTCAAAGTTTTCAAACGTAAAAAGAGGGAAATTATTCTGCAGGACAAGGGTTGAAAATCTCAGATACTCTTTGCTAGATTTCAATTTGCATCACCATGTCCAAAATCTTTGCAACACCTCATACATAAAGTCCATTTAGTTATGTTGAAACCAATGGAGATTTCTGAAAAACTTTAACGATTCCCATCTTTGATCTATTAAACTTTTTTTACCCAAAATTTGAGACTCATCTAACACATGAATCAAATAGGCTAGAAATCAGTCTGAGGAAAGGAAGAACTGCCGGTAACAAGCAAATTCTGCATTTCTCATGTTTTACTCATAGAATTGTTTAGGGGTGTAAACATGAACAATTGTGTTACAATGAATAAGTGATTTTGTATTTGGTAGGTGAGACTGTGGGACCAGCATGGAGAGATGAAAACAAAAGAATATCGGGTGATAAACTGATGCACGGACTCCGACGTGAACAAACAACAATTTTGGGCTGAGGTCAGCCAGTGTTTGGGGACTACCTTGTCTTTCTGTTATATGAATACTCTGTGAAAAAAAAATTGGAAATTGAAGGAGGCATTATAATTATGTGATAAAAAGTTTATTTTTGTTTGTTTGTTTCACATTTTTTGAAATTTTAGACTGGTCCAAATTCAAAGAGGTTACAGATGACAATGAAAATTGGATGCAATTTAAAGTAGAATCAACCTATGTGGTAGAAAATATTGTGGGAAAAAAAGAAATTGCTTTTTAAAACAATATCTTCTTTTTCCACAATGTTTTCTCAAGTATAAAATCACAGCAATGTAAAATTCTGGGTTGGTACATGAAAAGGTTAAGCTTTACCTATTCCTATACCACTCAATCTCCCTCATTAATGCCCCTCAAGAAAAGTGTTCCAGAAAGATTGTGGAAAATGGAGAAATTGCTTGTTACAAGCAATTTCTTCAAAATTCACAATGTTTTCTACCAAGCAAAATTGAGAACTTTGAAATTCTATTAACTTTAAATTGTAGTCCACATCTTCTGAATTAGGATAAGTCCAAAATTTTGTCTCTTTGAAATGGGTGAAAGACTGGGTTTTAAGGAAGTAAAAATTATTTTAGTTTATATATTATAAAATTTTAGACTGGAACATACATAGAGATTACCAAGATCTGTGCTATTCTTAACCTGTTCCTATTTGATCCCTGGATTTTACGCCCCTGTGTTTTTGTATTTGAGAAAATATTGTTGAAAAAGAAGAAATTGCTTGTAACAAGCAATTTTTGCTTTTTCCAAAATATTTTCTGCCCTACTGAATGATTATCTTTCAAATAAGTTCATCTTGAATTTGTCGCCTGCAAAGCCTTTGGATTTGGACAAGTCTTAAATTTGAAAAAAAACAGGAAAGTTTTAAAAGAGAGTGGGTATTCATTTGAAAAAAAAAAAAGAATCTTATGCTAGTTTACCCTTATCATGTATAGCCCATTCCCTAACAGTGGCACTTTTTGACGTCCCAAAAGAAAAATAACTTGGAAAAGATTGTGTAAAATGAGCAAATTGCTTAACCCATTCCCACTCCATCCTTCCTTTTTAAGCCCCTCAAGAAAATGGCTTTAGAGAAACTTGTGGAATAATGAAGAAATTGCTTGTTACAAGCAATTTTTTCATTATCCACAATATTTTCTTCCCCAAAAGACAAAGATTTTTGAAATTTCAAAAAACTTTAAACTGTCGTCTGCAGCTTCTTTCAATTTGGACTGGTCTAAAACCTAGTTGTGTGGGAAGGGGTTAAACAAGCAAATTGTTCAATTTCCACAATGTTTTCTACCCAGGGAGTAGAAAAATCTAAAATTTCCTAGAAAATTTTAGTTGTCATCTGCATCTTTCAATTTTGACCAGTCTAATTTTGTCTGGTAATGGGTTAATAGAATTCTTAAAGCACTCAAAGCACTAGCTGTTTCTCAATATTTCTCTTGAAAATTAATTTCATTCACAACTCTGGCAAACAGGAGATGTCAACAAAGATCAGACAGCAATTATATGAAGTCTGATCTTTGTCTATACCTCCTACCAAAACAAAAACATTCCAGGATCAGCACGATGGGGGTCAAGAGAACATTGATGGAAAGGGGAAACATACTTGCTACAAGATGTGCATAATTTTCATGTGATCTTTAATCAAAATATTCTTGATGGCTTGTTATTGCAAGGGTTTATGTGACTTACACTTAGTTGCAGTCAATAAATTTTTCTAAACTAACGCTTATTACCAAGCATAAGCAGTTTAGCACGATGTTTATAATGCCCCGCCATGCCAAGATGTAAAAATATTCAGAATTTCCCATTTGTATTTCCCATTTGTATCCAGAGCGTATCTTCTACATTTATGGATGGTTTCAAAATAAACTTACCACAACTGATCCCCTTGATAGGTACAAGTGTCATGAAAAAGGTCTGTTTGGTTACACCAAAGGTCAAGGTCGCAGCTTTAGGTCAAGTAGCATATTTCACATAGACATTTCAACCCAGTCAAAGATAATAAAAAAGTAGACTGATCCAAATTTAAAAAGTTGCAGACAACTTTCCAAAGTTGATGGAATGTTAAATATCACACTTTCTTGTTTAAAGATAATGTGGAAAATAGGAATTGGTTGTAACATTTTTATCATTGTTTTCCCAACTGTTTTCATAAATGTTGTCAATAATTGGGGTTTTGTGGGAACAGGTTAATATCATTCATAACAGTGAAAAGCATCCTGTTTTAAGCTTTTCCCACACACCAAAATTTTAGACTTGTCCAAATTGAAAGAAGCTGCAGGCCACAATGTGAAGTTGATGGAATTTAAATTTTTTGTGTCTTTTTTGAAAGAAAACATTGTGGATAATGAAGAAAGTGCTTTATCAACATTTTTTTCCAAAGCTTATTTCTTGAGGGGCGTGCATGGGAAGGAGATAAGGATTTTTTTAGTGTTCCTTCATCAGAACTCTAGAAAGAAAAGGAGTGATGATAATCTTATTCCTCTCCCAAACTCTGTGTTGTTGGTACTCAATTAAATCATCTTGAAGAGACATTTCAATGAGTAGCCACAACATAGGGTTTGTTTATATTTCTATTAGTACCAATTACATAAGTTTCAATAAGACATACATGTTTAATGAAATTTTGCATTTTGAAATCACAATTGCTCCATCTATTAATAGCTCTGTTTTATTGTTGTTTATTTTTGCTCAAGCTTTGCCTGTTTGCATAATACAGCCATTCTTGCTTTCATGATGACAACCAGTACAATTTGACTATGCTCATAAACCAACTGATTTGCTTTTTAACCCATTACCAGACAACATTTTAGACTGGTCCAAATTAAAAGATGTTGCAGACGACAAATTTTAGCTGATGAAATTTTTAACTTTTTCAACTTTCTCAAAAGAAAACATTGTGGATAATGAAGAAATTGCTTGTGACAAGCAATTTCTTCATTTTCCACAATGTTTTTCACGGCTTATTAGCTCACCTGAGCACGTAGTGCTCAAGTGAGCTATTGTGATCGTCTTTTGTCCGGCGTCCGTCCGTCGTCCGTCGTGCGTCGTGCGTCGTGCGTCGTCCGTCAACAATTTCTTTAAACGACATCTCCTCCCAAACCACTGGGCCAATTTGAACCAAATTTGGCAGAAATGTTCCTTGGGTGGTCCCCTTCAAAAATAGCTAAAAGAATTGAAATCCGTTAAAAACTCTGGTTGCCATGGCAACAAAAGTGAAATTTTAAAAAAATCTTTAAAAATCTTCTCCTCCTGACCCAGAAGGCGTAGAGCCTTGATATTTTGCATGAAGCATCAGGATATTGACCTCTTTCAAAATAGCTAAAATCATGATCCTCGGATCCCCAGGGGCGGAGCCCCGGGGGGGGGGGGTTATATAGAAATAAAGAACGACTTTTTAAATGACTTCTCCTCTCAAACCACAAGGCCGATTTGAACCAAATTTGGCAGAAATGTTCCTTGGGTGGTCCCCTTCAAAAATAGCTAAAAGAATTGAAATCCGTTAAAAACTCTGGTTGCCATGGCAACAAAAGTGAAATTTTAAAATAATCTTTAAAAATCTTCTCCTCCTGACCCAGAAGGCATAGAGCCTTGATATTTTGCATGAAGCATCAGTATATTGACCTCTTTCAAAATAGCTAAAATCATGATCCTCGGATCCCCAGGGGCGGAGCCCCGGGGGGGGGGGGTTATATAGAAATAAAGAACGATTTTTTAAATGACTTCTCCTCTCAAACCACAAGGCCGATTTTAACCAAATTTTGCAGAAATGTTCCTTAGGTGGTCCCCTTCAAAAATAGCTAAAAGAATTGAAATCCGTTAAAAACTTTGGTTGCCATGGCAACAAAAGTGAAATTTCAAAATAATCTTTAAAAATCTTCTCCTCCTGACCCAGAAGGCATAGAGCCTTGATATTTTGCATGAAGCATCAGGATATTGACCTCTTTCAAAATAGCTAAAATCATGATCCTCGGGTCTCCAGGGGCGGAGCACCCGGGGGGGGGGGGGTTATATAGAAATAAAGAACGATTTTTTAAATGACTTCTCCTTCCAATTCACTGGGCCAATTTGAACCAAATTTTGCAGAAATGTTCCATAGGTGGTCCCCCTTAAAATTAGCTAAAAGAATTGAAATCCGTTAAAAACTCTGGTTGCCATGGCAACAAAAGTGAAATTTCAAATAATCTTTAAAAATCTTCTCCTCCTGACCCAGAAGGCGTAGAGCCTTGATATTTTGCATGAAGCATCAGTATATTGATCTTTTACAAAATAGCTAAAATCATGATCCTAGGGTTTCCAGGGGCAGACCCAGGGTGGGGGGGGGGGTATAGGCAGGAAGCATCAGTTCATAGACTTCTTTCTTATTTCTGAAATTATAACCCATGGAAAAAGTTTTTTCCTTCTTTCAAATCAGCACTAAAGCCTTGGAATTTGTAATTTAGACTTTTGGATCCCCAGGTTCATAGTCTTTATATGTAATTGTGGCTCACTTGTTTCATAATCCTAACCTTAACATGAAATTAGACTGTTGAAAGAAAAAGAGCCTTTATCTCAGGTGAGCGCCCCAGGGCCAACGGCCCTCTTGTTTTTTAGGGGGTCAACAAGCATCAATGATTGGGAATGGGTTAATACCTCTAAAGCACGTTTCCATGATCTCAGTTGATGAGTAGGGCATAAAACCCCATTCAATCTATCTGTTACACCCATAGAAAAAGCAGCTTAGGAAAACATTGTGAAAAATCAAGAAATTGTTTGCTTTAATGATTTTGACTCAAAAAGACTAAGAACTTTAAAATTTGACTAACTGACAATTGTTGTGCTTTCATTTCGAACTAAATAAAAAATTTTGTTGTCTATTTAACCCATTCCAAGATGCCAAATTTTAGTCTGGTCCAAATTGAAAGAAGTTGCAGACGACACTTCAAATTGTGATAAAATTTAAAAATAAGTGCAAAATAAGATATAAAATGCCAGAAAAGGAGAAACTGCTTGTTCTAAGCAATTTCTCCATTTCCCACTAAGTTTTCCAAGATTGTATTTCCTCAGGGCGTCAGAAAGGGTCATTGTCTGGTAATGTGTTAACTCCCCTGGTGATACCACTATGTGTAAATTGGCAGTTACCTGTCATGGTTTCATCTAAGAATCTGATTAAATCAAAATTATAATTTTTTCAAATGGTCTTGATAACCTTTATTCAAGCAGACATTAAATACTGACATAGAAGGTTATATTAAAAGGATTTTTTTGTTAACCTGTTTTATTCTTGTGTGCTTTTTTCTGATGCCAATAATCGAGATTTTGTAATGATGTTGCCGACTTGTTTGTTTTGCATTTTTATTAAAGATTTTTGATATTGAAATTTGTCCTGTTTATTATCCATTCTAGTGAGTTGATGGGATGTAAACACAGTGATACTCTACATAAAATTGTGATTGGCTAACCCTTTCCCGTTTTGCTATATTTTAGACTTGTTCAAATTCAAAGGTTTTGCAGACGAAAATTTAAAGTAGATTTGATTTGACAAATAACAATTCAGTGGAATAGAAAATATTGTAGAAAAAGAAGAAACTGCTTGTTACAAAAATCACAAGGATGTAGAAACCATGGATTGAGCGGGAAAGGGTTAAAAACTCACCAAGCAGAATGATATTTCTTATATTCCTGAGGAATGATTTTCTGTTGACACATGGCTCCAAATGATAAAGAACCTAGCCACTCTTATTTTCCATAATTTACAAATTTTTAAAAAGCTCCAAATCCAATAATATTGCTTTTATAGTAACAAGCATTCAATTCTATCTCACTGAAACTTAAGACTGTTCAAAATTGAAAGCAGTTGCAGACACAATTTCAAAGATCATTTAAACTTGAAAACTATAGTCAAATAGGGCAGAAATCATTGTAAGAAAAGGAAAAATTCCTTGCAACAAACAATTTCTCCTTTTCTCACAATATTTTCCACCACTAATTCTCATTGCATCAAGACAATAAAATGATTGAACTTAAGTCCTGTTTTGTGACAGTGTGATAGGCTATCTATTGGGATAGGAGCATCTAGTATCCACAAAGGGCACCCAATGTTGTTTTCAAGACTTGGCAGTAGGTACTGAATAGTGAAACAAGAATGAACCCTTTCCGATTTTACATTATTTTGGTAGGAACGTAAAAAACAGGGTCATACAGGAAAGGGTTATTGAACCTTGGTCATGCCCACTGATCTTAGAACAGAAGCTCCATTTTGATTTCCAACTGGGTTATTTTGTAAAATTTATGGCCAACGACATGTAACAAAAAAGTTGAATGTCTGGTTGTCAACATAAACGTCATAACTACAGCTTGTTAAGCTGTAGTTACAATGATTCAGTCTCCAAACTGATAAAAATTATTCTAATAAATGATACAAGACAAACATTGGAAGGGATATTAGCCTCGACCAGGGATCGAACCTTGTACATCTTAAATGACGCGCTTAAAACAGCGCTAAGGCCGCCACAATAAATTTGCACTGACCCACTCGTTTTGAAGAGTACTGTTAATCTGCAGCCCTTGTTAGATCACTAAATATTGGCAGCCTGAGCACAATTAATTCTTTTCGTATGCCTAAGATGCCCTCATTGTGTTGGACCAGCCATAAATAGACCACTGATGATAATATATAGAGGATAATCATTTGTTTAAAAAAAGATCGATTTATCCGTCATTAAGTTAACAACAAAAGCTACATGAGTGAACATTTTCATTATTCAAAAAGGAAAAATTCATTGTTCACAGAATGAAGGATCACATGATTATTATATTTCTTAATAGGCGGAAAGAAAAACAAGGCCCATTTTTTTTTGGGGGGGGGAAGGGAATTCAAAAGCCTATCATTTAGCATGTAAATTAACCCATTACAACTCAATCCCTCCTTTTTACACCCCTCAAGTAAAAAGCTTATGAAAACATTGTGGAAAATGAAGAAATTGCTTGTATCAAGCAATTTCTTCATTATCCACAATGTTTTCTACCCAAAATGACGAAAAAATTCAAAATTCTATTAACTTGAAATTGTTGTCTGCAGCTTCTTTCAATTTGGACCAGTCTAAAATTCAACTGTGTTGGAATGGGTTAAATTGTGACACAACATCAAAGTATCAGGACATTCAGGGCTTAATCTATCAAAGCAGTGAGTTATTGCTGTTGAAAATTTCACTGGCTTGTCGTCACAATTATCAAGAGATAATCCATTGGAGAACATTAAAGAAAACTGCATAAAATAAATTTTTATTTCCATGGTCACTGAATAAACAATTCCAGAACTCTTGACTTATCCAAGACAGAAAAATACATGCATGAATTTCCCATAAGATTTTATTCTTAAAATATGTAGTAGACAACAAATCCATATAAAGATCCTTTGACTGTTTAACCCATTGCCACACAAGAAATTTTAGGCTGGTTCAAATTGAAAGAAGTTGAACAAATAACAATTTCAAGTTGAGATAGAAATCTTTGGGGGAAAAAAAATAGTGGATAAAGAAGAAATTGCTTGTCACAAGCAATTTCTTTATTATCCAAAATATTTCCCCAATTGTTTTTCTTGAAGGATGTCAAAAAGTGTCATTGTGTGGGAATGAGTTAAAGTAGTTTTAAATATCTCAATAAAAGTTAACAAAGTCAAAAGCAAATCGAAGTCTCTACCAGAAAGGTATATATGTGACCTGTCACACAAAAAGGGACCTTTGAGACCCTGTGAAGCAAACAGAGATCAGATCCAGAATAGGTTAACCAGAGATAGTAATTCAATCTATCCCACACAATCCTTCCTTTTTACGCCCCTCAAGAATAAAGCTTTTGAAAACCTTGTGGAAAATGAAGAAATTGCTTGTCACTAACTGCTTTTCTTTAGAGGCATCAAAAAGCGTCAATGTGTGAGAATGGGTAAAATGGGTCCATCTGATCACAGAACCAACAGCTACCTGTATTACACGCCCATGACATTATAGCACACAAGTAAGCCTCATCACTCTGTGTCATGCTAATGATTCTATGTTAGTTGTTGATGCATTTTTCTGTTTTTGCTGCGTGATCCATTCATCAATTCTAGCCTTCAGATCTGTATCAGGTTTAACCATATCAAGTGTTAAAGGTGCTCTGTTAAAATGGTCTGTATGATCATGATCACAAAAATCACATGAAACAAGAGGTCAATGTGGGCCTGTATCCCCCTGTGTCATGACGCTGATTCTATGTTAGTAGTTGATGTATTTTTCAGTTTTTGTTGTTTGATCCATTCATCAATTCTAGCCTTCAGATCTTTATCTGGTTTCACCATATCAAGTGTAAGAGGTGCTCTGTTGAAGGGGTCCATCTGATCACTGAAATATTTCAATAATATATCGTAACAATCCCTCTACATCCATTACCACATAATCAAATTACACATTAAAAATCATATCTAAAATGAAACAAAAAAATATCTAAATTAAAACATAAGTGCTAAATACAGTGAGAAAAGGATACACTTTTAGAATCACTCTACATCAATTCATTACCACATAACCTTTTCTTGTTCAATACCTAGTTTTTACGTTCCTGTATTTTCATACATGAGAAAACATTGTGAAATAAGCAAATTCTTCTTTTCCTACAATATTTTCAATATTCTGTAGGATAGTTACTTTTCAAATTGCACTCAGTTTTAATTGTCAACTGTAACTACCTTCATATTGTACAATGCTAAAATTTTGAAAAACAGGAAACAATGAAAATTATATATAAAAAGAAACAAAACTAGAAATTGTCGCAAAGCAGACTAATACCCCCCAACAGTGCTTGTCAATATACAATTGCTATCTGCCAAGGGCCATAACTAAAAATGGACTTTTTTATTAAAGGGCCATAAATCAGTCAAAAATCAATAGACCATAACCAAAGTAAGATATGCAATTGTCTGACTTATACCAAGTCTTTCTGTGAATTTGAATCAAATCCATCCAATGGTTGCTGATTTCTGTATTTTCCACTCTGTTTTCTACCTAAATAGACAGAGATTTTAAAATTTCAACAATTTGAAATTGTCGTCTGCAACTTTTTTCAATTTGGACTGGTAAAAATTTCAGTGTGAGGGAATAAGTTTCAGTGTGATGGAATAAGTTAATCATCTGTTTAAAAACTAATCGCTAACTTCATACAGCCCTCCGATAGGCTAATTTGTCTGAGGTACATAATTAGTCAGAATACCATAGTCATCCTTAATGAATTACCATATCCTTACCTGAGAATGTGTCTTGATATCACAGCTTTATCCACAATTTGTCCTGATGTAGGAAGTAAAACTGGGTCCCTCATAAGTGTCCCCATAATAGGGTCCAGGAACTCCTCAGGGGCATCAGCTAACAATTCCTCTTCCTCTAGCTGAGCTTTACCTATTGCCTGTAATAAACACACATGTTCAATAACTTAACCCATTACCAGATGGCAAAATTTTAGACTCGCCCAAATCGAAAGAAGTTGCAGACGACAATTTAAAGTTAATGAAATTTTGGATTTTTTTCAACTTTCTGGGCAGAAAACAGTGGAAAATGAAGAAATTGGTTGTAACAAGCAATTTCTTCATTTTTCACATTGTTTTCTAAAGCTTTTTTCCTTTGGGGTGTCTAAAGGCATCTCTAAGTGGGAATGGGTTAAGCATCTACAGTTTGTACAGATTTAGCGAGTTAAAATAGGGGTTCTTCATTTATGTCTCAATTTTATCATTGAAAGACTTTAAAACCCATTAACAGACAACAAAATTTCAGTCCGGTCATTATTCAAGGAAGCTGAAGATGACAATTTTTAGTAGATGGAATTTTAAAATTGTCTTTTTGAGTAGGAAACACTGTGGATAATCAAGAAATTACAAGCAATTTCTGTTTTTCACAGCTTTTCAATAGCATTTTTCTGGAGGGGCGTAAAAGAGCAGGACTGGTTGGGAATGGGAATGGATAAAAAAATTACCAGGTGACAAAACTTTAGGGTAACAGACAACTCAAAGTGTTTTTACACTGCATAAGAGCACTGCCGACAGCTGCCCAAGGCTCGGTATTTGGTGCTGGATTTTTAAATAAAGATTAAACATTGTTACTAAGCAGACTAATACCCCCCAACAGTGCTTATCCATATACAAGTGCTATCCGCAAAAGGGCTGTAACCAAAAATAGCCTTTTAATTATAGGGCCACATATCAGACAAAAATCAATGGACCAAGACCAAAATAGGATATGCACATGTCTGACTTATACCGAGTCTTTCTGTGAAATTTGAATCAAATCTGTCCAATGGTTGCTGAGAAGCGGACACAATTTTTCACCAAGGAACCATAACTTCGTCGAAAATCAATGGACTGTAACCAAAATGGAATATGCACATCTCTGCTTGATACTGATTATATCAGTAAAGTTTGAATAAAATCCATCCAATGGTTGCTGAGAAATTGAGTGGACAAGAAAAAGCTACAGACAGATAGATGGACAGACCAACAAGCTGAAACAAAAAATCTAAAAGTAATGCAAAATAGCTTAGAAAACATTGTTGTAAAAAGAGAAATTGCTTTTAACAAACACTTTTTTCTTTTTCCCACAATGTTTTCAATCAATTTTTCTTGAGTGCATCAAAATGCAGAATTGTGTAGAAATGTTCTAAATGGAAGAAATAATCTTGAAGAAGGACACATTAAAGTACATGTAACACATGAATAACAAGCAATTTCTAATTTTCTCTCGCTTCGACCATACGCTTTGAATTGTTGTCTGCAAATGCTTTCAATTTGGTCCAGTCTAAAATTTTGTTGTTTGGAATTGGATTCAATCAAAAAGGTGAGAAATTGCATTTTAAGCCAGAAGAGACCTTCTACCCAAATAAATCATCATTTGGAGACTAGGTTTATTGTTTTGAGTTAAGCCATTTCCCGCCTTATACAACGCTCAAGAAAATGCTTGAGACAAACAAGGGAAGAAATAAAGAAATCGCTTGTTACAAGCTATTTGTTTATTTCTTCCCTTGTTTTCTACCCCAAAGGACAGAGATACTCAAAATTTGTTCAATTTGATATAGTCGTCTATTTTTTCTTCGGACTAGTCAAAATTTTGTTGGTAGAATATGGGGTAAACACATTCCCACACTATCCCTCCTTTTTACGTCCCTCAAGAAAAAGGCAGTCGAAAACATTGTGGAAAATGAAGAAATTGTTTGTATCAAGCAATTTCTTCATTATCAACCATGTTTTCTATCTAAAAAGAAGAAAGAAATTCCGTCAACATGAAATTGTTGTCTGCAGCTTCTTTGAATTTGGACCAGTCCAAAAATTTTGTTGTGTAGGAATGGGGTTAAATGGCTATAGTATAAGCCGGACTTAGACTTCTACAACATACTCACACATATTTTCTGATGTAACATCTCGAAATCTGACACATGAGATGGATGACTTCCGATTCTCTGTAAAACATTTGCAGCTTTAGGTAATAGATTGTCACTGTATGATCTGCCATCACCACACACAGCTTTACAGAAGTTTTTATCTTCACCCAGATGTAAATATATTTTCGTAATGTCGGACACAAGTTCTTGAGGTTTGAATTCATATTCATTCTTATCCTTTACTTTAAGATCTCTTTGTTTTGGTCCAACCTAGAAAATAGAAAGAGATTCAATTAACCCAAAATCAATTTGTTGTTATCAGAAGTCTTATTTTGCAGATGTAATAAAACTTTGTCATCAGGAAATTGATAAGTATTACATTTAAATGCATGATTTTTTTTACTGTATTCTCAAAATTTTGGATTTGTTCAATGTCAAAGGGGTGGTAGACGACACTATAAAGTAAAGTACAATTCAAAAAGTTATTGACCTATATGATAGGAAATATTGTGGGAAAAAAGAAGAAATTACTTGTTATAAACATTTTCTTTTTCCATTATGTTTTCTCAAGTAAATTACAGGGATGAAAAAAATCTGGATTGTACAGGAAAGGGTTAAGAAGGCAAACTTAAATCAAGAGCAAAGCATGCAAGTGCCAATGCTGCAAAAAAAAAATCGTAAGTGAAAAAGAGACAAAATTCCAACAAAAAAGCTCCTTAAGTTACCCCCCTCAATCGTATGGACTTCTCTTATTATCCTGAACACTAATGCCAGTTTCAAGTAAGTAGCTTTAAAAGTAACAAAGATAAAAGCAAATTCAAAATTTGTCACACAAACTACACTTACTGCAACCTCATTAACGACTCAAAAAGGTGATGACAATAGCACAACTTTTGTTATAAAACAGCAGAGCTAAATATTTGGGATAAAAAAGAGTTTTCTTTCTACTTTTCCCAATGTTTTCATTCCAATTAACACTGAGAGACTAACAAAACTCAAGCACATAGTATTACAGTGAGAGGAAACAGATCCACTGTTGACCAATTGTAACTGTCAATCAAATAACAAGTTGACCAATGAAATGATTCATTTAGATCAGAAATGAGTTTTCATCTCCAATATTGGTCGCCATTTTTGTTAACCTGTTTCGTTGATTAGACAACTTTTACATCATAACTCCAGCTTATTGAAGCTGTAGGTAAGATGCTTGGGTAGCCAACCAACTATACTACTTTCTTATTACATGCTACTGGCTATAAATTTTTCAAATAACGCCGTATAAAATCGAAGCATGACTTCCTGTCAGAGTCAATGGGCGGGGCTTATGAAGTAAGTAGGCAGGGCCAGCGATTGGTCAGTTATCCACTCTACAGTAAGACAAACAAAGCTACTGACCAAATGCAGGAGAAAGTAATTGAGCATAGCAGCGATCCTGTCAACCATAACTTCATGACAGAAGATTGTTTTTATCACATCCGTAAGTATCTGTAGAGTGTATATTGTCTTGTTTCCCATCACATTATGGTACCGTGCCATGTTGCCAATTTGGCGTACATTGGCGTCAAACTCCTGCTGCTGTCTTTGGTTCATATTCCCCCACTCTGGACCATCTTTAATCTGTTGTTTTTCTTTGAGCTGTTTCATAAACTGTAAGAAAGTTCAATAAACGTAATGGCTTTGAAACATATATAAACTCTAAAGAAAACTTTGTCCATATACCCATGTAATGAAATTGAAACTACCATTTTCCATCACAGTCTCAGAATCCTGGACACAAATTAAGCCAAATGACTTGCATATTCATTTCTGAATTCGGAAAACTGACCGATTGCTGGCTAAGCCAACTTATTTCAAGCTGGTTTGATTGAGATAAAAATGATATAAGTATGAAAAATATGTTGTCTGAAACATCAGACAAAAAGTGAGTCGTTGATTGATAACTAAAATAATGTAATGACAGCTTATTCAAGAGCTAAATTGCCAAACCAACAAATGCTAAAAATAAACATAAGAGTTCAAAGTTCGATTCCTGTCTTAATGAATTATTTGATTCATCATTTGAGGTTTTTGATTGACAGCCATGGTCCATTAAATCTAAAAGCTTTAGTTACTGTAGAGTGCAGATAAATTGTTTCATTCTGAAGTTTTGTTGAAACTATAACATATAAATAGCCATACAAGGATTTTTTTATTTAGATAAATTGTATTTATATCTTTAATTCTTCAGGAATGGTGGATAGGCCTTTTTTTTTACTTTGCTAAAAAAAACATTTTAAGTTTGGGTTTCATCATTTTTTGCTCCCTAAAAATTATTCAAGTCAAGTCATTAAACCCTTTCCTGTACAAATCCGGGACTTTACATTGCTGTGATTTAACCCTTGTCATGCTGAACACAGAATATTCTGTTTTTGGCAGGAGTTGTAGACAAAGATCAGACTGCAGTCTGATCTTAGTCTATATCTCCTGTTTGAACTTTTCCTGCCAGAAACTAATTTTCGAAAGAAATTTTGATTATTGAACAACAATTACTACAAGTGCTTTTAGCCCTTTGATTTTAATGCAAATCCAAAATGGATTTTATACAGCATGACAAGGGTTAATACTTGAGAAAACATTATTGAAAAAGAAGAAATTGCTTGTAACAAGCAAATTCTCCTTTTTCCACAATATTTTCTACCACAAAGGATGGTTTAATTTCAAATTGCATCCAATTTTTATTGACATCTGCAACTTCTTTCAATTTGGACCAGTCTAAAATTTCAAGAAACAGGAAAGAGATAACATACATTTAGCACAACAAACTAACAAATACGAACCAAATACAATACCTATATACATGTAACTTACATCTAGAGCTTCATCCAGTAGAAATATGGCATCATTTATAAGAAGATTAATGAATCTCAAAAATAAAGGTGGATCTGGGTTTTCTATATTCCTCTCAGCCTCCGCAGCCAGCCTCTAAAATCAGAAATTTACAAAATTGTACAGTTAAGTTTACTTGTACCAACTGTCAGGGGGCCAAAGACATTGTTATGAAGTAATAAGTTACCAAAAAACATCTGTCAATTTTTAGACTACATGTTTTCTTATTGTGTTGCTCTATAATTGTAAAATTTGTTGACTATGTTGAAACTATTAACCCATCACCAAACAACCGAGCTTTGTGATGCCACTCGAGAAAAAAAGCTTCAGATCACTAATATGGAAAATGTAGAAATTGCTTGTTCCATTGCATTTTCCACATTGTTCTCTACCAAGAAAGATAGAGATATTTAAATGCCACCAACTTGAAATTATCTGTGACTTCTTTGGATTTGTCATCTTGTAATGGGTTAAAGCACAAAAGGGCCCTATTTACTTTTATCTTGGTTTAGACAAACCCAATACAATGACATCTTCATGATGACCAATTTATGACATGACAAATGATCAGACAGTTAAGACTTGCAAACTCACAGCGAAGCTGATCTATGTCTCTTCAACAAGTTCTTAGGATTCATAGGATTGAAAAGAATGGATTGCATAACTGCTAAGTTTGAAAATAAGGTGCATCATTTCATACAGTTCTGTTGTCTTTCTTGACAGCTTGCAGGAAAATTCCTCAAGAGATGATATCTTTGTTTTGACATAATTATGTACTTTGGTAAATTGTGATTTTCTGGCCTTCTTTCAGACCTTTTCAACTCCCTACCTAGGACCACTTAACCTGTTACCAGACAGCACAATTTTAGATTGGTCCAAATTCAAAGATAATGAAGACAATAATTTTAGTTGATTAAATCTTGTTAATATAAAATTGAATATATTGTTTTTAACATTCTTCTAGATCATGACCTGAACAAGGTTAATTTCTCTGTACCAACACACCTTAATGGACTCTTTATGTAGATGTTTCTCCCATATATAATGTAACACCTGATACATAGGCCTTCTGTAGTTAAACTTCTGTTCAAATTGCACACTCTGTCCTGTCATCTCGATGGTAACAAACACATTCAATAGTTTCTCTGACAGATGATCTATCAATGGATGTTTCTCAAACACCATCTCCCTGTAGTATCTGAAACATCAGAGCAATCATATAGGGCTTATCAGCTGAAAAGGGACCTCCCTGGGATTTGTAGTGGTACAATTCTTTTATAAAATGGTGTGCATCCAAAATACAGAGTATGTATGAAAACTTTGAAGACAGTCAAACAAAAAGGATTAGCTGTTCAGAAAACATTTATGGTTAGCTCAAATTTGATGTAAGACAGTTTTGAAGTATTCAACAAGTCTTAACCTATTCCATACAATGACGCCTTTCGGCGCCCCTCAAGAAAAGTAGTCGGGAAAAGCAATTTCTGTGACAAGCAATTTCTTCATTTTCAACAATGTTTTCTATCCAGAAGTAAAAAAAATCTGAAATTTCATGAACTTAAAATTGTTGTCTGCAACTCCAAGGTCAAGGTCATTTCTTATTCCAAATATCAAATATTCAACAATTCCTTGTTGGTTAATTACTAATTAACCAACAATGCTCATATCTGGCATTCAGATAACCAAGGTAACTAAAGTATTGTTCAGTCTAGTCTTAATCTTTTTTTGCAGTAAAATTATGATAGAAATGCATCGTGAGGATCATATCTTCCAATACCATCTCTTATATTCAATTAGCCAACAACTTACTTTGACAATATACCCTGTTGTATCTGTTGTGAGTCTGGGTTTTGTGGAAGAAGTGCAGCCAGTGTTTCAGCCAATTCAGCCCTTAAATGGGGATTCTTCATCCTTTCAGGGCTTCCCATAAACACCAAGATCAAGGTCATAAAGTGTTCTAGACGATTTCCACTAGTCTGAAATTGGATGTTTAACAAACATAAACTCGTTTTTCAAATATGATGATACATTTACTAAATTCAAGTACTATATATAAAATATCCAGTTACTGAAAGCCAAAGAAGAAATGACAATAGCTTTTGAACCTCTGTAGATATAGGCAAAGGCTCAGACCATAGCGAGTGTTGCTTTCAATCTTGGGGTCAAGAACTTTAAGCCTGGCATAGCCAACAATTTGTTCAATAATTGGTTAAGTCATGTGTCATTTGTCTCTCACATACAGGCAAATGATAAGTAGTGATAAGCAGCTGATGGCTAGGAATAAATGTTGCTGTTGCATTAATGAGAGAAACAACAGGAAGCCATGGTTTGGTCATCAGTTGCCGTGATATAACTGAGATACTGTTGAAGGTAACCCCATAAAATCAAGCAATAAATCAGAATATATTGATGGTCACATAACCTTGAATGATCATGATAAGTTCCATAGTTACCAACTGGTTAGCTTTACAAGCTCATCAAAAAGAATTTAGTACTAAAGACTCTTATTATAAGTTAACCAATTACCAGACAACAAAATTTTAGACTTATACAAAATTCAAAGAATATGCAGACAACAATTTATAGTTGATGAAATTTGAAAATCAATGTCATTTTGAGTAGGGAGCACTGGATAATGAAGAAATTGCTTGTGACAAGCAATATCTTAATTTATCCATTATCCCTTATCATTGTATTGGCGAAATGGGGCTGTCAGTCAAAGAATTGATCAACCAATCAAATCATTCATTTAGACCAGAAGTGAACTTTGAACTCTGACATTGCCCAATACTTATGTGAGGCAATTTTGTTGGTTTGTAGTTACAACAATATGGTAGCCAACCAACCATTTTACTTTTTTGTAACATGTTACTGGCCATAAATTTTGCATAATTCAATTCCGATTGGAGCAAGTATTTCAATTCAAAGTCAAAATGTTGATTTTGCGAGGTTGTTGGAATAACATGTCTCGAGCCAAAGATATTGAAGACCAACCTTGGATTATTGTTGAAAAAAAATCCAATTGTGAGTGCAAACTTTACTATTCTTTTTATTGATACGTGTATAAATTGACAATGTATTATTATCAATTTAACTTAACCCATTATCTGACTATAAAATTTTAGATTAGCTCAAATTCAAAGAAGTTACAATCACAAATATTGTTTTTTTGAATCTTAAGAAATCTGGTCTTTTAAGTAAGAAAATATCTCCGATAATGAGGAAATTGCTTGTAACAAGCAATTTCTTCATTTTCCACAGTGTTTTCCAAAGCTTTTTATCATGAGGAACATAAAAACGAGGTATTGTGTGGGAATGGATTAAGGGAGTCCAAAATTTTACATGAAACAAAAGAAAATTAATGTTAAGAAGTTTACAAGGACAAATGAATTAATATGAATTAATTGTATATTTTGGTTTTGATCCAATGACAGAAATGATTTGAATGCCCTGAAAGCTGAGAGGTTAGCACTCTGTACTATGGCTTGAATAAGCTAAACTTATGATATTTATATAGAAAACCAACAAAAATGCCTTATATGAATGTCGGAGTTCAAAGTTCACTTCTGGTGTAAATGAATGATTTCATGGGTCTTTTTTTTTTACTGACAGCTACAATCTGTGAATTATATCAGTTATATCTGTCCTCTACAACCTTATGTACTGTAAAATTATATTTTATGAAATGAAATATCATTCATAATGACAAAGGACTTATCCAGGAAATGCCCCATAACAGAATAATTATAAGGAGGAAAATATACCTCAAACATTTCATCTTTGAATCTGTGTAAAAACATTGTAAAATCTGTCACATTGCCCATAATGAATTCTGGGATGCATGTGAGAGCTAGGGGTACTTCTTCTGGTAGTGGGAATTTGATTGGTTCAAACTTTGTGACATCGCCAATACTGGCTACCTGCACCAACCAAGTTGATGTTGCTATATGAAAATTTAGTGCCATTTCTAGCATTTGAGGTTCTGTCAAGGCTGCCTTTATACTGAGGAATAGAGTCATTCCTGAAAAATTAAAGTTTATAGAACATTTTTCTTACTACAATTTCTATATATTTGAACTTGGGTTTCATAAATGCATAAATGTATAAATCTACCTAATAGGTCACTTATTCTTAATCGATTCTCACACAATCCCACTATTTTACATCCCACATGAAAAAAGTTGCAGAAATTTATCTGTTCTAACTACATAAGGAGGTTGATTCATTCAGTATTTTAGAAAGCAAATTTGATAATTAATCATAGGGCATAAATCACACAATAAGTCAATAAAATTCTCGGGAATTGATCCACATGAAAAAAGTTTTAGAAATTCATCTGTTCTAACTACATAAGGAGGTTGATTCATTCAGTATTTGAGAAAGGAAATTTGACATTTCATCATAGGGGATAAATCATACAATAAGTCAATAAAATTCTCGGGAATTGATCTAGTTCTGATAGTCTGTGAAATATGTACAGTCTTTTGTACAATGACATCATTACATGCTTTATGACATCACTTTTGCAGTAACAAAAGGCATTATCAAAGGTTTCAGTTAATTTGCACAGTTGTTATGCTAATTTTATATTCATCATGTAATATAAAACAAGAGTATCACATGCAGATTCCAATACTAGGCTGATCAAGTGTTTGATAGAGAGGAAAATTTCTGAGTCGAAAAAGGGGCATAATTTGTTAAAAAAAATGCATTAAGAGTCATTCTCTGTGTTGGAATAGACTGTTGTTTTGATAATGAACATTCGGAGTTTCAAGGAAAAGTGGTCAGTAATACCAGAAATATTACGACTCAAAATTTTTGGACAATGACACTGATGCATACATAGATACTGATGTAGACGAGGACCTAACCATAGCAATATCTAGGGTCTTCTCTGAAAAGATCCGATGTATTTGTTATCAATTCACCTTTCTCCATTTGTATTTTGAAGGACCGTATAGGTTCCTGTTCTTCATTTGGATATTGTGCTCTCATCTCCATATAAGCCTGCTGTATTCTGTGTAACTCCTGGTTAATCTTTATGAACTTTTCATGAACAGCATGAAAACCCTGATTGATAGCTTGATGACACAGGAAGAAACATTCTGTTATAAAGGTGTATGTTTCATCAGAAGTCAATGGTGTTCTACCTTCCAGAGGAATGAGACAGGTTTCCTTGTTTAAACCTGAAATAAAACAATTAGAATTAGAATATCACTGGAAATGATAAACCTATTATCACACACATTTTTATACTGTTCCAAACTGAAAGCTGTTGGAGATGACAATTCAAAGTGTGTCAAAGTAGGAAAAATAAGTATAACATAGAGAAAACATTGTGAGAGGAGGAGATATTACTTGTTTCAAGCAATCTCCCCTTTTCTCAAGTTTACTAGAGCTGTTTCTTTGGCATTTTAAAATTGCAGAATTGTGTGGGAATGGGTTAATATCTGTTTACCACTCCATGACCCAGAAAGAAAAAAAATGTCACTGGAATAAAGCCATTTTTCAAGATTTCTATCTTTTCCTGCAATATGATTTAAATGCCTCGAGATATTTTGACAAGGGAACTTGTTTTTGACAAAGAACATGTTTGAATCTACAATAACAGACCCATTATACTTACTATAAAATTAAAATTCCACTGGCTTAGAACATTGCAGCTGTGAAATCTTTACAAATTTTTATATGTAGAAACAGTATTTCTGTTGTTAAGTCCTTGAAACCAAGTGCCTGTTGGTCAGCACAAGGATAAAATCCACAAGTTTACAGTCAAGTGCTCTAACTATTTAAGCTAGAGATCTACTTGTATGATCGAAATTGAAAAATATAAAATTCTGTAATCAGTTTTGAGTTCTTACGCAAAAACACACTTATATGCCTTAACCCTTATTACGCTGAAGCAACAATATTTCAGCATCACTAGAGTTTAGGGTATAACCAATTACCAGACGGCAAATTTTAGACAAGTAAATTTTTTCAACTTCCTTGATAGAAAACATTGTATAAATTGAAGAACTTGCTTTGTACAAGCAATTTCTTCATTTTCTACAATGCTTTCTTAATTGTTGTTCTTGTGGCACATCAAAAAGCATCATTGTGTGGGAATGGGATGACAGCTGAAACTGTTTAATTTGAATATATTTTAAGAAATTCTGAACTTACCTTCAGCATGTATAGATTTAGTCTTGCTATCAGCATCATCTGCTGCAATAGCATTGACGTAACTTGATTGTATCTTCAGCAGTTTCGGAGAACATGGCTCCGAGAATGGCTGACAGAGTTTTAAAAACACTGCACATAGATTCAAACTGAAACCATCGGAACAGTAGAGTTGGTTGAAAACTTGTGGAGCCTGAGTGGACCATATCTTAGCTCTACCTGCAAATAATTTAATTCTTAGTTTTGTCTATCAAAAACGAGTGGTCCAAAAAATTATTCATACCTCCATGAACAAAATTTTGACCATGCAGATATTTTGTATGCTTCCACGCAAAATAGTTCCATACAAAAAAGTATCAAAATTTGTAAAGATTTTGCTTTTTTTCGCTCAATACTATTAAATTATAAGAAATGTAGAGAATACATTTTGTTTTCATGAATGTATGAACCGAAAAACCTAATCACACTTATGTATGAATCCGCTTTGGTTCATACCTCCATGAAACAAAAATATTCTCTTCATCTCTTAACCCATTCCCATTCAATCCCTCCTTTTTACGCCCCTCAATGAAAAAGCTTTGGAAAACATTGTGGCAAATGAAGAAATTGCTTGGATCAAGCAATTTCTTCATTATCCACAATGTTTTTATCCAAAAAGATGAAAAATTTAAAATTCCATCAACTTGAAATTGTCGTCTGCAGCTCCTTTCAATTTTGACCGGTCTAAAATTCCACTGTGTTGGAATGGGTTAAATGAACAATATAAGGAATGACACACACATTTTCTCACTATCCTCACAATACTTTATATATTACAATACAATTATACAATATTTTATAATAATATTATGAAACAATCCCATTTTTTGATGCACTAAAGAAATACAGTTAAGGAAAACTTTGTGGGAAAAGGATATATTGCTTGCAACAAGAAATGTCTCTTATTCCAACATTTTTTTCTACCTAATTTGGCCTTTTTTTCCCTACTAAATCACATGTTGAAATGTGTCTGCAACTTCTTTCAGCTTGGATCAGTCTGAAATTTTGTCATCCGGAAGAGTTGCTTTTCTACTTGTGGAGCCTAAAGAGACCATACCTTAGCATAGACAAAATAAGTAATAACCAGCAGAATTGCTCAGTATCTTATTATGATTGAAATTCAATTTCCCGATAACAAATTTGTCAACTGGTCCGAATTCAAAAAAGTTAAATGCAAAAATCTATAGTTGATGGAATTCTTAAAATCTTTGTCTTTTGGGTAGAAAAACATTGTGGATAAGGAAGAAATTGTATATAACAAGTAATTTCTTTAACTTTCACGATAACTTCCAAACCTTTATTCTTGTGTTTAAAAAAAAGGGGATTATGTAAAAATGGAATTAAATTCATACATTTCATACAATTGCAAAGCCAGTCATCTTTACTCTTTATAGCATGTATTTCTTTCTTACTTGAGTGAAAACATAGCTCATTCAGAAATCAAATGCAATACAATGTAATTGGTCTCTTTGATATCAGCTTGATGTCAAGCAAAATTTTATCCTTAGCTCTTATGAATACAATGAAGCAACTTAACCCAATGTGTTAACCCAATTTTAAGTTGGTGAGATTAAAAAAAATCTTCATCTTTGATGGTAGGAAATATTGTTAGAAATAAAGATATTGCTTGTTGCATTTTTTTCATTATTCACAGTTTTTAATACAAAACAGGCATATTATTAACTTAAACTGTCCTCTGCAACTCCTCTGTATTTGGACCAGTCTAAAATTTGGCCATATGGTAATGGGTTAAATATTATTTACCTGAATTTGCATGAATACATTTTCCCAGCCATGACAAAACACAATGTCTTGTGTCGGGTGAAATCTTTATTATGCTATACAGAATCTCATACACACCATTACATATACCAGCTACTGGCTGTAAAAAATACAAGTATACATAAATAATTTGCTAGAAACAAAATTCATAATTCAATAAGCATAAAATTATTATTTTATGTCTAAAACTAGAATGTTTGGTCAAGGACTGATAAGCCTGTGAGCATTTGACCTGCAAGTGTGACCTTAACCCTTTCCTACACAATAATGCTTGAAAGTGCCCCTAAATATTAAAGCTTTCGAAAATATTGCGGAAAATGAAAAAATTGCTTGTTACAAGTAAATCACTTCGTTATCCATAATGTTTCCTACCCCAAATGACAAGGATTTTAAAAATTTCATCAACTTAAAATTGTTGTCTGCAACTTCTATTGTAAGGGAGTGGGTTAAACATAGGCATGAATAAATCATGCCAAAGAACATTTGAGCCAATTAATATTGAAAATTGACAGACCAACCAATTGACAGACACTCACTTATACATTTAACTGTCATTAAGACCATGTCTTGTTCATAACAAGTGTTCATGATAAGTACGCAATACATAGGGAATATTACAACAACGTGTTTTCTAGTTGATGTTATCGTGTTCAAGAATCATGTGTATTTTTTATTGGATTAGACAGAAGGTACAATAATCCTTTTATTTCATACTTTTAGGACATGACATTAATAAAATTCTCTTAATGATTAAGAAATAACCAACTTTCCGAAAAAAAAACCCCAAACATCAATACTCAAAAAAGCAGTCAGTGTTTAACGGACTCAACAAATATGTTTTTTTAGTACATGCAGAATACAGATTTTTATCTGTCAAGTTGTATAAGATAGCCAGATTTTAATTCATATCATTTAAACATATAATAAATAAACTTAATATTGTGGTAAAAACAAATACAAACACACAATATAAAGAACAATTCAATTCAAATGCCTTTTCCCCTAGATCCTCCTTGTTATCTAAGAGCATGCGTTTTTGGTGAATTAACACTACTTTTTCTGTTAACTCCAATAAATGGAAAATACAAAATAATCCCTCTAAACTAAATAGGAAAGAGATATACAAAATACATATTTACCAGCCATATATTTTGTTCTGTGATACTGTGTTCCTGTTTTGAGGTGGTGGAAGGGTTCTGGAAGAACTCATGAGGTTTATCAGGAAATGGAAGACAATGGAGTTTTAGAATTCCCCCCAGGATGGTCCTCTCATAGTCTTTACCTTTAGACCAATCAGCTGGTGCATTGTACTCCATGAAGGCCTGTAGGAAATATTCAGCAATTATTTAGCCCCTTACAAGACAAACGTTATGTTGACTTGTCCAAATTTGAAGAAGTATCAGATGACACTTACAAAAAAGCTGAATTTGGTGGAATGGATTAAACTTGTAAAAGATTTTACTTGTTATATCTGGAACACTTTATAATGTGAGTGAAGAAATAGATGACACAATTCTAAAGAAACTTGCAAGAGACTGAATAAATAGTCTGAAAAACACAGAAAAGCTATTAAATACCTCTTTTCTAATGGTAATGCTACGTATACACACATAAATTTTAACAGCTTCCTGAGCAAGAATGATTCGATATGAGTATTGAGTTTGACACATTAATCCACACAATGACACTTTTTGATGCCCCTGAAGGAACAAAATTGGGAAAACAATGTGAATAATGAAGAAATTGCTTGCAACAAGCAATTTCTTCATCTTTAAAAATATTTTCTACAATGAAATTTGAAAAAAATCATTAAATTTACATTGATGTTTGCAATTCCTTTCAATTTGGACCAGTCTAAAATATAGCCATCTGGTAATTAGGTACACCCATTACCATCTAACTTCATTCTAGACTAGTACATGTATAAGCTGAAAGATAATGCACACCACCATTGAAAGCATACCTACAAACATGTAATGTTTCAAACATTTCAATATAAAATTGGATCAAAACATGTAGTTTGGAGTTACCTGAGGCAAAATGAATGATTGATTGAATGGGGTTATTGCCTCTTTTAACAGTTTTTCAGTTGTTTCGAGGCGGCTTGAGCACCTTACCGTGGATTCCTGGTATTTCTAACACCAGTGCTACATCCTTTTCAAGCCTCTAGCTGCTCATCCCACTTAGGTTTACCACTAACTACCCATCTTTGGGAGATTTATGTCAGAAAGGATATTCGCCACAGCCGTGGATTAAATTGGGGACCCAATGATTAGGAGTTAACTCTACCACTGTGATATTGCTACTGCCCCTACCCGAGGCAAAACCAAAGAATCTAAATTACAGACTTAATCCAGCTAGATTGCATCATAACACTCAAGCACACATTTACTTTTTAGCTGGGTAGTTTTGGAACTAAAAATCAAAGTACTGTTGTAACCTTGACATATTAGCTTTATTGAGGATTTCTTTGCTGGTGTAACAACTTTAACCCATTCCCACACAATGACACTTTTTGACGCCCCTAAAGAAAAACAATTAAGAAAACATTTTGTAAAATGAAGAATTTGCCTGTATCAAGCAATTTCTTCATTTTATACAATGTTTTCTACCCAGAAAATTAATAAAAATCTATAATACCAATGAGTTTAAATTAACATCTGCAACACCTTTCAATTTGGACAAGTCTAAAATTTGCCATTTGGTAATGGGTTAATCTTGGTCATATCTCTGTTATTTTGAAGATATTTACTTGAAACTTTTTTCCAAGTATAATATCACATGGATGTAAAAAAAACAGGAAATGTGTATCAGAGGGTTAAATCAAAGCCCTGAAGGGCCTGAGAGTTGCGACAACAGATAGACTGTCTGGAATTCATTACTAAACATAAACTGAAGTCTGTTGGCCCTTGACTGATAAAATGAGATTGATCCACTTAAAAGTAAATTCTGTGTGTGTATTTTTGTTCATTTAATTCTGTGTTAGTGAGTTCTATTTACAAGAGTGTGATTGGATCTTGCATTTAGGTAATATTTTCTTACAATTGACTTCATATCACACAGGCTACTTAAAAGAATCATGGATTAATTTATCTGAGGTGAATTGTGTTTTGAAATATGAACATTTTCCCAATATTTAGAGACATCAGAGAATATTTCTTCTCAGTGTTGCACAACCAGCTCTGGAAAGCAGTTTTTAAATCACCATAGCAAATTCAGAAGACAGAGTTAATTGGGTAGAAAGTAACTTCTAGTTGTATAAATCTGGTTTGTTTCTCATCAGAGGTACTTTCAGTGCTTTGATTATACAAATTATTGTACTTCAAATCCCAACTGAAATTCTAAATGAATACTAAAATTAATAAACGTCAATCCATATAATAAAAAGTTAATACATATCATCTAGGAAAAAAATAAATAGGGTTTCGGTCGAACATTTTTGAGTACGCATGATGTGATGAAAGTAATCTTTTCTCTGCTTCATATGGGTATGTAACTAAGAGATCTTCAAGTTTCTTTAGAAATTATATGCCTTAATTTGCCTGGGCTTCAAGGTTGAAAATATTTCAAACATGTATTTCCTTATATCGCATTCAACGCGAGAAGGTTCGGTGCGAGAATGACAGAAAATTGGTTCTAAATTGGGGAAAGCCCAGGCCAGGGCGGTACAAATACAATTTTTGTACTAGACAAATCATATTTGACATGCAATCAAATTAAGACCTTTAACATGAAGCGCATAAATTGCGGTAGACGTCTTGAGAAAACCATGACCTAATTCGGCGTTTCCATCCATCTGGTAGGTAAGTCAAATCAGCCTATCGAAGATATGACATTAATCTTGGATATAACCATCGTCTCGAGGGTGAATGCCTTTACTGGTCACTGAATAATCTTTATCGATTGTCACGAAATCAAACAAGAACTCAGTTTAAATCAGGAATCAACATTCTCGATTAGTATCAGGGAGGGATATAAACAAGTGCGCGCGCATGCGTCGGAAACCAAATAGTGTTGATAATAATGTGCATTCAGTAGGTTAGGTTTGCCCCAGTACATTTGAAATTACAAATAACTTCACAAAATCATTATTTAATACATTGATGTTAGTATAAATGACAGATTATAGCATTTTATCCTTAAAAATACCAAAAATAAGTTAACATCGTCTATGCAATTTCCTACGGACCCATTTAATATATACGAAGCTGTACGGTCCATATCACTCATACGGCGTGTTTCAAGTATCGTATGTATTTATGCTCAATTTCGTTGATAATTTGTTCCATCGGAGATAACAGATATGAGATTTGTATATTATTTGAAGATATATTTCTAAGAAATATAAAATGATGTGAAGATACACGCTGTCCTTTTGAATTTATGGTCTTTTAATAAAAAATGACGATCTAATTATTTGTATGTATCATGGTTATTTGCGCGTGGAATGTAGTTCTCTTGTAAAATCAAAAGTTTTGGAAAATTTACGATAATTTTGTAACGAAACCTTTAAAAATGATGCCATCTTTTAAAAGAGTGTCCAAAAACTCAAAAATGAGCCTATTTAAGAAACGACAATGTCAGGGAGGTTATTTGCCCCAGGCCATCTGAGGAATACAGGAGAGAGTAAAATCGTGCGACGACAATGAGTAGCTTCAAACCTTCGGTTTGCCCCGACTCAAAAATTACAAGTTCATTATTTTCTATTTTGCATTATGGGATGGCAAAGTTAACATTCCCGATAAGAGGGAGTAATAACTTTTAAATCCGTAATTTCTTGTCCAACTCCTTTATTTTGGAGACTCATTAGAAATGCTTCGACAGGACATACCTTTGCTAATGGTTCATTTCTAGTAAAGAACATCACAATCTTCATGTAGCTGTTCACGTCAGGATGCATCAACGTAAAATCTTTCAAAAATCTGTCTTTGATAATATTGAGAGCTGGTGTAAACACAGAGAGAACAGTTCCATCCTCTTTGTTCTTTTCAATTTCTGATGCAACTCTGGTGAAGAATTCTTCTACTGAACAATTATCTGCAAAACATAATCCTTAAAAATACAGTCTAGGTTGAACAACCACCTGTTTTAACCAATTCCCATACAGTGATGCTTTTGGACGCCCTTCAAGCAAAACAATAGGGAAAACATTGTGTAAAATGAAGAAATTGCTTGTAACAAGCAATTTCTTCATTTTACACAATGTTTTCTATCCAGAAAATTAAAAAAACCTAAAAAAAACCATACACTTTAATTGTTGTCTGCAACTCCATTCAAATTGGAATAGTTTAAAATTTTGTTGAGTGGGAATGGGTTAATGTGACAATATTTCATTAAGGTTAAGACACTGATAAAAACATAAAATAAGAGGATATCCTGAAACAATACACTGGTGGTACCAATTAGAATTATCTCAAAGACAATCATTGTAAGTTCCAACAATTTGGAATCAGTGAAAATTCTTCAAAATATTTTTATTAATGAGAAATCCTTTTAAAATACCATTTCCTGAAGTTGTTGTAAGGAACCAATCAACAGATCGCAGCTGTAAATAAAAAACTTAACCATGGTAAAACAAGAGCACTGCCTACGGGTGCCTACACTCGTTGGGTGCTAGATAGTGGACAATATGCATCTAGATTTATCCCCCTTGATAGTATAGGTTGCTCTTTTGATAGTGAACAAGTGTGCCAAGTTTCAAGTAAATGCCTTTAGTAGAACCAGAGATATCACAAAATGTCAAAATTTTGGCACAGCAACGACTATGACACCAAGGCTATCACAATACCTCGGGTTTTCTCCGAAAATAGCTGAGGGAAAATGTGGAATTAGGTATCTTGGTTCAGATGTTCATAAGATTTCTTTGTATCATCAGCACAAGGCCTAGATTTCTAAATTGTATTTACCGAGGCCATTTTGATACACTTGTCCAGTGGCCCTGCTATAGTAATTGAACCCTTTATCATTTCTCCTCTTATGTCATAAGTATGTAGCCCTAATTAATGGGCTACCTACAACCTTCGATCCACTTTGAAAGTAGTAAGTTGAAGGTTCAATTCCAATTGCAACCTTTTTATTTTTAAATCTTTGTCTGGTAATGGGTTAAAGAGTGGAATGACAGCCAAGTTTAACCCTTCCCATGCAATGACACTTTTGTACTCCCCTTATAAAAACAAGCTGGAAAATATTGTGTAAAATGAAGAAATTGCTTGTCACAAGCAATTTCTTAATTCAACACAATGCTTTCAGTCCAGAAAGTTGAAAAAATCTAAAATTTCATAAACTTTGAATTGTCATCTGCGGCTCCTTTGGATTTGGACAAGTCTAATTTTGCCATCTGGTAATGGGTCAAGATTTTTCAATAAAATGCAAAAGTGTAGAAGAAAATAATCACTCACCAGCAAGAAACCCTGAATTTTCTAAGTATAAATCTATGAACTGTTGGTGTAAGACCTGACCATCGTAAAGATCTGGCTGCTGTAAACAGGTGGTGGCATTCTGTAGGATTACCTTGTAACATTCATCTATTTCTGTCTTATAGGGTTTAAACTGTAAAGGGTACAGATTAACATAAATAAATGATCCCCCACTGGAAAACAAGAGGACCCCGCGTTATAATGGAGTCAGCCCTGTGCCGGGTAGCGTTATAGAGGAGTTGCAGTGTATAGACCAAACTGTAAAAGTAGGTAGTGGCATTCTGTATGATAATCACTAACATTCACTTAACTTTCCCTTACATGGTTTCACCTATTACCATACAATCCAGCATTTTGATGTACTGAAGAACTTAAGGCACTTGAGCACCTGAATGGCTTCAATCACATGTAAAAATTGATTAGAATTTTTAGACAACAGCAGGTAACTCAATTCAGAAGGCATTACCTCATTTGCAATTTACTAAAAGAAGGCAATTTTCTTCTACCCAACAAATCGAGGGTTAATTGCGATACTGTTCTAAATGTCTATACATTGTATGGACACTTAGAACAGTATAAGAATTAACCCTTGAAACATACTCAGTCAAGCAGTAATAGTTATCTCCCTTTAGTCATCATGTGATCTCTTACTGAAATGCAAGAAATCTGATATTTGATTCACTCTATGTTCAATCCTGTAAAATTCTGTTGAATTTGATCCATCTGTTTCATTGTAGATAATTTTCATGGTCTTAGCCCCACCAACAAAAGCCATATTTTTCTTCTACCAATAAAATTTGGCCGAAATCTAACCACTTCATTCCTAGAAGACTTCAAAGTATATGCCATATGTAGCATCACCCGTGAAAGCTATGTTTCTCTGATTAACCCATTCCAACTCAATCCCTCCCTTTTACGCCCCTCAAGAAAAAAACTTTGGAAAACATTGTGGAAAATGAAGAAATTGCTTGTATCAAGCAATTTCTTCATTATCCACAATGTTTTCTATCCAAAAAGACCAAAAAATTCAAAATTCCATCAACTTGAAATTGTTGTCTGCAGCTTCTTTCAATTTGGACCAGTCTAAAATTTTGATGTGTTGGAATGGGTTAACTTCTTTTATGAATCTGATAAAAATCTACTAAAGATCATTCCTCAGAAATTTTGTCGTAATCTTTACAGCAGTATCTAAGGAAAAGATTTTTAAAGTAAAAGTTTACGAACAGGTGGAAGCACGGATAGACACACAACATACTTAACTCAATGTTATTAGAGTAAAAACATCAAAATGTATGTTATTGTGGTAATCGTTTAAATCTTTACTAAAAAATAAGAGTTTTGATATAGAACTGGGTTTAATGCGACTTTCAATAGTATTTCAGTCATATTGCGGCAGCTTGATTCCTAGTATTTTTCACATTAGTACTACCACTACATCCTTTCCGAGCCTCCAGTTGCTCATCCCACTTATGTTTACTATTATCCAACCATTGATGAGAAACAAATGTCAGAAAGAATATTTGTTGCAACCAGGGATTGAACCCAGGACTCCGTGAGTGACAGAAATGAGCAGTAAGTTTTATTATAATAATCTTCAACATAGATATAAAGACTAATTGACAGACAGCGAAAAATTCAGAAAGTAATGAGATAACCCATTTCCACACAATCCTGCTTTTTTCTTCATTGTCCACAATGTTTTTTACCCAAATAATAAAGATTTTTAAAGTTTAATGAACTAAACAATAATGCCTGCAATTTCTTTTGACAAGCCAAAAATTTTATTTTCTTTAATTGAGTTAACAATGGAAACCATTGTTGGAAAAGAAGAAATTGCTTCTATGTATTAGAGCTGTTGCCTGATACCATTGTCATGATATAGGGCTATTCTAAGACAATTTTGAATGGTGAGCTACTTTAACCCTTTCATGTTTTTGGAAATTTTAGACTGATCCAAATTGAAAGAGGTTGCAGACGACAATGAAAATTGGATGCAATTTGAAATGAAACCATCCTTTGTGGTAGAAAATATTGTGGAAAAGAAGAAATTGCTTGTTACAAGCAATTTCTTCTTTTTCCACAATGTTTTCTCGAGTATAAAATCACAGGAACATAAAATCCCGTATTTGAGCGGGAAAGGGTTAATTTTTTTGTGTTGCTTGTAACAAGTAATTTCTTTATTTCCACAATGTTTTCCAAAGCTTGGAGGGGGGAGGGGGGCTTTTAAAAGTGTTATTTTGTGCAAATGTCTCAATAGAGACGACTTTTACTAGTACAAATTTTGGGTTTAGTGTATTAAACCCTTACCATTTTTAGAATTTTAGACTTGTCCAAAATCAAAGGGGTAGCAGACTACAATATGAAGTAAGTGCAATTAAAAAAGAGGCATCCAATATGATAGAAAATATTGTTGATAAAGAAGAAGTTGCTTGTTACAAGTAATTTCTTCTTTTTCCACAATTTTTTCTCAAGTATAATATCATTGGGGTGTAAAAACAAGGGATTGTACAGAGAAGGGTTAAATATGCATTAACAATAGTTTTGCACTAACCCCTCAAAGTTCAGTGTCTCTCTCTTTTTGGGCCAATCCATATTTTGTTCCCTGGAAATAAGGGTCAAAAGACTGGGTTTGTAAAATGTTCTAAAAATGCAAATGAACTACCTAGAAATGTGTAAAAAACTGGTTCTATTAAATGTTCTGAAAACACAAATGAACTACCTGGAAATGGGTCAAAAGACTGGTTTTATGTATTGTTTAAAAAAGCGCTAATAAACTAACCTCATTCATTTGAGACATGGAGTTACATCGTTCATAGCACTGGAAAAGATATCTAAGAACTAGAATTTCTCCTGCACTGTTAGTGTTCTGTAGTTTCCCTATTCTAGTCTGAATCACATCAGTATTAGGCTCTGACATTAACAACCTTTCAAATACAGCCTGAAATAGGAAGCAAGATGCATTTAACAGACAACAACAGATATCTTAGAAGAACAGCTTTACCTGCACTATAAGTTTTCTGTCGTTTCCCATTTCTAGTCTGAATTACCTGACTACAGTCATGACTTGTTAATCCGGACACTTTGGTTCCCTGTGGTATTGTCCGTATTAAGCGTATTTCTGGATAAAATATCCAACCTCATGTGCTTTTGTATTATAGCCCAGGTAAGAGAAAATGTTGTAACGATAATTATGGTATTCGTCAATTAGGACAGTTTTATATTTCATGGTTGATACCAAACTGTTAAATCTAAAAATGATGGTTTGTTATCGCATTTGATTTGAAAAGTAAAACCTACCTGTTGTGTGAAAAACAAGTCCATTTTATCTTTTTGTAAAATATATCAGTAATGTAAAATGGTTCGGACAGCCAACTAAATCATAGATAATGACAAGGGTAAAAATTCTCACGGGGTATGCGTCTTGCATGTGTCAACTCCTGAAACTCTCCCAAACATAGCCAAACATCTGGTAGTGGTGCCTTTAATCACCTTTCCACCCCAAAGTAAAATAAATTGCACCTAAAATCGTTCACCTCATATAACTTAAAATATTTGTTTGTTTGATCAGAAAGCCTTAAATTAATTTTGGGTTGTCAGGTAACACGCTTTTGTTTCCCTAAAAAGAGCAGTTTTTTTAACAGGTAACTTTTGAGATTGGGGTTTTGACTTGTTGGTGACAAATTGGATGGATTTTTCTAGTGTTGCCCAAGGAAGTGCTGGTTTTAATTTTCTGAGAGAAAAAAAGGGTAAGTTAAATGAACAGTACAATTGCTATCGACATACTTGTCAGGTCATCACCTAGACACACACCGGGTATAAGGTGTGAATGTCTGCTATCAACTCTGACCAGACGACAACTTTGTTTATCCACACATGTAAATGGTCCAATCAAAACAATACGTTCAGACGGGTTCGATCCGGATAATTGAATCAAATTCATTCTGATTTTTAATATTTCATACTCGATCATTCTGTCCTGTTCCATAACACAAATTTCCGGATTACAAGGTACAATTTATGAACGACAAGAGCTTTGTCCACAGGACACAGATGCCCCCTCCGGTAGCTTTGATAATAACAAAGAGCAATAACTCCAAAATTATGCAAGCAAGAGTTGGGGTTCTAGTGCACTGCACTTCTCCTCAATGAGGTCTATCCACCTATGAAGTTTCAAGTTGATAGCTATTAAACTTTCAGAGATATGACCTGGACAAAATGTAAGTCTTTAAAATAACAAAGGGCAATAACTCCAAAATTATGCAAGCAAGAGTTGGGGTTCTTGTGCACTGCACTTCTCCTCAATGAGGTCTATCTATCTATGAAGTTCCAAGTTGATAGCTATTATACTTTCAGAGATATGCCCCAGACAAAATGTAAGTCTTTAAAATAACAAAGGGCAATAGCTCCAAAATTATGCAAGCAAGAGTTGTGGTTCTTGTGCACTGCACTTTTCCTCGATGAGGTCTATCCATCTATGAATATTCAAGTTGATAGCTATTATACTTTCAGAGATATGCTCCGGACAAAATGTAAGTCTTGAAAATAAAAAAGGGCAATAACTCCAAAATTATGCAAGCAAGAGTTGTGGTTCTTGTGCACTGCACTTCTCCTCAATGAGGTCTATCTATCTATAAAGTTTCAAGTTGATAGCTATTATACTTTCAGAGATATGCACAAGACAAAATGTTAGTCTTTAAAATAACAAAGGGCAATAACTCCAAAATTATGCAAGCAAGAGTTGTGGTTCTTTTGCACTGCACGTTTCCTCAATGAGGTCTATCCATCTATGAAGATTCAAGTTGATAGCTATTATACTTTCAAATATATGCTCCGGACAAAATGTAAGTCTTGAAAATAAACAAGAGGACCAGAAAGGCCCTAAAATCGCTCACCTGACTAATGTAAGATGATTCAAAATTTTGCCAACACTTTTGAAAAGGGTCACCCAAGGAATATTCATTTAAGTTTAGTTGAAATTGGCCCAATGGTTACTGAGGAGATGTTTAAAAATTTCAAAGTAAAAAAACTGCCTCGCCCTGCCACGCCCATATTTGGGCGTAAATCAAAATTCTGCAAACACCTTTTGAATAGGGTCACCAAAGGAACATTCATGCCAAGTTTGGTTGAAATTGGCCAAATGATTACTGAGGAGAAGATATTTAAAGATTTCTAAACAAGAGGGCCGTTGGCCCTGGGGCGCTCACCTGAGATAAAGGCTCTTTTTCTTTCAACAGTCTAGTTTCATGTTAAGGTTAGGATTATGAAACAAGTGGGCCACAATTACATATAAAGACTATGAACCTGGGAATCCAAAAGTCCGAATTACAAATTCCAAGGCTTTAGTGCCGATTTGAAAGAAGGAAAAAACTTTTTCCATGGGTTATAATTTCAGAAATAAGAAAGAAGTCTGTGAACTGATGCTTCATGCCTATACACACACCCCCCCCCTGGGTCTGCCCAAATAGACCCGAGGATCATGATTTTAGCTATTTTGTAAGAGGTCAATATACTTATGCTTCATGCAAAATATCAAGACTGTACGCCTTCTGGGTCAGGAGGAGAAGTTTCTTAAGGATTATTTTAAAAATTCACTTTTGTTACCATGGCAACCAGAGTTTTTAACGGATTTCAATTCTTTTAGCTATTTTTGAAGGGGACCACCTAAGCAACATCTCTGCCAAATTTGGTTCAAATCGGCCCAGTGGTTTGAGAGGAGATGTCATTTAAAAAATCTTTCTTTATTTCTATATAAACCCCACCCCCCTGGGGCTCCGCCCCTGGGGACCCGAGGATCATGATTTTAGCTATTTTGAAAGAGGTCAATATACTGATGCTTCATGCAAAATATCAAGGCTCTACGCCTTCTGGGTCAGGAGGAGAAGATTTTTAAAGATTATTTTAAAATTTCACTTTTGTTGCCATGGCAACCAGAGTTTTTAACGGATTTCAATTCTTTTAACTATTTTTGAAGGGGACCACCTAAGCAACATCTCTGCCAAATTTGGTTCAAATCGGCCCAGTGGTTTGAGAGGAGATGTCATTTAAAAAATCTTTCTTTATTTCTATATAAACCCCACCCCCCTGGGGCTCCGCCCCTGGGGACCCGAGGATCATGATTTTAGCTATTTTGAAAGAGGTCAATATACTGATGCTTCATGCAAAATATCAAGGCTCTACGCCTTCTGGGGCAGGAGGAGAAGAGATTTAAAGATTATTTTAAAATTTCACTTTTGTTGCCATGGCAACCAGAGTTTTTAACGGATTTCAATTCTTTTAGCTATTTTTGAAGGGGACCACCTAAGCAACATCTCTGCCAAATTTGGTTCAAATCGGCCCAGTGGTTTGAGAGGAGATGTCATTTAAAAAATCGTTCTTTATTTCTATATAAACCCCACCCCCCTGGGGCTCCGCCCCTGGGGACCCGAGGATCATGATTTTAGCTATTTTGAAAGAGGTCAATATACTGATGCTTCATGCAAAATATCAAGGCTCTACGCCTTCTGGGTCAGGAGGAGAAGATTTTTAAAGATTATCTTAAAATTTCACTTTTGTTGCCATGGCAACCAGAGTTTTTAACGGATTTCAATTCTTTTAGCTATTTTTGAAGGGGACCACCTAAGCAACATCTCTGCCAAATTTGGTTCAAATCGGCCCAGTGGTTTGAGAGGAGATGTCATTTAAAAAATCGTTCTTTATTTCTATATAAACCCCACCCCCCTGGGGCTCCGCCCCTGGGGACCCGAGGATCATGATTTTAGCTATTTTGAAAGAGGTCAATATACTGATGCTTCATGCAAAATATCAAGGCTCTACGCCTTCTGGGTCAGGAGGAGAAGATTTTTAAAGATTATCTTAAAATTTCACTTTTGTTGCCATGGCAACCAGAGTTTTTAACGGATTTCAATTCTTTTAGCTATTTTTGAAGGGGACCACCTAAGCAACATCTCTGCCAAATTTGGTTCAAATCGGCCCAGTGGTTTGAGAGGAGATGTCATTTAAAAAATCGTTCTTTATTTCTATATAAACCCCACCCCCCTGGGGCTCCGCCCCTGGGGACCCGAGGATCATGATTTTAGCTATTTTGAAAGAGGTCAATATACTGATGCTTCATGCAAAATATCAAAACTCTACGCCTTCTGGGTCAGGAGGAGAAGATTTTTAAAGATTATTTTAAAATTTCACTTTTGTTGCCATGGCAACCAGAGTTTTTAACGGATTTCAATTCTTTTAGCTATTTTTGAAGGGGACCACCTAAGGAACATTTCTGCCAAATTTGGTTCAAATTGGCCCAGTAGTTTAGGAGGAGATGTTGTTTAAAGAAATTGTTGACGGACGACGCACGACGCACGACGCACGACGCACGACGGACGACGGACGGACGCCGGACAAAAGGCGATCACAATAGCTCACTTGAGCACTACGTGCTCAGGTGAGCTAATAAAAAAATGCCCCAACCTGCCACGCCCATACTTGGACATCAATCAAATTTCACAAACAACTTTTGAAAAAGGTTCACCCAAGGAACATTCATGCCAAGTTTTGTTGAAATTGGCCCAATGCTTACTTAGGAGAAGATATTTAAAGATTTCTAAATAAAAAACGGCCATGCTCATGTTTGGGCGTCAATCAAATTTCCTAAACCAATTTGAAAAGGGTCACCCAAGGAACATTCATGCCAAGTTTGGTTGAAATTGGCCCAATGGTTACTGAGGAGAAGATGTTAAGAGATTTCAAAGTCAAAAACTGCCCCACCCTTCCAAGCCCTTATTTGGGCATCAATCAAAATTCTAGAACAACTTTTGAAAAGGGTCACTCAAGGAACATTCATACCAAATTTGGTTGAAATTGGCCCAATAGTTACTGAGGGGATGATGTTTAAAGATTTCAAAGTCAAAAAAGTCCCCGACCCTGCCAAGCCCATATTTGGGCATAAATCAAAATTCCAGGAACAAATTTCGAAAAGGGTCACCAAAGGAACATTCATGCAAAGTTTGGTTGAATTTGACCAAATTGTTACTGAGGAGAAGATGTTTAAAGATTTCAAAGTCAAAAACTGCCACGCCCTGCCACGCCCATATTAGTGGGTCAATCAAAATTCTGCAAACAACTTTTGAAAAGGGTCACCCAAGGAACATTCATGCCAAGTTTGGTTGAAATTGGCCCAATGGTTACTGAGGGGAAGATGTTTAAAGATTTCAAAGTCAAAAACTGCCACAGCCGGCCACGCCCATATTTGGGCATAAATCAAAATTCTGCGAACAACTTTTAAAAAGGGTCACCCGAGGAACATTCATGCCAAGTTTGGATGAAATTGGCCCAATGGTTACTGAGGAGAAGATGTTAAAAGATTTCTAAGTCAAAAACTGCCACGCCCTGCCATGCCCATATTTGGGCATAAATCAAAATTCAACAAACAACTTTTGAAAAGGGTCACCCAAGGAATATTCATGCCAAGTTTGGTGGAAATTGGCCCAATGGTTACTGAGGAGAAGATGTTTAAAGATTTCTAAGTCAAAAACTGCCACGCCCTGCCAACCCATATTTGGGCATAAATCAAAATTCCACGAACAACTTTTGAAAAGGGTCACCCAAGGAACATTCATGCCAAATTTGGTTGAAATTGGCCCAATGGTTACTGAGGAAAAGATGTTTAAAGATTTCAAAGTCAAAAACTGCCACGCCCTGCCACGCCCATATTTGGGGGTCAATCAAAAAACCGCGAACAACTTTTGAGAAGGGTCACCCAAGGAACATTCCTAATAAGTTTGGTTGAATTCTGCCCAGTGGTTACTGAGGAGAAGATGTTTAAAGAATTGTTGACGACTTCCGACTTCCGACGCACGACGGACAAAAAGTGATACCAAAAGCTCACCTTGAGCACGTTGTGCTCAGGTGAGCTAAAAAGGGCAATAACTCCAAAATTATGCAAGCAAGAGTTGTGGTTCTTGTGCACTGCACTTCTCCTCAATGAGGTCTATCTATCTATGAAGTTTCAAGTTGATAGCTATTATACTTTCAGAGATATGCTCCAGACAAATTCGGGACGGACAGAAGGAAGGAAGGACGGACGAACAAAGGCAAATCTATAAATCTATAACACCCCCCCCCAAACATTAAGAAGTGGGGGCATAAAAAGTGTGTTCCCATAAAAAAAAATCTGGATTGCGAATAATTTGGTTAAACAATCTCCGTATAATCATGTCCAGACCGTATTTGGTTTCATCATTAAAATCCTTTCAAACACAGCCTGAAATAGTGAGTGAGATTGATCTGAAAGTGTAGTTTGGTACAGGTCCATGTCTGAATCTCCTGAATATTTGGCTATGATATTAACCCATTCCCACACAATGACACTTTTTGACCCCCCTCCTTTAGAAACTTTAGAAAACATTGTAGAAAAGGAAGAAATTGATTGTTACAAGCAATTTCTTCTTTATCCACAATGTTTTCTGTCTCAAGAGACAGAAAGGTTTGATATTTCAACAAAAAAATTATCTTCTGCAACTTATTTGAACTTCGATCACTCTAGAATTTTGTTGTCTGGTAATGAATTAACCAATTCCCACACAATAACTCTTTAGCCCATTCCCATAGAATGACACTTTTTGACACCTCTCAAGAAAAACAATTAGGAAATCATTGTGTAAAGTGAAGAAATTGCTTGCAACAATCAATTTCTTCATTTTTCCACAAGGTTTTCTACCAAAAAAGTTGAAAAAAACTTAGGTTTCATAAACTGATCTAATGCTGCCTGTCAACTGCCTAGAAGGGTTAACTTATTACCAATCAACTCAATTTTAGAATGGTCCAAATTCAAAGGGTTTTACCTACATCTTCTTATCCCATTCCCAAACAATGATGCTTTCTGATGCCTCTCAAGAAAAAAATAGGGTAAAAATTGTGTAAAATGGAAGAAATTGCTTGCAAAAAGCAAATTCTTCATTTTGCACAATGTTTTCTACCCAGAAAGTTGAAAAAATCCAAAATTCCTTAAATGTCTAATTTTCGTCTGCAACTTCTTTCAATTTGGACCACACTTAAATTTTGATGTCTGGTAATTGGTTAAAGTTTAAATTAAAAGAATGTGTTCCCATGTTAGGTAGAAAACATTATGAGAAATAATGGAATTGCAATGTTTTCCGTAGCTCATTTTCATTTACAGGTTAAATGAGGAATTGTGTGGTTACTGGTTAAAAGACTAAAATTTCAGACAACACACCAACCTGTTGAATAGTCTCCAAATCCAGCCAAGTTTGTCCGTTCATACTTTCAGCAAGACCTGACATGTAGACACAAGTTTCTGGTCGCTCTTGTTCATCTGAGGCCTCTGCAAAGTTTTTACATACCATCAACAACATTATTAACAGCTCAAACTTTGAATATATTTGAACAATGTTCATAAAATAGGTCAGTATGGCCCTTCATTAATGATTACTCGCCTGAATTTAATTAGACAAGTGAACGTTAAATCAACAATCTACCTTGCAATGTTCTTATATTATTTGCTTAACCAATAACCATACAATCTCCTATTTTTACATGTCAAAGAAATAACAACTGTTTTGTTGTCTGGACTCCCCCTACAACTTAGATCAGTCTAAAATGTTGTCTCTAACAGAGTCACTGCCATAGTTGAGAGACTTTAATATCTTAACACTTTCCTGGTTAATTCCTGGATTTTACGTCGCTGCAATTTCATACTTGAGGAAACATTGTGGAAAAAGAAGAAATTGCTTGTAATAAGCAATTTCTTCTTTTTCCACAATATTTTCTACCCTATTGAATGATTATATTTCAAATCAGTATGAATTAAAATTGTCGTCTGAAAAACCTATCAATTCGGACCAGTCTTCAATTTCAAAAACAGGAAAGGGTTAAAATAGAATTTCTAAACCTTTGTCATTTTAGAATGGGTTAACCATTCCTTCACAATGACAATTTTTGACACCCCTCAGGAAAATCAACCAGGAAAATTTGTGTAAAATGAAGAAATTGCTTGTAACAAGCAATTTTTTTCATTTTACAAAATATTCTACCAAGAAAACTGAAAAAATCTAAAATTCATAAAATTTGAATTGTCGTCTTCAACTCCTTTCAACTTGGACCAGTTTAATTTTTTGCCCTCTGGTAATGGGTTAATTGATTGAATGAGCAAATAACTATATCCCTGTTAAATGGCCATCTGATAGAAGCAATGTCATTAGCTAACTCAATTCTTAGAATATCTTCTTGATTTTCTTTCTATTTCGAAATAAATACACATTTAATCTATTTGGCCTATTCTTATTGTTGTAGAAATGTATCTGAGAAACTCACTGGATACAAAAATAAACTAATTTCATTATTTTTTAATATTTCAACAATCAATACTTAAGAATTTGAATGATGTAACTGTAACAAAAAATCCTGAATTGGATTCAAGCTCACCTGTACAAACCCGGGATTTCACTTTGCTGTGATTTGATACTTGAGAAAGCATGCAACAAGAAATTTCTCCTTCTGCCACAATTTTTCTACCACATAGGATGGTTTCATTTCAAATAGTATCCAATTTTCATTGTCATCTACAACCTTTTCAATTTGGGTTCAAGCTATTCAGGAAAATTTTGCAGCCAGAATGTAATTCAAAGTTTTTTTAAGACAACACATACTATATCAAAGTATTCCATTTATCATATAATCCCATGGCCAGGTGGTTAGGACATTTACTTTGGAAGTGAAAGGTCGAAGATTTGAATCCTGGTTGAAGCTGGCTCTCTGGGTAAAACCTGACGCGGCCAGTTGGTGAGCAGCCGTCTATTTAAATGAATGATTACCTATAGCCCTTTAGATAGGGGTGAGATTACAATAAAAAAAGCCTTTTGTATACCAACAAAATCTGACAATAAAAAGGTAAAAGAAAGCCAAGAAAATGGTATAAAAAATAGCCTTTTCATAATCAAAATACTTGTAATGTCCTTTTCTGTGTGTGACATCCTTTTACAGGAAACTAGAGGCGATTGAGTGCCTGATTCGCTCTACCAACCTGAATTTACTTGTCATTTATGAGAAATTTGGTTGAAACCATCCCGTAGTATGCAAGAGTAAGATTTGTAGTAATTTCAGTATATACCATATATGGAGACAAGTCCTTAAATAAAAGCCATATGATGGAATCTGACAAAGAGTCACCAAAGGATTGTTATGTGATATTTGTTGAAAACTTCTATAATCGTTTGTAATCACTGTATACTATATATGGAAATTAGCCCTATCCATTTAAGCCAATCAAGAAGAAAATTTGTAGGTATATAACAAATGGCTTTACAAGTATACACTATTGGTCAGCCCGATTAGCTCAGTTGGTAGAGCACTTGACTTCAAACCTCAAGATCACGGGTTCGAGCCCTGGGCTGACCATATCAACTAACAAAACTAATTGTCTTTCGGATGAGACGTTAAACCGAGGCCCCGTGTGACGATGCTATCCATCGAGCATGTTAAAGAACCAGGCGGAGCTCTCAGCAGTTTCGTCCTGTACCCTTGCACTATCCCCCGTAACAACTAACCGTCTTCTGGGGGCGTCGCTCATATGGGCATGTGCTACGGTAGCGACAATAAATAAACAGAAATAATAATAATACACTATTGGGTTACCATTATCCAATGTGATAAGAAACACATTCTCTATCAGATGACTGATGGCTGTTTTCACTTGTGTTAGCGCTCTGATTTCTTCCTCATTCAAAGAATCTGTCTGAGTATCTGTTATACTCTCTTGACTACTGTAGTGTTCTATCACTGTAAATACATAACCTAACTATTCAACTGTGTATATCAAAATAACTAATGCTCTAATCATGATATTTAACCCATTCCAACTCAATCCCTCCTTTTTACACCTCTTAAGAAAAAGCTTTGGAAAACATTGTGGAAAATGAAGAAATTGCTTGTATTAAGCAATTTCTTCATTATCCACAATGTTTTCTATCGAAAAAGATGAAAAAAATCATAATTCCATCATCTTGAAATTGTCTTCTTTCAATTTGGACCAGTCTAAAATTTTGTTGAGTGGGAAAGGGTTAAACCCATTACCAGATGACACAATTCTATACCAGTCCAAATAGCAAGAGTTTCAGACGACCATTTAAAGTCTATGGAATTTAACCCATTACCAGACAGCAAAAGTTTAGATTGGTCCAAATTCAAAGGAGTTGCAGATGACATTTTAAAGTTTATAATATTTTAGATTTTTTCAACTTTCTTGATAGAAACTATTGTGTAAATTGAAGAAATTGCTTGAGACAAGCAATTCCTTCATTGTATACAATGTTTTCCCAATTGTTTTTCTTGAGGGGAATTAACTAGAGGCACTTGAGCGCCTATATTGCTCAACAGATCAGAATCTACAGATACAAAGAAATAGCTTGTTTCTATAGAGAAAGACAATGAGTTTTAATATTCAATCAAATTGCATTTTTTAATACTTTTTGACCAGTCTGAAATTCTTGTAATGGGTTAGAGCAAGCAAATTGGTTGTTACCCACAATGTCACCTGCCCTAAAAAGACTACAAATTTTTAACTGTCAAAAGGTTGAAATGCACAAGTGAAATGTATTTTCTTTCAATTTGGATCAATCTAAAATTTTGTCATCAGGTAAAGGGCTACAGGATAATGATAAAACTTTCTTTTTAAACAAATGAAGAAATTCTTGTGAAAAATATTTTAGTCTAGAAAAGGTACAAAGGAAGAGGCTGAAATGCAATATAGTTTACTAAATCAGTTGAATTTATTACTTCCATTTCATAACCCTTACAAACTTATGCCAATTACGTTCAAAATCTTCAATTTATCAAATTCTCTTCAAAAACTCTAATTAAAGGTCATCTAAAGATATCCATGATAAAACATGTAGAATTCAAATGACATCCATTTGATACAGATAAAGGAGGAAACCTTTACTGATTTTCATAATTCAATTTATGGAAAAAATGCTCTCTCTCAGACCTATGTTATTCACCTGACAAAAAGTTTTTAACTTTCGCAAGCTTAACCAATTACTAGATGATTTTTACACTGGTCAAAGTCAAAATTTCAAACTGAGTTAAATTTGGAAAATAATGTCAAATAAGATAAAGATCATTGCGAGAAAAGGAGAAATTGCTTGCAACAAGGAATTTCTATTTTTCTTCAAAGTTTCAATAGTCTCATTGGAGATGTCATGTAAAGAAATAGTTGACACATGACAGATGCCGCACAGAATGTGATCACAAATGCTAACAACTTTGTGCTCAGATGAGCTAAAAATAAGATACTGACAATATAGGTTCTTTCTAGAAGACTTAAGTAAATAATATAGCAGTGTTTCAGAATTCCTAAAGATTTTGATCTACCACTGGCTAGCACAAAGGTAAAACTTGTCCCGCCCAACTTCCTCTTACAGAAAGTTGATTTTAGTTATAAAACAGACAAATATTGCAAAATATATGGACAATAACATATAAAAAAAAGGTTAGTTGGAGACCTAAATATTGGCCTACAGCTTATATCATCTGTGAATAGAATGTTTAGGTTGCAAATCCTAGAAAAATGTTTGTTGTAAATGTCCAACAATGTCAGAATTCAAAGATCACCTCTTATCCCTTTCCTTCAAAATGACCCTTTTCAATGCCACTACAGAAAAAGGTCTTAAAAACATTGTGGAAAATGACGAAATTACTTGTAACAAGCAATTTCTTCATTTTCCACAGCATTTTCTACTATAAAAAGACGAAGATTTTTTTTTCATTCCATCAACTAGGAATTGTCCTGTACAACTACTATGGTAATGGGTTAATGTATGATTTGATTGGTCTTTCAATTTTAGATTGACAGCCGCAATCTGTCAACTGCAATAGAAGTTAACCCATTCCCATACATCAAAATTTTAGACCAGTCCAAATTGAAAGGAGCTGCAGACAACAATTTCATGTTGATGTAATTTTAATTTTTTTCGTCTTTTGTGGTAGAAAACATTGTGGATAATGAAGAAATTGCTTGATACAAGCAATTTCTTCATTTTCCACAATGTTTTCCAAAGCTCTTTAACTGCAGGGCGTAAAAAGGAGGGCTTGAGTTGGAATGGGTTAAGGTGAAAACAAGAGTATGAATATAATTATAACATACCTGATTTTTGTTGTTCCTGTTTACTGGCAAACAGTTGTGCCTGGTCAATACTTGGAAAGAGTGCTGCAAATGGATTGTTTTCTATTCCATTACCTGCCATGGCTGCAAAAAAGTCTTTTCTTAAATCACTAGAAGTCATCAAAATAAACAATTGATGCAAGAAAATAAATAGGATAATGCAGTGGAAGAAATGAATAGTTGTTTTGTGAAGAAAAAAAGTTCCAACTAATTAACCATTAAATGCAAAATAAATTGCATGTTACACATTTTCTAAACACTTTTTTCTATTTAAAGAAAAGCTGACTTTCGAACATTTTGCAAACAAAGGGTGATGTTACCCTACTCCTATTTTGCATGCTCACTTTAGCATATGACTCATTTCTGTTTTACAACAGTTAAAACAAAGGAATTGAGGTCCTGAATGTTTCCATGATCCAGATGTGATCATGTTTTTGATAAGATCATTGTAAAGTGTTGGAGGTGTGGCCTGGAAAAAGTTGTCATCTGGTTGGAATACTTTGATTGGATTTTTTGTCATCTGACTTTAAAAGTTGTTGTCTCAGATGACAGTACTGTCATTACAGAGACCCCCCCCGAGATGCCTCAATTACAGGAAAATTCAACTGTATGATTTTATCTAATTAGGCTTGAAGTTCAACATTGTTTTTAAACAATAAAAGTTTAAATATTCAGCTGAAATATCGACCAGTTGAACTGTAAATCTGTGACATAGAGATGGCGTAATTCATGACACATGCATTGTTTATAACATGGAAGCATACACACAACTTCAGAAAGGCAGGAGTTTAAAACATTATCTTGGAGCGTTTAGGATGGATATTATTTGAATGGGGAAACTTTTAGAAATGGTGACCAGGCATCTAATCTCATTCAAGATCTGTCCATCATGTGATATTATATAGATGGCATTGACTTTGGGTTGTTTTAGCTGCAAAATAACAAACTCGTCAGAAAATCTTCAACACTATAGTTCACTAACCAATAAGAAAATAAATCTAGATATATCATATTCGATAATCAAGGTAGGTCTTTGTTGTTTAAGGTTTAAGTTTTAGATGTTCTTTTATATTCTTAAGTTCCTTATTTGGGCATAAGAAATAAAATTCATTTCAAGGGTCAACCCCTCATCCCAGTACATATCTTTATCATTATATTCTATATTGCATTAACTTATCATAGACATTTTTTGTCTAATTCATTTTTAACATTGGTAGCAGGCTAAAAAGAATAGATGGTTGGTGTCTTAATATGGAAAAGTTCATTAGGCTTACCTTTGGAATTCATCTGGTTTGCCTTTGGCTCACCAGATAAATTCCTGCACCTTACTTGAAAAACATTTCCATATCAAGACCTCAACCATCTATCCTGTATACATGTTATAAGTTAGTTTTATGAAAGTCAACATTAATTATTTTTCAGAATAAATGAAACAAACTTTATCCAAAATCATAAGGCCACATGAATTGAAATTTTAGGAGTCTCTCCTTTTTCAGTATGTTAAAAAAGGATTCATTACCGTTACCACACAAAACCTGTGCCACAGTTCATGGAAATCATATCTTAACCCATTCCCACTCAATCCCTCCTTTTTACGCCCCTCAAGAAAAAAGCTTTGGAAAGCATGGTAGAAAATGAAGAAATTGCTTGTAACACGCAATTTCTTCATTATCCACCATGTTTTCTATCCAAAAAGACGAAAAAGTTTAAAATTCCATAGACTTGAAATTGTCGTCTGCAGCTTCTTTCAATTTGGACCAGTCTAAAATTTTGTTGTGTTGGAATGGGTTAATTGAAATGTACATAGATAGAATAATAACAGAAAAATTGGAAAATTGTAATCAGAATTCCATTTGGATCATATTCTCTACAACTTAATAGCTATGTACTGTATATGCAGATGGAATAATAAAGGAAAAGTATTATCAAAAGTCTATTTGGCTCATATTCTCTACCAAATTATAGCTATAAGTAAAAGTGAAAAATGAGAGCAAAGCCAGATAAGTAATGGAATTTTAACACTGAACTTAAACATAGATGATGAAAGTAATATTATTGAATAGATATGGTTGTTTCCCTAACTAGACTCGTTCTAATCAAATTTACGTGGAATTACCAATAAAAATCTATCAACACATTACCACACAATGGCGCTTTTAAACACCTCTTGATATGACAGTAATGGGTTATCAATATTTCTTCTATGTATTTCCCTTTGACTATTGACCCTGAAATGTTAAATATTACTACACTTTAAAAACAGTGAAAGATGTAATTGAGAGTACAGCAAGTATCTTTAATTTTGTATTTACTTTTCTATGGAGTTCACAATTGCACACTCATGAATCTTTGGTATTTGATGAAAACATAAGAAAATAAGAGAGCCATTTTCATCGTAATGATGAATTCTGTGGCCCTGCCTAAGGACATAAGTTACTGCCTAATTTGGACTATCTATAATATAGTGAAAAGGGCAAACTTTGAAAGCACATCAAATCCCTGACGCATAATCTAGTTTGAAGAGTGTTCATGATTGGCCTTTAATTTGATACCAGGAATGATAGTGATATCATTAGCACCAAAATCTTCAACTTTGCTGTGTTGAACTGATCTACTTTCATACTTCTCCAAGTTTGACTGACCTCTAACTTAATAGTTCTATGTGAGAATCATTGCAACACTTGCACACAGTGCAGCAGTGGTCTACCAATTATACATATACTGTTACTGTATAAAATTTGGGTCACTTTTTATTAACTACACATACAACACTTGTAACTAAAGTAGCCACTGAGATTTTGGGACTTAGCTTCATAAATGCGCAATGTATGCAAGGTATACAATCATTTCGTACCATAACCATTTCGTACCATAATTTCAATGGTTATTTCGTACCAAACAATGGTAATTTCTTACCATGGGTTGGTCATTTCGTACCAAAGGATTGGTCATTTTGTACTATTTCGTACCACAAATAAACAACTCAATCAAGTTCATAGAATTTGATAATGAGATTGTTTGTCAATTTTTGCCACATGGTAGGTAAGATCAGTTAAGATCCAATTATTGAAGGGTGAACCATTGTTGATTGCTTAATTATGATTAGATTGGCGTTTGCCTTTCATTTGACTGTCACACTTTTTTACACCCCATCAACAAAAATACTTGGGAAAACATTACTGGTAACAAGCAATTTCTTCATTATCACATTGTCTTAATTGATTTTCACTTGTTTAATGATCGATAAATCAGATAAAGCAAAAACCTTATTAAAAATATTTTCTTATTTATTAATTTTGAATGTGTTACATTTTCATTCAAATAATATAAGATTTTTTTTCTAAACATGATACGATATATTCAACGTATGTTACAAATGACTACGACATGGTACAAAATGGTCATAGCATGGTACGAAACAACCAATACCATGGTAGGAAATGACAAATACCATGGTACGAAATGACTAGTATGAAATGGTTATGGTATGAAACGTCCGTAATTTGTATGCAATGGTGGATGCAGCATTTCTGTAAGGGAGGGTTAAAACTTATCAAGGGTGGGGGGTGGGGGTAATTTCACTGTGATAACTAGGTTTATACTTAATTTCCCAATGAAATGAATTATTTAGTTTTACAGAGGGTTCAAGTCCTTGTCCCCAACAGGTATGGTACAAAATGACAAAGATATGGTACAAAGTAACCAACACTATGGTACAAAATGACTACTGTAGTACAAAATAAATATGGTATATGTCTTTATTACATTGAGGTCCAAAAGGGTCGGCCACAGTTTTTGTCAGTGAGTTAGACTTACCAAATGTGACAGTTGTTACAAAAAAAAAAAAAAAAAAAAATGGACCAAGAACGAAAAATTTGATTTCTGTAATATTGACCCTTGTCAATGTGCAATTTATATTACTCCCTATTCTGAAAGCTTATATCAGGATTGTCAGACTTTAAAAAAGGTAATATAATCTAGAGATTTCATTCTACATGTTACTTTATGCATTTATTTTAGAAACGGTGCCAATTATCATACCAGTAACCCCGACCGACCTGAGCTACAACGGTATCGGGTCCGTTCGCCCTTAATATACTTTCGCCCCGGGTCCGTTCGCCCCAAAAGTGGGTCCGTTCGCCCTATTTTTCTATGTTCGCCCCCTATTTAAGGTGAGTTAGAATGAGTATAACTTTTTAGTGTTTATCTGTCAATTCACTTTAATGTTAACTTTTTTTTAAAAAAAAATGCTTTGTCATATAGATAAATGACTCGAACGTTGTTCGAAATTGCATATTCCCGATGTTATTGAAAGTTGCAACTCGTTCGAATTTTGTAATATTCAATTACATCGAACACGCTTTAATATTATAAATTTAGTTGTTTGAAGTCAAACACGGTCATTATGATATAAGAAACTTGATTTATTTCGGTTATCAACGAAAAAACAGTGGACTTGCCAAATCCAAAGACGTTGCAGAAGATAAAATAACATAAAGCGATTTTAAATTCGAACAATGGACCGAGAAAGTTGAAAATATAGTAAGAAAAGGAGGAACTGCATATTATTTGCATTCTCTTCTTTTCTCACTGTGTTATTTTAGCCCGTAAAACGCGAATTTTAGTTGTAATTTGTCAAGACATCATGAGTTTAATATTATGTATATTCTGTCACAGAGAAGAAACTTTTTTTTAGCTGTAAATGAGATGTTTTGCCCACCAAAAATGTATTAACAAGGTTATCACTTCTGAATCAAAATCACGTAACTAATTTTATGTTTTAGCTGTAAATACGTTGTTTTGCCAAACAACGATAACATTAACATGATATCTTGTAAAGCAGAAGCTTGTAACTACAATTAAGATTTAGCTGTAAATACAATGTTTTGCCCATAAACGAGGAATTAACAAGATATTTCCAAAAAATGCAATCTTTTGCAATCAGAGTATTTGTATTTTTTCTTATTTTTTCAAATTTCTTTAGTTCATTGAACGACGATCCCCCACTTTCAGAAGAAATCCCAACTGGGAATACCACTATTCATTATAAAGTTCTCCCTACTGGTAGCAAACGTGGTTCTCTTTAACCTTGTAAGTTCTTTGAATCAATTTTCGCTCACTACAAATTAGATCAGTCTGAAATTTAGTCTAGATATGAGTATAAGTGGAAGAAATTAACTCAATTACAAAACCTAAACTTCTCTTAAAAGAAAAATAAATGTTTACCAGAATATTTCCTGGGCATCTATAGTATAAATAAAAAATAGGGCGAACGGACCCGGGGCGAACGGGAATTAGGGCGAACGGACCCGGGGCGAACGGGAATTAGGGCGAAAAGTAATTAGGGCGAACGTGATTTAGGGCGAACGGACCCGGATTCAGCTACAACAATCTCTTTCTCGAACAACTCCTAGACTGTCAAGTTTCATGAGCGGGTAACTAATGCGAAAAAATCGAGTACCGTCAAATGATTATGAACTTTAAAAGTAGATAAGGCGCTAATCCTTCGATGAATCTCTGCTTTTTGGCTACTTTCGATTTTCACCACGTCATATTTTTGACAGTTTCGTTCATTTGGAGTGCATTGCGTTTTTATGTTATGTTATATCGAATATTACTGAATCCGAGAAGTTGAGAGTTGTATCGATTCGCTCGATTCTAAAATATGTATACGTTGCATTTTAATCGAACAATTTAATTACGAGGTGTTTCTTTTCCCTTTTCCTTATTTAAAATATAAATAGATAAAGGCACAGATAAAAGAACCAATCAATGAAATATCTAATGATAAAAAGTAAAATTATCATTTTCTACGTCTCAGGCGGTGCTTCAGTAAAACATTAATAATACCGACGACAACTGAATCACTGTCAAGGGACGGCGAGCGGCGGCTGTACATATATACTTATTTTTGTTTCTATTGAAAACCGTAAGTGTAGAAACATCACACTTAGACTACAAGCGATTTCAAATTCACATAATCGTTTTGACTTTGCGAATTTTAGCCGGACAAGACAGTATACTCGTGCTCCAAAGATTCTACATCCCGGCAATGGATTTCACACTATAACCTCGACACACCCACAAACTGCGGTAAGAATGAACAATATCAAATTAGATAAAGGGAGAACTTTTTTTATATGAGAATTATGACAAAAGAGACTTTGTAATGCATCATTATATTATCAATGTTCGGACCTCAGATTTTTTTACAACCCGTCAGTTCAAAAAGGCTATAGAGTTAAGCGTGTAAAGACCGTAAATAAACAATAAAGACATCATTATAATTTTATTCTAATCAATGATCAAAGTTGTATTCGAATATTTTAATGTTGTGTACGTGTCGGATTCATAAAAAATTGCGCTCTCCGAGGAACCCGGTGATGATATTGATTTTAGCAGCGCCACCCGTCTCGGTCCATCTATGAATGAATCTGTCTATTTGCTTCCCACTTTTTGTTTCATGTCAAACTCTCTAATATTCTAAAAGATTTCGATGAAAGTTCATGTAGCTGCCAAACTTAGTCCTAGTTGTGGAAAATTCATTTCATTTCGTTTCCAGGCGGTTTGGACAAGTTTTCTCTGGACATTTTTTGTTTTTATCCATTGTCATGATGGACCCGGGCCGACAGATTCATTCGTTGACAGTAGGTAGGCATAGGCCTACAGACGAAAATCAGCGCGCACTTATGCGTTGTTTGACCTAGGTTACACCACTTGTTTATTCTATTTAAGTCATTGCTGTTTACGAAATTAGTTTTCAAAAGAAATAATGTCCATTAACTAGTGCTCTCAGTGTTCTATTTAAACCCTTTGATTTACCTGTAATCCGAAAAGGGTTTTATACCGTCAGACTAGGTTTAAAAAAAATCTATAGATTAAATTCTGAATTCACATTTTAGGCCTCAATCAAATTCAATATTGAACCTACCGAAAGCTGCAATGCATTCATGTATCTACTGAAAGCTGCAATATTTCTTTTAAATGCAGCTTTTGAAAAACAAGTTGATGTTGAAACTAGTCTTTTTTCAAAGCAATATTCACATGTTGTTAATTCTGTTCTGATAATTTCCTCTTATCGGTCTGACTAGCACTGTAAATTGTTTATTAACTTAAATAACCATTTCTTTTCGAATTCAATGATCATCGGACCCACTTTCAAACAAGTTTTTAGACAATTTTTGGCTGAATTCTTTTTTATAAACCCACGAACAAAAATCGAGCACGCAACTATTTTGTAAAGTAGACCCAGAATTATTTAAAAAACAATACAAAAAACATGTAAAATATTTGCTTTGTTTTTACTTGATGGGCATTAGATTTTTTAAAAAATGAAGAGAATAGTTTTTGCTCTGATTGAGCTATATACCCAAAATGCTCAATCACTATAATGTATGAACCCACTTCGCGTATTCATGCAGCGTGGCTAATTATTTAGAGAAACAAACGTATTTTTTTCAATTATTAAAAAGAATGGCGTTTGCAGTTTTATTTGGGGATGCGGTGACTAAGAATTTAACTATATCTGGATAATTAATAGGGAATATTATGTAACGAAAGAGATACAACTTTTTGTGTTTGCTTTTATCTGTGGAGGATTTCCCCCCGAAGCAACGTCATATACGAAATGAAAATGACGTCATCTTAGGCTACCTTATATGGGACCGTACTTTACACAATCTGAAACGGATTTTTAGCTAGCAAAGCGTAAGCTTTGATAGCTTAAGCTAACAGACAAAATTTTGAGGTCGTCTCAAAGTTAAACGACGAGTACAAACTGCCACTAGAGGCTTAACCACCAAATCCGTTAAATGCCTTCGCCATAAGATTAAGTAGTTCTTATGTATTTAAGGAATATTGCTAAGTTTGCATGCAAGTTCATCGCCCTTGTATTTTTAGCTCACTTGAGCAGACCGTGTTCAAAATGACTGATCAGAGACTTCAAAGAAGTTGCAGCCAGCGATTTCAAATTGTTGAAATTTCCAAAATATTTATCTTTAGGTGGAACACAATGTGGAAAATAAAGCAATTTGTTCATTTTCCACATTTTTTCCACAGCTCTTTTCTTGAGGGGTTTACAAAAATAATAATAATTTTATAATTGTAATAACAAGGGACTTAAAATGAATAATAATAATAAAAACATTGTTAAAGACCAAAATGTTGGACACAATACCCTTTATTTCTCTCTCTGTCTCTCTTTCTGTCTCTCTCTCTGTCTCTCCCAGTCTCTCTCTGACTCTCTCTTTTTCTCTGTCTCTGTCCGTCTGTCTGTCTGTCTCTCCCCCTCTCTCTCGCATCTCTTTCCGTTTTTCATAACCTTTACTGATACAAAAACTATTGATAAATCACTTGTCTATTTTTATCTATTTTTTTTACCTTTAAGCTGGTACTCGATAGAGACCCGCGGGAATATTTGACTCTATGCGTGAATTTTCCACCGATTTCCTATGTAAACCAAGTAAAAATCCAGATAAGCCTGTGCATCAATAATGAGTGACATAGATAGATACTGACTCTATAAACCATCAGTGAATCTATGGCTGTCAAAGCTGTTATACGCACATGTTAAATCGCTAATCACGCGGGGGAAGCAGTGGGGACTAAGCCCCACCCCCTCCCCGATATTTCTGTCAAGAACGGCAGTTGACACAGATGACATGATATTTTGTACTATTTTGCATCCACATTTTCTGAAAAGCATGATTTTGATTTCCAGCTGCGATCTGTCAATTATTTGTATGTCAGCCTCATTTTCAATGAACTCACAATCTCACAATATGTCATCTGCATCTTCTTTTCACCCTTTATCAGAGTCTAGGAAAACGTCGTAGAAAATGAAGAAATTGCTTGACATCAGAAATTTCTTCATTATCCGCTATTTCTACCCTTAAAGACAAAGATTTTTAAATTTCACCAGCTTCAACTTGTCGTCTGCAAATTATTTTAATTTGGACCAGTCTAAAATGTTGTGTGAGTGGGTTAAACAAGTTGCATAGGATATATTTCTTTTTGTTTCTCAGAAAGAAAATGAAGAAAATGATGGAAATGAAGACATTGTTTCTAACAGGAAATGCTTTCATTTTTCACACTTTTTTTTCTTGATAGTCGTAAAAACGGCACTGTTTGGGAATTATCTGTTAATACCTACTCCTAATTCGCGACAAGGCGATAAAACAGGTAAACAGGACGATCATTGACGGATGAAGGCTGTCACCGAGAGAATTGACCAAAGAAACATTCGACCAATTAAACAATTCATTTAAGAGATGAAGAGAATATTTTTTTGTTTTCATGGAGGTATGAACCGAAAAACCTAATCACACTGTATGAATCCGCAAAAAATATTCTTTTCATTTCTTATAATTTAATAGCATCGAGCGAAAAAAGCAAAAACTTTACAAATTTTGATTCCTTTTTGTATGGAACTATTTTGTGCGGAATCATACAAAATAACTGCGTGCTCAAAATTTTGTTCATGGAGTGTTTTTTTCGACCAATCAGATCGCCCGTTTTTGATAGACGAAACTGAAAATTAAATTATTTAGATAGAATATTAGCTTTGAACTCCAGCATTGGTCGCCATTTTTATTAAACTTTTTTATTGGTTTGGTGACTTCACTGACTTGTAAATCGTACCTTCAGCTAATTCAAGCTGTAGTTACGACGTTTAGGTCGCGAACCAATCATTCTACTTTTTTGAACTCCGTCATTGGCTACCATTTTTGTCAAACTTTTTTGTTGGTTTGGCGACTTAAACGTCGTACCTACGGCTTATTCAAGTTGTAGTCTACGTTTAGGTGGCAAACCAACCATCTCTCTTTTTTGTTACATTCTACTGGCCATAAAAATGCAAAATACGCCGATAAATATCGAAGCGAAATTTCCTATCGGATTCAGCAGGTAGAGACAACGGGGTAAGTGGGCGTAGCCAGATATTGGTCAATTAACCAAACGCAGTTGTCAATCAAATAACCAGTTGGCCAATGAAATCATTCACTGAGACCAAAAGTGAGTTTTGATCTCCAACACTGGCCTCAATTTTGTTAACCTTTGTTGTTGGTTTGGCGACTTAAACGTCGTAACTACAGCTTGAATACAACTATACTACTTTTTTTGTAATATGCTACTGGCGATACATTTTTTCAAAATAAAGCAGTTCAAAATCGAAGAGGGCCTTACTGTCGGGGTCATTAGGCGGGGCTAACGAATTAAGTGGGCTGGGTCAGCGATTGGTCAATCTATGGATGACGGCTGCCAATGAGAGAATTATTCGATAAAAAAACCTATTTGAACGGCATTTTAAAAGCCTTTTTGTTGATTTGGCGTCTTACACGTCGTAACTACAGCTTATTCACGGTAACCAACCATTTTACCCTTTTTTACATGTTACTAGCCATATATTTTTCAAAAGAAACGCGGTTTTAATATTGAAGGAACTTCCTTGTGGAGATCATTGGGCGTGCCCCTTATTTTAATTCGTACAATAATGAATTATTTAAGAGATGAAGAGAATTTCTGTTGTTTTCATGGAGGTGTGAAAAAAATCACACTGTATGGATACGCGAATCATATAAGTGCGACTGTTTTTTTCGTCCCATACCTCCATGAAAACAGTGAAACTCGATCTAATCATTTTTATTTATGCACTGTCTTCTGTTAACCATACTGTATGTTTATATCATACGTGGTTTTGAATAAAGAGTTTTGTAGTTGTTGTTGTAAAAAATATTATTTTCATTTCTTTTACTTAAGAGACATCAGGAGTAAAAAGCATATATTTTACAAATTATGATACATTTTCTGTGGAACTATTTTGTGCACAAGCATACAAAATAGCTTATTTTGTTCATGCTATTTTTTGATAGACGAAACTGATATTAAAGTATTTTACTGTAAACAAAAGGTTTTTTGAGGAGTTGAAAATGATTAGTCGTCAACAGTAGTCTCTTCCTTTCATCATATACACGGTTTGTAATCCTTTATGTCTTTTGGTAACGTATTTCCAGGCGACAAAATAGTAGTGGTCCAAATTCAATGATTTTACAGACGACAGTTTTTAGTTATTGAATTTATTTTTTCATTTTTTTTAATCATTTTAGGTATTACTGACTTTGCCGAAAATAAAATAAAAGAGTATATATATACTGGAGAAATAAGTTTATCAATTTTTTTCGACCTACATTATTTTTCAACGTAAATGTATAAACCTTATAAAATCAGTATTGTTTGCAATTATTAAAAGCTAACTAACTACTTGTGCATTAAGAGCACGTTTTCCTCGCTTCTAAAGGCTGTCTGACGCAAATTTGCTGAAACACGTTCTGCATGTGCTTCCACATGTACGTGAAGTCTATATCCACAATATCTATCCCAGTTTATTGGTTAGCATCAATAACAAGATAACTCATTAAAGCATGTAAAAAAATTCAAATGGGACGTCGCCCAGGGTTTAACTTAGACCAACGGAACGTAGCCATCGGTATGCTGGCTGGTGGTATGATGGTAAATGAGGTGGCTCAATATTTTGGCGTGAACCAAAGTTCCATTTCAAGACTTAGAACAAAGTGTCGTCAATTTGGCACCGTCAAAGACAGGCCACGTTCAGGCAGGCCACATAAGACTACCCAACGTTAGGACAATTACATCGTGACGTGTTCACGGCGTAATTGCTTCCTCAATAGCACTTTTATAGCCGGTTTGGTCCGAAATGCAACGGGAACACGGGTCTGTGCTCGTACTGTAAGAAACAGACTTCGTTCGGCACGTTTACGCGCACGTCGACCTTACGTTGGCATTCCTTTGACACGTGCACACAGACATGCAAGATTGAATTGGACAAGGGTTCACCGTCGATGGCCAAGACGAATGTGGAATCAGGTCCTATTCACAGACGAATCCCGTTTTAATTTGATGTTTGCGGATGGCAGGGTACGTGTTTGGAGGCGTGATGGCGAAAGGATGGATCCCGCCAACGTCATTCAACATGACCGTTTTGGAGGCGGCAGCGTCATGGTTTGGGCTGGTATATCATACCGTGGCAAGACTGACTTGGTAGCTATTCAGGGAAACTTAAATGCCGTTCGATACTGCACCGAAATTGTCCAGCCAGTGGTATTGCCGTTCTTGCGTCAAGGGCTTGCTACCATCACAATGCCCGTCCATATGACGCTCGGCACACGTTGGACCTTTTACAGACTAATAATGTTGATGTGTTGGATTGGCCAGCCAAATCACCGGATCTGTCTCCGATCGAACACCTTTGGGACCATCTGGGTAGGAGAGTAAGAGACAGGAATGACGTTAATAGCGTTAGAGACCTAGAACGTGTTTTGCGTCAGGAATGGGGTCGTATCCCTATGACCATTAATCGTAGGCTCATTTCCAGCATGAGAAGACGCTGTGATGCCGTTATTGGCGCAAACGGTGGACATACAAGATATTATATATTTGTGTTACTTTTACTTCCCTACCCCTACCATGTTTGACGCTATACAACAAACACGTATGACCTTGAAATCATCTGATTTTTTTAAATACTGTGGCTAACACATAAAAGATCGATGTGTGAAAATATGGTTTGAATCCAAAGCTAGACACCAGAGAAATTGGCTGTAACGTGCGAAATTGCTAAACTTTTTTTCCCTCAGTATATTTATATATATAGGTATTCTTCGAGAATATAAAATACCAATTGCATGGCTCAAAAATTCAACAAAACTCATTTTTCTGCAGATTCAGTATATTTAGTATATTTATTTAAAATTGGAAATTCGGTTTAATAGTCTCATTCTGAGGAAAGAAAGCTTCATTCTTCGAATACAATATGTTCATTTCAACGTTTTATTTGTATTTTTGCCAAACGACATTTGTCTCCGTCTCTATCTGTTATCTAGAGGAACAATGGTCTAATTGGCTCCACAAGCCCATGTGAATCTGGCACCACAGACGCCCACACCAAGTCTGCTACTGAAGCGCTGCACAACTGTATTGATTCCAAAATAGACTCGCTCGTTTATTCCACCCCAGGACGAATCAGATTGGCCATTTAACGCGAACAAGCATTTGTCACAGAAGCTATAGTCCTTGCCTTGTCCGTCGTCAACGACAAGTCGAAAGAACTGATTGCCGATGTAGAGGGTAACCTTATTGACGTGGGCTGCTGTTACATTGTCGGCCCTAAAGCGAGGACCACTGTACGGTAGGCATTTGTCACTTTGGTATATTAGCGCATTTGGATGTAATAAGTCTACTTCAGCATCGTTCTGTTGTGTGCTGGCGTCACCTCCTATATAAGAAATGTAATCAGTCAATTTCGGATTAATACATAAGTTTTTTTTCGTAAATATTCTATCAATTTCGTATAATCTAATGACATTAGCGAAAAAAAAAAAACAAAAAAAAAAAAACAAAAAAAAAAAAAAAACAACACAAATATTTCACAAATTTTGATACATTTTCGTCAAAATACTTTGTGCGCAAGCTTACAAAGTAGCAGTGTGCTCAAAATTTTTTCATGAATATTTTTTTCGGCCTATCAGAACGCTCGTTTTTGATGGATGAAACTAATAATTAAATTATTCTATCGGTGATGTTACACTTGTTAAATAAGTATGTAAATGAGCTAATTTATATGATAACGCATTTTCGTTTCCGTGAAAAGGACGTAACATAATGCACAATGTCATGTTGCAAATGTTTCGAGGAATATCTTATATCGATAAGGTTCAGGATTTGATCGATTTACAGCAAAAAATTACATAATATAAATAGAAAATCAAATCCGTTGTCACATAATACCGAATTTATTGAACTCGGCATCTAAAACAGATTAAACAAGAGCTTTGTCCACAGGACACAGATGCCCCCTCCGGTAGCTTTGATAATAACAAAGGGCAATAACTCCAAAATTATGCAAACAAGAGTTGTGGTTCTTGTGCACTGCACTTCTGCTCAATGAGGTCTATCCACCTGTGAAGTTTCAAATTGATAGCTATTGTACTTTCAGAGATATGCCCCGGACAAAATGTAAGTCTTTAAAATAACAAAGGGCAATAACTCTAAAATTATGCAAGCAAGAGTGGTGGTTCTTGTGCACTGCACTTCTCCTCAATGAGGTCTATCCAGCTGTGAAGTTTCAAGTTGATAGCTATTATACTATCAGAGATATGCCCTGGACAAAATGTAAGTCTTTATAAAAACAAAGGGCAATAACTCCAAAATAATGTAAGCAAGAGTGGTGGTTCTTGTGCACTGCACTTCTCCTCAATGAGGTCTATCCATTTGTGAAGTTTCAAGTTGATAGCTGTTATACTTTTAGAGATATGCCCCAGACAAAATGACAGTCTTTAAAATAACAAAGGGCAATAACTCCAAAATTATGCAAGCAAGAGTTGTGGTTCTTGTGCACTGCACTTCTCTATCCACCTGTGAAGTTTCAAGTTGATAGCTATTATACTTTCAGAGATATGCCCCGGACAATTTCGGAACGGACGGAAGTACGGACGGACGGACAAAGGCAAATCTATATGCCCCCCCCCCACACACACATTAAGTGGTGGTGGCATAAAAAAACCCGAAATAGCCACTTGTTTATCTGTTTATCTCGACTCGGTTAATAAATACGAGATTTCATGACTAGTCTTTCAATGTCTCTTATCTTCATCATATTTTTGGGAAAATTGCTTCCGTTCCTTAAGCATTTAATTGCGTTTTACCGAAACTACAAAAAATTAAACCAATGACACCGGTTTGAGATTTTTTTGGAGGGGAGGGGGGGGGGGGGGTATGAAAAGGTGTAAAATACATAAGGTAAAGATATCCCTCAACCTTATTTCGGTATGAAATCAATCAATTGGTCGCAATTTAGAGACATTTTAATTCATAAAATGGAAATAGCACGTTTAAACGAAATGCTATTTCTACAAAGGAATCCATTGTTGGGTTCAAGATACTTAGAAAATTAATTGTACTTACATCATCGATGAATATGCGGACATCACTGAAAAGCACCTACTGCTCATTTCATTTACTATGTAAACAGCTTTGAATAAGTTCAAGTCAAAAAGTTTTTGCTTGGAAAGTGACGGAGGTTTTTCGTATTTATGGTGGCATAAAACTGCCACCATTTACCTGATAATTGTCACGACAAAATAGCGGATAACGCGTTATTTTGTTCTATTTCATGACAAGTTTTCGTGTTATTGATTTTTTATTATTATTTTTTTACTGTCTGTTAAGATACCAAAAATTAAGTTAAAAGATATTTGTCGCGTTAGTGCTCTGGAACTGAGCTGATTTTGAACAAATTTCGTTAGTTTCTTTGTATATTATAAATGGAATAATATGATGTAACCTATTATTGGATTCTCGCTATAACACGAGTGCTATCCACTAACAAAATCTTGGGATTCGGTCTCATGTAATATTCAATGTTCCTACGTGGCTCGAATCCAATAAAAGATTTGTATCACAACCTTAATCATCTTACCCCAGCCGTTGTTTGTGATACTATCCCCTACATTGAACAACCTCCCTCGTCTTGTGCCACTCGACAACTGCATTTCTACTTTCAGCATTCTTTTACCGCATAATCCTCCGGTAACGCATCCGAAATAATCGCTAGAGCTTTTGGCTGTGATTTTCTCAAAGTCAGCCTGATATAATAAAAATCACATTCTTACTTACATGATGATTGTTTATTTGACGTTTCTTATATACAAATATACATATGCAGTTTAACAAAACAAAACACAACACGTGATATGTACACGAACACGATTACAAGTGTGCTTCCAATAAAGACCGAGCTAGTCCAATCTTCTTGAAATCGCGGAATTCGTTTGATGTTTGAATTCACAATACAGGATTTATTTTTCTTGGTTTTCTAGTTACACATTCGAAATACTTTTACTGAGATGGTTCCAAATGAAAAATTGAACACTGGGTGAAATGACAATAATAAAGAAACCATGTACGTTTGACATGGAAAGAAACGCCGTATTTTCATAAAATAGACAAACAGTAGAAAGACTAGACGAGATGTTTATGGATGTTCGGTCATTTCTGTCACAACTTAAGCAATAACCCGTATAAGAGACACCCGCCGAAAACAATTAGTTGTTAAAGATGGCGCAAGGAACGAGTAAGTAGCCACAGGGAGCTGGTCCTTTAACGTGTTCGGTGTAATGCACCGTCACACACGACCTAGGTTTGAAATCTCACCCGAAAGACAATTAGTTTCTAAGTTGGTTAGGAAAGGGGCTCGCAACCGTGATCTTGAAGTATGAAGTCAGATGCTCCACAATGATACGGATGCTATCTACTGGTAGTATTCTTTGATGCAAAAAAGCATCGAAGAAGAATAGATAACTTGTACACCATACGCAAGAGGGATCATTTTGGAATTACAATAAGTATCGAGCGAAACTTTTCTGTTTTGAGAGATTTTCAAAACTTAGTCCATTTGCATTAAAAACAGAAAAAAAAAAAAAAAAAAAAACACACACACACACAAAAAGGTCACATGATGTAAGTTCAACCGATTGAATTTCTTAATATAGTTCTTTTTACAATCGTTGCCAGAGTTAGATTATCAAGACATGCGCACTGTAGATATTTAGTTTGATATTGGCATTCCAAACCTATCGGTAAAGTAAAATGAAGTTTTAATTCTATGTATTATCATAGGTCAATAGTTTTCTCCTAGGTCTTTTGCATCGCCAGCGTTATGGAAACGTGCAATTTTCTCAAAAAATAACATGGTGACCCCTCCCCCGTTATTTTTCCCCCGAGTATTTCTCACTCCCATTATATTGAAGCTCATGGTGTGAAAAAATAATTTAGAGAATTTATGTATATACTTTTAGAATCAAAATAAATGTTTCATACTAAGTCAAAATGTATCACTTTTGGCATATTTGACCAAGATTGAATAATTTGGTGATTTTTTATCAATGAATCGAAAACTAATAATTATCAAGTTTTTTTTTGCTTTTTCGATGGGCCTTATAGGAACTTTGAATTCGTCTATAGCTCGGTCATCACTTTTCAAGCAACGAACAAATCATGATATACTCTTCTTGGTTTCATACGAGCATGGTTATAGGTTTTAGTTTCATACTTAAAGAAAGAAAACAATTGAAAAATAATTTTGATTTTTTTCACAATTACATATTTCATTATGTTCTTTCCAAAACGGTGATGAATGTTTTAACTTTGCTCAACTATTTCAAAGATGTCTATATGTATATTGTAATATTATGGATATATCTACTTGTATAAGTTGTCTGTAAACGCAAAGTGTATGTAGTATTACTTCCTTGTTTTCCCACAGCATTTTCAAAAAGAAAAAAAACTTTTTTATCTAAATTCTTGGCAACCCATGTACTTACAGCTATCAACACAGATCGACTGCACTCGTCTTTGCCAACAGGTCCGCTCACATTACGTTCGACTCTCACTCCCGGTAAGTATCCCGAAACAGTTCCTTGTGAAAGAAAAAAGATGAAAAAAATGTGTTCGGAAACACTAGAAACCAACCAACGGCTGTTTTTCACTGAAAGAGTGACCTTGGTATCTAAACTTAACCTTGGCGTTCGACAATATTCCTTTTGATTGTGAAAGTTATTGCAATAAATGACGAATATATGAAATATAAATAATAAATTCCTTTTCAAATTGTTAAAAGTTGTTTGCTGCCAGCTCATTAGATTTGACAATGAACTTCATACAATAAAATAATGTTACAGCACTGGCATTTACCCTATACCTGTTCAATATATACATCTACATGTATATTGATATACTAGAAGACTAGGTCTTACTTATTGTATAAGTACAGTCTTTAGTTTGAAGCAGTATAGATCATTTGGCGTTCATTTGTTGTCTGTTATCCTATGTGATTCCTATGACTGTGCATCTAATTTGTGGTTTTATATTAGGCAAGTAGGATGGTTATGAAACTTAAGAAATACGCAATTCTTTTATTAAAACCGATCGACAGCTCTCAAAATCTCATACTTGCTGTAAGCAATTTGAAAAATTTGCGCATTCCTATAAATTATGCATGACAAATACCTGTATTTGAAGTCAGTCTGATGTTAAGTTCGCCGTCGACACAACAGCCTGAACACTTATTTGGAGGTGGCGGTGTTGTACTTGTCGTCACTGAAAAATGATTTGCGACAGCACCTATCGTAAGTTGGCGATCGAAATATTATTCATGCCGTATTAACGGCATTTTGCTCGTTTACAGGCGTTATGGATGAAGAATAGCAACTTATCAGATGAAAAAAGAGGAAATAATGATAATCATACATACATGTATAAGGTAAAGGCTTTCTAAAATGAACCAAAGCCTCTTCATAAAAGCCACTTCAGAAATCAAGTACAAATAATGGGTTGTTAAATGATTTTTTCTCTCTTTCAGCTCCCATATATCACAAGGATCAAAATGATCATTGTGATACAAGGACAAATGAACCATCTGATATATGGACCTTGTTAAGACTGTCATCTGTGTAAGAGAGTCACTATGACAACATACCAGCAGGGGTCGACACTAACTTTGCTTCAATGGGATCCCACAGGAATCCCTTCCTATTACTTCAGGGTTTCCTCCAGATAATCAGGGATCCCTCCTCAATATACATTAACTCATTCCCGCACGATCCTGTCCTACTAAGCCCAACTTGATTAAAAAAATGGCCTTTGAAAATATTGAGGAAAATGAAGAAATTGCTTGTTATAAGCAATTTCTTCATTATCCACAATGTTTTCTACAAAAAAGCAAGCAAACTAAAAAATCAGGAGCATTTGTTGATGCATAAAGGTCTATTGTACTGGAGAAATATTGACAGATCCTGACGGAATCTCTAGCCTGAGATTGCTGGGGTCCCTTCCAATTTTCAGGGATCCTCGGGATCCCGGGACACTGTTAGTGTCGACCGTTGACCAGTGTGCACTTTTTATACTGGTTTGACTTCTACTCATCGGTAATAATTGAGACGTTTCGAATGAGTACCCACAACAGGATGTGTGATTTAGAATTATTTTTATTGTATCCTGCCTTCTTTAGAGCACTGTCATCTACCTCTAAGGCAAGTTGATGATGTGTACTCGCATCGCTTCAAATTGTCGTCCCAGACCAGACCAGCTGGACACGGTCGATTGTCGTATAGTATTCCATTACTGCACATGACATACACGTCACAGTCTAAGCAGGATTGGTAGTCACCGTTTGCAATTCCCTTGCACGACGAAACGCAACCTTTAACAATATGATTGATCGGTTAAGACAGACTGATACAATTGGAAAAAACTCTTTAGGAAGAAAATAGTGATATATAAATTTTCCTTTAATAAAAAGTATTTTGTTCTCCTTTTTTTGAAGAAGTGACCACTAGTTTTTAGTGTTCTATCATTAAAAGTCTATTCTACAACAGTACTCTGAATAGATTATTAGAATTGTACTGACTTTGCATTAAACTAGTTTCCACATTTAACCTATTCCCACCAAATGACACTTTTAAACATCCCAATATGAAAGCCTTTAAAACATTGTGTAAAAAAAGAAATTGCTTGTAAAAAGCAGTATCATCATTATCCACTATTTTTTTAAGACAAAGTTACTAGAGGTTCCATTTAAAATTATCTTCTATAACTTCTTTGAACTTGGACTGGCCTAAAGATTTATAATGTGGTAATGGGATAAAATGGTTTTGTTCTTCTACACCCGGCATTTTCAATAATTCAGAAGCAACTGCTGGAAAAGAATAAAGTGCTTGTTGAAAAGCAACCGTTCCATTTTCTAAGAATGTTTTTTATCAGCTATTTTTTTTCAATAACATTATATCTACAATTTAAAAAAGACATCTCTATGATTTTCTTAGGAAAGGATGTAGTGGTAGTACTGGCGTGAGAAATACCAGGAATCCATTGTTAGATGCTCCAGTCGCCGCGATATAAATGAAATACTGTTAAAAGTGGCGTTAAACCCCATTCATTCAATTCATTTAAGAAAGTTCCAAGGGGGTAAGAGAAGACGGTCTTTGACAGATTAACCCTTTCCTGTACAAACCCTAAATTTTACGTCGCTGTGTTTTTGTTCTTGAGAAAACATTGTAGGAAAGAAGTAATTGCTTGTTACAAACAATTTCTCCTTTTTCCGCAATAATTTCTACCCCACAGGATTGAATTATTCATATATGATTTCGATGAATTTTACCTATAATTTAACACTTTTGGTCTATTTTATGCTATTTTTACAGGAATAAATGGAATTTTCAAAACTGCAATTTCTCCGAAAAATGCATGGAAAGCTTTGCTGTTTCTTCAGTATATTATCTCATTTGTATAATCTTAACATTACATTAATTTAATAAAGATTGAAACACGTAACCAACAGAATCAGACTATCTAAACCCGTGTCATGCTGAATAAAAACTGGGTTTCAAAAATGTCTTTACATCAAAGCACTGAGAGCACTTGAAACCCTCATACTGAGGACAAATAAATACAGCTAAAAAGGTACAAGCAGGTGGTGTAGACTAAGATCAGACTGCACATATGTGCAGGCTGATCTTTGTCTAAACCTCCTGCAAAAAAGGCATTTTCAAGGAGCAGCATGACAAGAGTACATCTAATATTGCAAGATGTATGCTAGTTCTATTTTAGGCTGATCGAAGTCATGCGAATTTCTTAATCTTATGACGTTCAAGTGATTAAGACATATTGTGAAAATAATCGTTCGATGGCTCGCGAACGCCATACCAGATTAAACGGTAAAGAATAAGTTTTCAGCAAATACTTACTAGAACCTTTCACTCCAGATAAAATCACGTTGTTCAAACATAACACTCCACTACTAATTATCAACTTGATCAATATCATTCTGTTCAGAAGGAGAAACCCTGAAAATCTGACCGAAAGATATCTTTTAACAAGGTTTCTTGTTATCATAAAACTGATCATTCTATTGTTTGACTCATCAAGAGCATTGCTGATTTTACTGATATCTAAAATGGACAGGAGGGTTTTCCAAGAAAAGATTGCGTGATCATTGTAAAACAATTAAGATTCATTTTAATAAAAAAAAATGTCTATAATGTAAATTAGACATGCGATTCAATGAATTTATATCCGGATATTCAATTTTGTGATACTTTGTTATATATCGCACTATCTCAAGTTACTACAATATTTTCGGTCTAACGCAGTGCTGCGCGGTTGATACTACCGTAACTACAATGAGGGACATTCCTGTATTATCTTCCCTTTGTCCTGTGACCATTAAATCAGAGGTGTGCCAAATTGTACATTGGTCCTTTTACTTCATTACCTTTGTTTTTTTCCTTGTTCAGTATGGGGAAGTTGCGATTTTTATTTGCCTTTTCTAGTTTTATTATATATACAAATCTCTCGATGGTATTAGTTTATGGTTCAGAAATAACATAGAAATTTATTTTCCAGCTCCAAAGTTTGCATTATACTGCTGAACTTAAAACCAGACAGTGCAAAGAAACCAAGGATAAAGTCCAAGTAGACCAATGTATTTCTAGAGAGTATTCAAGAGAGATAACCCAAGAATGTCTCTCATTAAGTAGTTATCTACGTTGAACTACGGTATCATGGGTATGTATTCTTAGATTAAATATCAACGCGTGACGGCAACTTTCGTTACAATTCAGTTTTTCCTACTTGACCGTGCGTGCGCAGAAAGACAAACACGAACTTTAACAGTAGTAAATCCCTACTGTGGTGATTTACTACGATTTTCGACGGTCAGCATTACGGACCAGGGAAGATAAAGTACGCCTTACCAGAGTGTGAATACGGTCACAATAAAGACAATTTACCCTTCTAGACCTCGCCATTTCTTTTCACAACATCTTTGTCAATAAGTTCAAAATTGAAAATCGAACTACGTTTTTCACTATGTGTACCTCGACTGTCTACGAAGTATGCGTTAAGCTACGAATACCTTACGAATACTACTATTGCCTTGCTTAAGTACGACTAAGTATGTTTAACCCTTCACTGTTTGAACATTTTTAGACCTGTCCAATTTCAAAGGTTTTGGAGACGACAATTTATATTGGGTTTAATTTGAAAAATAACCATTCAGTAGGGTAGAAAATATTGTGGAAAAAGAAGAAATTGCTTGTGACAAGCAATTTCTTCTTATCCCACAATCTTTTCTCAAGTATAAAACCACAAGGACGTAAAAACCAGTGATTGCACAGTAAAGGGTTAACCCTTTTATTCACAGTTGACGCCCCTAAAGAAATGCAATACGGAAAACCTTGTGAAAAATGAAGAAATTGCCTTTCACAACAACTTTCTTCATTTTACACAATGTTTTCTGCCCAGAAAGATGAAAAAATCCAAAATTTCAAAAAAATTGTCATATGCATCTCCTTTCAATTTGAACCAGTCTGATATTTTGCCGTCTTGTAATGGAATAACTAGGCCTTATGTTATCAAAAACTAGCGTTCTGATTGGCCGAAAAAAATATTCGTATCTCCATGGATAGAATTTTGAGCACGCATCTGTTTTGTATGCGCCAAAAATAATTTCATAAAGATGTATCAAAATTTGAAAAATATATGTTTTGAAATAAGGAATGAAGAAAATATGTTTTGTTTTCATGGAGGTAGGAAAGAAAACATAATCACACTTATGTATGAATCTGCTTCGCGTATTTATAAAATTTGATTAGTCTCATTTTTTCCGTTTCAAACCACCATGAACAGATAAAAATATTCTCTTCATCCCTTAAGTGACCAACCCCTAGAATCGTTCTGCATTACCGTAAGCTGAATTGTGTGATCACTCAAAATTGAAGGCTCGCTCGCCACGTCAACTGATCTCCGGTAAGAAGTCCAACCTCGATATTTAACAGCGTTGATTTGCAAAATTACAGTCAGTCAAGTAACAAAGCAATAACATGTTTGATTGCCGACCTAAATGTCGTAACTACAGCTTTCGATGAGCTGTAATCATAACGTTTTAGTCTCCAACCCAATTTTCTACCACATAGGGCAGTTTAATTTCAAATTGCATCCAATTTTCAAGGCCGTCTGCAATCTCTTTCAATTTTGACTGTTCTTAAAAAAAAAAAAAAAAAAAAAAGAAAAGAAAATAAACGGAAAGGGTTAAAAGTTTTGTTCCTTTATTTGTATATTGCAAATGACGGATCGATTGACAAAGCACTTATTTTGAGTTATCTATTCTGGAGCGGTGTACTCAAACATTTATACCAAGCATTATTTTGCGACTTAAACTCGTTACTACAGCTACTTAAGCTTATTCAAACTGCAGTTTCGACGTTTAGGTCGCCAACCAACAACAATAATTGCCGTTAATGTTAGAGGCCAACATTTCGTTTTTGTCTAAACCCATCCCCCATGGTAAAACTTTAAACTCGTCCAAATTGATGAAACATATAGACGACAATTCAAATTTTCTGAAAATTTTCAGTTTTTTTTCTTTCTGGGTAGAAAACATTGTTGGAAATGAAGTAATTGCTTGTTACAAGCAATTTCTTCAATTTCCACAATGTTTTCCGAGCCTTCTTTTCTTGAGGCCGCCAGAAAGCGCAATTGTGTGGGAATGCGTTTAATGGTTTTATTGGTCAATCTATTTTTGATTGATTGTTGTGGTCCGTTGATTTCTTTTCTTTACATTTCTTTACATTTCTTTACATGTAATTGTGTGTGAGAGTGTTTATTGAATCATAAAAGGTAAGATTTACATTTCGGTTAGATAGAAGGAGACACATTTTGAGAAAAATTCCTGACACCCATGAATATTTTGATTACATTCAATTAACTCATTTCCACATAATAAAATTTTAGACTGGTCCAAATTCAAAAAAGCTGCAAACGACAATTTCAAGTTGACGGGATTTTAAATTTTTTCGTCTTTTTTGGATAGCAGACATTATTTATAATGAAGAAATAGATAGGTAAAAGCAATTCCTTCATTTTCCACAATGTTTTCTTAAAACTTCCCTTGAGGGGCGTAAATAGGAGGGTTTGTGTGTGAATTGAGTAAACATGTCGTGAAATCTAATTCCAAACAAATTTCAGGAGGTATCTTGAAGCCAAGAGGTATTGTAAAATAAAATATTGACACTCCATTAAATTTCGCTGATACTTGATTGATTTCGCAGAGTAACTTGTTGAAGTTTAACCCATTACCAGACGGCAAGATTTTAGACTGGTCCAAATTGAAAGGAGTTGCAGACAACAATTTAAAGTGGATAAAATTTCAAATCTTTTCATCTTTTTGGTTAGAAAACATTGTGGATAACGAAGAAATTGCTTGATACAAGCAATTTCTTCATTTTCCACTATGTTTTCCAAAGGTTTTTCTTTAGGGGCATAAAAATGAGGGATTGAGTTGGAATGGGTTATACTTTGTAAATGACAGTAGTTGCAATGTGCCTGTACCGCAGTGTTATGACTCGTTACTCGGTCATTGCAGTGGTTCGAGTCTAAAACAGCATTCATTTTTAATTTCATTTACTTTTATACCTTTCCTGCGCGTACTTTTGTAAAGTTTTATGGGTCAATATGACTGTAGTTCTTTTAGATGCTGAGCAGTCGGTATGCAGAATGTTAGATATGATAAAGTAATGGTTAAAAAAACAACAACAATTTCATTGGCAGTAAGATCTTATTGCGACAACATTGTAAATATATACATCTATAATTTTAATTCTTCCATGAATAAAATTCTGAGCACTCAGCCATTGTGTATGCTTGCGCGCTAAGTAGATCCATGAAATTTTACTCAAAACTAGTAAGATACCCGCTTTGTTTTGCTCGATAGCATTTAATTATTGGACGTATAAACACACTTATGTATGAATCCGTGTCGATTCGAACCTCTCAAAAAACACAAAATTATTCACTTCGTTTCTTAGTTAACCCTTTCCTGTTCAATCCCTGGGTTTTAAATCCAATATTTTTATACTTGAGTAAATATTGTGGAAAAAGAAGAAATTGTTTGTCACAAGCAATTTCTTCTTTTTTCACATTATTTTCTACCCTATTGAATGATTATTATTCAAATAAAACAATTTCAGTTTTGCGTCTGCAAATCTTTTGAATAAGGACAGGTCCAAATTAAAAAAAAAAAAAGAAAAAAAAAAAAAAAAAAAAAAAAGAAGAAAAAAAAAAAAAAAGAAGAAAAAAAAAGGTTTATTCGAAAGAAAAATTAGAACTACCGCATGATTATCGTTTACGGTAAAATGTGATTATATGAATGATTTTAATCAACGAATCTTCATTACAATGTACATAAAAAAGGCAGTGCCTACCTCAGTTCCAATGTTGTGTAAGAAATGCTTGAATGATAACTCTAGGTTCTAAGCTTCGCATTAATATAGGCCTTTTCACTCATCCTTTATTCCTTATTTGGGCATCCATGTGTTTGGTAATCATCCAGTCAGTTCTTTTTTATTAACACTTGAACTGATATATGACTTTAACCCATTCCCAAACGACAAAATTTTAGACTGGTCAAAATTGAAAGAAGTTACAGATGGTAATTAAAAGTTGGTGGATTTTTAAATATCTTTGTCTTTTTAGGGTAGTAAACATTGTGAAAAATGAAGAAATTGCTTGTCACAAGCAATTTCTTCATTTTACACATTGTGTACCTGGACTATTTTCTTGAGGCTCGCAAAGGCGGGATTGTGTAGGAATGTGTTCCCCTCTTGTGCATATTCACTTGGCCTATAGTTAATGGTATAGGTTATTAATAAAAGATTGACAGTATCATATTGATATTGGTAGCAACATATTTAGTTACTTAACACATTGAAGATTATTTAACTCATTCCCACACGAACCCGCCTTTTGACGTCCCCAAGGAAAAAAGCGTTGGAAAACATCGTGGACAATGAAAAATTGTTTGTGACAAGAAATTTCTGCATTATCCGACCCCCCCCCCCTAAAAAAACAAAAAAAAAACAAAAAAAAAAAAACAAAAAAAAAAAAAACAACCTTAAAGTGCCATCTGAAACATCTTTGAATTTGGACTAGTTTTGAATTGAGTCGTCCAGTAGGGATTTACAATACAAATTTAGTGGCTGATCTCCCTGAAAAAACCTACGATCAGAAGAGTTTCTTGGTCAGATAAAGTAATAAATCGCCGTATGTCACTGACATTTCTAATAACTTCATATGATCGCCAAGCCCAAGATTAAGATCTGCCTGCGCATCCAAGGAGTGTGATCGATCTAGATCTTCACAAATCATAGGTACTGGCCCACAGTTTCTGAGGAGTTTTAACAAATAGTTTTCAAGGTCTCTATGGATGTCAAGAACTCTTCGCTTTATGCTCATTGGATTTTGACCAAATGCCCCACCCACTGACTCCAACAGGAAGTTCCGCTTCGATAACACTTTTTGGCCAGTAGCATGTAACGGAAAAGTAGAATGATTGGTTGGCAACCTAAACGTCGTAACTACAGATTGAATAACCGGTAGTTACGCCGTTTAGTCGCCACACCAGCAAACATGTTTTAAATAAATGGTGACCAATGTTGGAGTTTAAGGTTAACTTCCATTCGAAATGAATGATTTCATTGGTCAACTGGATATTTGATTGACAGCCGCGATTGGACAACAGTTTAAACCAATAAAAATAAGCACGTGTGTGACTTTTCCAAAAGTTGTTATATAATAATGTAAAATAGCTTATTTCCTTGCTTGGTTTTATTTTTGATGGCTTGGGGATTATTTGAAATTTCAACTCATGTCGCTGGCTTGAATATGTAAAAAAGAAAACTCTTGTCCCAACGATTCTCCAATCAATAAATTTCTACATCATTAGGAAAGTTTTAATCTTTAAAGATTTTTTTCTCCATTTCCCTGAATTTGAGATGGTCTAATATTTATCGCCAGGAAATAAATGCCAATGAGGAAGAAGACCCCGAAATATGATTGGTTCTTTTGAACATGAGTGCGCCATTTTAACGATATGCGTCTAGCAAATGTTTATGTTATTTATCTCGTTCAAAAATTTCGGGTAGTTCTCAAGTAGTTTCGAAAACTCCATAAAATCTCTATTGGGGCCTATACACCATTTTTGATTATTTCTTCGCCAAATTATTACCGTATAGTGCAGCCAAGGGCCAATAAGGTATATAGAAAATCGATAAAATGGACGCGATATGCGATGGAATTTTCGTTTAGCCCATTCCAACACCATCCCGCTATTTTACGCGCCTCAAGAAAACAGCTTGAGAAAACATAGTGGAAAATGATGAAATTGCTTGTAACAAGCAATTTCCTCATTTCCCAAATTGTTTTCTACCTCAATTACACCAACTTAAATATTTTGTCTGTATTTCTTTTAATTTGGACCGGTCTAAAATTATAACCCGTGGTAAAAGATAGAGTTTATAAGAAAATCACAGAAACAGCATGTTGTCTTTTCGATTCAACTTTCGTTGGGGACGCTTTTGGTTATGATTCCCATCTTTTTAGCAGATTTAACCCTTGTCATGCTATTTTCCTGTTGGAGTTTCATTTATGTCGAAGATCTGACAGCTGCACTTGAAATATACTAGTGGTATGTCATCTTTTATACATTTCGTAAACAACTGTGTTGAAAAGGAATATAGGTGGTGTAGACTAAAATCATAATGCAAGTAATGGCAGTCTAATCTTTGGCTGTACTTCCTGCAAAAACTAGAATAATTCGCACTAAGCATGACAAGGGTTAATGTAAGGGAAAACGATGATTTTAAAGTCCTAACTAGAAGCTTCAGGTGCCACAAGGAAAAATCATAATGTGCAACCTGTATGGGTTGACACGTTCTTTTTTCCTTCCATGTAAACATTTCCCTTTTTTTCTTTCAGTATGTTTTTGAATTAACATATTAGGAAGATGATATAATAAAAATGATCCATTACCCGGGAAAACTTGCCTTCGCAACGATACTTTATGACGTAGAAAAAGTTCAATACGAGTTAACCCATTCCAACTCAATCCCTCCTTTTTACGCCCTTCAAGAAAAAAGCTTTGGAAGACATTGTGGAAAATGAAGAAATTGCTTGTATCAAGCAATTTCTTCATTTTCCACAATGTTTTCTATCCAAAAAGGTGAAAAAATTTAAAATTCCATAAACTTGAAATTGTCGTCTGCATCTTCTTTCAATTTGGACCAGTCTAAATTTTTTTCTAAAATAGTGGGAATGGGTTAAAGGACGTCACAATTGTCTGATTACTGCTACGCATATTGAAAAAAAAAGTTTTTACAAATATTGTGGAAAATGAATTGATTGCTTGTTACAATATCCATTATTGCAGCTATTTGATGCTTTCGTTGGATCAATATTATCTTATTCGTGTGAAATAAACGGTTTTTGTAAAGCACAATGTTTAGAAAGAGTTCATTTAAAATATTGTAAAAAAATATTAAATGAGCCTATGCGTGACATTTCCAACCATTTCGCATGTGCGTGACTCGCACACATTGAGCACCATGGACAGCCATTTCTGGGCAATTAGAATATTCGCTGATTGTTTAAAGAAGCTTTGGGTCAGTATCTATCTACAGAGCGCAGAGTGAAGACTCTGATCAGACTGTGCGGATGCACAGGCTGACCCGAGTCTTTACTTGGCGTACATGTGTAATGGTTGGAAATGTCACGCATGGGCTCAAATGTTAAAAGCTCCACTTCAAGTGCCGCCGTATATCACGAGTTAGGGAGGTATCCACTTTATATTAAAAGATAATGTAGAATAAATAAATTCTGGGGTAAGGTATTAATGTCGAATAGCTTAATTGTAAAATCAACATACGAGGCTTTATTTGCAAGCCATGAGAAAGGCGATAATTGGTGTAGTAATGTTGTTATCAAAACATGGTTTTAGTTATGTATGGAATGATCCATTTATCGTTGACCACAAGGTTTTCTATAAATTGTTTAAAAACAGTTAATCGACGAATTAAGACAGAGTTTGTTCAATGATATTCATAGGAGTACGGTGTTATGCACGTATAAATTCGTTAAAGACTACAGTCAAATATTTCTTTATTCAAACATTCTTCCACGAAAATGGAGATTATATATTTCGAAATTTAGATTGTCATCACATTCCCTCAGAATTGAGACAGGCAGACATTGTCAAAATAGGATTGATAGAAGTCAACGTTTGTGTTTGGCGTGTGATATGAACGAAATAGGAGATAAATATCACTTTTTTCCTGGTTTGTCCTTTTTTTGCAGATATTAGAAAAACATATTTGAAGAAGTATTTCTATACTTATCCCAGTATGTGGAAATTTAATAGATTGATGAATTCAAGTAACAAAATTACTCTTTTAAATTAGACTAAATTCATCAAGGAAGGCTTCTTACTAAGAAAAAGTTTAATCTATGATATGTAAAGTATGTTGCTGGTGGATGCGATAGTGTTTTAAGAGCAGATTCATTATATCAGCATTTATGATAATGTCGTATTTACCAGCGACATATATGTTCTCAGTAATTCACACATTTATCCGGCTTCATTTCAATGTTGTATATAATGCCTTTGGATTGTTTGTCTATATGTCACCGTTTTTGTTTTTTTGTCTGTGTGTTTTTTGTTATTATTGTATGTATGTGTTGGATATGACAAGAAAATGTATAGTTTACGTCAACAAAGTATATCTTATCTTATCTATCTAAGTCGAATTTCCTGTCGGATCCAGTGTGCTAAGCCAGCGGCCTGTCAACTAGAGGTTAGGATTTTACCAAAGAAAGCAAAAATTAACTCCACTATTTCAGAGAGGGATTGATTTTTTACAACATTTTTCATTTTTTGAAATAACTACATGTACAAATGAATATAACTAATCAAGAACTAGTATTACCTTGCTTCGCGAATGTGGGTAAACTCCACTCCGGAGTTATTTCCGGGTGGTTGTACCCTAAAGTAGTCCATTAAGAAAATTTGATCTCCTTCTTTTGTCATGCTGTTTTAACGTTTATACAACAGAAAGTTGCTTGATGTTAGTTTCTACAGAGTGAGAGATCACTGCTGCATGTCATGCATGTGATTCAAAGAATTTATCTGGGAAATATTTCCTTATTGAAACTGACATTCGAAGGTGGTACCCTACAAGACTTTCACTTCCTTCCGAGCCTAAAGAATTTCATGGGTTGATGTGCAGAATGAAGATTTGCGAATTTTTTAACCCTAAAGATACCATTTTCCTGGCCTGTAATTCAAGACCAAAGACTGCTCTTTAAGACGGACTAAGATTTAAGGCCCAACGAAATTTTTGGGAGGAGCTACAGATTGCGAAAATGGGTCCTTTTTGCTCTTTATTTAATGAGGCGAAAACGGACAGGAGTGTAACCAATGTAGCTGAAAAGAGAGATTTTGTTGATATTTTTTCATAAGCGGAAATCGGAAATGAAGACACAAAATTTGGTTAAAATTACATAAAGCGTTTGGATATCTGGACTTGTAAGAATATTTTGATGTCCCGGGTTTAAAATTATTTTTGCCAAAATGGTTAAGTTTAAACTCTTGCGAGTGCGATCTAATAAAACCTTGTAAAAACAAAAAACAAAAAAAAACCCCAAAAACATTGATTTATGATATTTAATTTCCTCTATAAAAATACCATATACATTATGACGTGTGAAGATTTATTTTATCAAGCCATGTGGATATTTTGCAAAAATTATCCGTTTAGCTCACCTGAATGAGACTAAAGTGGTCTTAAATATGTTAACTAAATCAGAAACATAAATACAAACATGTAGTTATTCTATGTCTCTGACTAAATGGAAGACGGAATATCGGACATCGGACAGGTATTTAAACGGTCTTGTGTTATATACTAAGGAAAACATTACAAAAAAAGAGAAGAAATTGCTTGTAACAAATGTATATTGATTGATTGAATGAATGAGGTTAAACGCCACTTTCAACAGTATATCATATATATGTCATTTCGCGGAGTACCTTACCTGGTTTTCCTGGTATTTCCCACACCGGTACTACCACAACATCCTTTCCGGGGCTCCAGCTGCTCACACTTAGATTTACGAAAGGATATTCGCCGCTGCCGGGGATCGAACTTGACCCCACCCTCCGACTAAGAGTCCTGCGTTATCGTATGTGTCACGGACGTTGAGTGTAAATATCAACAAATGATAAGACCAAGTTTGTGGCATTATGATTTAATTGTTAGTTTCGTCTATCAAAAACGAGCGTTCTGATTGTCTGAAGAAAATACCTCCATGAACAACATTTTGTGCACGCAGTTATAATGTATGCACGCGCACAAAATAGTTAAATCAAAATGTGTCAGAGTTTGTAAAATTTATTTGATGGAATTATATTATTGGCATTAAATTATAAGAAATGAAGAGAATATATAGTGTATATTATTATTATTATTATTTTTGGTTTCATACCTCCATACAAATAAAGATTCAATTCTCTGCATCTCTTAAACACCTTTGTGTTTAGAATTCTGTTTTGTCTTAAGATATGGTATGATAGAGAAATATTTTTTTTATATAAATTTAAAATTGTGAATTTAAGGTTATGAATTTAAATTCTGTTTTACTAAGATTTTATAAGCCCGAGGGATCGATGACCAATTGTCTCGTCTCTTTTGTTTAATCGATTACCGGACGAAAACATTTTAGAATGGTTCTAATTGAAGGAAACTGCAGACGACAGATAAAAGTTCATGAACTCATTATAATCTTTGTCTTTTTGGGTAGTAAAACATTTTGAAAACATTTTGAAAATGAAGAAATTGCTTGTCACAAGCGATTTCTATATTTTCCACAATCTTTTCAAAAGCCATTTCCTTGAGGCATCCAAAGCAGGAATATGTGGGAATGTGTTAATCATTTGTTTAGGAAATAAAAAAGATGTTGATAATGTCTTAAATGTTAAACAGCAAAACAGAGAAAAACATATAACAATCTTAAATCTTAATTTTTCAGTCATTTTAAGCCTTCCAAACTGTTCAGCTTTACCGAGATAACCCGATTACGAGCTTCATTTTCTTGTTATACTGTTTCCGACTTACAAAATGCACTGATTAATTACATACTGCTCGATCGGTTGTACGTACGAGATCTGTTCCCAAAGTTTACGGAATGACCGAGGGTGTTCCGGTTGGATAAATAAACGAACCCTTGCGTGACAAAATAAACAACTGACGGATCACGATGGTAATAAAAATAGATAAAGATAAGCCAATTGAATTATACATCATTAGCTGTAGTTACGACGTTTAAGTACCCAAAAAACCCAAAATAATTTCACACAACTGGCGGCCAGCGTTGGAGTTCGAATCTCAATTCCGAGCTAAACAAATGATTCGATTGGTCGATACATTCCTTGATTGACAGCCCTGATTGGTAAACTGTTTGGCGTTTTGTCTTGTTGATAATCAAATCCTGCTCCACATATTTAATTTATATCAAACCGTATTTGATAAATAGGAAGCAAATGCATAGATTAGGGGATGTGAATTTTGAATCACTAGAAATTAATTCTGGTATACCCCAGGGATCTTTCCTTTGGCCTTTTCTTTCATCATTGAATTACATCATTAATCTTTCTTTTACCTGTCCTGGTGTAGAAATTGATCTAAAAGTATATGCTGATGACTCAACAATGTATAATGCCCATTTTGATCTCGTTTCTATTAAATCCAAACCACAAGAAAGTGTTACTCGTGTACAGGATTAGTGTCAACTAATAACATTTGCCTACAAACACCGGAGACAAAATGTTTGTTGATCCAGCAAAAGTACAAACGGAAGTAATATTAAGCGGATCTTGACCAGATTTTCAGGAAAATTCGATATAGAAAAATTTTCTGATTTTTCAATAGTTGTTTTTGTCATTTTCACGATTTCTTATTGTAAAATCTACTAAATTCACTGTAAATTGAATTAATATGATTGTATATCGTATTGTATACTTTTAAACATCGGAATTTAACGGATGAGGCAGTTAGTCTTCATGTTATATCGATAACGGCTAAATTAATAGCGGAAGCCAATGACGTATTCAATACGAGCTTGAAACCACGATTAAGGTTATTTTCGGTGAAATCGTCATATAACGTTTACCCGATGAATTCCGGTTAAATTTTGGTTCGCTGACTTATTTGGCGTCTCTTTATGCGAAATATTTTTGCTTCTTTTATTTCTTCTTTTCGTGTGTAAGTTAAAGACGGCCATTTTCATCACAACATTAGCTTAATCATATTCTTTCAAATGTCTGAAAACATTAAAGTTAGAAATTTGAAATTGAAAGCCATTTTATGTAAGTTATAGACGGCCATTTTCATCACAACATTAGCTTACTCACATTCTTTCAAATGTCTGAAAACAATAAAGTTAGAAATTTGAAATTGAAAGCCATTTTATGTAAGTTATAGACGGCCATTTTCAACACAACATTAGCTTAATCACATTCTTTCAAATGTCTGAAAACATTAAAGTTAGAAATTTGAAATTGAAAGCCATTTTTTGTAAGTTATGGACGGCCATTTTCATCACAAAATTAGCTTAATCATATTCTTTCAAATATCTGAAAGCATTTAAGTTAGAAATTTGAAATTGAGAGCCATTTTTTTCCATAATTTGTACAAGAGACATTTAAATTGAATTAAGTTTAAAGTTAAACGGAAAAGTTTCAACAATTTGAATTGATATTCATTTCCCTAAATGTGTGCATGCTTAAATCATAATAATTACAGTAACTATATAAAGATTTATCAATCTCTCTTTAACTACTGTATTTACTGTTTTTCAAAATTCTAGACCTGTCCAAATTCAAATGTTTTGCAGACGATGATTTAAAGTCGATTTAATTCGAAAAATAATCATTTAGTAGGGAAGGTAATATTGTGAAAAATGAAGAAAATGCTTGTTACAAGCAATTTCTTGATTTTCCACACTGTTTTCTCAAGTATAAATCCATAGAGATGTAAAAACGAAAGATTGAACAGGAAAGGGCTATATATCATTATTGGTATCTGTCAGATTTTAAAACATTGTTATCATTTCACATGGCAAACACTACTGTTCATATCATATTATTAGAAACTAAACTGAGAATGTGTAAGTGTGTATGTGTGTTCTTTAGATAAAAAATATTATCAGTATCATTATCATTTCAGGCTGATCAAAGTCTTTACTTGCTGCACACGTGTAATGGTTGGAAATCTCAAGCACAGGCATATTTATGATGTTTGCTAAAATGCGATTATGTGCATATATTCAAGAAAAGATAGGGCTCCCCCCCCCCAAAAAAAAACAGGGTTTGAAATTACGAGGAAACAGAAACTTTGAAATGTACGGGGGTCTTCTTATTTTTCCACAATGTCCTCTTATATTTATTCGTAATTGATAGTTTGGATTTAGCCCGAAGATAATAGATTGTTTTTTTTATTAACACAAACGGACCAGATGGGCCTTAAAAAGCTATCAAAATCAAAAGTGACCAACTTTGACATATTTCGAAATATGGGGAGGGGAGATTACTCAGCTCCTTGCAGATGCGCTATGACTGATTCATTAAGTTCTTCTTGAAGAATGAAGGTAGAGAACAAAATATTACGAGACCGATGCCTTGAGGTAGCAATCTTTCTTATTCCCTTCATTGGCCTACGAATTCGATTCGAATAGTGGACTGAGCTCAGGATAATAAGGCCATTTCATGCGACTCCCATTGAAAACCTGCATTGCAACTTAAAACAAAACAAAAACAAGCAAACAAAACCAAACATACACACACACAAACCCCCACTGGGCGTGGCGAGCGGAGTGAGTGGGCGTGGCCAGCGGAGCTAGTGGGCGTGGCAAGCGGAGCTAGTGGGCGTGGCCAGCGGAGTCAGTGGGCGTGACCAGCGATCGTCCAATTTTCGACAAAAGGGCAGCAACGAGATAATTCGAGATCATAAAACCTATAACCACACGATAGATTACCAGACTGGTCCAGGTTAACGGCTTCAAAACGATTGTTAACCAATTACCAGACGACATAAATTTAGACTGGTCCAAATTCAAAAAAGTTGCAGACTACAATGTAGAATTCCTGAAACTTTGGAAATCTTTGTATTTTGGGATAGAAAAAATGATGATAATTAAGAAATTGTCCCGGACAACAATTTTTTTAATTTCCCACAATGTTTTTCAAACTATTTTTCGAGGTGCATGAAAAAGCATGATTACCTCGAGATTGAAGAATGAATGATAGATATTAACGAAAAGATCTTATTCATAGATCAGGGCATTTATTTCAAATAGGGAGAAAACAATTTATATAAAATATGTCATTTTGATAAGGAAGAATACGATGTATTTCTTTACTTCGGTTGTTTGTAACAAACAGGAAATTCTTTTACCATGACAAAGCTCAAAAGTTCGAAAATGTGATCAAAATAAATGTCTAATGAGTCTGTTCCTCTTTTTGTCATTTATCAATATCTCTCTCTTTCCCGCCTCTCCCTCTCTCCCTGTCCATTCTACTTGGCTCAACAATTCCATGTGAGCCTAGCACTACACACTCCAACACCCCGCCTAGAAAGATTTCTAACAATTCTGTTGATTCCAATAAAGACTCGTTCGTTTCTTCCACCAATTGACGAATCGGACTGTCCATTCAGGGCGAACAAACATTCGTCACAGAAGCTCACATCCTGGCCTTGTGCGTCGATTCGGACGTATTCGTTACCGATGTAGAAGGTGACCTTGTTGACGAAGGATGCTGTTACATCGTCGGCCCTAAAGCGAGGTCCAGTGTACGGTAAGCATTTGTCACTTGGGTATATCAGCGCATTTGGATGTAATAAATCTACTTCAGCATCGTTCTGTTGGGTGCTACCATCTCCTCCTATGTAAAAAGAAAACTTAATTAAAGAAAACTTTTTTAACCATTTACTGATTTCAAACTTTTAGACCTGTCCAAATTCAAAGGTTTTGCGGACAACATTTTAGAGCGGATTTGATTTGAAAATAACAATTCAAAGTGGTAGAAAATATTGTAGAAAAATAAGAAATTGCTCACACCATTACATCCCTTCCTTGCCTTCAGCTGCTAGCCCACATAGGTCTATGATTATCGACCTAGTGGTGAGAGACAAATAGTCGGAAAGGATGAGTGCCGCTATCGGCGATCGAACCCGGGACCTCTAGATTGACAGTCCGACGCGCTACCAACTGCGCTATGACGGCGGCATATAGCTTAGTGTAAAAACATCATAAGTGTCTATACTTTGTACCGATATGATTTTATAGAATGAGATTAAAAAAATCAACAAAAAGCAAAAAGTATCGATCCTGGTCAGCTTGCGAAGTCCACACAGTCTGACCAGACTCGTTACATTTCACACTACCTAGGAGACCCTTTCTCGCCGTGCCGGCCATAAATAATATTTTCAACTTACCGAAGCCATCATTGGTTGCACTATCTCCTACGTTGAAAATGCGACCAGATCGTGTGCCACTGGACAGATGCAGTTCTATTTTCAGCATTCTTTTACCGCATATCGGAGGGGTGGTAAAGCAACCAACACCATCGCATGAGCCATTGCTTGTGATCTTGTCAAAGTCAGCCTAGTAATCAAACAAAAAATATTAAGTGCCTTGACGACCGAGGGGTATAGGTGCTTGACTCGTGACCTAAAAGTTGCGGATTCGAGCCCCATCGTCACTGGGGTGTAATCATGGGAAAAACACTTAGTAGCTAGCCGCAGTCTACACAGCTGTAGAATTGGATAGTTGTGGATTTATGCCACTGTCTCTCTTTCGGGGACCTGAAACATCGTGAGTGTTCGATGGCGATGGAATTAGCCCTGCCCATTAAAGCCATGTTTTTCATCCGATTAAAAATCTCTGAAGGAATCTGATAAAGGGTCACCCAAGGATCATTTCTATAAGCTTAAAGCTTTCGTTGCAATTGAACTAAAAATACGGGTTCGAGCCCTAGGTTGACCATATCAACTAACAAACTAATTGTCTTTCGGATGAGACGTTAAACCGAGGCCCCGTGTGACGATGCTATCCATCGAACACGTTTAAGAACAAGGCGGAGCTCTCAGCAGTTTCGTCCCGTATCCTTGCACTATCCCCCGTAACAACTAACCGTCCTATGGAGGCGTCGCTAATATGGACATGTGCTACGGTAGCGACGATAAATAAACGGAAATACACAACTAAAAATAAATTAATATAACCTAATCTTACGAGAATGAGGTATAAATGAGTTTAGTATTTCTATTTTAAATATTCTCCCCTAATATTTTCAAACAGAAAAGTCAAGTTCATCCGTATGTAACACACAGAGAAAAACATGAGGCTACCCAAGGGCTCGAACCCGGGACCTCTCAGTGCAAGTACTCTACCGACTAAGCTAACCCTGACGCTTTTATGCAACTGTTCATGAATATTAGTAATTTGGACATGCTTTTCAACCGTGACATGTACTTATGCTAACTGGAAATTCGTCCACGAATTCGAGAACCCTAGCTTTCTGAAGAGATTTAATTCCGCTTACGCTATCATACAATCAACGCAATCATGGGTCGCACGTTGGCGTATATTGTCACAGAGGAAATAAAACATGCAGTCATTCAGGGACTCAAATCCGGGACCTCTCGCTATCAGAGCGCGTACTCTACCGACTGAGCTGACCGGACCGCTTACATTCAATATCTCATAACCGTTAGCCCGTTACTACTCAACAAAAGTTTAGACTGGTCTTAATTGAAAGAATGGTGAAATCATATCATTTTTTTATCTTTTATGGTAGAAAACATCGTGGGAAATGAAGAAATTGCTTGTTACAAACAATTTCTTTATTTTCCACATTGTTATCCATGCTCTCTTTTCTTGAAGATCTTCAAAAGGCGTCACTGTGTTGTAATGGGTTAATTAACCCATTCCCACTTGACAAAATTTTAGACTGGCCCAAATTGAAAGAAGATGCAGACGATAATTTCAAGTTGATGGAATTTTGAACTTTTTCGTCGTTTTTGATAGAAAACATTGTGGATAATGAAGAAATTGCTTGATACAAGCAATTTCTTCATTTTCCACAATGTTTTCAAAGACTATTTTCTTGAGGGGCGTAAAAAGGAGGGATTGAGTTGGAATGGGTTAAGTGAGTTCAACCTGCGATACGTAATAACCTTGTACTTACTGCTATCACCACACCTCGACTGCACTCGAAATTGTTAAGTGGTCCACTAATATTTTGGCTGATGTAGACTCCCGGCAAATACCCCGAATACGTTCCTTGTAAAAGAAACAAATAGATAATGGAACATGAGCAACGTGCACCATGTAAAGACTCAGACCAGTCTGATCGAAGTCTTTACTATGCGCTCTAAACATAGTTGCTGTCACACAGTTACATTAGATTACCAGCGAATATTTTCGTTCCGTGATGTGTCTCCCCAGGCTGCTGATTTGACTCCGCTTTACGAATATGCTCTTTTTCGGTAATGTCAAGCACAGGTTTATGTTTTTGAACCATTGAAAACCCTTCCAATGGTCCTTTCTGCGAGAAAAGCAGCGTATACAGTTAAAAATATATTAAGCGACTACTTAAGGGGTGGCAAAATATGGGCGTTTAAGAAAATGGCCGCTTCATACACATTTTTATGACACACATGGTGGAATATCAAACGACAACTGAAGGGGTGGCCAAACTATGGGCGTTTAAGAGAATGGCCGCCTCATACACATTTTTATGACATATAAGACGAATCGGATCGACTACATTTATAAATTGGTGTAGGGTTCTCACAATCCCATGTTTACGAAGCTCCTAAGTATAGTATTATTAAGACGATTCTAATGGGTCCCACCAAAATACGGTTTGGTTGAATGTATTTGATTTTAAAAGGATTCAAGTCAGGTATTTTTCATAAGTGACTAGACTTGCCTCGACGTGCTTCGATGAAATGAAACTATTTTTATCATTTGCTAAGGTTAAGCTTAAATGATCTTCTACGTGGAATCAAATTTACAAGAAAAAAGATCTGAACACCGCAAGGCCTGATTTCAGACTTTCACCTTTAACTTTCAATTCTAGAAAATCGGAAGCCTCATTATTTATCGCAAAACAAGAGCTGATACCGAATAAGTGTTTGAATTGCATCTCATGACCATTATGACCAGGGGCGATACTTATCGTATTTCCAAGGAGGTCCCCTTCTCGCTTGATGAGATACTTATTTGTCCACTTTTTTTTGAGTAGAGCATATTTAAAATGGAGTTTACCTGAATTTGATGTCAAGTTTAGGTTGAGTTCGCCTTCAACACAACAGTCTGAACAAGGGTTCTGTGTTGTCGTCGTAGGTGGTGGTGTTGTCGTCGTAGGTGTTGTCGTAGTAGGTGGTGTAGTCATTGTTGAGCTGGACGTCACTGAAAATTCAATTGGATAATCGATAGTTGAATGATTTCGGAAACAAGATTGTAAAACCATTAACAGCGGCAAATTTTAGACTTGTCCAATTTGAAGGGAGTTGCAGATGAAAATTTTTATGAAATTTTAGATTTTTTTTCAACTTTCTTCGTAGCCTTTTGCAAGCAATTTCTTCGTTTTACGTTATGTTTTTCATACAACTTTGCTCTGATTTTCTATCATAACTGTTTGCTTTCAAGACATACCATGTCTTCCAAGTATGTTGACCTTAATTCTCATTTGCTGTCGTTTGGGCGGGAAGCGTGAGATCCCGCAAATATCTGACTTTTTGCAGATATATATTTATTGAGATTAATATAAAAATGATTGGGACTTATTCAGGTATTAATTTGTGTTTGTACTATTTACACAACTTCCAATAATTGACCTCAAAATGCCTGGAGTGAATCACTCCGGGCACTGCATTAAGCAGAAAAAAGGGCGGGTGTAGTAGCCCTAGGCAACAGATGAACAGAAAGAGGGCTACGATATCGTAACTAACATCCAATGTACTTATAGTAGTATCCTCCTTTCAAGATTTGAGATGGACAGACGGACGCTAGGAATTTAGGGGTCGCGGCTGCCAATCAAAGAATTAATCTACCAATCAAATCATTCATTTAGACCGGGAGTGAACGTTCAATTCCGAAATTAAGCAATATTTATGTGAAGCCTTTTTATTAGTTTTTGTGACTTGAACGTCGTAATTATATATTATTTAAGCTGAAGTTGTTCGACGTTTGGGTCGCCAAACGACTATTGGTTTTGTTACATTTTAATGGTTACAAATTTGGCGACAAAATGCTCTATTTGGACCTTCATGTCGGATCTTAGTATCCAACAGCCGATTTTAAAATCTCTTCTTGTTTTTTTTACCCACCAGGGCAAGTTGATGACGTGTACTCGCATCGCTTCAAAATATCGTCCCAGACCAGGCTGGCAGGACACGGTCGGTTGTCGTATAATATTCCATTACTACACGTGGCATACACAGTACAGCCTAAACATGATTGGTAATCACCGTTTGCTATTCCATTGCACGACGAAACACAACCTGCAACACAAAATTCATTTATGCTACAATTGACTAATCGCAGCTGTCAATTAAGGAATCAACCGACCAATCGAATCACTTATTCAGCTCGGACCTGAGCTTTTAGAAATGATTCCTTTTCTATTTTTTGAAAATATACTCCGTCTTGTCACTGCAACAGAACTCGGACATATGCAGTTCTAATACAGTAACTCTTGTGTTAACCGACCGCTTATGGGACGACCAATACCAGGAATCCATTGTTAGGTGCTCCAGCCGCCGCGATATAACTGAAAGACTGTTGATAGCGGCGTGAAATCCCATTCAAACAAACATACCAAAAAGGAGTTGCTTAGGAAAAATGGTCGCTTGAAATGCATTTCTGTGAAATATATGAAGGGCTGATTCGAATACATACACAAGCTATAATAGAATTCTCGTTATATCATTTGTTGGTGGGACTCATTAGAACCGTCTCGATGAGACTATTGATTTCCAACACGTTGGATTTGTCTATTAAATGCTTTTAGAAAAAAAGCACTTCTTATTTGAGCTTTTGCTTTTTTAAAAGGGGATTTTGATAATGGTCGCTTAATGCAAATGGTCGCTTAATGGTCTCTCGAGCAAGATTGACTATAGAAAGACCCTGGTTTTTGAGCCATTGATTAAGGACAAAATAGAAGAGGTACATATAAACTCCAGCAAAATTACGAAAAACCTAAAGCCTAAAGCTGAGAGGCTATGAGGACTTAGACAGTCAATAAACTGTAAAAATCCTTAAATGTCACAAGACTCGACTCCATGTCTTTCCTGAGTTGCAGAAATGTAAAATTGCGATAAAATCCTTAAAACCTTTATCAGACTATTGTGAATAAGGTCTTCCCCCTCAAAAGAGAAAAGGAAAAGGAGGGGGCGTAAGAATGGAAATTAACTCATTATTAGCTAGCAAAGCGACAGCTTTGATAGCTTAAGATAACAGACGAAATTTTGAGGTCATCTCAAAGTTCAACGAGTGCAAACTGCCATTGGAGGCTTAACCACTAAATCCATTAAATGCCTACGCCATTTTTTTCAAAAATATTGCAAACTCTATTCAAATTGTATTGAACCCTCTCAAAAGCACGCTAGCTAACTCATTCCCTACCAATTCCGCTTTGGGAAAGAGCTATGGAAAACTTGTATAAGCGATTTCTTCAATGTCAACAATGTTTTCTACCCAACAAGGAAACGTTTTCCAAATTCAACAATGCTTTGCTAGCTTAGAGTACTTTCAGTACTTTGATTGTGTACTGATTTTGGGAAATAAAACGACACTAGAAAATCTTCCATTTCAAACCTCAGCCGACACTCACATTCCTTTATCTTGAAATGTTTCCAATCGAGTCCCCGACCCCTTAAAGCGCCTCCTGTAGGCTTGGTTTGGACACGATACTAATCGCCCTTCAGTACTAAGCGATCTTAAAAGGTTTATGAATCTATAATGATCATTCTTAAGATATATCATATCGATAGTTTAGCGCCAAATAGTTGTAACTGCCTATAGACATATAGGCAGTTACAACGGTTTCGCACTGAATCATCAATAGATTCCAATATCTATTCCATATATTGAAATAAAATATGTATATAATCATTTAAGAATTATGCGACCTCTGGCTAGCCTCTGCCGGATCTCTTCTTCAAAATACTTATTCAAACCAGTTGCCACATATTCATGGTTTTTACCCCCTCCCCTCCTCCCAAGAACAACAACAACAAAAACCCACCATAAAGTATTGAGTAAATTGATTGTAACAAGCAACTTCTTCATTTCCAACAATGATTCCTTTCGAGAAAGACAAATAATAATAATTATAATTAGTAAAATAACAATTGTAAAATAAACTGAAATAAAACTTCATAGACATAGAATTATTGTTTGAAACTTTCTCGATTTTGGACTGGTCTAAAATTTCATCGTCTAATGATAGATTAAGCACTTCCGGGATTCTTGGTATATTTACTTACTGGTACCCTGCACTCCAGAGAGAAACTTGCACAAACATCCAAAGCTGATGATAAGTGTGAACAAACCCATCATTCTAGGAAGGGGAAAACCTGAAACCAAATGTAAATGGATAACATTTATGTAATCAAAGACTTCTATAGGTTGTATAATTAATATGATTTTTAAAATAAAGAATTTACTTACTATTTGAAAATGTGACTTTCCGGGTTAAGTTTTAACCTATTACTAGACGATAAAATCTTAGACTAGTCGAAATCCAAAGAAATTGCAGATGACGATTTATGGTTGATGAAATTTTTGAAAATCTTTTCCTACTGAGAAAGAAAACATTGTGCCATTTGAAAAAAATACTTGTAATTATTCATCGCCCGCAATATTTTTCAGGGCTTTTTCCCTTAAAACAATAAAGATTGGGATCATCTGGGAATGGGTTAAAATGATACAGATGATAGATAAGCGCTGATTGAGATATTTTTCTCAGAGACGGATTAATAGAGGCATTATGATGTAAGTGACCAATTGTGGCTGTCAATCAAATAACCAGTCGACCAATGAAATCATTCATTTAAAATGGTTGATTGGCGGCCTAAACACGTAATAATCTTTTAACCCATTCCAACATGGCAAAATTTCAGACTGGTCCAAATTCAAAGAAGCTGCAGACGACAATTTCAAATTCATGGAATTTCTTTTTTTTTTCATCTTTTTTGATAGGAAACATTGAGGATAATGAAGAAATCGCTTGATAAAGGCTATTTCTTTGATTTTCCACGATGTTTTCCACTGCTTTTTTCTTGAGGGGCGTAAAAAGAAGAGATTGTGTGGGAAATTGGTTAAAAAACTGTTAGTACGAAGTTTAAGTCGACACGCCAAACAAAAAAGCTTCACATAAATGTCGACCAATGTTGGAGTTCAAAGTTCACTTCCGGTCTAATTGAATGATTTGATCGGTCGATTGAATTTTTCGATTGAAAGTGACGATCCTGTTGTCATATCAACAAGATATATGAAATGACGACGGTCTTTATCCTCGTTACATGATCAAATGTTTAATTAAAAAAATAATACTTTAATGAAATCAAATAGAATAATTTTAATTTTAGAAATAATGATGATGGAATAACAATGATAATAATGATGTTAATTATTAGTTCATAAGTAGTTTCAACAAATAAATAGTTAAATAACAATCAAAATTAACAAAATGACTAACCTCGATTCCAATGAAATTCGTAAAATATTGGGAAATGATACAGCTGATTGGTAAGCTCAACATATATATAGGTTTTTTACATCCTGTTTGCTTATTTGGGCATGTCGTCGATTGTGATTTTTTTATAAAAATATATGAACGGGTATATTACTAAACAAAATTGTGGTTACTTTCTCAAATAGGCGGGTATAGCTTATCCCATTTCTCCGCAGCCAAACTTTTCAACTACTATCAAAAATGTTAATGAAAGCAATGTAGGAAACGAAGAAATAGCCTGATAAAAGCAATTTCTCTACTTCCCTCTTTGTTTTCAACACCCCCTTCGAAAAAAGTATAAGACATTTAACAATTTTCTAACTTGTTGCCGTCTGGTATTTGGTTAGTCTGTTCAAAGAAGACAAAAAGGTATTAGACGATAGAAGGATCAGCATTGAAAGAGGTAATACACGAATTCTGCCACACTGAAGGAGGAAGTATACCACGGACTCGTCCACACCAAGAGAGGTTGTAGACGTCAGACTCGTCACCACTAAACAAGGTAGTAGACGACAAACCCGTCCACACTAAAAGAGGGGGTAGACGACAGACTAGTCACCACTAAACAAGGTACAAGATGACAAACCCATCCAAAATAAAAGAGGAAGTAGACGACAGTCTCGTCACCACTAAACAAGGTATAAGACGACAAACCCTTATACAATAAAAGAAGAATAGACGACAGACTCGTCACCACTAAGCAAGGTAGTAGACGACAAACCCTTCCAAACTAAAAGAGGGGGTAGACGACAGACTCGTCACCACTAAACAAGGTAGAAGACGACAAACCCTTCCACAATAAAAGAGGAAGTAGACGACAGACTCGTCACCACTAAACAAGATAGAAGATGACTAACCCGCCCACACTAAAAGAGGAGGTAGACGACAGACTCGTCACCACTAAACAAGGTAGTAGACGACAAACCCGTCCACAATAAAAGAGGTTGTAGACGACAGACTCGTCACCACTAAACAAGGTAGTAGACGACAAACCCGTCCACAATAAAAGAGGTTGTAGACTTTAGACTCGTCACCACTAATCAAGGTAGTAGACGACAAACCCGTCCACAATAAAAGAGGTTGTAGACTTTAGACTCGTCACCACTAATCATGGTAGTAGACCACAAACCCGTCCACACTAAAAGAGGAAGTAGATGACAGATTTGTCACCACTAAAGGAGGAATTAGACGACAGACTTGTCAACATTATAAGGGAAAATTTGTCTACACTAAGAGAGGAAGTAGGCGCCAGACTTATAACTTAAAGAAGAAGAAGACGTCAGATTCATCACCACTTAAAGAGGTAGTACACGACAGACTCGTCCACACTTAAAGAGGAAGTGGACTTCAGACTTGTACACACTACAAAAAGCAGACGTTAGACTTGCCCACACTTAAAGAGGAAGTAAACTGCAGACTTGTCCAAATTAAAAGGGGAAATATACGACAGACCTGAGAAAGTAGACGACGGACTTGTACACACTTAAAAAATAATAATAATAAAAAAAAAAAAAAAAAAAAAAAATAGATAAGTAAAAAAGAAATAGAGGTTAGACTAGTCCACACTAAACGAGGAAATAGACTTGAGCAGTCTAAAAGAGTTAATAGACGACAACTAAATATGCATTTACGTTTAAAAAATTGTCATATAGCGTGAAGGTAATTTGCGAAAAAGAGAAATTCTAACTTTCCCTTATCGTTTTCCAAAGCTATCGTTACCTGTTAATCAAAATTTTAAGCAATTTCTTCATCAGCAACAATGTTTTCCACCCAAAAAGACAAAAATCCATCAACTTGAAAATGTCATCTGCGGCTTCTATCAATTTGAACCAGTCTAAATTTTTGTTGTGTGGGAATGGGTTAAATCAATTAAAAAAAATGTCAGTTTTTTGTGTGTGTTATATTCTCTTACCGACAGACCAATCAAATCATTCATTTAGACAGTCTTATGAACACTTACATTACTCAATATTTATGTGAAGCAATTTTGTTGGTTTGAGGATTTGAATGTCGTAAATACAACCTATTCAAGTTGTAGTTCCGATGTTAAGGTCTCAAACCAACCATTTTACTTTTTGTTACACGTTACTAATAACATGTTGCCCTATTTTTTTTTCAAAATAACACCGTTTGATATCTAAGTCGAGGTTCCTGTTGAAGGCAGTGGGCGAGGCCAGTGACCCACCACTTAATATAGTCCCCTTCTGACGTCGCCCTACGTTACCACAGAGACTTTTAAGTAAGCGCTGGCGTTCTTGATTTTCATTTTCCTATATCCGCACAATCCCTCCTTTTTACGCCCCTCAATAAGAAAAGCTTGGGAAAACATTGTATACAAATGAAGAAATTGCTAGTATCAAGCAATTTCTTAATTATCCACAATGTTTTCTATCCAAAAAGATGAGATAAATGAAGTTTCAACAACTTTAAATTGTCTTCTGTAGCTTCTTTCAATTTGGACCAGTATAAAATTTTGTCTTTTGGGAATGAATTAATAAAAGCAGAATATACCAGGGTATAACGTTAAATAAAAGCTGCGACTTTACCCCGGGAATTTAAAAAAGAACCCTCGAATATGGCAAATATTATAGACGTTTTCTTTCATCACAGATGTTTGTTTTAAACTTTTACCCACACCACAAACTGTCATCAGCAATTTGTTTGAGTTTGTACCAGTCTATTTTCTGCTATCTGTTTTTGATTTGAAATCCGGGAATGAGTTTCACAATATATGCTTAATGTGATTGGTTCTTTTACACGGGTGCGTCATCAATTTTGGGTGGATTTCGAAGGGATGGTATTCAATCTATTTTCGAATCTTTTCGTAAAACCTACTTAAGGCATGTGATTAAATTGCAATTAAAGATCAAATTTTGAACACTGTATCTCTGTTTACGCATTTTGGTTTTAATGCAAAACAACATTTTAAAGTCAGATTTTAAATCACGATAGGAAAATGAAAGGCCGTTAAAGAAAAATGCTTTCGAAAACATTGCGGAAATGAAGAAATTGCTGAAAACAAGCAATTTCTTCATTATCCACGATGTTTTCAACCTGAAAAAAAAAAGAAAATAGAATTTCATCAACCTGAAATTGATGTCTCTGCAACTTCTTTCAATTGGTACCAGTCTACATTTTTCTCGAGTGGGAACGGATAAAAATTTAATCTTGATTTGTGGCTTAAAATCTAAAAACTATTTATATAAATTAAACGTAAAACAAAAGTTGGTCCTGTGTCGCTCATCACAAGCTGAGTTTAACATAACCAGATGGTTTAAAAAGAGATTTTTTTCATCAAATATTAATGCACCTATGTATCATTGAAAACTTGAAGAAAGGTTTTAGAAAAGTCATACAAGGGCAATTCCTCTCACGTTAGAGTTGGCCCATGCCCAGCTAGCTTGTTAAACTTGGTACCATATGGGCAGATGCTGACAAATTGGAGGTGATTTATCAGAAATTCAGCCCATTTTGAACCCATACAGACACAGACGATATTAACAAAAATAAATGCTGAAAAAGCAAAAAGACCCCCCCCCCATATCTATAAAGGTACTATTTCTGAAATGAATTAACCCTTTCCTGCTTTTCAAAATTTTAGACCAGTCCAAACTCTAAGTTTTTTTGTTGACGAAAATATAAAGTCGAACTGATTTAAAAATAACACTTCAATAGGGTAGAAAATATTGTTGAAAAAGAAGAAATTGCTTGATACAAACAATTTCTTCTTTTTCTACAACGTTTTCTCGATTAATATAGAGAAGTAAAAACCAGGGATTGAATAGGAAAGGGTTCATATTGTGGCATTATAAGCCACTAATACGGAATCCATATTGCTCCAAAATTTCTGAGACAGCATGCGGAAATCAAATAACGGATTTCAGCTGACGGAAAATTAAACGGTGTATGTAGCATTTAAGTTTAATCTATTTTATGTGCTTTCTCAAAGTATCCATTCAAAATAAGCACCGTTCGTCTTTCGGCGTGCAAAATGTCGTATCTGCAGCTTTATTCAACCTGTAGTTACGATATTTTTCACGCCCAACGAGGTATAACAACTGAGCTGTACTATAATTTCAATCGTATTTTGCGTACGACGAAAACGGATTTTCCAGGTTTTCGAGTCGTGTTTTTTTATTTCTGTTTGGATTTATGTTTTACATTACTATATTTTTTGTTAACTATTTTAATTGAAGTCTTTATTTGTAATTTGATGATTCAAGTTAAGGCCCCCTCTCCCCACCCACAGGCGTCTAAATCTGTTCCAATAATAGGCTGTTTGCCAGATATTTAGCGTCTATGTATACATATATTAAAGATAAAGATTCTTGAATTGTACAATGTCAATTTGAGTCCATAATGTTTTATATATAGGACCTAAAGACCTAAAAGAAAAACAACAACAACAACAGCAACAACGACCCCCCCCCCCCAAAAAAAAAAAAAAAAATACTTCGTCAAAGATCCGAAGAGAGGAACCAAACACTCTTGAGAATGAAGGAGAAGGGGGGGGGGGAGGACTATCCATCACATTACCACCCTATCCTACATTTTCTCACACCGTAGGAAATATCTTCAGGAGATAAAGCGAGACATAAGGTATATATTTGTAACAGGCAATCACTTCTAGCATCAAGATATTAACTACCCCATTTTTTCTATATTCGAAGCTTTTATTGTTATATCGTCTGCAATCTTTTTGATTTGTTATAAGTCTGTCCTCTGGTAATGAGTTACTAATTAAAATCTCTAGCACATGCTTTAGTTTTTTTCTTAATTATCATTTAACCCCTCCAGTACAATGCCTGGTTTTTACGCCTCTGTGATTTTATACTTGAGAAATCATTGTGCGAAAAAAACGAAATTGCTTACAAGCGTTTTTTTTTCATTTTTTCCACAATATTTTCTACCCTACTGAATGATTATTTTTCAACCCAAAGCCACTTTAAATTTTCGTCTGTAAAACCTTTGAATTTGGACAGGTCAAAAAATGTTCAAAAAAGGAATAGGTTAATCCATTATTGAATTTTAATTGACAGAGCATATGAGCACCTACCTCTGTTGAAATCATACTCAAACTTTCTCTCGTTGCCCAATAGATTACAGGAGTAGAAACGAAAACTTTGTTTTAGACAATTTGTACTGGCAATTTGTACTGAAAACAATTTCACTTACAATAAGACAAATCTATGAGTAGTCTCTCTTTGATTTAACCCTTTCCTGTTTTTCAAAATTTTAGACTTGTCCAATTCAAAAGAAGTTGCAGACGACAATTAAAAGTGAGTGCAATTTGAAAAGTAACCATCCTATAGGGTATAGAAAAAATTGTGGGATAAGAAGAAATTGCTTGTTACCAGCAATTTCTTCTTAACCCACAATATTTTCTCAAGTATAAAAACTCAGGGACGTAAAATCCAGGGATTAACCAGGAAAGGGATAAAGCATCGATTATATGTAACCAAGGGTATTGTGAAAAACACTAATTAACCAGTTCCTGTTCAATCCCTAATTTTTGCGTCTCTGTGATTGTATACTTGACAAAACACTGTGGGGAAAAAGAAGAAAATTCTTGTTATAAACCAAGCCCACTTTTGATTGTCATCTGCAAAAGCTTTGAATTTGGACAGGTCTAAAATTTTGCAAAACGGGGCAGGGTTAAGGCTGTAATTCTGTACACAAATGGAATCTTCCCTCAAATTCGTCTTTTAATTCATATAGCTGAAGAAAAGCACTGGGAATGAATAATTTGACAAATTGAGTTTCACAGGGCACTACTTTGCTACAGACCATTATGAACATGATACAGAATTTTGAAAATGCACATATTATCTTACAACTTGAAGACTAGGATAATGAAGTTCATTGTCTTAAAAAATAGTTAATATGCATTTTGTCGAAGTCTTCTGAATATTTATTTGAATAAGAATTCGTTCGTTTACAGCTTTTCCAATTCACAACTTTTCTTTTTATAGTGCCCCCACACTGATAAGATCTGGGGCATATTGTTTTTACCGTTTCCCACCATTCTGTATGTCTGTCCATCTGCATTTCTTCCGGTCTGTAAATGGTGACAGTTCCCATCGATATGCATCTGCTGATTCCAAGGTCAAGGTTATCTAACAAGGCCAATGGCATCTTTTTATGTCTCAAGAATCAGTATAAGTAAATGAGTTGTAATGTAGTAAATTAAGGTCGAACATCTGAGATGTCATCTGAGATGTCAGTAACTTACATCCACACTTTCTGGGACCTGCTCATTTCCTCAAGTTTGTGTTGCATTCGTCACAAATCAACTTCACAGTACTTTAAGTGCTTTGATTTATTTCGTCGATATTCTTTTTGTTCATAAGTTATGAAATCAGTACTTTCGCGGTCCAATGGTTTCTGATGGTGCGAAATAAGGGATTGACAAAGAACCATTTGTTGTCTGGATTTGAAAGCCATTAGAAGGTAGCTTTCCGTATCAAAATAAATCATTCATGTTTCAATTTTATTACTTTCCATACGAATTAATCCATGATTACTGTAAAGATAACAACAAAATTACCTGATTTTTACCAGAAGCATAACATAATTCAAGTTAACCATTTACCAGGTGAACATTTTAAGACTGTTCTAAATTCGAGGTGCAGATGATGATTTCAAGTTTGTGAAATTTATAGGGGCGTTAAAAGGAGGCACTGGTTTGGAATGGGTTAAATGCTCTCAGTCAAATCGAAAATATCAACATTAACAAAAATGTTTTTAAACTTTCCACTCTAGCTTCATATAACTTATCGATTGAATGGGGTTTAGCGCCAATTTTGGCAGTGTTTCAGCCATATCGCGTCGGCTAGAGCACCTAACCATGGATTCCTTGTATTGCTCAAACTAGTACTATCACTACATCCTTTCTGGGCCTCCAGCTGCTAAACCACCTAGGGGTACGATTATACACACTTGGATGGGAGAAAAATATCGGAAAGGCTATTTATCGCGACCAGGGATCGAACCCGGGATCCCATGACTAGAAGTTCTTCGTGCTGCCCTTGAGCTATGGCTGCGGCCTAGCTTCATATAAAGCTACTTGAGGGCCAATTCTAACATTTTGCATTGCAGGCGTTTATATGAACTTCGTGGCCGAGGAGAAATTACTCGAAACAAGTTAATTCTCCTTAGTTTTTTTCCAAGGCTATTACCACATAATCCACTTTTCGACACCTTGAAGTACATGTAATATATATAAATTATATTTCTATATTAATAAATCGGGCATCTTCTGATAAATTCGGGATGGCGGTTCACTGCCATCGGACAAAGTTAAGTCAACTTTCATTTCAAGAAATTCGGTCATTACCCCATTTACAGACGGCAAATTCTTAGACTGGTTCCAATTGAAAAAAGTTGAAGACGGCTATTTAAAGTTATTGAAATTTTAGATTTTTTTCAATTTTCTGTATAGAAAACGCCGTGGCAAACGATGAATTTGCTCATTGCAATCGATTTCTTCATTTTCCACAATGTTTTCCCAAATATTCTTGAAGGGCGTGTGATAGAATGGCTTATGAATGGTCCGGGTTTGTAACACTGTCGATACGACCAGGCTACACGATCGACCACCCGGGTCTTCAATCTACAAGAGAGTTAGGGATATTACGGCCTTTTACCGGAATGTTACATCGACAAAGTCCGCCTGTCGTAGGGTGATTTGGATACTGGTCTTTCTCAAAACTCTGCAAAGAAATGATGTCACTCAGAAAGAAACATGGAGTTGCCGGACCAGCAAAATGCCGTAACTACAACTTGAAAGCTGTACGCCAATAGTTATCGGGGGTTATGGTTCCTACCCTAGCAATAATGTGCTGTCATAAATATTCAGTTGGCGATCGAGTAAATAAAGCGATGTTAAAGCCGTAGTTACGACGTTTAAGTCGCCAGCCAACGAATTTCTTTTTTGGTGTCTATGTTCGTGACAATAGAATAATGCAAAATAATTTAATTGTTAGTTTCGTCTATCAAAAACGAGCGATCTGATTGGTCGAAAAATTTAATTCATACCTCCATGAACAAAATTTTGAGTACGCAGCCATTTTGAATGCTTCCGCACAAAATAGTTCACTACAAAAAGGTATCAAAATTTGTAAAGTTGTTGCATTTTTCGCTCGATGCTATTAAATTATTAGAAATGAAGAGAATATTTTTTGTTTTCATGGAGGTATGAACCGAAAAACCTAATCACACAATGTATGAATCCGCTTCGCGTATTCATACAGTGTGATTAGGTTTTTCGGTTCATACCTCCATAAAAACAAAAAATATTCTCTTCATCTCTTAAATAACGTTGTATGATATCTCAGACGAACTGTCATATCGAAGGTCAGTGGGCGTGACCAGCGGTCCATCAAATCTCCACGACGGCGATCTATTTTTTGTTTGTTGGTTTTTTTTCCCTCGAGGAGAGGTCGTGTTGAACGGAAATTATTCCCTTTATGTCATTCTTTTTACACAAATTGACGGAACCCTGGTCACACTTACTTACTAATATGCTGAAGTTACGACGCCGACCCCTTCCTTTCACAGTAAATTATATAATATAAATGTCTGAGTTCAGATTTCACCTTCAGTCTAAATGAAAGATTTTAATTGGTAATTCGTTTTTTCTCCTTTTTTTTTTTGGGGGGGGGGGGTGTATTGACAGTGGCAATCCTTGAGTTGGTTTAAAGGCGGCTTTTAACAACTGGGTCCCATGGAATAGTCAATCAGTGATTGTAAACGTCAGTGATCAGTTGTTATGGATTTACTTGGGAACTCTGTACGTTCAATCTGGTATAGGGAGATTGGAAGGAGTTTAACGCCACTTTTTAACAGTATTTCAGTCATATCGCGCCGGCTGGAGCACCTAACAATGGATTCCTGGTATTTCTTACACCATTACTACCACTACATTCTTTCCTAGCCTCCAGCTGCTATCCCACTTAGTTTTACGATTATCCACGATATAGGGAGAGGGGATCAAGTTTTCTGTTAACAGACCACATTGGACAGGTTCTTAACCCTTTCCTGTTCAAATCATGTTTTTTACGTCGCTGTGAATTTACAATTGAGAAAATATTGTAGAAAAAGAAAAAAATGCTTGTAATAAGCAATTTCTTCTATTTGCACAAAAAAATTCTACCATACAGGATGGTTGTTTTTCAAATCAAACCCAAATAGAATTTTCGTCGGCAAAAGCTTTGAACTTGGACAGGAAAGGATTAAAGGTTGGAACACTCACATTTTCTAGTTCGCAAAACAAAAGTTTATTCTAATTGCTTAGATGGTTGACATCATTCTCTTTTAGCCATAATTCCGCAAGGGCTATCAGGACATTCTTACTGCTGGAAATAAAAGTCACTTGAATTTTGTTTTTTCCGCACGTTCTTATTTCGACACACGAACAAAAGTCAATATTTAGTAAACTTAAACATCGTAAGATTTGAGAAATTGATTGTAACAGGCAATTTCTCTTTCTCTAACATTGTTTTTAATCGTACGTGGAAGGCATTTTTTCAGTTTAACTAATCCCAACACACTCCCGTTGCTTTTTGACGCTCCTCAAAAAAAAAAAAAAAAAACTTTGGAAAACAAATGTGACAATTTCTTCATTTGTTTTATTATTTTGCTTTCGACCCCCTCTCCTATTGATTTGTAATAGAAGTCTGCCTGCGCACTCTAATTTCAACCATTTCAAACAAGTGTACACATTTATTACATTTGTCCGTGCGAATTCAAGTCGCTTGGTCCTGATATGCCCAGTGATGAACTTCCTGAAATGAATAAAAGGGAATATATTTAAAAATATGATCGGTTCATTAAAAATCTACGTCACACTATGTAGTTCAAAAATAACATTCGTTTATCTTTGCTAAGATCACGCAAAAATTCGTTAAAACCCAATTAAATGAAACCATGAATGTGCACGATTTAAAGATAAATCGTACGAGGGCTCATCAAAAAGTTCTTGGAATGAATCAATAATTTTCAGTTTCGTTTATCAAAAACGAGCGTTCCAAATGGCCGAAAAAATATTCATACCTCCATGAAAAAAAATTCGAGTACGCAGCGACTTTTCCTGCAAAGGCAAGCATCTTGAGGAACTGCCATCACTTACGTGATCGAAATAACGAAAATCGAGATGTCATCTTCGATTTTTCGTGAACAATTTTTGGTGATATTTCTTTTTATCATGAATATTCTGTTGAGATGTCAAATAGTGATATAAAATGAATATTGTCGTGAAAGTGCTTTAGATAGCCAACATTTGCCATATAATATTCATGATATAGTGATATGAATATTATATTTCGCCAAGATACCAGATAATATAAAAATAACACAACATTTATATGCACTTAACAATCTTGTAGCTTGACAAAAAATTATCTTGAAAATAAGCGTGATTTGCGTCATTTTTTTCGTGAAATTAATCTAGTAAGTGACGGAATTTCGAGAGCATTAACACGACACGTTCATGTTAACTCTTTAATCTAGTATCTTGACAAGAAAACAGTTTTCATGAAACGAATTACCTTCCATTTTTCACTATAATTTGTCTTGCAAGCGGTGGTATTCCTGTAAAAAAAACCAAGCTTGTAATCAATCGAGCAAAAAGACTCTGCAGTTAGTAAGTTCAAATATCGATGTCTGCTTATTATTGGAAGTGTGTTTAAAAATGGCTAATAGAAGCCTTACAAAATGCAGGGTTGAAGAAGACGAGTTCGGTGAGTTTTAAATATCTCTACAAAAAGGGGCATTTAACCCATTTTTAGACTAGTCCAATTTGAAAGAGGTTGCAGACGACAATACTTAGTTCATTAAATTCTGAAATATCTTTGTCTTTTCGGTTAGAAATATTGTGGATAATGAAGAAATTGCTGATCACTTTTTTTCTCTTCATTTACCACAATGTTCTCCAAAGGTTTAATTCTGTGGGGCGTCAAAAGGCGTCATTTTGTGGGAATGGATTAAGGGACGTCATATTTTTATGGCGTTACGGCATTGGCTGTCCTTACTGCCGTTGCAAAAACAGTAATATTGGCTACGCGTTTAAAAAATGCTGGCCATTTTTCAGTTCTGAATATATTGAAAAAGTTTCACAACATCTATAAATATCACGTTGATACTGAAGTTAACATTTCTTAACCCGTTATCAGCCGACAAAATTTTAGACTGGTCCAAAATGATAGAAGCTGCAGACGACTATTTAAAGATGAATATGATTTTTTTTTATTTTTTTTCAAATTTATGGGTAGTAAACATTATGTAAATGAAAAAAAATTGCTTGCAACAATCAATTTCTTCTTTTTCCACTATGTTTTCTCAAATGTTTTCTTGATGGGGCGTCAAAAAGGGTCGTTGTGTGGGAATGGGTAAAACAAAATCCCTTTATTGATCAGCCCTCTAAATTCATTTGTAAATCCTAGTTTTAACGACTTCAAATAATAACGACTTTGTTAACCAGTTATACCGACATTGCTGAATAGGGGATGGGAGGTAACCTTATTTCTACATAAAATCCAAATTTGTTTAAGACAGCCAACCCTGTGGCTTATCGAAAGTAGCTGTCCAATACAGGTGACCTTTTTTAAAATCAAAGTCCAGGTATCAGATCAGTCAGTTGCAGACAAGATCATGTATTCGATGCATTGACCATGGGAATGACAGCGTGAGTCGCGACAAGCTAAAAAGAACTTACAATGATAAAACAAGATTGTACCAGTACCGATTTATTTCAATTCGAATCGCAGCGGCCATCACACAGTCAATAGACAACCAAATCATTCCTTTAGACCCTAGAAGTGAACTTTGAACTCCAACACTGGCCGACATTAATGTGGATTTTTTTAAATAACGCCGTTTGATATTTAAGTGATACCTCCTGTTGGAGTCGATGGATTGGGGCAGCGGTGTCAGTGGATGGGGCCAGCCGGATCTGTCAATAGCGCCCTATATGCACTTTATTCTTTCGCGCGTTTTTACTCATTAAATTCCGTTAAAAAATAAAAACAAACTTAGGGGACTGTCATGAATACGCGCTACTGAGGTACAATATAGCAGCTCGTAGTATTCCATTGAACTTCCGGATACACGAGCGATCATTGGAATATAATGTCTGGCTAGTGGTTTGACGGACATCGTCCATAATCTGCCAAAACTTTGCATTCTATAGAAGGTGGAAGGTAGAAATGGCCGGAACAGAACTGACAGCATTGCTTTGAAAATGAAATAGTTTCAATATCAACTTGTATAATTATACAAAGCTTGGTTTGTGCAGTAAAAACAACTGTTATGAGATGTGTTGCAATCATCATTAAAAATGATTTACCCAAATAATCCTTGTTTCTTACGCTCCTCAAGAATAAAAAAAAAAAAAAAATTTGGAAAACATTGTGGATGGTGTAGAAATTGCTTGTAACAAGCAATTTCTTTATCATCCACAATGTTTTCTACCCCATGGATCAAAAAATTCTAAAATTTCATCAACTAAAGGTTGTCGTCTGTAACTTCTTTCAATTTTGACCTGTCTAAATTTTGTTATTTGGAAATGGGTTATGGCCAAAAACTTGATTTTGGTATAAAACGAATAAGTATTTTTAACCCGTGTCAGGTTGCATTAAATCCTTTTCTTAACTGGATTAGAATTAAAAGTCTGAAAGCACTGGAAGCACAAGTTATGGGCCATAATCTCTCTTTTTTTTTAAATTGACGTAATAAATGACACTGATTCGAATGATACAAAATGATGGTGTAGCCTAAGTTAATACTGCACATAAGTGCAGGATAATTTCTGTCTATACTACCTACCAGACCAGCAGTTATACAGGCTCAAAATTGCAAGGGTAAAAACAAAATGTGTCTCATCACTATGGTGTAATAATATATAAAGTAAGAAATCGGCTAAACAAGTATGTTAAATTTTGACCATGAATTTTGGGCAATAAAATTACAATCAATTGTTTCTTGAACTTTAGGATTGAGACTAAGTGCAAGAACGTTAACCCAATCCAACACAATCTTTCCTTTTTATACTGCTCAAGAAAAAGGTTCTTAAAATAATGTGGAAAATGAAGAAATTGCTTGTTACAAGCAATTTCTGTATTTTCAACTTTGTTTCCCACTCAGACAAACAGAGATTTTTAAAGATTTGAACAATTTGAAATTGCCGTCTTCAACCGCTTTTAATTTGGAACAGTCTAAATGGGTTAATACACGTTAGTCATGTTAGATTAGATTAGATTTTGTTCGGAAATAAAACAAGATGTGTTTGTGAAACACCATGCCCCCGATATAGGAATTCTTTAGAAACGGGTGATTTTTATTGTTTTTTTCTTTGTTTTAGGGAAAAGGGTAAAATGTTGACCTTGACCTTGATGAAATGACCTTCCCCAGTAGCGCCTTGTTGAGACCTATCTACAAACCAAATATCAGCATTGTAACTTAATTAGGGATGAAGTTGGAAAAGAGATAAAATTTTGACCTTGACCTTGATGAAATGACCTTCCCCAGTTGCGCCTTGTTTAGACCTATCTACATACCAAATATTAGCATTGTAACTTGATTAGGGATGAAGTTATAGAAACATGTTTAGTTGGCAGGTTAAGTTTTTGAGTAAAGTTTTAGGGAAAATGGTTAAAATTTTGACCTTGACCTTGAAGAAATGAACTTCCCCAGTTGCGCCTTAATGAAACTTATCTACATACCAAATATTAGCATTGTAACTTAATCAGGGTTGGAGTTATAGGAAAATTGGCAGGTTAACTTTTGCAGACAGACAGACAGACGGACACCGGTAAAACAATATGCCCCCAATCTATCGATGCGGGGGCATAAAAAAGCAAATGCACAAACTCGTTGACAGATAAACAAATTCGAACAATTCGACTCTCGGAGAGTGCAACCTTTTATTTGTCGAGCACATATCTTTGTACAAAGATTTATTTTTCATCTCACTTTGAGTTATTAATTAACCCTTGTAATGTTGAACCCGGAATATTTCGGTTTTGGCAGTATACTGCACATAAGTGCAGCCTCATCTTAGTCTACACCTCCTGTTTGACCTTTTCTGACATAGTTGTTCATGTGATTAATTTTCAAAAATGATATTGATAATTTAACAAGTACCAGTGCTTTCAGCCCTTTGATTTTAATGCACTTCCGAAAGGGATTTTATTCGGCATATCAAGGAGTAAAAGCAAATTTTGATAATAGAAAAGCAATGATGAGCCTGACATTCATTGTCCGTAAATTGTAGGTGTTTAGTTAAAATCACGGCGAGGACTACCCGTACTAAGTAGGATTTAGTCTCTTTCTTGTATACAACCAGAGATTGAAAACATTTAGGGTCTGTAGAGCTGGGTGAAATCTTGTACCCGTGGTCATAGGGCCCGTAGGTTCTCGAGTACCCTGTATAAATCAATCCATAGCCAACCATCTTTTATGATACTGTCACTTATTGCAAAACATATCTGACATGTCACTTCATTATCTTTCGATTTTTTTCGATGATTTCCGCGGGGTCATCTACCCAATTTTACTTTGAATTACGGAAGTATGGATCGTGTGAAGCACAGTGTTCTAGCCTAAATCGTTTATCACTTTGACGAGAATAACTTATGGACCAGGGTTCGAATACGCATGAAGTTCTTTCCGGATACTAATTAGGGTCAAAAGAAATATTATATGAGTGATATTTCGCAAAACTTGGTAGATAAAACGGATTCACGAAACCAAGCTTCGCCGAAGCCTTCTTTAACCCTATCACACACAAGCTCTCCTTTTTACGCCCCTCAGGCAATAAGCTTTGGAAAATATTGTGAAAAAGAAATTGCTTGTATCAAGCTATTTCTTCATTATCGACATTGTTTTCTTTCTCAAAAGACGAAAAAAGAAAAAGAAATGATAAAATAAAACAAAATTGCATCAACTTGAAATTCATCTTACAATAGTCGTCTGCAGCTTCTTTCAGCTTGGATCAGTCTAAAATTTTGTTGTGTTGGAACGGGTTAAAAAAAGCTTGGAAATTTTAGTCTTCTGTAGACTAAATGTAATATCTGTGACTTAGACAGGGTTACAGAGGGGTAGGCACCTTGTAAAAAAAAAAAAAAAAAAAAAGAAAAACAACAAAAATACAAACAAAACAAAACAAAACAAAAAAATCCCTCATCACTTTATAAATGTAATTTCTAGTAATGATTTAGAGCCCGGGTACCGGCGTTACACAAGACTGCTCGATACCCGGGTATTCGAATACTCGCTCCAGTATTCTACTCAGATAGATTAATGATCTGTTTATCGTTTATACAATAATACAATAATGATCTAATTTTAGTTTCGTCTGTCGAGATTCAAGAGTTTTGATTGGCTTAAAATTACTTTTCGTACTTCCATGAGCAGAAGTTTGGGCGCGCAGCTATTGTGTATTCTTGCTAACAAAATGAATCCTTTTTTTTTTTACTCAGAACTAGTTAACTATTTGCTTTGCTCTGCTTGGCCTGATGGCATTAAATTGTAATAAAATGAAGAGGATATGTATTTTTGTTTGTTTGTTTTCATTTGGGTATTTATAAACCTAAAAACTTAATGACACTATTATATGAATCCACTCGCGTAGTCTTACAGTGTGATTAAGTTTTTAGGGTCATACCTGCTATATTTTATATATGTTAATTCAATGACTGATTACACAAGAGTAACATGTTATCAAAATATACAACAATGTATGGTGCATACAATACATGAGGGTATAATTAAAAGGATATAAACCACATAAACTATGTACAGCTGACACTTAAGGATTAAAGAGTTGTTTTTCTTAGATACTATAACATCCCTCACTTTTTGAACAAAGTTTCCACAGGCTTTTTATTTCACCTTTAACATGACACATACTTGTTTAGAGTACATTTCCCAGATTAGTATTTTATGGTTAGATATCAAAATCAAAATAATCTTAACCTAATAAAGTGCGTTTACCCAAGAAGTGACAATTTTTCAAACTACATTGACGGTATTATCTTTGGTTTTACCACCCTATCGGATCGAGAAACATAATTACCCTGACTCTTGTAATTAGATACTTGGACATTATAAATAAAAACAAATGTTTTCCCTTTCTGTCTGAACTTTTTCTGAGTCAGATGACATCCCTTGTAAATTACTAGACTGAGTTTGCTCACTGACAGTAGCATCTTAAACATTTTCCTCTGAACTCAACTCTTCACCTTTTAGTAAATGTTTTCTATTTCTACAGTACTCCCCCCTTCAGCTATTCTGACAGTGTGTGATCGGTCAGCATTTTGATCGATAACTACTGCTGGTTTTCACAAACCCTTATCCCCTTGAATAAGGACATTTTCCCCAAAATTAGATGGAGGTAGATCCTTAGCAGACCTATCATAAGCTTACCTTTAATCAAATTGCTTTGACTTCAAGGAAGACTTGACTCGTTTACGACCAAAATTTCGGGGAAGTGTCTGTTTTTTGTTTGTTTTTTTTTGTCCCGGAAAGGAAAGATCTCGTGTTTCTCCCAATCAGTAACCCTTTGCTCAAATGAGTTGTTCTTTACTGAATTTGTACTTTTTGACTTTTTCAACAATTTTTTGCATATCTTTACACTAGATTCCGCCAACCCATTAGACTGAGGATAATTGGACAATGAAAATTTGTGTTGAAAATCCCATTCCTCTTCAAATTTCTGAAATTCTTTGGATGTGTAATAGCTAGCTTCACCTGAAACTAACTTGTTAGGAATACCATGGCGTGCAAACCATTGCTTTAACAAGACAGCTTTATAATAACTTATCATTAAACATTTTATCAAATGGTTAAATTCTATAATTTGAATACAATTGACATGAAAAAATACCTTGACCAATGACCTTGAAACAAGTTATAACATAAAATACTCACCACAAGCAATGAAAATATGACCTTGAAAAACTAATCTTGACAAATAAACTATAACAATGGTTCAGTTTAGGTTTTTCAGAGCTCAAAATGACCCTGACATTTCAATTCAATTAATTCAAGGGCAGATAATTCAAGAAAGACCAGAGCTTTTGGAATTCCTGAAGTCTTATGCTCAACTAAATATCAGAGATACGTTGTTGCAAGATTCAGTTCAATCCAATAGAATTTGTAGAAGGAGTGCACACACACACACACACACACACACACACTGACTGTAATTTTAAGCAATTTTGTTAAGTAAAGGGCAGATAATTCAGGAACAACTTGACATATCAAACAAACTTTAGTCCTAAACACAACTAGACATCATACATACAGAATCATTGTGGCAAGTTTCAGTTCATACTTAACTTTCGATAACCGATGTAATTATCACACAGGCCTTTTAATACATAAATGTAGAAATAACCTTTTGCCAGGGTATATGACAGACGTAATTTCTTTTAGTAATAACACTTACTACGATTTACGTACAATTACTCATCATGACATAACTAACTCAAAGTTTAATACATTGTACAGGAAAACATAATGGACATGTACATTCGTGGCTTCATTATTGCTAATAGAGGTAAATGATCTGTTTGAACAGTAACACTACGACCATATACATATTGCCTGAAACAGTTTAGTCCAAATAGTATTGAAAGCATCTCCTTTTTAATTTGGCCCAAGTTATCTCGGATTTCGTCGGAGATTTGCTTGCATATTCAATCGGCTTGCCTTCTTGCAGAAGAGTAACATCTATACCGAATTTTAAACTATCACATTGTAACGTCAAAGGTTTAGTCAGTTCATAGAAGGTTTATACAGGGGAATTTGTCACTTTATCTTTCACATTCTGGAAAGCTTTCACCAGTGAAATAAAACATTTTTTTTTCAAGACGTCTCTGAGAGGTTTTGTTACGGCTGACAAATTTGGAGAAAATTTAGAGAGATAGGTGATCTAAAGAAGTTTCAAGTTCTTTCTTGCTTTGCGGACGTTCAATATTCTGATCTGCGTTTATTTATTCTGGGTCAAGTTTAAGCCCATTTTCAGTCAAAATATGTCCAAAGTATTTAACTTCTTTGACACCTATTTGTGCTTTGTCAGTATTTACTTAAATACCCCTTTTCTGGCAGCGGTCAAGAATTTTTTCTCAAATTTCTGTCATGTTCCTCAACAGTAATGCAATAGACATATATGTCGTCAACAATGACGACACATCCTTGAAGACCTTCAAGGCATTCGTCCATTCGCTTTTGGAATAAATTATGGCTGGAATTTAAGCCAAATGGAACCCTAAGGTATCTATGTCTACTTAATGGAGTATTGAATATTGTCAAATAGGGTGATTTTTCACCAAGAACTCAAGTCCAATAACCAGATTTAGAATAAAGCTTCGTGAAAACTTTCGCCGTAGACAGCTCTAGCAAAATGTCATCTATAGTTCTCATGGGGTAATGGGATCTGGTTATTACCTTGTTCAAATCTTTGGGGTCGAGACAAATTCTTACATTCCCTGAACCCGGTTTGTTTACAACTACCATCGAGTTAACCCACTCTGTAGGAGAATTTACCTTTGCAAATATGTCAGCCTTCACGATCTTAGCCTTATCTTGTAAGCTACAGGAACACGTCTGGGTGGATGCACTACATGTTCTGTATCTATATCAGTTTTCATTCAACAAGTATCTGGGAGTCGACCAATACCATACAGTGCATCTTGATATTATTTAATGACTGATTCATTGGTCATTGGTGTTCACGGACATCACAATTTTAATCGAATTGAAACCAAGACATGCTACCAATCCTAAAATTGGACATTTGCTTGACTAACTACAAAGAATTCAACATCTTTTGTAAAAGATTTATAGCTGCAAGTTATTTTGTTTCTTCCTAATAATTCAAGTTTTGACCCATTGTATGCAGTAAGAATGCAATTGACTTTTTGCAGTAGCTCCTTAAATTTTGATGCCCTATAAACATCCTCAGGTATGATATAACAGTTGTCTCCTGTGTCTAATTTAAAAGAAATAGGCAAGGAATCCTTAGGTTTCTTTCTAGAAACAAATCATTCAGCAAATACTTTTTTTTTTGTTAGCTCCTTCACACAATCAACATTAAATGAAATCTCTTTTTCACTTTCAATAATATTACACAGGCTTATCATTTGACCTATAAATTGATAGAAAATAATCCCATTTTTTAAATGCATGACACTATTTACCTTTTGCCGGACAGTTCCCTTTCGTATGTCGTCGACCACATTTTGAACAGTCGTTTTGATTATCTTTCTTCTTGAACGCGTCGGAATGTTTTAGTTGGCACAAGATTTTGAAACGAAGTTTTTATATGTCCCCTTTTCACCAAGTTGATCGATTCATCGCTTTTGCTTCTGTTCATTAATTTTAACTGGGCCTGCAAATACTCATAAATTTGAGCGATTTGGATGACCCGTTCATCCATAGGAGCGTTCCCTTCGTTTCACAACTTCTCACTAATTTTGACAGATCGCACGCCGAAAACAATACGATCACGTATCTTTTCATCTTGTTTAGGAATCTTGCAGTCTTTGGCTGCAATTCGAAGATTCGTAACAAATTCATTATTTCATCTGGGAGCTTTTCGGAATATCTTGCAACAATGGAATCCTCCGCGACACTCCTTCTAGTTTGAATCCACCCTGAGAGCCTCGGGTTCCTAATATAAGCGACCACCTTTTATCGATCATGTACAGCTGATAATGCTTTTACCTCCTCATTTAATATCATATCAATTTTCATGTGTAAAGTTTTTTACTCATCTATTTATCTAATTTACTGTTCTACATATATCGTTGTTCACCACTGGTGTAATTGGCAGCAGGGATGATTTCTGCACTTACTTTTTTTCACCTACTATGCGTAAAACTAGAAATGATCCTTGAGACTAGTTCATATTCAAAGAACTTACCGACGACAATATCGCGGCAAAACCTTTTGCAGACGAAGAAATAAGAACCAGATAAGGTTGAAAGGGCGGTTCAAAACAGGTTTGAAGAAATTGCTTACAGCAAGCAATTTCTCCTTTTCTAAAGGTGTTATTTCTTCGCTCGTGAAATGGGGCCCTCATAATATGTTATATGTAGAATAATCTTGTGACCATGATCTATAGTTTGCATTGCAATAACAAACGATCTAGGAACAATAAGTTAAACAGTAAGTTATTAAAGCGCTAAATTTCAAATGTTTTTCCGAGGGAGGGAGTTGTAAGAGATTGTATATGGCTCGTATTCAAGGTTTGTCCAATTTCATATTTCTATAATAGTAGACTTGGTTGTGCCATAAAACACGTTGAAAAAACTTAGTTTAATTCCCATGAATAACCAATATTGCACCTAATCTTATCTGTCGATAGCGAATTTTATATGGTACGAAACTAGTACCTGGCTGTTCTCTGCGCGTCCTTTGGGAATCAGAATAGTAAATAACGATCTCTGGAAAAATCGCACCGTTTCACCACCTTTTCATCATTTATATTATCCTTGATAAAGAATTCAACATCTTAGAAATTCGGTAAGGGAAGAGTTATTTTATTTTTGTTGTTAACTTTTGTAAAATTCGATAACATTTGACTAGTCCTATCCACTAACGAAAGCTATTATCATGATAATTGTATATGGTTTAGTTAAATATCAAAATTTCCTATGCGACTCGAATCTACACTGTAAAAATATAGCATGACTTTACACAAAAGTGGTGGCAACTCACCTGCCACCACTTTCGGTGTAAAGTTACACCTTAAATTCAGGGGAGATCCTAACACCAAAGAAAGTGTTTGTTAGCCGATGAACAAGAGTAAACTTTCCAACAACAAACAAGGAAACGCTACACCTTATTGAGAATTATCACCACAACTGGTGTTGAAGCACACTGCAAATGGGGTAAATCATTGAAAAGTAACACCTTAAGTGGTGTAGGTCCATATAACACGAATAACACGAAAGAGGGGTCTTATTTTTTATTTTTTCAAAATATAATATACTGTTGAGTGAATAAAGAGTTGCTTTTTATATTTATTAAAAAGGGAAAAAAAAAAAAGATAAAATAAATAAAAATAAAAAAATAAAATTGAAATTGGCGTGAGTGGTATTTGAACCCACTTACATACATAGGAGCACTATTTTATTTATTTCCTTCTTTCTCTTGTTTTATTGTCTGTAAATTTAATCATATGTGACTTTCTGACATTCCCCAACTATCTGCTGACATCCTCATCTGAAAACCATGCATCATATAGTTATACATCAATACACACAGATCAAATAATGTTACAAAGGAACGCGTACTTACCCTCACCGGGGCCGGACATTGTGCAGTGTTTTCCAATTAATTCATACCTTTCACTGAAGATTAACACTAATAGAGTAAAATCTCTCTGATTTCAGGGTATGTTAACACTTCTGGTTTAAAATATTGTGAACAATTTTAAACTTACACAGAATTGTGTGGGATGTTTACCTCTGAACAACTTAAGTCTATCTATATTTTCACCGTATGATAAACCAAGTAGTTCAATTAAGTGTAAAATGAACGTTTAAATCCCCAATGGTTTGATGTTTCACCACTGAAAAGAGTAAAGCCTCTTTGAATTTGGCGTATGGAACACTAATGGTGTGAACTATTGAAATACATTGTAAAGGAAATACTATTACCAAATGATTTGAGGTTTCACCAACAAAATGGAAAAATTCTCTCTGAATTAAGTGTAGTTACAGTTTACACTAAAAATGATGTGAAGTTTCACCACGAAAGAATAGAGTAACACCAGTGAGTTGTTCATTGCTAATTATATATACCCTATTCAAACTTAAAGAGAGGAAAATATCATCTGAAATTGAAAACTTACACTTGGTCTGGTGTAGAGAAATGTTACACGGATGTGTTTCTCTTAATCTCCTTTGGTTTTTTGGAGCCTTAAAATGTTACTTTTCATCAGCGGGAATTTCGATCTGCCTTAAAAGTGTATACTTTCCTATCAAAAGTGCAATGTGATACACAACACCAAGTTCCGTGCCATGTTTAGCAAAGAATGGTGTAAGATTACACCCATTTACAATGGGCTTTTTACACCTTTACGTTACTAACTTTACACTATCTATTAGGGAATACTTACCCCGGTAGTGTAAATCTGCTTTAAAATAAGTGTAAAATGAGTTTACACTCGTTTTCGTGATAACCAAACGCACATAGTGGTGTAACCTTTCACAAGTCTTAACATATCAATCCTTATACATCTTACCCCAGTCATTGTTTGTGATACTATCCCCTACATTGAACAACCTCTCTCGTTTTGGTCCAATGGACAACTATAGTTCTACTTCCAGCATTAATTTACCGCATAATCCCCCGGAAACGCTTCCGATATAATCGCTAGATCTTTTGGCTGTGGTTTTCGGAAGTGCAATAAGTATCGAGCCTGCAGGTAAGACTGCGCGATTATCAGAACCGAAACTTTTCTGTTTCGGCAGATTTTTAAATAGTAGTTTGGTTGCATTAAGTAGAAAATACAGCAATAGAATAGGTCAGGTGATGTAAGTTCAACCGACGGACTTTAATTTGTTCTTTTTACCGTCATTGCTAGAATTGAATTATCAAGACATGTACACTGTAAACATTTTGTTTAATTTTGGTAGTCTAAACCTTTCGGTAGCGTAAAAATGATGTTTTTAGTGTATGTGTATGTATATAATAAACACTTTTTTCTAGCCCCTTTGAATCGTCAGCGTGACTGAAAGATTGATATGGTGACCCCCCTTCCTTTTCCCGAGTATTTCTCACTGACGCATACTGTAGAGCTTATGGTTTGCAAAAATCATTCAGAGCATTTTACTCAGAAATGTTAAAAAAAAAAAAAAAAAAAAAAAAAAATACCAAAGAAAATCGTCTTTTTTTTTGGAGCAAAGCTCTCCTTTGTCGTTACTCGCAAATGTACAGCACTAACCCCATAACAGTACATATATCTACAAACTCTCCAAAACAAAGTAGGTAAAGAATCTAATAAAGAAAAATAATCATTCAAAACCTAATACATTCAGTCAAGTTATTATATGAAAAAGGGCAGGATGACAGAACACATCCATCGCTCATATATAGCTCGGGACATCACTTTTCACGCTATGGTTAAATCCTCAGACTCTTCTTGGTTTTATACGAGTGTGGGTATAGATTTTCGTTTCATAATAAAGAAAACAAATGAAAATTTAACATGCACTTTCCAAAACGCTGATAAATATCTTAACTTTAGTCAGCTATTTCAGAGATTTTTATACATATTTTGTAATATTCTGGATTTAACTGCATGAATATGATATCGTAAAATTCCAACAGTGTCCTTCCAAATGTAAAGTCAACGTGTATATAGAAGTACTTTCTTGTTTTCCCACAGCACTTCCCAAGTGAAAAACCTCCTGTTTCTATCTAAGAATTGACTTATTAACCCCTGTACTTATAGCTATCAACACAGATCGGCCGCACTCGTCTTTGCCAACAGGTCCGCTCACTTCACGTTCGACTCTCACTCCCGGTAAATATCCCGAAACAGTTCCTTGTGAGAGGAGAAAGAGGAAAAAAAAAAAAACAGGTTTGGAAATACTAGAAACCAACCAACGTCTTTTTCTTATACTCAAACCTTGGTATCCAAACTTGACCTCGACAATATTTCTGTTGACTGTGAAAGTTCTTGCAATAAAATGACGCATTTATGAAATATACAGAATAAATTCCTTTTCAAAATGTTCAAGATGTTTGCCATTAGCTCACGAGATTTGTCATGGAAAATGACAACAAACGTCATGCAAAAAGATAATGTTACATCATTCGCAATTACCTTATACCGGTTAAAATAATATGCTAGACGGTTTTTGCGACATTTCAAGCCTTTTCTAATTCAACCGCGCTTTCGACGCTAGATAATTGGCAAAGCATAGTATCATTTGATATGCAAATGATGTGATTTTTATGTTATACTGGGATCACGATGAATTTAGTACCCATGGTACTTACTTATTTTATAATTACAATCTTTCGTTTGAATCAGTTTGGGTTGGCTTTTTAAAAAGACCAATTGACTTTCATTTGTCGTCTTTTATCCTACACGTTTCCTAAGAATATGCAATGACATCTATTTTTTCTTTATATTACGCAAGTACGTTTGCTATGATACCGAAGAAATACGCACTCATTTTACTATACGAGTCAAACCGAGAAATGATTAGGTAACACGCATTCAACCTTTTATCTTTATATTCAAATGGTTATCAAACGACTTATAAATCAATTAAATATAAATTAAATTCAGAATAAAAATTAAAACTCGATAGTTCTTTAAATAGTGAAAACTCTAAAAATCGCACACTTGTTGTAGTTTGCGCATTCCTATGACCTTGCATGACGTTTACCTGTATTTGAAATCAGTCTGATGTTAAGTTCGCCGTCGACACAACAGCCTGAACAATTGTTTGGAGGTGGCGCTGTTGTGCTTGACGTCACTGAAAAATAACTTGCGACAGCATTTGTAGTAAGTTGGTGATCGAAATGTCGTAATATTGTTAATATGCATTGACGGAATTTTGCTCTTCTACTGGCGTTATGGATGAAGAATTGCAACATATCAGTTGATTTATAAAGAAGCCCCCAAAAAGTGAGCTCTGTTTTTTTTTTCTTTTATCACCTACAGTCGAACCGGCTTTATCAGGAACCTTTACATGCTTTATAAGAGCTCCCTCCACATTCCCTTACCAGCAAACGGCCACTTACTTTTGGGTTCTAAAATATACAAAACATGTTCAGAAAATCCGCTCCATACAACAAATACAAATAGTGAATTTTTACTCATTTTCACCGTCTATATATCACGAGGGTAAGTCTGTCAGCCAATACAAAACGATCATTGTGATAGAAGGACAAATGACCTATCTGATGCTGTTTCGAGCCCTGGGCTGACCATATCAACCAACAAACTAATTGTCTTTCGGATGAGACGTTATACCGAGGCCCCTTAAAACGGTGCAATCTTTCAAACACGCTAAGGAACCAGACGTAGCTCTCAGCAGTTTCGTCCTGTATCCTTGCATTTTCCCCCGTAACAACTAACCGTCTTCTGGGGGCGTTGCTCATATTTGCATCTGCTACGGTAGCGACGATAGATAAACGGAAATACAAACCCATCCTACAATAGAAGTTTTTGCTGGAAGAGAACAAACTGCTTGTTGAAAGCAACCTTATTATTTTCTAAGAATGTTTTTATCAGTTACCTTTTTTCAATAATATCATATCTACAATTGAAATGTGTCATATCGATAAATTCTTTTAAGAAAGCTCTAAGGTGCTTAGCTTAAACTGGACGGCCTCTAATAGATTAATCATTTCCTGTTCAGAACCCGGATTTTACGTCGCTGTGATTTTATTCTTGAAAAACCATTTTAGGGAAAGAAGAAATCGCTTGTCAAGATGGTTTCATTTTAAATTGCATTCAATTGTCGTCTGCAACCTCTTTCAAATTGGACCACTCCAAAATTTCAATAACAACACCACCACCAACAACAAAAAAACAAACAAACAAAATACACAAAGAACAACAACAAAAGCCAGATAAGAAAACAAACAAACAGACAGACAAACAGGAAAGGGTTAAGGAAAACTAATTTGATGCACGGTTGACAGAACAGTTTGGAGCCATGCATTTGAGATACAATTTCGTAGGAACTAGTTTGGAAATAAGTCCCTAAATCCCTTTTCGATAATTCTGGTTCATATTGTCATTGAAGCCTAATGCTCTAAAAAATCTGCAAGAAAGATATATTCTCGCCTTTAAGCACCCCCCCCACCTGATTTCGATAATTTTTGCCCAAAACTTCACCTTTTTGGTCAATTTCATCCTATTTTTACGGGAATAAATGGAATTTTCAAAACTGAAATTTCTCTGAAGAATACACTGAAAGCTTTCCCGATTCTTCAGCATATTATCTAATTTGTATACTCTTAACACCGCATTTATTTAATAAAGATTGAAACAAGCGCTCTGCTTTATTAGACAATTTTAGCTGATATTCCATCCGCTAATTTTATTTTAGACTGATCGAAGTCATGGGTATTTCTATATCTTATGACATTCGTTCAATGGCTCGTGAACGTCTTACCAGATTAACCCATTCTCGCACGATACAATTTTAGACCAATCCAAATTCAAAGAAGTTGCAGACGACAATATTTGAGTTGACGAAGTTTTCAAAATCTTTGTGTTTTAGGGAAGAAAACATTCTGGATAAATGAAGAAATTGCTTGTTACAAGAAATTTCTTTATTCTCCACGGTATTTTCCAAAGCTTTTTATATTGAGGGGCGTTTAAAGACGTCATTATGTTGGAATGGGTTAATATTTATGAATAAGTTTACAGTAAATACTTACTAGAACTACTAGAACCTTTCACTCCAGACAAAATCATGTTGTTCATACACAATACTCCACAACTAATTATCAATTTGAACAACCCCATTTTGTCTAGATAGAGAAATCCTGAAAATCTGACTGAAATATGTCTTTTATCAAAGTTTCGTGCTATCATAGAAATGATAATTACTGATTTTAAACTCTAAAGTGATTCCATTGACCATTGTAAAATATTTTGATGCCATTTAATCGAAAACTACCTGTATTTTGAATAATGCATGCAATCCAATGAATTTATTTTCTGATATTTAATGAAACGCGGTAGTTTGTTATATATCGCATTACAATACTTTAAGGCGCGGTTGACACTTGCGGTCGTGTCAAGACGGCAAAATTTAAGACTTGTCCAAATTGCAAAATTACAGTCAGTCATGTAGCAAAACAATGATATGTATGGTTTGCGACCTATTCGTCGTAACTACAGCTTTCGAAAAGCTGTAATTATTGCGTTGCGTAACCAACAAAATTGTATCTATTTTCAGTGATTGGCACCCATGAATCCGTCAAATACAATTATAAGTGATATTTATAAGGTATAAACGTTTCTGTCCTTTATTTGTATATTGCAAATGACAGATCGATTGACAAGCCCTCATTTTTGGTTATTTATTCTGGAGTGACGACTTCATACACTTATGCCAAGCATTATTTTGAGGCTTCAACTCGTTACTACAGTTACCAAGGCTTATTCAAACTATAGTTACGAAGTTAAATCGCCAACCACAAAAATGATCGCCGTGAATGTTGGAGGTCAATATTGCACTTTCGTCTTAACCCATTCCCCAATGGTAAAACTTTAGACTTGTTCATTTTCCACAAAGTTTTTCCAGCCTTCTTTCCTTGGGGGCGTCAGAAAGCGCCATTGTGTGGGAATGTATAAAATGTTTTTAAAAGTCAATCGATAGCTATTTATTGATTGTTGTGGTCCGTTGGTTTCTTCTCTTTACATGTATGCGTGTGTGAGGGTTTAATAATAAAAGCTAAGTTTTACACTTCGGTTAGACAGAAGATGACAAATTTTTAGAAAATTTATTGAATATTTTTGATCATATACATTTTAAACATGGCGTGAAACCTGAGGAAGAGGGGGGATGGTACTTGGTTTTCGGAAAAGGTATCTTGAAATCAAGAGGTATTGCAAAAAAAGAAAATGAAACTCCATTAAATTTCGCAGATACTCGATTGATTCCGCGAGGTCACTGGTTGAAGTTAAATGAGTAATTGACTGTAGATGCAATGTGCCTGAATTGCAGTGCTATGACCGGTTACACGGTCATGTCAGTGATTCGAGTCTAAAAACAGCAATCACTTTAATCTTCCGCTTCCGGACGTGTTAAATCACAACTAACAAAAAGCCTGCGTGAAAGGACATTTATTCCAAATGTCAACAAAATGTCAAACTGACACAGTTTGACAGAACTTGCATTTTAGAAAATATTTTCTTTAGAAGAGATATTACAATCCCATTAAAATCTGGGCAATAAAATAGCTGCAGACCGCGAATATGTACATGTGTAAACAAAGTATGTGAATAGATATATAAAATATCAAGGTTGATACAAAACATAGGTATAGGGAAGGAGGACGGGGAGGCGGCAACGTAGAAATAATAAGATGGCAGACTACAGTTTTTAGCAAAATATTCAAAGTGGTCATGGTCAAAAAAGTAGATATTAGGAAAATTTGAGATTTATCTGCAGATTTGAAGATAAGGATTGATACTGGTGCCCTAAATGATTTTTAAACGTGAAATAAGGCAAATGCGAAACTAAAAGGTCACGACCTTCCTACAGCTTACTGGTACCCTTTGTTGCGTGTAATGCAAGGTGGTGGGGTTGGGGATTTTGGCTTTTTTGCCGGCGACTTTTGAGAGACAGGAAGATGTGTTCAAATAGTGGAAAAAGTAGCTTGAATCGTGGTATTTTTCTACGTTTCCCTAGACTTTGAACTGATTTTGCTGTCCGGAAAGCATGTCAGGCAATGGCTATCGGGGCAAATCTGGCGTCTGCTGCATTTTGATTTTATCTTAAAACCACGTGATTTCGGCCATTTTGTGCAGGCATGACAGCGATAGGTTTTGTGCCTTCTTACAGTATACACGAGATTTGTTGTGAGTTTTAGTAGTTTAATAATGCATTTTGAACTTGAATATGTTTTTTCATTCGCAGGTTAGTGTTTGAAGGAAATTTTCAAGGCAGAGTCTTGGTTGTTTGTCGACGCCCCAGCTATAAACTGTATTCTGACGCCTAAAGGCCTGTTCAGCTATGATTGGTCAGCTACCTCCACGTGACTGGGGCACTGAGCAAAACATAGACTTTCTGCCCACCACAATCACACTGTATAAAAACGTAAAGGGTGTAAATGCCATTAGGACCAGGACCGCCCCTTTTCGTTGTTCCAGAACCTGAACATAAAAGACTTTATGCATAGATATGATAAAGTATTGAATAAAATAACAACAAAAATGGAAGTAAGACCAAATAATGATAACATTATAATATATACATCTATAATTCAATTCTAGTTTCAGATGTAAAAAAACAAGCGTTTTAATTGACTGATTTTTTCAGTCTTCCATGAATAAGATTTTGAGCGCGCAGCTATTGTGTTTACTTGCACATTAAGTAGAACCATAACATTTTGATAATATATTACTCAGGACATTGTAGCAAAAGAAAAAAATGCTTTTAACAAGCAATGCCTTCTTTTTCCAAAATATTTTTCTACCTCAATGAATGGTTATTTTTTCAAATTAAATTCACTTTTAATTGTCGTCTGCAAAACCTTTGAATTTGGATAGGTCTAAATTTTTACAAAATAGGAAAGGGTTAAACAAACAGTATTGGCGCCGTCGAATGTTTTAACCCTAAATAACAAAAATTGTTCTTTGGGGAGCCTAAAAAACTCATTTAGCGGCAAGTTTCATCTCGACGAAAAGAACGCACCTCGGTTGACTATTTCAAATGTTCACGTGACTAACTTCCAAAACGGCGCTACCTCAATGCGGGAAAGCAATTGTGGTAAAGTGCACCTCACAAAGGTTCTGTAATAATTCTTTTTGGTCTTCAAAGTTTATACCAGAGCAAAACAGAGAAAAATATATAACAAGAAAAGAAAATCTAAACTTTTCAGTCATTTTAAGCCCCCCCCCCCAAACTGTCCGACTTTACCAAGATTATCCGATTACGAGCTACGTTTCTTTATACTGCTATTCTCTTATACTGTTAATCACATAGTGCTCCGCTGGTTATACGTACGTGATCTGTTCCCAAAGTTTACGGAATGACCGAGTGTGTTCCCTTGGGTAACAAAATAAACAACTGACAGATCGCGATGGCAATAAAAATAGATAAGCCAATTGAACCTTGCATAATAAACTGTAGTTACGACGTTTAAGTAGCTAAAAAACAAACGAAATAATTTAACACATATGGCGGCCAGCTTCGGAGTTCGAATCTAAATTCAGGGCTATGCAAATGATATGATTGGTCGATACATTCCTTGATTGCAGCCCTGATTTGTCAACTGTTTGGTGTTTTGTCTTGTTGATAATCAAATCCAGCTCCCCATACTTAATTTATATCACTTTACGGAAGACGCATGCACAGTTATCAAATCATATTTGATTAAGAGGAAGAAAAACCTTGAAATAGGGGATTTGAACTCTGAATCACTAGAAATTAATTCTTGTATACCCCAGGGATCTTTCCTTTGGTCTTTTCTCTCATATTTACATTATTGACCTTTCTTTTACCTGTCCTGGTGTAGAAATGATCTGAAAGTATATGCTGATGACTCAACAATGTATAATGCCCATTTTGATCTCGTTTCCAATAAATCCAAACCAAAAGAAAGTGTTACTCGTGTACAGGATTAGTGTCAACTAATTAACTTGTGCCTACACACATCAAAGACAAAATGTTTGTTGATCCGGCAAAAGTACAAACGAAAGCGGATCTTGTACGGATTTTCATGGAAATTTGATATCAGAAAATTTTCCAATAGTTGTTATTGTCATTTTCACGAGAAATATTATTTCTTATTTTAAAATCTACCAAATTCACTGTAATTTGAGTTAATATGATTGTATATCCTATGGTATACTTTTAAACATCGGGATTTAACGGATAAGGCAGTTAGTCTTCATGTTATGTCCATAACGGCTGAATTACTAGCGGAAGCCAATGACGTATTCAATGCGATCTTGAAACCACAATTAAGGTAATTTTCGGTGAAATCGTCATTTAACGTATTTACCCGATGAATCCCGGTTACATTTGGCGTCTCTTTATGCGAAATATTTTTGCTTCTTTTATTTCTTCTTTTCGTGTGTAAGTTATAGACGGCCATTTTCAACACAACATTAGCTTAATCATATTATTTCAAATGTCTGAAAGTATTTAAGTTAGAAATTTGAAATTCAGAGCCATTTTTTTCCATAATCTGTACAAGAGACATTTAAATTGAATTGAGTTTAAAGTTAAACGGAAAAGTTTCAACAATTTGAATTATTATTTATTTCCCTGAATCTGATCTTAAATCATAAAATTACAGTAACTATAAAAAGCTATATCAATCTCTCTTTAACCATTTAATGTTTTTCAAAATTTCAGACCTGTCCAAATTCAAAGGTTTTGCAGACGATAAGTTAAACTCGATTTGATTGGAAAAATAATCGTTTAGTAGGGAAAGTAATATTGTGAAAATTGAAGAAAATGCTCATTACAAGCAATTTCTTCATTTTCCACATTGTTTTCTCAAGTGTAAATCCATAGAGATGTATAAACCATGGATTGAACAGGAAAGGGGTATATATCATTCTGGGAATCTGTCATATTAAAAAATGTTATCATTTCACAAGGCAAACACTACTGTTCATATCTGTGAATGTGTGAGTGTGTGTGTTCTTTAGATAAAAGGTATTATCAGTATCATTATCATTTCAGACTGATCAGAGTCATTACTTGTTGCACACGTGTGATGGTTTGAAATCTCAAGCACTGGCAAATTTATGATGTTTGCTAAAAGAAAAGAAAATGTAGGGCTTCCCCAAAAAATAGGGTTAGAAATTACGAGAAAATGGAAACGTTGAAATGTACGGATGTCTTCTGTTTTACCAAAATGTCCTCTTATATATAATTCGAAATTCATAATTTGGATTTAGCCCGACGAACTCTTAGCAATCATAGAAATACTTTTTTCTGACAAGCTCTTGCCAATTATTGTTTTTTTTGCAATGTTAATGTAACTGACCACGGCTAACAATCAAATACTAGATGTAAAATGCACAAAAAAGACGTCACATTTAATTGCCGAAATGTATGCATTTATCTATTCTTTCAGTATGCAAGCACGTTCCTTTTTAAACTTCATGCAATTCGTGTTTTAGTTCAATGCACCCCTGTTCCTCGCCATACCCTTTTCCTGCTTTTACAATTGACCTATCGCTGGCCCGCCCACTTACTCCATTTGTCACGCCCATCGACATCAACAGGAAGTCCCGCTACATTTTTTTAACGCCACAATTTTGAAAATTTATGGAAAGTAGCATATAACAAAAAAAAAAGTAAAATAGTTGGCTGGCGACCTAAACGTCGTAACTATGTCTTGAAAAATGTCGGAGTTCAAATCTTAATTCTGGGCTGAATGCTTAATTTGATTGGTCGATCAATTGACCGATTGACAATCGCGATCGGTCAATTTACCAATCGCTGGTCAAACCTACTTACTCTGTTGGCTACGCCCATTGGCTCCAACAAGGAGTCCCGCTTTGATCTTAAACGGCGTTATTTTGCAAAGTTTATGGCAAGTAGCATGTAACCAAAAAACAGAAAATTTGGTTTGAGACATAAACGTTGTAACTACAGCTTGTAAAGGTTGTAGTTTAGTTGTTTAAGTCACCAAACCATCACAAAGGTAAACTGGACTGGCGGCCAGTATAGGAGTTCAAAATCCGATTCTGGTCAACATGAAGGATTTCATATGTCGACTGGTTATTTGATTGACAGCCGCGATTAGGCAATTATCCCGATCTATCCGTAATGTCAATCTATTGATATATCAATTCATAAAAAGTTACATATCGGTGGCTTAGTCAAAAGAAAACAAACATCATAAGTGTCTATACTTATGATGTTTTTACACTAAGCTCACGATATACAATGTGACAGCTCACGATATACGATGTACTTCCATTGCCTTTTAAGCCGCCGTCAAAGCGCAGTTGGTAGCGCGTCGGACTGTCAATCTAGAGGTCCCGGGTTCGATCCCCGACGGCGGCACTCATCATTTCCGACTATTTGTCTCCCACCATTGGGTCGATAATCGTAGACCTATGTGGGATAGCAGCTGGAGGCTAAGAAGGGATGTGATGGCGGTACTGATGAGAGAAATACCAGGAATCCATTGTTAGGTGCTTCAGCCGCCGAGATATAACTGAAAGATTGTTGAAAGCGGCGTAAAACCTCATTTAAAACAAATAAACCCATAGCCTTTTAGATCGGGAGTGCCAGACATGCTTCTGACTAAAACTTGCAAAATAACGAAGTTTGATATCGAAATGGAACTTCCTGTTGGAGTCAGTGGGTGTGGCCAAGGAGTCAGTGGACGTGGCCAGGGGAGTGAGTGGGCGTGGCCAGCGGAGCTAGTGGGCGTGGCCAGCGGAGTGAGTGGGCGTGACCAGCGATCGTCCAATTATCGACAAAATGGACAGCATCGACATAATTCGAGATCATCAAACCTATAACACACGCGATAGAACGCCAGACTGGTCCAGGTTAACAGCTTCAAAACAATTGATAATCACTAACCAGACAACAAAAAATTAGGCTGGTCCAAATTCAAAAAAGTTGCAGACGACAATGTAGGATTCCTGAAACTTTGGAAATCTTTGTATTTTGGGTTAGAAAGAATGATGATAATTAAGAAAGTGTTCATGACAACAAATTTCTTAATTTTTCACAATGCTTTTCAAACTTTTTTTCGATGTGCTTAAAAAAGCATGATTACGTCGAGATGGGAAAAATGGAAGAATGAATGCGTTTGTAATGAAAGCATCTTGTTCGTAGATCAGGGCATTTATTTCAAATAAGGAGAACACATTTGATATAAAAATCGTCATTTTGATAAGGAAGAATACGATGTATTTCTTTACTTCGGTTGTTTTAACAAACAGGAAATTCTTTTACCACGACCAAGCTCAAAAGTTCGAAAATGTGATCAAAATAAATGTCTAGTGAGTCTGTTCCTCTTTTTGTACATCTATCAATATCGCTCTCTTTCTCGCCTCCCCCTCTCTCCTTGTCTCTTCTACTTGGCTCAACAATTCCAGGTGAGCCTAGCACCACACACTCCAACACCATCTCTGTCAATATCTCTTACAACTTTGTTGATACCAATAAAGACTCGCTCGTTTCTTCCACCACTTTCCGAATCGGACTGCCCATTCAGGGCGAACAAACATTCGTCACAGAAGCTCACATCCTGGCCTTGTGCGTCGATTCGGACGTATTCGTTACCGATGTAGAAGGTGACCTTATTGACATAAGATGCTGTTATATTGTTGACCCTAAAGCTAGGTTCACCGGGCTGTCTGCATTTGTCACTTTGGTATATCAGCGCATTTGGATGTAATAAATCTACTTCAGCATCGTTCTGTTGCGTGCTAGCATCACCTCCTATATGAAGGGAAAACTTAATTAATCATTTCCTGTTTTTAAAACTCTTAGACCTGTCCCAATTTAAAGGTTTTGCGACGAAATTCTAGAGCGTATTTGTTTGAAAAATAACCATTAAATATGATAGAAGCTAGTAACGGGTTATTTCTTTTTTCCTATAATGTTTTCTCAGTTACAAAATCACAGGGACGTAAAATCCAAGAATTGAACAGGAAATGGTTAATGTGATATAATGATAAAAATATCAATAGTATTGTTGACCCATTCCCACACATTGACGCTTTTTGACGAATCTCTAGAAGAAGAAACAAGCAATTTCTTCATTTTACACAGTGTTTTCTACCTAGAAAGTTGAAAATATCTAAAAACCTTTCGATCTGGAACAGTCTAAAATTTTGTCATGTGGTAAAGGGTTAGAAAATATGCTACTCCTTCAACTAGATAAATGATAGCCGTTATAGAACAATAATGATAATAAAGTAAATCTTGTATTTAGTGACTCATCATGGGACGGTCTAAAAGTGGTCGCTTAAGAGAATGGTTGCTTAAAACACTTTTTTGTGACATATGAAGGGTTGATTCGATTGCATACGTAAATTGTTACAGAATTCTCACTAAGTCCTACGTTGTAAGAATTCATTAGAATCGTTTTACCGAGAAGATTCTAATGAGTTCCAATAATATCGGATTTATGATATGTTTTAGGATACTCGACTCTTTCTTTGTGATAGCTTTTGGTTATGAAAGGGAATCATTTTACGTTCAGAGGTCAACTTGAGATGGTATTTTGGAAATGAATATATCGATAGGTTAGTAGTGTCTATACTTTGTATAGACACCTATGATATTTTTGCACTAAGCCGACGATATGATTTTATAGAATGTGATTCAGAAAATCAACAAAAATAAAAAAGTATCGATCCTGGTCAGCTTGCGAAGTCCACACAGTCTGACCAGACTCGTTACATTTCACACTACCTAGGAGACCCTTTCTCGATGTGCCGGCCATAAACAATATTTTCATCTCACCTGCGCCATCATTGGTTGAACTATCTCCTACGTTGAAAATACGACCAGATCGTGTGCCACTGGACAGATGCAGTTCTATTTTCAGCATTCTTTTACCGCATATCGGAGGGCTAGTGAAGCAACCAACACCATCGCATGAGCCATTGCTTGTGATCTTGTCAAAGTCAGCCTAGAAATCAAACATGAAAAATACTGTCCACCTTGACGACCGAGGGGTATAGGTGCTTGATTCGTGATATGAAGGTCGCGGATTCGAACCCCATCGCTACTGGGGTGTAATCATTGGAAAGACATTTAATAGCCAGCCTCAGTCTACACAGCTGTTAAATTGGGTAGCAGTGGTTTTCAGCCACTGCCTCTCTTTCAAGGACGTGAAAACATCTAGATCGTGAGTGTTCTAGAGCGACTCTATAAGCCTAAGCTTTCGTTGCAATCGAAATAGAATGAATTAGTGTAACCTAATTAGAACTGTGTCTGAGGTAGAAGAAAACATTTCGAGAATTATTTCAGTATTTCTATTCTAAATATTCTCCACTAATCTCTTCAAACTGAAAAGTCAGGTTCAACCGTATGTCACAGAGAGAAATATGCAGCTACCCAAGGGCTCGCACCCGGGACCTCTCGCCTTCAGGGCAAGTACTCTACCGACTAAGCTAACCCTGCAGCCGCTTATATGCAACTGTTCATGAATATTAGTGAATTGAACATGCTTTTCAACCGTGACATGTACTCCTGCTAACCCTTGCTTTTCGAAGATTTATGTCCGCTTATGAACCCGCTATCATGCGATCAACGCAGTCATGGGTCCCCGATTGCGCCAATTGGCACAGAGAGAATAAAACATGCATACATTCCGGGACTCGAACCAGGAACCTCTCGCCATCAGAGCGTGTACTCTACCGACTGAGCTGACTGGAACGCCTACATTCAATATCTCATAACTGTTAAACCGTTACCACTCCACAAAAGTTTAGACTGGTCCGAATTGAAAGAATGGTAAAATCATATCATTTTTTATCTTTTATGACAGAAAACATCGTGAGAAATGAAGAAATCGCTTGTAACAAACGATTTCTTTTTGGTCTACAATGTTTCCAAGCACTCTTTTCTTGAAGATCTTCAAAAGGCGTCATTGTGTTGGAATGGGTTGATTAAGTGAGTTCAACCTGCGACACGTAATAACCTTGTACTTACTGCTATCACCACATTTCGACTGCACTCTGTATCGTTAAATGGTTCACTAATATTTCGGCTGATGTAGACTCCCGGCAAATACCCCGAATACATTCCTTGTAAAAGAAGCAAATAGATAATGGAGCCTATGCAACGTGCACCATGTAAAGACTCAGAACAGTCTGATCGAAGTCTATACTATGCGCTCTAAAGATAGTTGCTGTCACACAGTTACATTAGATTACCAGCGAATATTTTCGTTCCGTGATGTGACTGCAAAGGCTGCTGATTTGACTCCGCTTTACGAACATGCCCTTTTTTCGGAAATGTCAAGCACAGGTTTATGTTTTTAAACCATTGAAACACCTTCCAGTAGTCCTTTCTGCGAGAAAAGCAGCGTATATAGTTAAATTCATATTAAGCGACCACTTAAGGGGCGGCCAAAATATGGGCGTTTAAGAGAATGGCTGCTTCATACACATTTTTATGACGCACGTGAAGGATCGGCTCAACTACATTTATAAATTATTGTGGATTTCTAACTTAATCCTATGTTTATGGGGGTCCGTAGTATAGACGATCCTAAACAGGCCCACCAAAATAGGATTTGAGCGCATGCGTGACATTTCCAACCATTACACATGTGCGCCAAGTAAAGACTCAGAGCAGCCTGTGCATCCGCACAGTCTGATCAGAGTCTTCACTCTGCGCTCTGTAGATAGATACTGACCCAAAGCTTCTTTAAACAATCAGCGAAAATTCTAATTGCCCCGAATGGCTGTCCAGAGTGCTCAATGTGTGCGAGTCACGCACATGCGAAATGGTTTGAAATGTCACGCATAGGTTCATTTATTTTTTGATTTTATTTATGAAGAACCTTTGTTTTTGGAAATGGAAATTTGATGCTGGTCGCTTAATGAAGGTTGTCGCTTAAAAGATGTGGCCGTTTGAGCAAGATTGATTGTACATGTAATTCTATTATCGTCGGTTTGGTTGAACGTATTTGATTATAATTGCAATACTTCAAAATAGAGTATTTTCATTGGCCCAAATCGTATCACGTGATCAAATCAATTGCACTTTATACCTCGATAAAAGGCAGAACTATTTTCGACAAAAATAGAAACAAACAAGGTCAGGGATTTCCGATATTGGGAATTCACTTCCAAGAAATACCAAACTTGTTTTGTTACTATTTATAGTCATCACCTTTTGAATTTCGATTTCCTCGAATTCCTTTATACTTCCATGGATTTTCAATAAATAGATAAACAAACAGTGTCCTTATCACAATTGTAATGTTCGTTTTAAACATGAAGATTTCGAAAAACTCACCTTTATTAGCCGTAAATCCGAGATGTCGAATCGGCTTCGCCACATCAGCATGCATCGTGTCGATGTGGTAGGTTTATATTTCTTGTCTATTACAAATATCTATTCATATTTCTAACTGTTATCGACCCAGATATCATAATTTACAGAGTTTAAAGTTAGTATTTCCCCATAATAATTCCAAATAAATCCAACGAACGTTCGAATTTCCATTTCAAAAAACCCAAGCGACGAAATAAAATGTCCGCCGTTACAACGACTCGAGCGATAAACTGTGTCAATGTACCCATACGCCTGTCAAAGAAAAGTAACTCCGCCCACAGTTCGTTTATTTGTTTTTATTTTAATCTCTCTATCCGTTTCGGATTTGAAAATAGACGTATTGCAATTATATGGGCCGAGTGTATTTTTCACTGCGTTTATTGGAGTATAAAGTGCAATTGCCTTAGCACATGGCTTAAACATAACGCCCTACGGGCGTTATTTGCCATGTGCTACGGCAATTGCACTTTATACTCCAATAAACGCAGTGAAAAATACACTCATCCCTATAATAAATGGGTTCAAGTGAGGTATTTTTCATAAAGTGACTAGACTTGCGTCGACGTGCTTCGCTAAAATGAAACTAGAGATCATCCTGAGTATTTTGACCGGGGGCGATACTTTCTGTATTCCAAGGAGGTTTCCTTTCGGCTTGACGGGATACGTATTTGTCCATTCTGTTTAAGTGGATCATATTAGCAATGGAGTATACCTGAGTCTGATCTCAAATTCAGGTTGAGTTCGCCTTCAACACAACAGTCTGTACAAGGGTTCGGTGTTGTCGTCGTAGGTGTAGTCATTGTTGAGCTGGACGTCACTGAAAATTCATTAAAAGAAATTTGATAATCGATAATTGAATGATTTCGAAAACAAACTTTTATAACCCATTGGCAGCGTCAAATTTTAGATATTCCAAATTGAAAGGAGTTGCAGATTTTTTCAACTGTCTTGGTAGCTTGTTACGAGCAATTTCTCCATTTTACACTTTGATTTCCCAATCGACTTTCTTAGGGGGCGTTAAAAAGCGTCATTGTGAGGGAATGGAGCAAGAAAAGATTTAATTAATTAATGGCTATGCAAATGAATGCTTGAAATGATTAATTGATTAATTCGTTATCTAATAAATAAATGAATAACTAGATTAATCATTAAACAGACCAATAAGATACATACATCAATTAATTAATGATAAATCAATTGATTATCAAACCAATTGAAAAAGTAGTTGATTACACACAAAAAAATCTGTCGATATGCTCACCAATATCAGTGACGGGATACCATTGAGTTTCATCTATAGACAGTCAATTAGCTTCGATGTCGTAGATCTCCTTCTGATAATCTGTTGGCGAGGGCTACGACACCCGTCCTTTTTGCTCCTTTTTTGTTGCAGTTCGTTTGAGATGAGCGATTATCAACCGATCAAGTCTATACATATGTTAATGATTTGGATAAACTCTATCGGTATTATCAAAATGAGAGTTGAATCAATCTTTAAATACCGGTTTCTTTTCTGTTTATAAACAAGAGGCCCAGTGGGCCTTAACGGTCACCTGAGTAAAAGAGCACCAAGACAAGTGATTTTGTTTGAAAGAATTAGAAAAAGGTTTGGTTGAAAACCCCTCAGTAGTTCTTGAGAAGAAGATGAAAATGTTTAAAAGTTACCAAAAATGACCCCCTTTTGGTCCCCATTTTAGGCACCCCTGACCTCCAGCCTTTTAATTTTCACAAATCTGTATGATCAGTACCCAATGATGCTTTTCACCAAGTTAGTTTGATATTGGCTTAGTACTTCATCAGAAGAAGGTGAAAATGTGAATTTTTTAACATGATGAACTTTGACCTCTGGGTGTGGCCCCATACATGACCCCAGGGGCATGAATTTCACAAATTATAATATACCTGTCCTAGTTGTCATGCACACAAAATATTTAAGCTCTGGCAATAACGGTTTATTAGAAGAAGATTTTTTGAAGAAGTACCAAAAATTACCCCTTTTTGCCCCCTATTTGGGCCCCTTTGACCCCCAGAACCCCTATTTTCACAAACTTGAATTGGCATCCCCCAATGATGCTTTCTACCAAGTTTGGTTGAAATCCGCCCAGTAGTTCTTGAGAAGAAGATGAAATATTTAAAAGTTACCAAAAATTACCCCCTTTTGGTCCCCATTTTAGGGCCCCCTGACCCCCTAGCCTTTTTATTTTCACAAATCCAAATAACAATTACCAAATGATGTTTTTCAACAAGTTTGTTTGAAATTGGCTTTGAATTTCATCAGAAGAAGATGAAAATGTGAATTTTTTAACATGATGAACTTTGACCTCTGGGTGTGGCCCCATACATGACCCCAGGGGCATGAATTTCACAATTTATAATATACCTGTCCTAGTTGTCATGCACACAAAATATTTAAGCTCTGGCATTAACGGTTTATTAGAAGAAGATTTTTAAAGAAGTACCAAAAATTACCCCTTTTTGGCCCCCATTTTAGGGCCCCCTGACCCCCTAGCCTTTTTATTTTCACAAATCCAAATAACCATTACCAAATGATGTTTTTCAACAAGTTTGTTTGAAATTGGCTTTGTACTTCATCAGAAGAAGATGAAAATGTGAATTTTTTAACATGATGAACTTTGACCTCTGGGTGTGGCCCCATACATGACCCCAGGGGCATGAATTTCACAATTTATAATATACCTGTCCTAGTTGTCATGCACACAAAATATTTAAGCTCTGGCATTAACGGTTTATTAGAAGAAGATTTTTTAAAGAAGTACCAAAAATTACCCCTTTTTGCCCCCTATTTGGGCCCCTTTGACCCCCAGAACCCCTATTTTCACAAACTTGAATTGGCATCCCCCAATGATGCTTTCTACCAAGTTTGGTTGAAATCCGCCCAGTAGTTCTTGAGAAGAAGACGAAATATTTAAAAGTTACCAAAAATTACCCCCTTTTGGTCCCCCTTTTAGGGCCCCCTGACCCCCCCAGCCTTTTTATTTTCACAAATCCAAATAACCATTACCAAATGATGCTTTTCAACAAGTTTGTTTGAAATTGGCTTTGTACTTCATCAGAAGAAGATGAAAATGTGAATTTTTTAACATGATGAACTTTGACCTCTGGGTGTGGCCCCATACATGACCCCAGGGGCATAAATTTCACAATTTATAATATACCTGTCCTAGTTGTCATGCACACAAAATATTTAAGCTCTGGCATTAACGGTTTATTAGAAGAAGATTTTTTGAAGAAGTACCAAAAATTACCCCTTTTTGGCCCCTATTTGGGCCCCTATGACCCCCAGAACCCCTATTTTCACAAACTTGAATTGGCATCCCCCAATGATGCTTTCTACCAAGTTTGGTTGAAATGTGCCCAGTAGTTCTTGAGAAGAAGATGAAAATGTATAAAAGTTAACGGACGACGCACGACGCACGACGCACGACGGACTACGGACGACGCACGACGACGGACAAACGATGATCGCAATAGGTCACCATGACCATTCGGTCAGGTGACCTAAAAAATCCTAAGTTTGGCCGCCATGACATTTTGTTTGTCATGTGATCCACCATTCGGTCACTTCGTTTACCACTGTCATGTTGTCCAAAAAAGTTCTCGTAGAAAATCATAGCATCATTTTTTATCTATCGTTGATCTGGTTTTATTATCAACGGTACTGAACAATAAACTTTTCTAATTTTCGTATAATTAACACTAAACTTACTTTCTCACAACTTTGTTCTCATTCTCTATCATAACTGTTTTGCTTTCAAAACACATTTTGTCCTCTAAATATAGTAACCTTATTTTTCATTTGCTGTTTTTTTAGCGGGAAGCGTGAGATCTCGTAGATCTGTCAAAAAGCAAAAATGGCTGACATTTGTCTCAAAATGGTTGTAAAATTCAGATTTTCCTATACTGTTACAACTCGATTCTATAATACATGAAAAAAAAAACAAACAAAAAAAAAAAAAAACAAAAAACAAAAAAACCCCGACATTTTGCAGATAAAAGTACATTTAGATGAATAAATTAATTATTAAGGTTTATTCGGGTATTAAACTATTTACACGACTTCCAATAATTGGTCTCAAAGTGCCCGAAGTAAATTATTGTCACAAAGAGCAAAAATGACAGGTATGGTAGCCCTAGCTAACAGACTATCTGAAAGATGGCTACGATATTGCAGCTAACAGCCAATGTACTTACAGTGGTAAGCTCCTTAAAAAGTTTAGATGGACAGACGAACGCAAGGTTGTAAGAGATCGTGGCTGTGAATCAAAGAATCAATTGACCAATTAAAGCATTCATTTAGACCGGAAGTGGACGTTGAAGGATCCTTTTAGTTAGTTTTTGTGACATTGACGTCGTTATTTCAGATTATTCAAGCTGTAGTCACGACGTTTAGGTCACCAACCGATCATTTTTGTTACATGCTGCTGACCATAAATTTTGAGAAATAACGCTCTTTAGTATCGAAGTGGACCTTCTTGTCGGATCTCAGTGGGCGTGGCCAGCGACCCGTTAATTACTATATACCCATAACCGATTTTACCCCGGCGGGAATAAAAATAAATCCCCTTTTGTCTGTTTCACACACCTCCATGGCAAGTTGATGACGTGTACAAGCATTCCTTCGAATTATCGTCCCAGACCAGGTTGGCAGGACACGGTCGGTTGTCGTATAATATTCCATTACTACACGTGGCATACACGTTACAGCCTAAACATGAATGGTAATCACCGTTTGCTATTCCATAGCACGACGAAACGCAACCTGCAACTAAAAATTCATTTATGCTACAATTACATTGTATTCAATCGCATGTATGTGAGTGTTTGTACGTGTGCGCGCGCGTGTGTGTGTATGCGTGATTAGTAAACACGTGTTGAATGATTCATTATTTGAAGGCTATGTTGAAAATAAGCTTTGCTGTCTTAACATGTTGCCTTCTATAAATATTAAAGTTATTATTATTATCATTCTTACCAACGATGAAAACGTGTAAACTGCATATTGCCCTAATGCAATCATAATATTTTTTTTATTTATTTTTTTAAAGCGTATTGTATTTTCCAAAATTTAAATGGGTAGGTGCCTTATATTCTGCCAAATTTCCAAAACAATTTAAAGCTAAAAAATGAATTAATATAACAAAAACAAAGTGCTGAAGGTCCTGAAAACCGCTATTCTTTGAAAGTCTGCATTACGGGGGAGATCCCGAAGAAAAACAAATTTCCAAATAACATTACTATTTAGCAATATTTCTTTTTTCTAATTTTTGAAAATATAACTTTACTTGTCCCAGGAAAAAAACCACTGACATGCGCTGTTCTAATACAGTAAATCTTGCATTAAGCGACCACTCATTGGACGACCAAAAAACTGGTCGCTTAAAATACATTTCCGTGAAATATATCAAGGATTGATTCGATTGAATACACAAGCTATAAAAGAATCCCCATTAAACCCTTTGCTTTTGCGACTCATTAGAATCGTCTCACCGAGACGATTCTAATGAGTTCCAACGAGAAAAGGATTTATTTTTATGACATGCTTTTAGCAAAAAACAACCACTTTTTATGCGAGCTTTTGAATTTGAAAAGGGATTTCTATAGTGGTCGCTGAATGCAAGTGGTCGCTTTATGGAGGTGGTCGCTCGAGCAAAATTGATTGTATAAAGACTATGAAACTCTGAGCCAATAATTAAGGACAAAAGATATTGGGTACATATACACTCCAGTAAAATTGCTAAAAGCCTTAAGCCTAGAGGCCTTGAGGAGTTGGACTCTCAATAAGCTGTAACCCCCCCCTCCCCCCCCCAAATATCACAAGACTCGACTCCATGTCTTTCAAGAGGAATATTTCAATGCTAGAGAATAATAATAATAAAAAACAAACAAACAAAAAAAAAAAAACGATAAAATTATTTAAAACGTTCATCAGAATATTGTGAATAAGGTTTTTATTTAATAACTAGCTCTTGCAAAAAGGAAAAGAGGTGGAGATGGGAGCATATATTTTAGTTTTAAATATGTTGGCAAGAATGGAAAACAACACATGATAATGTAATGATTTGGGGAAACAACGACACTAAAAAATCTTCCAGCTCATACCTCAGCCACCTCTAACATTCCTTCATCCTGAAATATTTCCAATCGAGCCTAAACCCTTAAAGCACCTTCTGCTGGCCTGGTTTGGACACGATACAAATCGTCCTTCAGTATTAAGCTTATATGACGATCTTAAAAGGTTTGTGAATCTATACTGATCATTTTTGAGATATATTATATCGATGGTCAAACGCGAAACAGTTGTAGCAGTCTAAATACATATAGGCAGTTACAACTGTTTCGCACTGAACCATCAATATGTTCCAACATTTCATATATAATTCGATATATTTGATTTGTGTATCTGAAACGGGCGTTCTAATTAGTCGAATACAAATATTTATAACTCCATTAACAAAATTTCCGAACAAAATAGTCCTATATAAAAAGTATCAAAATGTGTACATTTTTTTTATTTCGTTTTTTTTTTTTTTTTGATTGATGCTATTAAATTAAATTATAAGAAACGAAGAGAATAATTTTTGTTTTCATGGTGTTTTGACAAAAAAAAAAAAAAAAAAAAAAAAAAAAAAAATAAGCCTAATCACATCTATGTATGAATCCGCTTCGCGTATTCATACAGTGTGATTAGTTTTTTCGGTTTACACCTCAATGAAAACAAAATATATTCTCTTCATCTCTTAACTATTGAAATAAAATATATATATACATTTTAGAATTATGCGACCTCTCCCTGGCCTCTGCTGGATCTCTTCTTCAAAATGCTTATTTATTAAACCAAGTGCAACGTAATTGCTGTTTTTACCCCCCCCCCAAAAAAAGAGAGAAAGTATCCTCATTTTCAACAATGATTTCTTTCAAAAATGACAAAAGATAATAATAACAATAATAAGTCAATAATACTACATGTATTAAGATAAACACTGGAATGAAATTTCATAAACATTAAATTTTCGTTTGCAACTTTCTCATTTTCGGACAAGTCCAAAATTTTTATCGTCAGATATTGGACTAAGTACTTCTGAGATTCTTTTACGCTTGACAGAACATATACTTACTGGTGCCCTGCACCCCAGAGAAAATCTTGCACAAACATCCAAAGCTGATGATAAGTGTGAACAAACTCATCCTTTTGAGAAGGGGAAAAGCTGAAATTAAAACACTTATGTAACCAAAGACTTCTATATGTTTCATGATTTAATCAATCTAATTCAAATAAAGAACCCACTACTTGAAAATGGGACTTTCCGGGTTAAGTTTTAAAGGGATGTATCGATGTTTCCGAAACCTACACACACACACAAAAAAAAAAAAATTGCAACGTGTCGAAATATAAGCTCAAACGAATATCTTATACCTAAATTTGAGTCACATTTTGTCTTGGCGGTTATGTTATAGGTTTAAAGGGGCGTTTTGTAGTTATATGGGAAAGGTTCAGCGGAATTCCAGGTTATCTATAGATATCACGGAATTCGGTTGTCGACATCGCATGGTCTCATTGCATTTGGCCCAAAATCAACAGAAGATAACAAATTGGATAGCAAAACGACTAACGTTCTAAATCGTGTTACATCAAGTGGTTAGCGCTAAACTACGGTAAGTGTTCATATTCTTAATAACACTTACGACAGTTTTTGACATATCTTTACAAAATTAAAGACCGGCTAGCGAACATACCTCCTGATGACGTTGGTATAATGTAATTCAAACTAAATGCGAGATTCCAACGCTTATTCGCACCACATGAATGGTCCTTTTTTGTTTGGAACTGTCTCGGATTAATCTAAATATAGCTTAATAGCCTGCGTAGGCTTTTAGGGAAATACCCTGTTTTTCTGATAAGCAATCTCTGATTTTCGCAAAACTATTTTTCAAAATATTTTATTCAAATAGCATATGAGAGGGAATAAGAATAATTAAGATCTGTGAAATTAAAAAAAAAAAAAAAAAAAAAAAAAACAAAAAAAAAAAAACATCGATACCTTTCTTTAACTTATCACCAGATGATAAAATCTTAGACTAGTCGAAATTCAAAGAAATTGCGGACGCTGATTTTTAGTTGATCATTTTTTTATTTTTTTCCTTCTGCGACAGAAAAAATTGTAGATTTTAGAAAAAAAACTGGTAATTTTTATTTCCCAAAATGTTGTTCAAAGCCTTTTTAATTGGTCGTAGACCAATTTATATAACCATAATTTCAAGATTGTGTCGCTGCAATTTACCAAAACTGCCTTTAGCCCAACTGGACGTATATTCTGACGGGAAAACAGAAAAAAATCATTTCATTTTACTAGTTAAGAATTATCAAAAGGAGTAAAGGATAACTGTTTCAAGGATTTTCCGCTAGTGATGAACGCGTCTAACCAACCCTTTCTTTCAATCATATCGAGGTGTAAACAAAGATGATACTGCCACTCAATTATTTTCCAGCCATAAGTTAATCCGAAAGTACTGAAAGTTTTTCTGGAGAGCAAATTTGATCATTATGCTTTTAAGCTGTCTAAAGAATTCGGCCAAAGAATAGTATCAATCGTTTTTTCCTTTGTTTATAATCAGGGCTGGTTAGGAACTTGTTAATTTCTGCCCAGAAAAAGAGAGGGTTTTGAAATTTCATGAACCTGCTGACAGCATTTGCTCTTAAACTTAAGTTATCATATTTCGATAATTTTTCTGTTTTGGCTTTATAAAAAAAGCTTGCAGGGATGATCTAACCATGACTATTTAACAATTGATAATTTTTAAAAAATTTGCTTTTTTGTCGGTACCCATGTTGCATCAAGGTCTTACGTTCGTGTAAAATAATATTAGTTCTAATTAACATTCATGGAAATATCATACAATAGGATAGAACCTACGTGTTGTGAAAGTAATAGAAATTAAAGTTGTTTTACCCTAATTCTAAAGTCGGAATGCAACGATATGTTCAATTTCTAAGTGACGACCAATTACAGTGCCTACGGCACTTTGATTTATTAAGATTATAAAAAGCGTGATCAACTGGGAATGGATTAAAAGGATATTGATGATCGATAAGCGCGAATCCAGATATTTTCTCAACGCGGTCAAAAAACCGCAATATGACAAGTAACCAATCGCGCGTGTCAATCAAGGAATAAACCGACCAATTAAATAATTTGTTCAGAGTTACCTTTTTTGGTACATGCTACCTGCTATATTTTTCGCAAAATATCGCCATTAAAAGTGAAGCGGAACTTCATGTTGAAGTAAATGGACGATGCCCATGGTTTGCAGTGGGCAGGGCCAGTGACTGGACATTCACCCTGAGAGGTACGGAACCCCAGTCCTCCGCACCGAGCAATTGGACAAATTGGATATTACAATGCATAACTTTATGACCTTACTAACAGATAGAAGATTTTTTTCGTTTTGTTTTCTTGTTTCTAGAAAGAAAATTGGTGTCGCACTAACAACGCAGCCCCCGCCAACTTCCTCCGTTGGCTCCTCCCATTGACCCCAACAGGAAGTTTCACTTCGATTTAAACGGCGTTATTTGCAAAATGTAAGGCTAGTAGCATGTGTCTAAAAAGTAGAATGGCTGGCTGGCGACCTAAAAATCGTAACTTCAACTCGAATAAACTGGAGTTCAAAGCCTTGCTAAAGGTTTAGGGATTATAAGCTTCCTCGGTTGCTTTTAACCCAGTAACAGACCACTCAATTTTTTGTTTCCGTTTATATATAATCACTGCCGTAGCAAATGCCCATATGAGCGACGCCCCCACAAGACCGTTAGTTGTTACGGGAGGGGGGGGGGGTTGAAGCATACAGGACAAAACTGTTGAGTGCTCAACCAAGTTCTTTAACCTTCTCAATAGATGGCACATTCACACCGGGCCTCGGTTGAACGTCTTATTCGAAAGACAGTTTGGTCAGCCCAGGGCTCGAACCAACGATCTTGTGTTTGGAAGTCATGTACTCTTCCAACTAAGATAATCGGGATGACTTCAAATTGAAAAATTAAAGACAACAGTTCTAAATCAGTGAAATTTAACACGACTATGTCTTTCATTGTAGAAACTATTGTGAAGAAATTGCTACAATGGTTTTATTAATAAACATGCTAAAATATCATAATCCTTCGTTGTAAGGAGAATCAAAGGCAAGCATCGACTATTGACCCCGAACAAAGTCATCATTTCAAATTTTAAAAAAAAGCGGAATAAAGACAAACATCGACAAAAAATGTCAATTTTAATTTGCTCTCAGATTATCAGTTGGCCCTGCTCTTGATAGTGACCGTATTAAAGAATCAAAGGTTTTGCTGGTTTATCAGTAACTGTGCTCAATAATGCGAGCATGTTTCATCAATATGAGTAAGTAAATCGTAAGCAGGAGGAGCAGCTGGAGGATCGATAAGGATGTAGTGGTAGTTCTGGTGTGTGAGTACCAGGAATCCATGGTTAGGGGCTCCAGCCGCCCCGATATAACCGAAATACTATTAAAAGTTGTGTTAAACCCTATTCAATTAATCATGACCCCTTACTGTTTACAGGAGTCGTTAATTTGATTTAATAACGTTTTCTTCTTAATTGCGTGAAAATTTGTGGTTGTGTGGTAAAAGGTTTAGTGATAAAAGGTAAAGAAATCAAAGCTAACATTCAATTCTTTTTTCGTTGAGCATATTATTATCACAATTGAAGTACAACATGTCCGGTTCAAAGATTTAGTTTAAATTCGAGAGGTAAAAGGTGTTTTATTCAATGGGGTTAAATAGGCGCTTGAATCGCGACTATAACAGGGCTGTAACGTGTTACATATACACTGTACTGTGTATACGGGTTGTAAATTTGCTCGGCCCTGCCAGGTCAAAACACAAGCAGACAGTTTACATGTATTCGCTAACTCCATTGTCCACTGGCCTAGATTGAAACGCGAGGAAATCATTTCTCTCATTTTGATAATCCATTAGACAATTTACTATGGATATATTAAGTCAAAGTTTTTAACAACTTTCCTGGATATTCATGACTTAAAGGAGGTTGTTGGCATTCGGCAAGTAAGTCGTTTTCTTCATCAGCAAGTAAACAAGTTGGAGGCGATCACATAGATTTTCAATCGAAGTTTATGAGAATGCGTTGAAATGAGCGGAAATGCGTGAGAAGTTGTTTCCGGTTGATCGATATGAAATACCGATTTTTCCTAAAAAAAAAAAACAAAAAAAAACACGCTAAAAACGAAAGAATGGTGGGTATTACAAAATATCAAAGTTGGAAATTAACGGATCACTGGTACTGCCCACTGAGCTCCAACAGGAAATTTCAACTTTGATATTTAAATTTTCTGTTTTGCAACAGTTTAGACCTGTCAAAATTAAAAGGTTTTGCGGACGAAAATTGAAAGTTGTTTAAATTTGTTTTTTTCTTTTTTTTTTGAAAAAATAACCATACAATCGGGAAGAAAATATTGTTGAATGTTTCTCGAGCATAAATGTACAGAGACGTAAAAACTAGGGAGTGAAAAGTAAAGGGATAACGGCGTTTTTGTGAGTTATGTGGTCAGTAACACGGAACGAAAAGGTAAAATGGTTGATTCGCGACCTAAACGGCGTAATAGTCTATTAACCCATTCCAAAATTTTAGACTAGTCCATATTCTAAGAAGATGCAGACGACAATTTCAAGTTGATCTAATATCATTTTTCATTTTTTTGGATAGAAAACATGGTGAATAATGAAGAAATTGCTTGATACTAGCAATTTCTTCATTTTTCACAATGTTTTCTACTCCTTTTTTTCTTGGGGGGCGTTAAAAGGAGAGATTGTGTGGGAAATGGGTTAAAGTAACTGTAAGTACGACGTTTAAGTAGAAATGCCAAAAAGCTTCACATAAATTTCGACCAATGTAGGAGTGGAAACTTCATTTCCAATGTAATTAAATGACGATGAATGCATGATATCAAATATTTAATTAAAAAAAATCCAATACTTGTATGATATTGAATAGAATAATTATAATATTAGATATAATGATGATGAAATAACAATGATAATAATGGTGTTAAGTATTGGATACTACATAGTTTCAACAATTAAATAAATAACAATTAAAATTAAGAAAATGACAAACCTCGATTCCAATGAAATTCGCAAAATATTGGAAATGATACAGCTGATTGGAAAGCCCAGTATATATATAGGTTTTCAACATTCTGTATGCTTATTTGGGCACGTCCTTCATTGTATTTTTTTTTTAAAGTATAATTTAATTTTCAGTTTCGTCTATCAAATTCGGGGTTCTGATTGGTCGAAAAGATTTATTCATAGCTTCATGAACAAAATTTTGAACACACGGCTATTTTGTATGATTCCGCACAAAATAGTTCCATACAAAAGGTATCAAAATTTGTAAAGTTTTTGCTTTTTTAGCTCGATGCTATTAGTTTATAACAAATTAATAGAATTTTTTTCATGGAGGAATGAACCAATAAAACCGCTTCGCGTATTCATACAGTGTGATTAGTTTTTTTTTTGTTTGTTTATACCTCCATGAAAACAAAAAATGTTCTCTTCATCTTTTTAACCCATTACCTCACAATGACGCTTTTTGACGCCCCTCAAAAAAAGGGTTGGAAAAACATTGTAGACAATGAAGAAATTGCTTGTGACAAGCAATTTCTTCTTTGTTCACAATGTTTTCTACCCAGAAAGTTGAAAACATCTGAAATTTCATAGACTTGGAATTGTCGTCTGCAACTTCTTTCGATTGGTCCAGTCTAAAAATGTGTTGTGTGGGAATTGGTTAATCAACAAAAAATCTGATTACTTTCCCAAATAGGCGGGTCTAACTTAACCCGTTTCCCCACAACCCAACTACTATCAATAGTGTTAATGAAAACAGTGTGAGAAACGAAGAAATAGCTTGTTAAAAGCAATTTCTTCACTTACCACTTTATTTTCAACACACTCCCTTCCGAAAAATGTATGAGACATTTAACAATTGTATCTGCTTGAAATTGTCGTCTGCTTCATCTCTAATTTGTTGTCCAAACTTGTCCACACTGAAAAAGGTAGAAGACGACAGAACCGTCAGCAGTGAAAGAGATGATACACAATTTAAGCCCATTGACTAGGAAGTATATGACGGACTCGTCTACACTAGACGCGTTAGTAGACGGCAAACTCGCCCACACTAAAAGAGGTAGTAGACGACAGACTCGTCAGCAATGAAAGAGAAAGTAGACGTCAGACTTACCCATGCTAAAAGAGAAAGTTGACGACAGACTCGCCCACACTGAAATATGAATTAAACGACATACTCGTCCACACTAAAAGGGAAAATACACGATAAACTTGTCCATACTATAAGAATAAGTAGATGGCAGACTATTCAATAAAAGAGAAAGTAGACTTCAGACTCGTCACCACTGGATTTACTCGTTCAAACTAGAATAGGAAGTAGGCGACTATCTCGTCCAAACTAAAATAGGAAGTAGATTGCAGACTCATCCACACTAAAAGAGGAAATAGACGACAGACTCGTCCACACTAAAATAGGAATGTGACAACAGACTCGTTCACACTAAAATAGGAAGTTAACGACAGACCTGTCCACACTAAAATAGGAAGTACAGACTCGTTACCACTAAAAGAGGTAGTAGACGAAAGACTCGACATCACTAATAGAGGAAGTAAACGACACGTCAACACTAAAAGAGGAAGTATACTTAAGACTTTTCCAAATTAAAAGGGGAAATATACGACAGACCTGTCCACACTAAAAGAGGAAGTAGACGACAGACTTGTACACACTAAAAAGCAGACGTTAGACTTGTCCACATATAAAGAGAAAATAGATGACAGATTTGAACAGACTGAAAGAGTAAATAGACGACAACTAAATGTGGACTTACGTTTTAAAAATGGGTCATGACGGATGAAGAAAATATGCGAAAAAGGGAAATTCTAACTTTCCCTAATTGTTTTCCAAAGCTATCGTGACCTTGTAATAAAATTATTAAGCAATTTCTTCGTTATCCACATTTTTTTCTATCCGAAAAGACGAAATAAAAAATGAAAAAAAGGAAACTTCTATCAACTTAAAATTGTCGTCTGCAACTTCTTTCAATTTCAACCAGTCAAAAATTTTGTTGTGTGGGAATGGGTAAGAGCAATTTTTAAAAAATGTGTCAGTTTTTTGTGTGTTGTATTCCGTAAATGGAGGACTCACGGCTTTCAATTAAATATCTAATTCTCAAAATAACTAAAACAACACGTATATTTAGTATTATTATTCTTTTTTTTCAAGTACTAACGTTTCGGCATATGCCTTCTTCTTACGTAATAATGAAAACAAATAAACAAACGTGACGTCATTAACGCTACGTTGAAATAGCAGAAAAATAAATTACGCGTGTTGGAGCGTGCGATTTCGTAATAAATGACAATGTTTACAAAAACATTAAAATGCCATAAAACATCGAAACTACAGCACCCATTTTTTTTTAAATAAAATATATCGAAATACTAACCAAAGCATTCATTTAGACAGGCTTATGAACACAGACATTATTCAAGATTTATCTTAAACAATTTTGGTTTTTTATGGGACCTAAATGACGTAACTCAAGTTTGTGGGCGTGGCCAGAGACCCACCAATTGAGGCGTTTGTGGTATTCATTTTCCCATTCCCACTCTATCCCTCCTTCTACGCCCCTCAGGAAAGAAGCTTTTGGAAACATTGTGGAAAATGAAAAAAATGAAATTGCTTGTATCAAGCAATTACTTCATTATCCACACTGTTTTCTATCCAAAAAGATGAAGATAAAATTCCAATAACTTTAAATTGTAATCTATAGCTCCTTCAATTCGGACGGGGTTGTCGTTTTGGAATGGACTTATAAAAGCAGAATATACCAAGGTATAACGTAACATAAGAAAAGCGACATGGCCCCGGGAATTTACAAAACAACCGTCGAATATGGCAAATATCATCGATGTTTTCTGTCACCACAGAACTTTAACTCACACCACAAACTGTCATCAGCAGTTGTCTGGTTTTAGAATGACTTTCAAAATATATGATTGATATGATTGGTTCTTTTGCATGTGCGCGTCATCAATTTTTGGATGGATTTCGAAGAGATGGTATTTAATCTATTTTCGAATCTTTTCTTAAACGTATTTAAAGTATGATCAAATTGCAATTAAAAGTGAAATTAATTTTAAACTCTGTATCTCTGTTTTCGCATTTTGGTTTTAATGTAAAACAACAAGTTAAAGTCAGATTTTATAACGTGATATGGAAATGAAAGGCCGTTTTTTCATACGACTAGCTTGTTCGTATAAAAGGGTTGTTGGGGCACAAGAGAACCCTCCTTTTCTTTTGGAAAACAATGTGTTTAAAGATAATCTTAATTAAGGGCTTCAAATCTAAAATAGGTGCTCCAGCCTCCGCAGTATGACTAAATTTTTTTTAAAAGCGGCGTTAAATCCATCTCAAACAAACCAAACCAAACACTGTTGGGAAAGAAGAAGAAGGAAAAATACTATCCAACACATTACCATCCTATCCTACATTTTCGCACATCGAAGGAAATATCTACAGGAAATTAGCGAGATATAAGGTATATGCTTATAACAGGCAATCATTTCTAACATCACAATATTAACAACACTTGAGTATTTTATCGAACTTATTCTACATTCTGAGATTTTATTGTACGATCGTCTGCAATCTTTTTGAATTGTAATAAGTCTTTCGTCTGGTAATGAGTAGCAAAGGAAAATCTCTCTCACTCACACATGCTGTAGTGTTTTTTAGATTATTATTTAATCCGTTTCAACCAATTACCAGACGACAAAATTTTAGACTGGTCCAACTTGAAAGTATTTGCAGACAACGATTGTAAGTTGATGAAATCTATTAAATCTTTGTCATTTTTGGAGTAGAAAACATTGTGGATAAGTGAGGAATTGCTTGTAACAAGCAATTTCTTCATTTTTCACAATTGTTTTACTAAGCTTTCATATAGAGGGGCGTTTAAAAGTGTCACTGTGTGGGAATCGGTTAACTGACAGATCGTATGAGCACCTACCTCTGCCAGATTAATACCCAAACCTTCTCTGGTAGCCAAATAAATACAGGAGCAGAAACCAAATCTTTGTTTTAGACAATTTGTAAGGGAAACAATTTCATTTACATTAAGACAAATTTATGAGTTGTCTCTCTTTGACAAAAATACATTTACTGCATCGATTGCATTTAAACATAAACACGAATTAACCCTTTCCTGCCCAATCCCTGGTTTTTACGTCTCTGTGGTTGTATGATTCAGAAAACATTGTAGAATAAGAAGAAATTGCTTGCTTGTTACAAGCAATTTCTTCTTTTTCAACAATATTTTCTACCATACTGAATAGTTATTTATCAATTTATTGTCATCTGCAAAAACTTTGAATTTAGGCCTAAAATTTTGCGCAACGGGAAAGAGTTAAGGCAGTATTTTTTTGTACACAAATGGAATCTTCGTGATTCATATAGATTTCTTCCATCAAATTGATATTTTAATTCATGTAACTTAGTGAAAGAAGCACTGGAAATTATTAATTTAATAGATCGAGCCTTAAAGTGCACTACTTTGTAATAGTCCTTTTTAAACATGATACAGAATACTGAAAATGTTCATGGTATCTTAAATATGGAAGACTAGGATAATGAAATACATTGTTAAACAACAACAACAACAAAAACTCAAAAAAAAAAAAAAAAAAAAAAAAAAAAAAAACATGATACAAAAATCGTTCGTTTAAAGCTTTTCCAATTCATTACATATCTTTTATAGTGCCCCCACACCGATAAGATCTGGGACATAATGTTTTTACAGTTTTCCACCAGTCTTTATGTCTGTCGATCTGTATTTCTTTCGATATGTAAAATCTTTCAACGAAAAACTTGTTACTTAAAGTTAACTGCTTAACTATTTAAGGCACAAAATTCATATTTGGCATGATGACATAATTTGTCGATGCGTATCTGCTGGTACCGAGGTCAAGATCGTCAATTCTGTTCAAAACTCACCAAAATTCGTTGAAAATTATTTCTAGCCTATTTAAGTCTACACGCTCGTTTGTGGCATGATGAAAGTTCCCATTGATATGCATCTGCCGATTCTAAGGCTAAGGTCACCTTAAAAGGCAAATGTCGTCTTTCAATGTCTCAAGATTCAGCAAAAGTAAATGAATTGTACTATAGTACAGTCAGGTCGAACATCTTAAATGTCAGTAACTTGCTTCCACGCTTTCTTGGGCCTGCTCATTTCCTCAAATTTATGTTTCATTCACCGCAATTGACAAATCGCTGGCCCCTTTCCGCTGACTCCCTAGGCCCCACCCTTTAACTCCGACAGGGTTCACCCTTTAACTCCGCTTCGATTTTTAGCGGCGTTATTCTCCAATTTTATGGCCAGTAGCATGTAACAAAAATGTCAAATGGTTGGTTCGTGACCTAAACGTCATACCTACAGCTTGAATAAGCTATAGTCACGACATTGAATTCGCCAAACCAACAATAAAGCTTCAGAAAAATGGCGGCCATCAGCTCAGGTCCTGGCTGAATAAATTAGTTGATTCGTCGGTTAATTCCTTTGACAGCCGCGATTGGTCAACTCAACTTCACAGTACTTTAAGTGCTTTGATTTATTTCGTCGATACTTATTTTGCTCATAATATCATAAATCAGTACTTTCGCGGTACAATGGTTTCTGATGAAACATATTTGCGCAGTAAGGAATTAACAAAGAACCATTTGTTTTCTTGTTTTGAAAGTCATTAGAACGCAGTTTTGCGCATTAAAACAAATCACCCATGCTTCTATTTTATTAGTATCCGTACGATTTAATCTATGATTACTGTAAACATAGCAATAAAATATCCTGATTTAGAATTGAGACGTCACATGATTCAAGTTAACAAATTACCATTTTAGTTTCTTTAGATTGTTCAAAATTCAAGTTGCAGACGGCGATTTTAAGTTGGTGAAATTTAGAGGGGCGTAAAAAGGAGGGGCTGGTTTGGAATAGGTCACAGACTCTTCGTCAAATCAAAACTATTAGCGTTAACAAATATATCTTTAAACATTTCACTCTAGCTTCATATAACTGATTAATTGGGGTTTAACGCTACTTTTAACAGTATTTAAGTAAAATCGCGGCGGCTGGAGAACCCAACCATGGATTCCTAGTATTTCTTACTATAGTGCTACCACTACATCCTTTCCGAGCCTCCTGCTGCTTATTCCACTTAGGCTTACGATTATCCACCCATTGATTGGAGACAAATGTCAGAAAAGATATTTGCTGCGATCATGATACATCGGTAAGGTCAATTCAACAGGGTACTTCGTTTTCTGATTCTTCACAAAAACTGTGCAAAGAAAGAATGTCGTTCAGAAAGTAATAAGCGTCGTGCATAACGTTGTAATTACTGCCCAAATAAAGCTGTAGTTACGACATTTTGCAAGCTCAACGATCATAGTTCTCGAGGGATATAGTTCCTGCCCTAATGATAATGATATTTAGCTGCCGTAAAGATTCAGGCGGCGATCGGGTAAATAAAGCGATATCCAAGCCGTAGTTACGACGTTTAGGTCGCCACCCAACGATTTTCCCTTTGTTTTTAGTTTAAAATTATGGAAAACAACGTCGCATGATATCTCAGTCGAAGTGCCTTGTCGGAGGTCAGTGGGTGTGGCCAGCCTGCGGTCTTTTGTCCAGGAGATGTTGAGTTAACACTTTCCTGTTTTTCAAAATTTTAGGCCTGTCGAAATTCAAAGGTTTTGCAGACCAAATTTTGAAAATAACCAGTCAGTTCTTCAATAATACTGTGTTGTTCTCAGCTAACAGTCCCCATTGGACATGTTCTTAAAGGTTGCCTTGGACAAACGCATTATCTATTTCGCAAATTAAATTCTAGTTGTTTAGACGGTTGACTACGTTATCGTTTAGCCGAAAAAATCTACAGGAACCAACCGGGCATTCTGGCTGCTGGAAGTAAAAGACACTTGAACTTTTTTATCCGCACGTTCTTAATGTTTTGAAACAAAAAAAAAAAAAAAAAAAAAGAAAGAAAGAAATTTAGTGAAAATTGCCGTCTGCGTTTTTTCGAATTTAGACCAGTCTAAAGTAGTGTCGTCTATTTAGTACGGTTGAATGATTTGGATTAATTTGTAATAGAATTCTGTCTGTGCACTCTACTTTTAACCATTTCAAACAAGTGTACACATTTATTACATTTGTATGTGCGAATTCAAGACGCTTGACCCTGATATGCCCAGTGATGAACTTCCTGAAATGAATTGAGGGAAAATGTTTGAAAATATGATTGGTTCATCAAAAAACCTACGCCACACTATGCAGTTCAAAAATAACGTTATCTTTGCGCGGATCTCGCAAAATATCATTAAAACTTAATTAAATAATATCGTGAATTAAAATTGTGTAAGCGATTTAAAGACAAATCCTAAGAGGGCTCAGCAAAAAGTTCTTGGAATTTCTTAATAAACTAATTATTAGTTTCGTCTATCGAAAACGGGAGTTCTGATTTGCCGAAAAAATAAATCCATACCTCCGCGAACAAAACTTTGAGCGCGCAGCTATTTTGCATAAATCCATACAAAATTAGTTTTATAAAAATTGTATCAAAATTTGTAAAATATTTGCTTTTTCCCTCGATATCATTAAATCATAAGAAATAAATGTAATACTTTTTGTTTTCATTGAGGTATGAAACGAAAAACATAATAACACTGTGTGAATCCTCGAAGCGGATTCATTCGTAATTGTAATATTTTTTTTCGTTTTATACATGCATTAAAACAAAAATATGCTATTCATCTCTTAACTAAATTTTGAATTCAACGTCCGAGGCTTTTGTTTTCTTAAATATTTGTTTGTGCTGAGAGAACCTAACTTATGATTTCAGACTAAGTGGTTACTTATTTCCATTAACTTTAGATGTATCTACTTGTATTTTTAGCTAGCAAAGCGTCAGCTTTAATAGCTTTAGTTAACAGACAAAATTTTGAGGTCGTCTCGGAGTTCAATGAGTGCAAACTGCCGCTGGATGCTTAACAACTAAATCCATTGAATGCCTACGCCATAAAAAGTAGTTCTTATTTCAGGAATATTGCAAACTCTGCCACAGCATTTTTATGGTCACATGAATACACTTTATTCAAATTGTACAAAACTCCTTCGAAAGCGTGCTATTTACCCAATCCCACCAAATCGCGTTTTTGAAGCATCTCGAAAAATAGTTTGAAAACATTGTGTACAATGAAGAAATTGCAATTTCTCATTGTCCACACTGTTTTCTACCCTAAGAGGCAAAGGTTTTCTAAATTCTACTAATCATGATAACATTTGACAAAGAAGATTACTAAATGAAATCATGCTTTGCTAGCTTATAGTACTTTCAGTACTTTGATTCATGAATAAACATGTAAGGTTTCTCAACTCGGGACACACCTTAACGTCTATTTTGGCATGCTATAGAAAGGGGTCTTATTTTTAAAAACACATTTATAAATCAGCTCACATTTCACAAAGGTAAAGAACCGTGCTATTTTACATTCTGTGCGACTTTTCCTGCAAGGGCTTAGAACCGCCATCACTTACGTGATAATTAACGCGATCGACATCGCTTTATCTTCAATTTTTCGTCAACAGTTTTAGTAATATTTCTTTTATCGTGAATTTTTATCCTGTTAATCCGTACCCACACAACAAAATTTTACACTGGTCCAAATTGAAAGACGCTACAAAACATTGTGAATAATGAAGAAATTGCTTTATACAAGGATTTTTTTCATTATCCACAATGTTTTTCAAAGCTTTTATCACTAGGGGCGTAAAAAGGAGGGATTTGTGGTTAAGATATCAGTTACTAATATAAAACGACTTTTGTCAACTTAGTTTGAACAACCAACATTTGCCATATAATTGATGCCAAAAAGGACTGATTTCACGTTACTGAATGTTCATGATACATATGTATATTATTTTTCCTCAAGATACTAAGTAATATAACAATAACACAACATTTATGTGAAATTATAACTTGAAAAAATAATATTATCTTGAAATTAATCTTGATGTCCGCCATGTTTTTTCGCGAAGTGGTGGTATTTCCAGGACACCAACACGACAAGTTCAAGTTAACTAAATGATCTTGTTTCTGGTATTTAGCGATAATTTATCTGGAAAGCGATGGTATTCCTGTAACAAGCCAATGAAAAGAGTAATTGAACGAGCAAAAAGGCTTAGCAATAAGTAAGTTCAAATATCGCTGTCTATCTCCAAATTAAATAAAACTCCATACATTTTGTAATGGATTTGGTTACTTCTGAAAATGGCTTCCCCAACAATCACACGAAAACAATTATTTCTGGTATCATAACATAATCAACTGACAAACTGCTTATTCTTGGAAGTGTGTTAAAAAAGGCAAATAGTCGCTTAAGAACAATGTAGGGTCGAAGAGGACATGTTCGGCGAATTTTAGATATCACAACAAAAAGAGGCATTTTATCTTTAACCCATTACCAGACGACATTGTTTAGACTAGTTCAATTTGAAAGATATTGCAGACAACAATTCCAGTTCATTAAATATAAAAAGAAAAAAACCTTTGTCGTTTTGGGGTAGAAAGTATTTTGGACAAAGTAGAAATTGCTGATCACATACAATTTCTTCATTTACCACAATGTTTTCCAAGGCTTTTATTCTTTGGGGCGTCATTTTGTGGGAATGTGTTAAGGGGCGTAATATTTTTGTTGCCTTACAACACTGGTTGTCCTTACTGTTATTGCAAAATCAGTAATATTGACTATCTATTAAAAGAAGTAGAACAACAACAAAAATTGCTTGCTATTTTTCGGTTCTCACTATATTAAAATTCCTACAACGTCTTTAGGTATCATGTTGAAACTGAGTTTAAGTTTTCTTAACCATTTCCTAGTTATCCCTGATCTTTACGTCCCTGTGATTTTGTTATTGAGAAAACATTGTGAAAAAAGAAGAAATTGCTTTTTACAAGCAACTTCTTCTTTTTCCACAATGTTTTCTACCCTACTAAATGGTTATATTTCAAATAAAATCAACTTTGAATTTTCGTCTGCAAAACCTTTGAATTTGGACAGGTCTAAAATTTTGCAAAACAGGAAAGGGTTAAACAAAATCCCTTATTGATCAGCCCTCTAAATTCATTTGTAAATTCTAGTTTTAACGACTTCAAATAATAATGACTTTGTTAACCGGTTATACAAACATTGCTGAATAGAGGAGGAAGGTAACCATATTTTTTTATGAACTCCAAATCTGTCTTAGACAGCAAATCCAGTGGCTTACCGAAAAGTGGCTTGCCAATACAAGTGGCTTTTTTATAAATCAAGGTCCATGTATCAGACCAGTCTTCAGCAGACAAGATTATCCATCCGATGCATTGACTATGAAAATGACAGTCATGCAGCGTGAGTCATGGCGAGGTAAAAAGGGTTTACAATGATAAAACAAGAATATACCTGTACCAATTTATTCAAATTCGAATCGCAGCTGTAAATCATATAATCAATCGACCGTTCAAGTAATTCATTTAGACCCGAGAAGTGAACTTTGAACCCCAACACTGGCCGACATGCGAAACAATTGTTTTTGCTTTATCGATTTAAACATCGTGACGAAAGCTACAGTTACGACGTTTAAGTCGCCAACCAATGATTTTACTTTTTGTTACATCTTACTGACCATAACTTTCCACGCTTATTTGCTCAGAAGATTCCGGTAAAAAAACACTAGGGGACGGTCATGAACACGCGCTACTGAGGTACAATATTGCAGCTCGTTGTATTCCATTGGCTTCCGGATACACTAGCGATCATTGGAATATAAGGCCTGGTTAGTTACTTTCACGGGCATTGTCTACCATCTTCAAACAACCAAATCTTCGCATCCTATAGAAGGGGAAAGAAGAAATGGCCGGAACAGAATTGACGGCAATAAAGTAGTTTCAATATCAACTCGTATAAACAAACTTGGGTTTGTGTAGTAAAAGCAACTTTTATGGGATGTATTGCATTCATCCTTAAAAATAACCCATTACCACACATTGCAACCTTTTATCGCTCTTTAAGAAAAAAGGAAATTATTGTGGATAATGAAGAAATTCTAAAATTTCATCAACTAAAATTTGTCGTCTGTAGGCCTAACTTCTTTCAATTTGGACCAGTCTACAATTTTGTCATTTGGGAATGGGTAATAGCCAAAAAATTGAATTGGGTATAAAAAAACCCACGTCAGGTTACATAATATCCTTATCTGGATAGAATTAAAATCAAAGGTCTGACAGCTCTGGATGCACTAGTTATGGGTCATAATTTCTGTAAAACACGACACTGACTCGAATGATACATACAGGTGGTGTTGACTAAGTTAACCCTTTCCTGTTCAATCCCTGGTTTTTACGTCCCTGTGATTTTATACTTGAGAAAACATTGAGGGAAAAGAAGAAATTGCTTGTAACAAGCAATTTCTTCTTTTTCCACAATATTTTCTACCCTACTGAATGGTTATTTGCAATCTAAATCCACTTTAATTTTTGTCTTCAAAACCTTTGAATTTGGAGAGGTCTAAAATTTTAAAAAACAGGAAAGGGTTAAGACTACACATATGTGCAGGATAATATCTGTTTATACCACGTGTACCTGCCAGAACAGCAGGTATGCATAGGCTCAGCATTGCCAGAACGAAAAAAAAAAGAAGAAGAAAAGGAAATGTCTTCACACTGTGGTATAATCACAGAAAGCAAGAAATTGACGAAACCAGTAAGTACACATATGTTAAATTTTGTCCCATAAACTTTGGGTAAATGGAATAATAATTGTTTCTTGCACTATAAGCACTAAGAGTAACAAGTGCAAGAACTTTAAGCCATTCCCATACAATCCCTCCTTTTAACGCCTCTCAAGAAAATAGTACTGGAAAACAATGTAGAAATGAAAGGAATGCTTGTTACAAGCAATTTCTGCATTGACCCACTTTGTCCACCCAGAGAGACAAAGAGTTAACAATTTCAACGATTTGAAATTGCCGTCTGCAACTGCTTTCGATTTGGACCAGTCTTATTTTGCACTGTCTGGGAATGAGTCAACAAAAATAAATGCAAGTCATGTTAGACAGGATTTTGTTCGGAAACAAAAAAGCAAATGGACAAACTCGTTGACAAATAGATTAACCCTTTCCTGTTTTTTTTTTTTTTTTTTTTTTTTTGAAATTTTAGACTGGTCCAAACTGAAAGAGTTTGCAGATGAAAATGAAAATTGAAAGCAATTTGAAATGAAACCATCCTATGTGGTAGTAAATATTGTGGGAAAAAGAGAAATTGCTTGTAACAATTTCTCCTTTTTTCCAAAATGTTTTCTCAAAAATAAGATCACAACGACATAAAATCCCGGGTTTGTACACGAAAGGGTTAAGACAGATGGATTTCTCGAACAACTCGATTCTCGGAGAGTGCAACCTTTTATAAGTCGTACACATATCTTTGTGGCAGGAGTATAGAAAAAAAATCAGTCTGCACATAGGTGCAGTCTGGCATTAGTCTACACCTTCTGTTTGTCCCTTTCTGCAATGTTGTTTATGAGATTAATTTTCTAAATAAATATTGATAACAAGTACCGGTGCTTTCAGCCCTTTGATTTTAATGCTTTGCCGAAATGGATTTTATTCAGCATGTCAAGGAGTAAAAGAAATTTTTGATACTAGAAAAGCTATGATGAGCCTGTCAGTCATTGTCCCTAAATTGTAAGTGTTTAGTCAAAGTCACGATGAGGACTACCCGTACTAAGTAGGATTTAGACTCTTTTTTTTTTATATACAACCATAGATTGAAAACATTTAGGGTCTGTAGAGCTGGGTTAAATCTTATACCCGTGGTCATCGGACCCGTAGGTTCTCGAGTAACCTGTATAAATCAATCAATAGCCAAACATCTTTTATGATACTGTCACCTATTGCACAACATATTTCATCTGTCACTTTATTATCCTTCGGATTTTTTCGATGATTTCCGCGGGTTCATCTACCCAATTTTACTTCTAATATAATATTTTAATCCGCGGAAGTATGGATCGTGTGTAGCGCATTCTTCTATGTCCAAATCGTTTATCACTTTGACGTGAATTAGTTTATAAGCTCAACTGAGCACAAAGTGAGCTGTTGTGATCGGTCGTTGTCCGTCGTCCGTCCGTCTGTCCGTCCGTCCACAATTTCTTTAAAAATCTTCTCCTCCTAAACCAGAAGACTGAATTTTTGCAAGGATGTTCCTTGAGTGAACTTCTACAAAAGTTGTTAAAGAACTCAATTCCGTGAAAAACTATGGTTGCCGCGGCATTTGAAAATGGGACATATTAGTAAATCTTTAAGAAATTTCTCCTCCTAAACCAGTAGACCAATCAAGCTGAAACTTTGCAGGGATGTTCCTTGGGTGAACTTCTACAAAAGTTGTTAAAAGAACTTAATTCCGTGAACAACTCTGGTTGCCGCGGCATTTGAAAATGGGACATTTTAGTAAATCTTTAAGAAATTTCTCCTCCTAAACCAGTAGACCAATCAAGCTGAAACATTGCAGGGATGTTCCTTGGGTGAACTTCTACAAAAATTGTTAAAGTATTTTTTTCCGTGAACAACTCTGGTTGCCGCGGCATTTGAAAATGGGACATTTAAGTAAATCTTTAAAAAGAATATTCTCCTCTTAAACCAGTAGAACCAAGCTGAAACCTTGCAGGGATTTTCCATTGGCGAAGTTCTGCAAAAGTTGTTTAAATCCGTGAAATACTTTGGTTGTCGCGGCATTATGAAATGGGACATTTTAGTAAATCTTTGATTTTTTCTTCTTCAGAAACCACAAAGTCAAACGCATTTTATTTCATATATAGCTTTATCATATCAAAAGAATTTCCCTCATAAACTATAAGGTTTAGGACATTCTTATTTGGTATGTACTATGTAACATTACTAGATAGTTATGAACTTTATCACTTAAAGTCGTTCTTCTTGGGTCAAAACAGTCCTGCACAAGAGGTCCAAAATAGGTAAAAACGAAAATTTGAGTAAGTTGGGAAACAAGAGGACCATGATGGTCCTAAATCGCTCACCTGAGGCATCTGCAAATTACAGTACTTTTTTGTATAAAAAAGACACATCTTGAGCAAAATAAATAAAACAAATATAAGATTTGTGGCTTGGTACAAAACAATCCAGTAATGCTTTAAAATGAAAATGAATGCCTTTGTCTTCATAGTTTAATCGATTACCAAACTATCCCAGAATTTGTCACCCTAAGGGAAAAAGGTTTAAAAAAGCATTATGAGAAAGCAAGCAATTTCTCAATTTCTATTTAAGAAGAATCTTTTCAATGCAATTTATGCAATTTTCAATCCCAGGAGCAGAGACATTTTTTATCCTAAGAGCATATTTTCCTGTAACATAGTACAAAATTATTTAGTCATGCTACATACCAAATATGAATGCCCTTCATCTTATATTTCAGAAGGAGAAGACTTTTGAAGTTGCTCTAATTGGGTGTTTTCCAAAAATTTTGACTTCTGGGGCAGTGCCATGTTTTATCCCAGGGCTAAGATTTTAGCTAACATAGTAGAGAACCATCTGGTTATGTTATAAATCAAATATGAATGCCTTAGACTTTGTAGATTGGGAGGAGAGACTGTTGAACATGGTCAAATTGAGCATTTTTAAGAATTTTGGACACCCAGGGAAGGGGTGTTTTTAACCTACAGGCATAATTTAATCAAAATTGATAGATAACAGCCAGGCTATGCTACACTCAAAATATAAATGCCCTCCGCCTTAAAATGAAGAATTTTTCAACATACTCAAATATTGCGTTTTTCCAAATTTTTGGACCCCTATTCAGAGCCGTTTTTGACCCTTGGATGAAAACTTTTTGTGATAAAGTACAAAACCATCTAGTTATGCTACATACCAAATATGAATATCCTAGACCTTATAGTTTAAGAGGAGAAGCCTTTTGAAATTGCTCTTATTAAGAATTTTTCCAAACTTCGGACCTCAGGGGCGGGGCCATTTTTGACCCAAGAGATTAAATATTTAAAAACTTGGTAGAGAACCATATGATTAAGCTCTTTACAAAATATAAAGGCCTTTGGCCTTGTAGTCTATGAAAAAAACAACATAAAAGATTTACTAAAATTTCCAATTTTCATATGCTGAGTTTTTGACGGAATTAAATTCTTTTAACAACTTTTGAAGAGCTTCACCCAATGAACATCCCTGCAAAGTTTCAGTTTGATTGGCCTACTGGTTTAGGAGGAGAAGATTTTTAAAGATATTTGAAGAATTACTAAAGATTCCCATTTTCAAATGCCGCGGCAAACTGAGTTTTTGACAGAATTAAATTCTTTTTACAACTTTTGAAGAGCTTCACCCAATGAACATTCCTGCAAATTTTCAGCTTGATTGGCCTACTGGTTTAGGAGAAGAAGATTTTTAAAGATATTTAAAGAATTACTAAAGATTCCCATTTTCATATGCCGCGGCAACCAGAGATTTTGACGAAATTAAATTCTTATACCAACTTTTGAAGAGCTTCACCAAAGGAACATCCCTGCAAAGTTTCAGCTTGATTGGCCTTCTGGTTTAGGAGGAGAAGATTTTTAAAGATATTTAAAGAATTACTAAAGATTCCCTTTTTCAAATGCCGCGGCAACCAGAGTTTTTGACGAAATTAAATTCTTTTAACAACTTTTGAAGAACTTCACCCAAGGAACATCCCTGCAAAGTTTCAGCTTGATTGGCCTACTGGTTTAGGAGGAGAAGATTTTTAAAGAAATTGTGGACGGACAGACGGACAGACGGACGGACGGACGACGGACAACGACCGATCACAATAGCTCACCTCGCACTTTGTGCTCAGGTGAGCTAAAAATAAAAACCTTCACTTTAAGGCCGAGGGCATTTATATTTGAAATGTAGGATAGCCTGGCTGTTATCTATCATTTTGATGGAATTATGCCTGCCTGTAGCATTACTACATAATTTTGTTACATGAAAATATGCCCTTAGGATAAAAAAGTCTCTGCTCCAGGGGTCGAATTGTGTAAATCGCTTAATTTGAAAGAATTCTTTTTCTTAAATATAGAGCCTAGAGAATTCATATTAAAAACATAGCAAAATCTTATTGTTATCTACCATGTTTATATCCTTTGCATTATGTTATTTTTTCAACAGATTATTCAAGATGAAATAGGCAGTTGGCGGCGATGAAAAGCTGGTTCGAATTTTAATGTTCGTTCATTACTTTATTACAAGTCCCTATTTCATCCGAGTAATAATTCATAACTTAATCATTGTGGTAAAATTATACAGAAATGTATTTCCTTCATTTCTTAAGAAATCGGGATGACATCTTTACCAAATTATATCTTTATATCCAAGCGTCTTTCATGGTTTCATCTAATTGAGAAATGGAGACTTTGGGATCAAATCGAGGTCCTTAAAGCTACGGCTCTAGATAAGAGGAAGTGATAAATGTGTAACCCTTTTATTTCTGTTTAAAACACAAGCTTTGAGTACTCTTGAGAATTTTCTTGGTGATATCTTTCATATTAATATATATATAATTATTTTTGATAACAAAGTACGCAATTTTAAATTTTGAAATCGAATTTTTAAGCTTTTTCTGGCTATTGTGAAATAAAAACTGAAAATCGCCTCTGAGGGTATCTTATAAAAAGGAGAAAAACTACCTGTAGAAGATAAAAATGATCTTGAGCATATTCGAACCTACAATACTTAGTTTTGCAGTCAAAGACCTTAAACCAATAGCTACTCCTAAATTCGTATCGAAGGTGGGTAAATTTTTTATTAAAAAATGGTCAAGCTATGTAAATCTGTATTTAGAAGTTCTTTCCGGATACTAATTAGGGTCAATCAGCGATGTTTCGCAAAACTTGGTAGATAAAACGGCTTCACACAACAAAGCTTCGCCTAAGCATTCTTTAACCTATTCCCACACAAGCTCTCCTTTTTACGCCCCTCTGGCAATAAGCTTTGGAAAACATTGTGAAAAATGAAGAAATTGCTTAGTACAAGCAATTTCTTCATTAAAGACATTGTTTTTTGTCTCAAAAGACGAAAAAAAAAAATGCATCAACTTGAAATTGTCGTCTGCAATTCGGACCAGTCTAAAATTTTGTTGTGTTGGAACGGGTTAAAAAGAATCTTGGAAATTCTTTAGTCTTCTATGGAGTACATGTAATATCTGTGACTCAAACTGGGTTACAGAGGCGTAGGCACCTTGTAAAAAAAATCAACAATTTATAAATGTAATTTCTCCATCAAAAATTAACTTAACAAGTTACTGTGTAATTATTGTGTATCGAGTAATGATTTAGAGCCCGGGTAACGGCGTTACACTAGTCTCTCGATACCAGGGTATTCGTATACTCGATCCAGCTTTTAGTGGGATCTGTGAAAAATATATTCATAAATGTATTCTACTCAGATAGATTAACGATCTGTTTATCGTTTATGCAATAATACAATGATGATTTACTTTAAGTTTCGTTTGATTGGCTGAAAATTTCTTTTCATACTTCCATGAGCAGAAATTTGAGCGCGCAGCTATTTTGTATGCTTTCTCACAAAATAAATCCATTTTTTTTACTCAGAACTACTTAACTATCTGCTTTGTTTTGTCTGATGGCATTAAATTGTAACAAATGAAGAGGTTGTGTTTTTGTTTGTTTGTTTGTTTTCATTTTGGTATTTATAAACCTAAAAACTTAATCACACTATTATATGAATCCGCTTCGCGTATTCATACAGTGTGATTAACTTTATAGGCCCATACCTGTATATATATGTGTGTGTGTGTGTGTTTATTCAGTGACTGCTTATACAAGAGTAACATGTTATCAATATATATACAACAATATATAGTGAATACAATACAATACAAGGGTATAATTAAAGATATATAAACCATAAACACTATGTACAGTTCACACTTAAGGATTAAAGAGTTGTCTTTCTTAGATACTATAACATCCCCATCTTTTTGGAAACATGAAATAATCAAGTTTCACAGGCTTTTTGTTTTTACCTGTAACATGACACATACTTGTTTAGAGTACATTTCTCGCAGATAGTATTTAGTATGGTTAGATAACAAAATCAAATTAATCTTAATCAAATTAATTTGGCTTAGCTAAGAAGAGACAATTTGTCAAACTACATTGACGGTATTATCTTTAGTTTTACCACCCTACCGGATCGAGACACATAATTAGCCTTACTCTTGTAATTAGATGATTGGACATTATAACATAAAAACAAATGTTCCCTTTCTGTCTGACCCTTTTCTTGGTCAGATGACATTCCTTGTGAATTGCTAGATTGGCTTTGGTAACGGACACTAGCATCTTTAACATTTCCCTCTGAACTCAACTCTTTAACATTTAGTAAATGATTTCTATTTCTACAGTACTCCCCCCTTAGCTATTCTGACAGTTTATGATCGGTCAGCATTTTGATCGATAACTACTGCTGGTTTCCACAAACCCTTATCCCCTTGAATAAGGACATTTTCCCCTAAATTCATAGGAAGTAGATCCTTAGCAGCCATATCATAAGCTTACTTTTAAGCAAATTGCTTTGACTTCAAGACAGACTTGACTCGTTTACGACCAACATTTCGGGGAAGTATCTATTTTTTTTCTTTTTTTGCCCTGGGAAGGAAAGATCTCATGTTTCTCCCCATCAGTTACCCTGTGCTCAAAAGAGCTGCTCTATACTCCAATAAAGCAGTTAAGTAATCCGAATCTGTACTTTTTTACTTTTTCAACAAATTTTTGCATATCCTTACACTTGATTCCGCCAACCCATTAGACTGAGGATAATTTAATGATGAAAAAATGTGTTGAAAATCCCATTCCTTTTCAAATTCTTGAAATTCTTTGGATGTGTAATAGCTAGCTCCATCTGAAACAAACTTCTTAGGAATATCACAGCGTGCAATCCATTGCTTTAATACATAATTTGATAACCGCCGCACTGGTAGAACTTTATACTTCAACAAATTCAACGTAATTACTGTAGTAATCAACAACCAACAAGTAATCATGTTCCTCATAAGAATAAATATTAGTAGCTAAAGTCTGCCATGGAAAATCTGGGAAATCGTTAGTGATCAATGTATTTTTCTGATTAGAGCATCTTTGATTTTCTACACCAATTGACCTTTGAACAAAATATCAAGCATCTGCTTTCTCAAGTCTTTTGGTATAATCAATCTTTGACCCTTCATTGTCAAACCATCAATGAAACAATAGAGAGTTACAATACTTGTGTGTTTTTTTCCGGAAAACCTTCAAGTATAGCCCTTTTCAACAATTACATTTGTGAATCTTTTTCTATTTTGTCTTTGATTTCTTGCAATTTCCCACTACTGTATTGTAGATGATCCATTACAAAATGGACATGTACATTAGTGGCTTCAGATAATTCGTCTCTGGTAATTATTTTCTGCTCAGTGTATCAGCAAGAGGTATCTGAGTACCAGGCTTTTAATCTAAGGAAAAATCATAACCTTGTAGCTGTAGCATCATACGTTGTAATCGTGCAGGGGATACATGTAACGGCTTTTTCATGATTGCTAATAGTGGTAAACAAGCAATACCAAGTCCCCTACCAGTTTTATATATATCCCTAGATAGGTACTTTGGGGGGTGGTAAAGGGATTACTACCCATCCAAAATATTTAAGTTATATCAGATTTTATGAGCAATTCTAAAACACACACACATACACACAAACATAACGTCTCTTTTAATCGTTTGCCAAATATGTTGCTAAAAAATCAATGGATTGAAAAAGAACTTGAACTCGTTTTGTAACTCATCAATGCTGACTCACTAACCAAAAATCAACTCAATACCTGCAAGTATTAAGAAATAAGCCGGGAAAAATTGTAATTTCCGAAATCTAGCATCCATATCTTCCTCAAGAATAAATGGACCGGAACAAAACTTAAATTCGTTCTGTAACTCACCCATATTGACTCAATTACCAAAGATAAGCTCTCTTGCTGCAAGCGTAAAGAAAAAAAGTCCAGAAGACTGAAACTTCTTAGTATTTCTGAGTCCAGCATGCGTATCTTACTAAAAAATCAATGGACTAGAACCAAACTTAAACTCGTTCTGTAACCCATTAATGGGGACTCACACATAAGAAACAGCTTTATATCTCCAAGGTCTGGAAAACTGAAATTTCCTGGGAATTTTCTAAGTCAAGTATCCACATTTTCCTCAAAAATCAATGGACCGGAACCAAACTCGAACTTCTTCTGTAAATCATTGACGCGGACTCACATACCAAAAATAAGCTTAATATCTCGAAAGGTTAAGAAAAAGAAGTCCGGAAAACTGAAATTTTCTGGTAATTTTTTAAGTTTAGCATCTGTAGCTTTAACAAAACTTAATGGACCGGAACCAAACTGGAACTTGTTCTGTAACTCATTGTCGCAGACTCACATACCAGAAATCAGCTTAATATCTCCGAGGGTTAAGGGGGAAAAAAGTCTGGAAAACAGAAATTTGCTGGTAATTTTCTAAGTCCAGCATCCGTATCTTCCGCAAAAATCAATGGACCGGAACCAAACTCAAACCTGTTCTGTAACTGATTGACGCGGACTCACATACCAAAAATCAGCTCAATATCTCCCAGGGATAAGAAAAAAAGTCCTGAAAGCTCATATGTCCGGACTGACAGACGGACGGACGGACGAACGGAGCGCAAACCAAAGTCCCCTTCGGCTTCGCCGGTAGGGGACTAATGATCTGTTTGAATAGTAACATTACGACCATAAACATATTGCCTGAAACAGTTTAGTCCAAAGAGTATTGAAAGCATCTCCTTTTCAATTTAGGCCCAATTTATCTCGGATTTCGTCTGAGATTTGCTTGCATATTCAATAGACTTGCCTTCTAGCAGATGCGTAACACATATACCGAATTTTAAACTATCGGATTGCAACGTCAAAGGTTTGGTCGCGTCATAGAAAGTTAATACGGGAGACATTGTCACTGTATCTTTCACATTCTAAAAAACTTTCACTTGCGGATCACACCAGTGAAATAAAACATCTTTATTCAAAAGGTTTCCGAGAGTTTTTGTTATGTCTGACAAATTTGAAAAAGATTTAGAGAGATAGGTCATCATACCTACAAAGTTTTAAGTTCTTTCTTGTTTTGCGGACGTTCCATATTCTGAACTGCGCTTGTTTTCTTAGGGCCAGGTTTAAGCCCATTTTCACTCAAAATATGTCCAAAGTATTAAACTTCTTTGACGACTATTTGTGCTCTGTCAGGATTAACTTTAATGCCATTTTCCTGGCAGCGGTCAAGAACTTTTTCTCAAATTTCTGTTATGTCCACCGAGAATGGCCATAGACAAATATGTCGTCAACGATTACAGTACATCCTTGAAGACCTTCAAGGCGTTCATCCATTCGCTTTTTGATTAAATAATGGCTGAAATTTAAGCCAAATGGAACCCTATGGTACCTATGTCTACCTAATGGGGTATTTAATGTTGTCAAATACGATGATTTTTTATCAAGAACTAAATTCCAATATCAAGCTTCGTGAAAACTTTCACCGAAGACAATTCTGGCAAAATGTCACCTAGAGTTCTCATTGTGTAATGGGGTCTGGTTATTACCTTGTTCAAATCTTAAGGGTCGAGACAAATCCTTACATTTGGTTTGTTTACAACTCCCATCGAGTTTACCCACTATGTAGGAGAATTTACCTCTGCAAATATGCCAGCCTTCGCCATCCGATCCAATTCTTTTTTAGCCTATCTTGCAAAGCTACAGGAACAAATCTGGGTGGATGAACTACAGGTTCTGCATCTTTGTCAATTTTTATTGACGAAGTACCTGGGAGTCGACCGATACCATAGAATACATCTTGATATTGTTTCATGATTGATTCATTGGTCATGGTGTACATGGTTTATCTACGGACATCACAATTTTAATCCAATTGAAACCATGACATGCTTGCAATCCTAAAATTCGACATTTTAACATATTTTGTAATAGAATTATATCTGCAAGTTATTTTGTTTCTTCCCAATACGTCAAGTTTTGACCCATTGTATGCAGTAAGAATGTAATTGACTTTTTTGCAGTAGCTCCTCAAATTTTGATACCCTGTATACATGCTCCGGTATGATATAACAACTCTCTCTTGTGTCTAAGTTAAAGGAAATAGGCAAGGAATTCTTAGGTTTCTTTCTAGAAACAAATGATTCAACAAATACCATTTTTCTTGTTAGCTCCTTCACACAATCAACGTTAAATTAAATCTCCTTTTCAATTTCAACAATATTTTGTACAGGCTTATCACTGGACATATAAACTGATAGTTCACATTCAAAGACGACAATTCCGTGGCAAAACCTTTTGCAGCGGACGAAGAAATAAGTACCATCCTAAGGTTGAAAAAGGCGGTTGAAAAAAGGGTTGAAGAAATTGCTTACAGCAACCAATTTCTTCTTTTCAATAAATGTTATTTCCTTGTTCATGACCATGATCTAAATGATTGGTTGATTGGGGTTTAACGCCACTTTTAACAGTATTTCAGTCATATCGCGGCGGCGGCTGGAGCACCTACCAAAGGATTCCTGGTATTTCTTACTACCACTACACCTTTTACTAGCTTCAAGCTGCTATCCCATTTAAGTTTACGATTATCCACCGATACAAATGTCGGAAAGGGTGTGTGCCGCCGCCGGGGATAGAACCCATGACATCCCATGGTTGAAAATTGGTCCGAGTCTGGTGCGCTATGACGGCGGCGACCATGATCTAAAGTTTACATTGCATAAACAATTGAACCAGGAACATTAAGTTAAACAGTAAGTTATTAAAGCGTCAAATTTCAAATGTTTTCCCGATGGAGGGAGTTATAGGAGATTGTATATATGGCACGTATTCAAAACATGTCTAATTCTATATTTCTATATTTCTAAAATAGTCGACTTGGTTATGCACATAATTCATAAAGTATTCAAGGCCTGGTCTATATATATAAGCTAATGACTTTTTGTCTCTAACAGTCTCAAAACACGTTAAAAGAATAAACAATATTGCACCTAATTTTGTCTGTCGATAGCGAATTGTATATGGTACGAAACTAATGACTGGCTGTTCTCCGCGTCTTTTGGGAACCAGAATAGTAAATAAAGATCTCTTGGAAAAATCTCACAATTTCACCACTTTTTCATCATTTATATTATCCTTGATAAAGAATGTCATAGGTAGATATTCGGTAAGGTGTAAGTTATTTTACTTTTGATAAGATTATTGTTAACTTTTGTTAAAATCGATTACTTTTGATCACTCAGTTCGACACACACAAATTTAGGTGAGGGAAAAGCCAGAATCGAGGTATAAAGTTGTGCAGTGACTTATATATTTGAACCATGTCAGCTCTGTCCCTTCTGTACTCTAGTTTTGTTAGTCCAAGTTTCCTCAAATGTTCTTTATAACTCGGATAGGAAATGGATGCTATCTATCTAAGCATGTGCTAATCAGGTTAAAGATGCCAAGAGAAGTTATGAGAGAAAAATAGCGTTTGAAGTGAAAAGTAACAACAAGTCCTTCTGGAGATATGTGAATTCTAAAAGAAAAACCAGAGAATCAATAGGGGTGTTGAATCGATCAGACAACTCAGAAGCAAAATCTGACACTGATAAAGCAGAAGTTTTGAATTCATTTTTTAGCAGTGTGTTTATAAGATCAGATATGGATGATACCGAACAACTCGATTATACTAGGAGTGTCAGTCAGGAACTTGATGAGTTTACAGTGTCTACAGAGCATGTTTTAAAAGCACTTAATTCGCTCAAACCGGAGAAATCGCCAGGCCCTGATAATATTCACCCAAAGGTTCTCTATGAAGCAAGGAACGAGTTGGCCAAACCTCTAGCAATATTGTTTACTAAAAGCTTGAATGAAGGATGTATCCCAGATGACTGGCGTAAAGCTATTGTCTCTCCAATATTTAAAAAAGGGAACAAGAAAGATCCATCAAATTATCGTCCAGTAAGTTTGACATCTGTTGTTTGTAAACTTTGTGAGCGGCTAGTTAGGGAACAACTCATGGATCATATGAACAGGAACAATCTTTTTGCGGATGCACAATACGGTTTCAGACCAGGTAGATCATGTGTTGTCCAACTGCTAGAGATACTGGATGATTGGACGGAATCATTAGACAACGGAATACCAATTGATGTTATATATCTCGACTTTGCGAGGGCTTTTGACCGAGTGTCTCATGAGCATTTGATATATAAGCTTAGAGAGTTAGGAGTTACTGGAACTGCATTGAAGTGGATTCAGGACTTCTTGCGTGGTAGGCAGCAATGCGTACGAGTTGGTTCTTCCTTGTCATCCTGGACTGATGTTGTGAGTGGGGTTCCCCAAGGGAGCGTAATTGGACCAGTGTTATTCTTATGTTTTATTAATGACTTGCCAGAGATTGTAGACGGCATTGTTAAGGTGTTTGCTGACGATACAAAACTATATTCAAAAGTATCATCCATAGAAGACCATGAAAAACTTCAATCAGATTTGGATAATTTGAACGAGTGGAGTAACAAATGGAAATTGGCTTTTAATGCAAAAAAGTGTAAGGTGCTTCACATTGGTGCCAAGAACGTCAACTATCGTTACACAATGAAAGAATCTGATGGGAATTATGCTGTCATTGACTCTGTTCAGTGTGAGAAAGATCTTGGGATCACCTTCGACCAATATCTAGATTTTGACCAACATATTACAACAATTACAAACAAGGCGCAGGACACTTGGATTGATAAGCAGATCTTTTGAGTGTTTGGATAAGGATATGTTCCTACCACTTTACAAGTCCCTAATCAGACCCATCCTGGAATACGGTTCTAGTGTATGGTCCCCGTACCAGAAAAGACACATCAAGTTGATAGAAGACATTCAAAGGAGAGCCACCAAACTAGTGCCAGAAGTAGCCCATTTGACATACGAGGAAAGATTGTTGAAATTAGGATTAGTAAGTTTGGAGTACAGGAGAGACAGAGCTGATATGGTGCAGATTTACAAATCATTACACAACTTGGACCAATTGAAGTGGGACAATATGTTTTCCTTGGCTCAGGATGACCTGAGAGGACATTACTTAAAGTTCAAAACCAAGAAGTGTCATCTCAACATTAGACTGAATACTTTTACATTCCGATCGGTTTCTTTTTGGAAGAATTTAAGTGACGAAACCATATCTGCCGATAGTGTCAATCAGTTTAAATCAAGATTAAACGCTGAGAACTGGAACATTAAGAAATTTAAACCGTCTTGTTATGCACTCTGAGACGAACAAGGTCACTTTACACGTTAGAGAAGTTTACCAAAACAGTTTATCAGAGGGGTCACGACAGATTATATCTACTATATTGACCCTACGATCCAGGTATCCAGGTATATATACTGCCCAACTCCTCTTTCGGGTATTACTGCCACAAGGTTAGTTATCTCCAATTCGTTTGATGTACTTTTTACATCTCCTCGTCCAGACATTCTAACAATCTATGAATCAACTAAGTGTTCTCTGTGCCTTGTTGTTAATATTTGTTATATGGTAATCAAATTTTGGATGTTTGTCAAATGTTACCCCAAATCCTTCTCAGAATGTACCAGGTCAATTGAAGTGAAAATGCCACCCATCTCTCATGATGTTATTATAAATAATAGTTATCATTCTTTAAGCCAATATGGAATACCCAGTAATTTGAACTTTTTTGCGCTAAAGGTCTATTTCCATTTATCACTCCAAACGGCTAAGATTCTCCAAGTCAGATTGAAGTCTCCTGTGATCTTCGAATGATGACACTTTTGAATATCAGCAACTATTGTCACCATTCCAGTAACAATATCCAGTAAGTCATTGATAAAACAGGAATTGCACTGGTCCTATCATACTCCTATGACACTTCCCTGTGGGACTCCACTAACCGCATCAGACCATGAAGATAAAGATGACCCAACATCTATGCACTGTTGTCAGTTAGAAAAAAAGTCCTTGATCCATTTCAATGCTGCACCTCTTATTTCCAATTTCCATGACTTACATAATAGATGATCATGCAAAACCCTGTCAAAAGCTTTAGCAAACATTGGTGGGAATACCTTTGTCAACAGATTCTGTCCACTCATCAAATATCTCTAAAAGTTGAATAGCACAAGAACGACCAGATCTAAAACCATACTGATCTTCTGAAATGAGGTTATTATTGTTCAAATGATCAATTAGCTGGTCTCTCACTAATCTTTCACAAAATTTGCACTCAGCTGAAGTTAAGCTGACTGGGCGGTAGTTTGAAGGCAATAGCCCTACGCCAATAAACTGAAATACATCCTTCTTTAAGGTTTCGTTAAACAATAGTGTTAGGGGAATCATTAATTCATGTCTTGCCTTGTACAAAACTTTTGGGTGAATGTTGTCAGGACCAGGCAATTTTTCAGGATTTAGTGAATTCAAGGATTTCAACACCTTTTCACCATATACATGTAGTTTTTTAGTAAATGGTCATTCTTTCTCTACTGATTCTTCAGAATCTAAACCTCTGGTCGTACTAAAAAATGAATTCAATACCTCTGCTTTCTCATTGTCCGACTTTGCTTGTGATCAAAGTTAGAAATATGCAAAGGATGCACTTTTGCACCATTGTCTCCCAAAATTCATGAATGCCCATAGTTTATTCATACCATGTGAACACTGCTCTTGTTTCCAGAAATCAACATAGCTTGATTATTAGTATGAATCCACAATTTTGTAAATTGTCCCCACTTTTTAGCTCACCTGAGCTTTGTGAGGTATTTTTTCCTGCGTGCTTCGTAGGTCATCCATGTTTGTCAATAATTATGAAACTACATCTCTTCCCAATCCACCGGACCAATTGCAACCAAATTTGGCTGTAATGTTGTTTAGGTAAATTGCTTAAAAAATTGAAATCTTTTGAAAAATCTGGTTGCCGTGGCAACTAAACTGAAATTTCTAAAAAAAGATCTTTAAAAATTAATCTTTTCCTGACCCAGAAGGCGTAGAGGCTTGATTTTTTGCATGAAACATCAGTAAATTGACCTCTTTCAGAATTGCTAAATCATCACTCCTAAGTCCCTGTGAGCAGAGCCAACCGGGGGGGGTGGGGGGTGGGGGGGGTGGGGGGGGTGGGTGGGTGTTAAAGAAATAAAGAAGAATTTTAAAGCAAGATCTCCTCCCAATCCACCAGGTCAATTTCAACAAAATTTGACAGAAATCTTCCTTAGGTGGTGCCCTTTAAATTTTTTTAAAAGAATTGAAATCCATTGAAAACTCTGGTTACCATGGCAACAATCCGGAATTTAAAAAAAATCTTTTAAAGTTACTTCCTCCCCTGACCCAGAGGGCGTAGAGCCTTGATATTAACATGAAGCATTAGTACATTGACCCCTTTCAGAATTGCTAAAATCATCATCCTCTGTCCCTAGGATGGAGGGGGTGGGGGCTTATATAGAAATAAAGAAGGATTTTTAAAATGACATCTCCTCCCAAACAACAGAGCCAATTTCAGCCAAATTTGGCACCTTTGGTGTTGCCCTTTGAAATCTGTTAAAACTCTCGTTACCATGGCAACAAAACAAAAAGTTTTGAAAAATCTTTAAAAATTATCTTCCCCTTACCCAGAAGGTGTATAGCCTTGATATTTTGCATGAAACATCAGAACATTGACCTATTTCAGATTTTCTAGAGTCATTGCCCCAGGGTCCCCAGAGAGAAATAAAGAAGGATTTTACAAGGACATCTCCTCCCAAACCACTGCACCAATTTCAAACAAAGAAATTAAATCTGTTGAAAGCTCTGCTTGGAATGACAACCAGAGTAAATTTAAAAAATACAAAAAAATCTCCTCCCAACCCAGAAGTCATAGAATCTGGATATTTTGCATGACACATTGGTGTCTTTCAAATTCCTAGAATTCAGAGCCTCAAGGTTATTTGGCCTAAATAGAAATAAAGAAGGCAACTCTTTCCAAACTATTTGGCCAATTTGAACAAATTTGCCTTGAAGAAATAGAGCTTTACCTCAGGTGAGCGCCAGGGCCACTGGCCCTCTTGTTTAAGACCATGGGGATATTGTCTCCTTGTTTCCAAAAAGCTTGGAAGATCACTGCTTGTTATTCCTTTGAAATATGATACATTTAATGAATTATTTACATTTAATGAATTATTCTTTAACCCTTCAGGGGAAAGGCTGTCAAATTTATTGAAGATATATACCCAAGTGACCATGACAGAGAATCTACAGCTTGAGAGATATATTAAAGAGGTAACAAATTGTAATAAATTGTATTTAATTAACCCACAAATTGTAACAAATTGTATTTGATTCACCCTTTAGTAGATTATATCTTCTGCAAGTCAAATTTGTAAGAGGCTGTACACCTCTTTAATATTTGAACTTGAAGTGAATGAATATGAAAATGATGTTTTCTCAGAGGAATTAAAAAACACTGTGAGCAAAGAAGAACTTGCCGCCCAAAATACATGTATAATTGAGGGTTCTTAAATCCTTTTATTATGTTAAAAAAAAGATTTTGGTTATATTAAAATTTTCAAAATCAATATCAAAGTTTTTACAAAGAGCAAGGGAATTTAACCCTTTCCCATACAATCCTGGTTTTTATGTCTCTGTGATTCTATAAATAAGTAAACATTGTAAAAAAAGAAGAAATTGCTTGTAACAATTTCTTCTTTTTCCATAATATTTTTTTCCCTACTAAATGATTATTTTTTTAAATAAAATCAACATTAAATTGTAGTCTGTTAAATCTTTGAATTTGGACAGGTCTAAAATTGACAAACAGTAAAGGGTTAATACATACAATGAAACTGGCCCGGCCTATTCAAAAATGGTGGTCTATATCTTAACCCTTGTCATGCTGAACCCGGAATATTCCGGTTTTGGCAGGAGGTGTAGTTCAAGATCAGCCTGCACATAAGTGCAGTCTGATCTTGGTATACACCTCCTGCTTGTATTTTTTCTGCCAGAGTTGTTAATGAAATTGATTTCTAAAAAGGAGTATTGATATTTGAACAAGAAGTTCTATCAGTGCTTTCAGCCCTTTGATTTACAGCAATTCAGTGAAGTAATTTATACAGCATGACAAGGGTTAAAATGAGGTAGATGCTGGATGGTATAAAAACATATTACAAGGAAAGAGTGCTTGTAAGAGTGCACTTTTTATTCTTTCATCACTACCTTACAAGGCAGAAAAGTTTGAGTTATTTAAATAGCCCAAAGGACATTTCATATTTGTATTTCTATGTTACAAACTATCACTTTAGGATGATAATTTTATGTATCTTCATAAATATATAATGAAGATATATACCCAGTGACCATGACAGATAATCAAAATTTGTAAAAGTTTTTGCTATTTTTGCTTGGTACTATTGAATTATAAGACATGAAGAGAATATACATGTATTTTGTTTCAATCGAGGTATGAACCGAAAAACCTAATCACACTTATGTATGATACAGTGGTATTAGTTTTTTCGGTTCATACCTCCATAACAACAAAAGATGTTCTCTTCATCTCTTAAATGTATTAACAGGTCTTTGAGGAGGAAAAAGAGAGAGGAGACAAGTTTTTGACAGAGAATGATTTGGGGGAAGTTCTGGATGAAAAATGGTCCTCAAAATGTGGTGTTCGATCCTCAATTATTGGTTATCCATCCCATCCTCTGTACAGACAAATAGCTGCCATGTTACAGATTTGGATGGAAACAAAGTAATATGTTACTGATTTAGTTTGACCTGTAACCCATTACCAGATGTGAAAATTGTAGACTGGTCCGGATTCAAACAAGTTGCAGACTACAACTTTTAGTCAATGAAATTTGAAATATCTTAGTCTTTTGAGGTAGGATAATTACCATATATGGTGAAATCTTCGAAATCTTTTTGTCAAGAACCAGTTGATGGGTTTAACTAAATTTCACTGGAAGTCTTGAGGTAGGATAATTACCATATATGGTGAAATCTTCGAAAACTTTTTGTCAGGAACCAGTTGATGGGTTTAACTAAATTTCACTGGAAGTCTTTTGAGGTAGGATAATTACCATATATGGTGAAATCTTCGAAAATCTTTTTGTCAGGAACCAGTTGATGGGTTTAACTAAATTTCACTGGAATTATTCTCTGGTGACTCTTTTTCAGATTCCATCAATTAATTTTGATTAATAGGAAACTTAGCTTAAAACACCGCTCACTTAATCTATACTATAAGGCCTGTGGAGCAAAACAGGTGCTCAGGTGCCTCTAGCTCTGTATTCTTCAAACATATTTGGTACATGTACATGTATTGAATAAAATAACAAGACTAGAAAGAATAAAAATTGCTCATCATTTTGAGGATGAAGTGATATGTGTAAGGGGCAAATATTTGAAACTGGATGATTGAGAGAATATAGAACACATTCTCCAGTTTCCTAATTTGGCCTATTTTGAGACCAACTTTGTCCTAATTTTGTAGATTGAAGGACTCTAAAATTCCAGATTATTTGGGAGTAACTTGTTGATAAATGTACTTTAGAAAACAAAGGACTTTAGGAAATGATTTCTGGACTAAATTGGGATATTACTTGTTAACCTATTGTCTAGAGGGGTAAAAATATCATAATCCTTTTGGGGGGCAATTTGAAAAAATCTTTATTTATTGGGATTTTCTGGAGGGCCAATTAAGACCAAGTTTTATGAATGTATGAGAGAATGTTTTACCCATTCTCATGAATCAAAAGAGAAATAGTGTTGGAAAACAATGTGGAAAATGAAGAAATTACTAATCACAAACATTTTCTACATTTTCCATAATGTTTTTTACCTCAAAAGGCAAAAGTAAAAAAAATAAAGTTTCATCAACTAAGAATTTTTTCAACAATATCTTTGAAATTGGACCAGTCTAAAATGTTGTCTTGTAATGAGTTATGTACAATCGGAATAGCTATGGTCTGTTGTTTTTCCAGGCATTGTCCTATCCTGGATTTACCCAGCTATGACCTCTTGGATGAAAAGGTTTATGTGGAATCAAGGTGAGCTGATTCTCATGTTACTTTTTGCAGTTCATGTTGGCCTCTTAACCCATTCCCACACAATGACACTTTTAAATGCCCCTTAATATGAAAGCTGTGGAAAAAATTGTGAAAAATGGAGAAATTTGCTTTTTCTTCCCTAAACGACAAAGATTTAAAAGATTTCATCAACAATAAATCGTCCTTCGCAATTTCTTTGAATTTGGACTGGTCTTAAACTTTATTGTGTGGGAATGGGTTAAACTAGCATTAGGTCTCTTGATTTTTGACACTAAAAAGTCCTGTTTTTTTCAGGGCTCGTGTTTGACTCATAAGCTATGGTCTTAACCCTCAAAATTCTGAAAATATAAATTTCTCTCCATGTGCTCAGAATTACCCCCTTGTGAGGATTTTTAACTCATTCCCACACAATGACTCTTTTGGATGCACCCCATGAAAACAAAATAGACAACATTGTGTAAAGTTAGGAAGTTACTTGTAGAAAACAATTTCTTCATTTTAAACAATGTTTTCTACCAAGAAAGTTGAAAAAATCTCAAATTTCATTAACTTCATGTTGTCGTCTGCAACTCCTTTCAATTTGGACCAGTCTTAAATTTTGCTGTGTGGGAATGGGTTAAGAGCCAAAACATTATATTTTGATCCCTCGTATTTCCAATGAATGATGCATCTTATTAGCTATTACAAATTGTAAACATTAACTCTTGTCATGCTGTATAAATTATCTAACTGAAATGCTGTCAAATCAAAGGGCTGAAAGCACTGATAGAACTTGTTGTTCAAAGATCAATATTTCTTTTAGAAATCAATTTAGAAATCAACTCTGGCAGGAAAAGTACAAGCAGGAGGTGTAGACAAGATCAGACTGCACTTATGTGCAGGCTGATCTTTGTCTACATCTCCTGTCAAAACCGGAATATTCCAGGTTCAGCATGACAAGGGTTAACAGCCAACTTCAAATTTACATATAACAGATTTATAAATGTGATTCAACAAAAGTCTGTTGGCGCTCAACCCATTCCCACACAGTGACACTTTTTGATGCCCCTCAAGAAAAAACAGTTAGGAAAACATTGTGGAAAATGAAGCAATTTCATCTTTTTCCACAATATTTTGTACCAAGAAAGTTGAAAAAAACCAAGAAAATTGAAAAAATCTAAAATTTCATCAACTTTAAATTGGCGTCTGCAACTCCTTTGAATTTCAACCAGTCTAAAATTTTGTTGTATGGGAATGGGTTCAACCTTCAAATTCAGAACGATGATATGCTCATTTCTGTGTTTTGACCCCTTCAAAATCAGTCTTGCTTCCCTCATAATCCCGCTTTTTTACGCCTATCTCAAAAAATTCAGGAAAACAATGTGTAATCTTGTTATGAGCTATTTCTGAATTTCCACATTGTTTTCTCTCCAGAAAAACCGATATATTTAAAATTCTATCAACTTGAAATTGTCATCTGCAACTTCTTTCATATTGGACTGGTCAAAGATTTTGATGTGTTAGCCCTATGTCTGGCATCTGTTGTCATGTATCATTGTAAGTCGTAGTATTTCTTTAGAAAATTTCTTTTCTTATTCATCGCAACCATCTGGCCAAAATCGATGAAACTTGGCATAGATGTTCCTTTGATCAAGCTCTTCAAAAAAGGTTCAAATGATTAAAATTTGCTCTTTACTCTGGATGCAAATATATGTGACTAAGTGGGAGGAAATAACAAAATCTTTAACCCTTTCCCGTTTTTGGAAATTTTAGACTAGTCCAAATTGAAAGAGGTTGCAGACAACAATGAAAACTGGATGCCATTTAAAAAGAAACCATCCTATGTGGTAGAAAATATTGTGGAAAAAGGAGAAATTGCTTGTTACAAGCAATTTCTTCTTTTTCCACAATGTTTTCTTGAGTATAAAATCACAGGAACTTAAAATCCCGTATTTGAACGGGAAAGGGTTAACCCATTCCCACACAAGCCCCCCCTTTTTTGTCTCTCAAGAAAAAAGCTTTAAAAATATTGGGGCAATTTCTTCATTATCCACAATGTTTTCTATCCTAAATGACAAAATAATCTAAAATTCAATCCACTTGAAATTGTTGTCTACAGCTTCTTTCAATTTGGACTAGTCTAAAATTTCATTGTGTGGGAATGGATTGAGACATCTCTGAGACAAGAGGTCCAAGTGCTTAACCCTTTCCTGTTCAATCACCTGTTTTTACGTCCCTGTGCTTTTATACTTGGGAAAGTATTGTGGAAAAAGAAGAAATTGCCTGTAACAAGCAATTTCTACTTCTTGCACAATATTTTCTACCCAAACAAATGAGTATTTCTCAAATAAAATCAACTTTAAATTGTAGTATGCAAAGCCTTTGAAATTTGACCAGTCTAAAATTTAGTAAAACAGGAAAGGGTTAAATATATTGAATGAAGTATCTCCTACTGGACCTTACAACAATTTGTTCATGTGCTCTAGGGGGCAAGTGTGACTACAGTTCACCTCTTTTACATAGAAACAAAGATGAGAATCTTGAAACATGCTCTACTGTAATCAGACGGCATTGAGCATTTATAATCAGTTAGTAGCTTTCGAAAAAATGTGGAAAATGAATAAAAGTTTAGTACATGCAGTTTCTTCATTACCCACAATGTTTAGCATCCCAAAAGACAGAGACTATCAATTATGATCTGCATCTTCTTCCAATTTAGACCAGTCAAAAAATTTGTTGTCTTGTAATGGGTTGACAAACAATATCTTAGAATAATATTTGAACTAATATCTGATTGTTTGGATAAATTTTTAGATAAAGATATTTAACACAACTAATATGTTCATATGTCTAAGAGTGTATCATACTGAGCCCAGCCTGACTAGCTCAATTGGTTACTCTCTGGATTCTTAACCCTGGGTCCTGAGTTCGAACCCAGCCCAGCCAACATTCTTTCAGATATTTAACCCATTATGAAGACACCCGGTGATGGTGGAGTCAAGGACCAATACAACTCGGCCATCGAGGCCCCCTTTAGTTTATACTAATTTATTTAGTTTGATTGCTATGAAAGCTTTTAAGCTTATAGAGTCGCTCTTGAATGCTCACAAACCAAATGCCTTCACATCCCTGAGACAGAGACAGTGGCTTAATCCCATTGCTACCCAATTTTACAGCTGGGTAGACTGAGGCGGGCTATTAAGTGTCTTGCCCATGACGACACCCTGGTGACGGTGGGGCTCAACTCAGTGACTTTCAGATCACGAGTCGAGCACCTTGACCACTCAACCATTGAGGCAGTCAAATGGGCTAACAAGCAACATTCTGCAACATTCGTCATTTGTCTCTCCAATTGGTGAATGATAAGTAGAGCACTTTAGTGGGATCAGCAGTTGGTGGCTTGGATTGAATGTTTTAATTGCACTGGTGTGAGAAACAACAGAAACCTATAGTAAGATGCACGTAAGCTGTTGTGATATAACTGAAATACTGTTGAAAGTGTTGATAAACCCAATTCAATCAATTACAAGGAATATAGCTCCCCCGTTTGTTGTAATTTACATGTGTTACAGATCAGCAGCTATTAATACAATTACCCCAGATCTAGAAGGTTTAAGAACGTTACACACAATGTGGGTTTCAGGGGAAATCAAGTATCGACTCAGAGATATTCTTGTTGTGAGTAATTTATATTTAACTCATTATTACACAACATAATTCAGACCGGTCCAAATTAAATCCTACTTTATTATGCCATTTAGGAATTATATATTAGAGAAAACATTGTAATGATAGGAGAATAGCATTAGCCCATTTGAGCCATGACCCAGAAGGTGGTTTATTGTTACAGTAGATAGAGCAAGGATATAGGATGAAACCACTTGACCCGGTTCTTTAGCCTAATCCCACATAATGACCCTTTTCGACAGCCCTCAAAAAGAAAAAATAATTTGGAAAACCACATGTAAAATGAAGAAATTACCCAGAAAAGTGAAAATATCTAATATTCCATAAACTTTAAATTGTCACCTGCAACTCCTTTCAATTTGGACATGTTTGAAATTTTGCCATCTGGTAATGGGTTCATGTTGAACAAGAACCACAACTCTTGCTTGCATACTTTTGGAGTTATTGCCCTTTGTTGTATTAATCCATTCCCACTCAACAAAATTTTAGACTGGTCCAAATTGAAAGGGGTTGCAGGCGACAATTAAACGTTTATAAAATTTCAGATTTTTTCAACTTTCTGGATAGGAAAACATTGTGTAAAAAAAGAAATTGCTTGTTACAAGCACATTGTTTTCCCATTTGTTTTTTCAAGGGTCTTCCAAAAGTGTCACTGTGTGGGAATGGGTTAAAGACTAAGATTTGTCCTGAGCATATCTCTGAAAGTATAATGGCTATTAACTTGAAACTTCATATGCGGATAGATCTCGTTGAGGAGAAGTGCAGTGCACAAAACCCACAACTCTTGCTTGCATTTTGGAGTTATTGCCCTTTGTTTTTTTAAGACTTAGATTTTGTCCAAAGCATTTCTCTGAAAGTATAATAGCTATTATCGAACTCATTGACAAGAAGCCTAAATTTAACTGGCTTCAGTTAACTATCAAGCTCTTACGGTTGGGGATGGCCTTGTCTGACATGGCTCTTGTAGTGATTCAATACTGCGTCACACAAAAAGAAGACTTACTGTCGAAATTCTTTGTATGCAACTACTTCTATGAAGCCATATTAAAAACCTTGGTGTTTTTTTGTTTTTTTTTGACAATTTTGTCTCTTGTCTTATTTATGAATCATGTTTTTTATTTCTAGAGACTAGAAAAGAGAGGACTCCTAGACTTACTTGGTGTCAGAAAGACAGTTGGTACAGTAGATTTTTGGCCTCCACCTAGAAGAGTGTTAGAGGAGAGTTTTGTTCAACCACATTCGTAAGTTGTTTTTACTACATATTTGAACAATCTTACACAATGAAACAATTTTTTCCTTTGATACAGAAAAGAGACAAATTTGGTTGATTTTGATTACAAAATCTCCAAATCTTGCCATTATTCACTTGAATTGGATGTCAACATGATGACATCTTTTATCCCTAGTCCTGCTGAATTGACATTCTTTTGGGCTAAATATGCAAACTCTTTGATTTATCATTATGATAATTTACTGTTGTTTTTTTAGCTCACCTGAGCACAAAGTGCTCATGGTGAGCTTTTGTGATCGTTGAATGTCTGTTGTGCGTCGTGTGGCGTCAACAATTGAAGTGTTTACACTCTTGACTTCTCAGTTTTGACCAAATCTTCATGAAACTTGGTCAGAATAACTGTTAGGTCATGAGGATAGACCCTATTGATTATTGAAACTTGTCATGAAAAATTATAAGGTCACGCAGATGAACCCTATTGATTATTGGAAGGATCTTTCCGAAAGCACAGGAAAAGGGCCTTAATGGCAATTTCTTTGTTTACACTCCAGAGGCCACAGTTGAGGCTCAATCTTCATGAAACTAGGCCAGAATAATTATTAGGGCATAAGGATGAACTCTATTGGTTATGGGAAGGTTCTATTGGAAAACACAGGAAAAGGGGGCCTTAATGACAATTTCTTTGTTTACTTTCTAGAGGCCACAATTTAGGCTCAATTTTCATGAAAATTAGCAAGAATAATTGTTAGGTCACAAGGATGAACCCTATTGATTATAGGAAGGTTCTTCTGGAAAACACAGGAAAAGGTGTCTTAATGACAATTTCTTTGTTTACACTCTAGAGGCCATAATGGCTCAATCTTCACAAATCTTTGTCAGGATATTTGTTAGGTCATAAAGATGAACCTTATAGATTATGGGAAGGTTCTATAGTAAAAACACAGAAAAATGGGCCATAATGACAGTTTATTTGTTTACAATATACAAGTCACAGTTTTGGCTCAATTTTCATGAAACTGGTTATAGTTATTTGTCTCTAGTTGCATTTTTTTTAACAGCAGACAATTCAGGTGAGCGATCTAGGACCATCATGGTCCTCTTGTGTTTTTTTGTGTGTGTGTGAAATTATCAAGTGATATTGTTAAGAAATCTTGATATTTGATGCCCACTGATCTACCCTGCCCCCCTCACTGACACCTGCAGGAAGTTCTGCTTCAATATAAAAATAGTGGTATTTTGCAAAATTTATGGCCAGTAACAAGTAACAAGTAACAAAAAGGTAAAATGTTTTTTTGGTGACCTTAACATTGTAACTACACCTTACTCAAGCTGGTTTAGTGTAGCCAACCCAACAAGATTCTTCCCCCCCCCTCCCATAATCATTCAGTTTATCAAAAAAGGTGATTATTCTATTACAGTCCTAAGGCAGAACTGAGCGTAGGTGCAAGAGCTCTAGCCAAGCATCATCACAGAGACCAAACAGACTCCTGGTGGGGCACATGCTCAGGAAGTATGGCTTTAACTCTTGTCATGCTGTATGAATTACCTTACTGAATTGCTATAAATCAAAGGGCTGAAAACACTGATAGAACTTGTTCAAAAATCAATATTTCTTCTAGAAATCAATTTCATAAAGAACTCTGACATGAAAATTACAAGCAGGAGGTGTAGACCAAGATCAGACTGCAATTTTGTGCAGGCTTATCTTTTTCTAGACCTCCTGCCCAAACCGAAATATTCCGGTTTCAGCATGGCAAGGGTTAATATATAACTACACAGTGAAATTTTAGACAAGTCCAAATTGAAAGATATTGACTAAAATTTTAGATTGATGAAATTCTAATACTATTTTTCCTTGTTGGTAGAAAAGATTGCGGACATTGAAGAAATTGCTTGAAACAAGCCATTTCTTCTATGTCCACAATTTTTTCCAAAGGATTTTTCTTGAGGGACAAAACAAGGAATGATTGTGTGGAAATGGCTTTCATGCATTAACAGTTGTCAAAATTTTACCCTGGTTCAAATTGACTGAACTTACAGACAAATTTGAAAGTGCACTTGAATTAGGAAATAAGATCTGAATAAGGTAGAAAACATTTTTAGAAAAGGGGAAATAGCTAGTTACAAGTAATTCCACAGTTTTCCATAACTCTATTCTTGATGGAGTTAAAATGGGGGGACTGTGTATTAATGAATAAATATTTCTCTATAGATTTCAGACTTCCTAAAATAAATGTTTTTGAAAACAAACAAAATTTAGGGTAGAAACATTATGAGAATTGGAGTAATCGGACTTGTTTAAACATTATTATGGACTCAATTCTAGATTACAGCAGTCTTGATATTTGGCTCAGCTGTTTTTTTTTGTTGTTGTTGTTTATTTTTATTTTACAAAATTCAATGTATTGCTATGACCATATAGTTTAATTAGGCTTCAGTATTCATGCCAAAACTTTTTGTTATATCTCTTTTACTATTAACTCCTGTCATGCTGAGCCTGGAATATTCCGGTTTTGGAAGGAGGTGTAGACCAAGATCAGCCTGCACATAAGTGCAGTCTAATCTTAGTCTAGACCCCCTGCTTGTACTTTTTCAGAGTTGTTTATGAAATTGTTTCTAAAAGAAATATATGAATTTTGAACATCAAGTTCTATCAATGCTTTCAGCCCTTTGATTTTACAGTAAATCATTAAGGTGATTTTTACAGCATGACAAGGGTTAACCTGTTACCATATGACAAAATATATGACTGGTCCAAATTGAAAGGAGTTTCAGACGCCAATTTGAAATTAATGAAATTTTAGATTTGTTCATCTTTCTGGGTAGAAAACATTGAGGAAAAATGAAGAAATTGCAACAAGCAATTTCTTCATTTTTTCCACAATTTGTTCTTTTAAAATTGTTTTACTTGAGGGGTGAAAAAGGGTCAATGTGTGGGGATGGTTTTATCAATTACCATACAATAAAATTTTAAACTGGTCTGTAAAAAGTTGTCTGTTGATGGCAAATTGAAGTTGATGAAATTTTGAAAAATATTTGTCATTTTGAATTGAGATGTAGAAGAAATTGCTGGTCTTTTTTCAAAGTTTTTTTTAGAGGGTGTCATAAAAAGCAGAATTTTGTGAGAATAGCTTACAGACATTCTTTTGAAACTTTGAATTTATTTTCACTCTGGAAAAAAAGAAATTCAAACCAATAAGGCTTATAACTACCTGTAATTTGTGCAAGATTTTTACCCCTTTTTCAACTTAATTTTTTTGTTGTTTATCAGATTGTTATAAGCAATTTCTTTATCTTCCACAATGCTTTCAACAGTTTTTTAGAAATGTGTTTGTCTTGTTTAAATGAAATGATGCAATTTGAACAAGTTTTGGCATTAACAATTTTAATAAATAAATTACAAAACTATCTTACATTTCATCTTATCAATATATTATTGCACATTGTTATTTATGACAGAAATAATCTTTGATTTGTTCTTGTTCCTAGTAATAGTTGTATCTCTATTATTGTCTCTGTTCAAAATATCTGTCCTTTTAATTGGCACATTCACTAAATAATCTCCATCAATTTTGGTTAACTCATTAGTTTGCAAACCACTGTGTGATTGGTTAGTTTTTAGTGAAGCAATATATTTGGCACTGAGAGAGTCCTTTGCTAGCTGTCCAATCATATTTGGTCTTTGTTCTGGCTGGAATAATAGACTGGCCTGGAACAGTTCATACATGACCACATATTCTAATGTGATGACAAGTATTCCACAGAATATAAGAGATAGGATATTCTGTGATCTTGGCATACCTGAAAAGCAAAGAAATATTCAACCTCAACCCATGAGCGCACACACACAAAAAAAATAGACTCCAAATAAAAAGAAGTAGCAAACAACATTTATCCATTCCCACACAGTGACTCTTTTTGACCCCCCCCCCCCCCAAAGCAAACTATTAGGAAAACATTGTGTAAAATGAAGAAATTGCTTCATTTAACACAATGTTTTCTACCCAGAAACTTTAAACTGTCGTCTGCAGCTCCTTTCAATTTGGACCAGTCTAAATTTCTGTTGTGTGGGTTAAATTCATGAAATTGAAAATAGGGCTTGTGTTTGACTCACAATTCACAAACCAGGGTTTTGACCCTCAAAAATCTGTAAATGACCTACTTTGACCCTTAGAAATTCCTCCCAAGGGAGTCCCTTGAAAAAACTTTCTATGGGTAAAAACATGTTATTTTGATCTCACAGGTTTTCAATGGTGTATCATATGTACCGGTACTATTGGAATTATCAAAAATACTGTTATTAAAAAAAAGAAAAACCCCTAACACTTCTGTCTTGTAAAGTGGAAAAAATGTGGGAAATGACGAAAAAGTTTGTTGCAAGCTTATCACACTTAAACTCTATAAGGAGAACAACTTTTCCAACTTATTGTTAAACCCATCATTTGATGCAGAGGATATGCTCTAGACAAAAATTGGATTCACCCATTTACACGCAAACACCCACTACCTATTTGTCTAGTTGCTGCCATAGCACAGTTGGTAGTGCATCAGACTCTAAATCATGAGGTTTTAGGTACCATCACAACAATTGTTTTTTTTTTGCCATTTGAAACTGCGTGTGAAATTTCCAACAACCTCGTGCGAGCACCAAGTAAGACTGATCTGACTATGCTTTCGCAAAGTCTGATAAAAGACTTAACTTTGTGCTCTGTAGGTAGCTACTGACCCAAGGTTCCATTAGATAACCTGCAAATATTAGACTTGCACTGTGTTGCTGTTCAGGCTGCTTGACTTGTGTGCCTCACGCACATGTGAAATGGTTGATAATGTCCCCAGCAGGCTCAATTGTCTTTCACAAATGGGTGGATAAGTTCATGCAATTTAAATCTTTCATTGTCTTCCAAGTTATAAAACATTTTGGAAAATGAAGAAATTACTGCAATTCATTTCCACAACGTTTTCCAAAAGTTTTTCTTAACCCTTGTCATGCTGTACCCGGAATATTCCGGTTTAAGCAGGAGGTGTAGACTAAGATCAGACTGCACTTATGTGCAGGCTGATCTTAGTCTACACCTCCTGCTTGTACTTTTCCTGCCAGGGTTGTTAATGAAATGCATTTCTATAAGAAATATTGATTTGTGAACAAGTTCTATCAGTGCTTTCAGCCCTTTGATTTTACAGCAATTCAGTAAGTAATTTATACAGCATGACAAGGGTTAAAAGCCATTTAAAAGTTTGGCTTTGTGGAAATGTTTTTAAGTAAATTATGAATGTTAAAATTAGTTGTAATATATTGAAGTGATGCAGTCCTAAAATGTGTTGATGGGCAAAAAGCCTAAATTCATTACTAACCTTGAATTCTTCGCTCAAAATCCTTTCCAACTATATTCTATCCTCTTGGTTAACCAAATAATGACTGTCATATCTAACTATTACTAAAGGTTATAAGTGCATCTGTCATATTTGTCAGTCGTTATTGCCATAATCATGCTAATTTGTTGATTTTTCAATATGAATACTTCCTGCAGGCAATATTAGTTTTTTCATTACCTTATATTTGACATTTGATCAGATGAATAAATGATAAATCAAATAAACTTAGACTTTTATCTACTTTAATGAAGAAAGGCTTTCAAAGATTTTGTTGAAAGTGGGGAAAATACTGATACTGAAAATGAAAGTAATTAACCTATTTTGATGCCTCTCAAGAAAAAAGGGAAAACATTGTGGAAAAGAAGAAAGTGCTTGTTACAAGCAATTTCCTCATTGTCCACAATGTTTTTTACCCCAAAATACAAGATATTCATAATTCCCTTAGCTTAAAATTATTGCCTGCAACTTCATTTGGACCTGTGGTTTAAAATAGGTAAAATAAGTATAAGACATTAACCCATTCCCACTAAGTGATGCTTTTGGACGCCTTCAAAGAAAAAAAGCTTTGGAAAACATTGTGGAAAATGAAGAAATTGCTTGTCACAAGCAATTTCTTCATTTCCCTCAATGTTTTCTACCAAGCAAATTGAATAAATTCCAAAATTTCATAAACTTTAAATTGTCGTCTGCATTTTCTTTCAATTTGGGCCAGTCTAAAATTTAGCAGTCTGGTAATTGGTTAACCTATTCTCTCACAATGATGCTTTCTGACACCTTCCAGGAAAAACAATGAGGAAAACATTGTGGAAAATAAAGAAATTGCATGTTGCAAGCAATTCATTCATTTTACACAATTTTTTCTTCACAGAAGGTTAAAAACTTGTCTGCAACTCCTTTTAATTTGGACCAGTCTAGAATTTTGTTGTCTGGTAATGGGTTGAAAGGAGTTTAGTTTAAGATATTTTGAACAATACAAGCAGTAGAGCTATTTTTCAATGAGAATTACTTTTATCCCATTACCAGACAACAAAATTCAACATTGGACTAAATTTAACCCTTTCCCGTTCTTGGAAATTTTAGACTAGTCCAAATTGAAAGAGGTTGCAGACGACAATGACAACTGGATGCTATTTGAAATGAACCCATCCTATGTGGTAGAAAATATTGTGGAAAAAGGAGAAATTGCTTGTTACAAGCAATTTCTCCTTTTTCCACAATGTTTTCTCAAGTATAAAATCACAGGAACGTAAAATCCCGTATTTGAACGGGAAAGGGTTAAAGAAGTTGCAGACAACAATTGAAAGTGTATTTCTATGAACAAAATTATGGCACCACAGTGGATAGAGAATATTATGTGAAAGGAGAAATTGCTTGCTATTAGTTTTTCTTCTTTTCTAACAATGTTTTCCATAGTTCATTATTATCACTTTGCATTTTACATAAGCTAGAATTTCTTAATTTGGTTCTAGCACCCTAAATGAGCTCAGGTGTTGATGCACCTAAAAAAAACAACATTTATTGATTTCCATAGTTAATTTTCTCTGATACCTCAGTCTGTTGGATTGTATGATTATGGGGAAAACCTTGTTTGGAAATTCTAACCAGAGTTTTCTTCTATCTTTAACTCTTTCCAATACAATCAGTTAATGTCATTTTATGTTTGTGTGAATGTGTGTCTACATACATGTATCTTCTACATTTATAGCTAATCTTCAAACAAGGGATGTCATGGGTTCTATCCCAGGGGCCGCACATATCCTTTCCAACATTTGTTTCTCATCAATGGGTGGATAATCGTAAACCTAAGTAGGATAGCAGCTGGAGGCTAAGAAATGATGTAATGGTGATAATAGTGCAAGATATACCAAGAATCCAATGTTAGGTGCTCCTGCCGCCGCGATATATCTGAAAATTTATTAAAAGCAGCGTTAGACCCCATTCAAACAAACAAATCTATATTTATAGATGGCATTATAAACTAAATAGGCATATTTATATGATTCTAATAAATCCAAGATCAAGCTTGTTCACACTTGAGTTCAAGCTTGTTCATTCCTGAGTTCAAATTTAAATGTGTTTTACCTATCCATTACCATGTGATAAAATATTAGACTGGTCCCAATTCAAAGAAGTTGCAGGTGATAATTTCAAGTGATTTGAATTTCAATTGCTTATGTCTTCCAGGGTAGAAAACAATATGGAAAGTACAGAAATTGCTTGATTCAAGCAATTTCCATGTTGTTTTCTTAAACCTTTAAATTAATGGTTGTCAAAATGTGGGATTGTTTGGTAATGGCTATATCCTTCACTCATTTGCCAATGAAATGTCTTGGGTTAGGAAAGAAGATAGAAGTATTCATGTATAAACGAATGTTTCTTTTTCATTTAATTCACAGCGGAAAAACAAAAAAATGAACATGCAAATGGTTTAATGAAGAAAATCCTTGATGGGGCCACATGGATAAATATTCACTGGCTACCAGTAAGTAAGGTTTTATGTCAGTGTGTATGAGTATGTAGTTCATTTAAGAGATGAAGGGAATATTTTTTTTTGTTTTCATGGAGGTATGAACCGAAAAAACTAATCACACTGTATGAATACGTGAAGCGGATTCATACATAAGTGTGATTAGGTTTTTCGGTTCATACCTCCATGAAAACAAAAAATATTCTCTCCATTTCTTATAATTTAATGGTATCAAGCGAAAAAAGCAAAAACTTTACAATTTTTGATACCTTCTTGTATGGAACCATTTTGCGGAAGCATTCAATATCGCTGTGTGCTCCAAATTTTGTTCATGGAGTTATGAATAATTTTTTCTGACCAATCAGAACACCCGATTATGATATACGAAACTGAAAATTAAATTATATTGTTATTCAAAAAGGGGCTGTCTTGGAATTTTGAGAATCAAATATTTGGGAATTAGAATTAAAATACAA